>PVIA01000081.1:0-708992 GCA_004024845.1 Tonatia bakeri
CCATGTGTCCTTTATACTTGTTCCTGTCGACCCCTCCCCTTTTCCCCTGAAACCCCCGCCCCTCTCCCCTCTGGTCACTGTCAGCCTGTTCCCTATTTCAGTGTCTTTGGTTATATTTTGCTTGTTTATTTGTTTTGTTGTTTAGGTTCCTATTAAAGGTGAGATCATACGGTATTTGTCTTTCACTGCCTGGCTTATTTCCCTTAGCATAACACTTATATCCCCCAGCTTGCCTGCCTGGGCTCATGGCATACGTGTAGTTGGCATTGGATTCATCAATTAACTGAATCTGAACAAATATTATTATTATGATAGCTTTCAAATTCTAAATAAAATGGGAAGTGTCCCTCTCTACCTCTTAATGCCATCCCTGTTTATTTTCCACAGCACAGTGATTATCTCTTTCATGGTATTTTCTACAAGCTGTAATTATTTCATTGATGTGTTTGTTTACTTCATTATTATCTGTCACCTTCACTAGACTGGAAGCTCCACAAAGGCAGCAGATCCATTATAGGCCCAGCACCTGGCACAGTGCCTAACACATAGTAGGATCTCACTATGTGTTGGATGAATGAGCTACAGGTAGTACCGTATTTTGTCGTGTATAGTGTGCACCCATGTTTCTGGCCCAAACTTGCAGGGAAAAAAACTCTTTTGTTTCAATTTTTTAATTCAATCATTTATTTATTTATATATAGATGCTTGGTTTCTGTATTATAAAGGAATTTTAGCATTTATTTTTGAACAAATTGTGGTACAAGAAATTGTGTGTAACAAATAACTACAAAACACAAGAACAGATGCAAGGTATTTCAGATACTTCCTGTGTATAATGCATATCCTTATTTGTACCACAAATATTGGGGCAAAAAAGTGCGTATCATACTTGACAAAATATGGTGATTTATTGTGAGCCATGTTTTCCTCTAAATTGGTTTACATCCTTATTCTCAAAAAAAAAAAAAAAAAAAAAAAAAGGTCTTTTAGGCAAAGGACTGGAGATTATGCCTCTTCCTTGTTCTTTGCACTGTGCTCTGCACCAGTGGTTCTCTCAGTGTACGTGAGAATTTTCAGGAGAGCTTAAAACACAGATTTCGTGGTCCCACCCACAGAGATTCTGATTCCTCGGGTCCCTGCTGCTGATCTGTGGAGCACGCTTTGTGTCCTACCTCTTGAGGATGTTAGATGTACAGACAGTTAGTTGCTCAACAGAGGGCTGTGTGCTTACTTACTTGAGAAACAGTAAATGTTCTCACTGAGTCACAGAGCTTCGAAACTTGCAAGGACCTTTGCTCTCACGTAGTCTGTGGGTGACACATTTCTGCTGCGTGTACTGCAGCACTCATCCCTATTGAACCTGCATGTGGCCTCGGAATCCTCAGGAGCTCCCATCACTGTCACCATCTAGGGGAAACTGCTCCCTCCTTGACAGAGTCCTATCCCATTCACTGCAGATCAAGAAACAGGCTCAGAGACTCTGAGTGGCTTCATGAAGATCCCACAGCCCAGGTCTTCTCAAGTCTTGTTCAGCTTTCAGCATCTGAATACAAATGTCCTAAGCTCTACTGAAGCGGCTTCTATTGAATTTGAGTGTCTATAGTATACTAAACATAGGACTTCATTCCAATGACACGGACTTCCCTTGGGCCTATAGCATTCCTTGTTTTTATCCCCCCCAAGTAGGTTTATACAAGTAAAAGTTAAATTACCTCAGAGCCTTCTTTATATAAATCTAGAATAGCTTACTCAGGCACATCACAAAGTTTTTTGTTTCTTAGGTGATTTCAATTATGTATGTTTTCTTTCAGTAATGCATCTTTTTCACTTCATCAATATTATGTTAGCAGTAAGTATGAAATAATTGAGAACAAACTTTGACAAATTGAACCACGCCAAAAAGGGAAGAAAGCAAATACTCTTATAATTTGATCTTTTTTTAGTCCTTGAAACTTTGAGGATATCTGTCTTTATTAACTTTTGCTTTTTTGCTGATGGTTTCTCTCATTTTATTATGGCTCATAGCATTGTAAATTAATTTAACATGAAAGGATAAAAATGTTGCTCTTGAAATGTTTCTCATTAAATTATGGAAAAATATTACGATAAATAAAGGAAAGGAATGCCTCTAGTACCAGCTTCTGTTTGCTCAGTTATTACAGTACCAAAAGTGAATTATTATACAGTTAACTCAGAGGCAATATTATTGCCGTTATGTTATAAAATAGATGGGTTGCAATCCTCCAAAAAACGAGGGGGGGGGATATAACATAGGTCCTTTGAAAGTGAAGTACCTTTTTTTCTTGTTTCATTGAAATACATACTGACCCCAGGGTTTCTTTTTAGAATTCTTTCTAATCATGGACCAACTTTATATTAAGAACTACAAAGTAGATTAGACCCTTCCCCTTCAACGAACAGGTATAAATGACCCATGGACATCGACGACAAAGCGTGGGCGAGGCAGAGGAGACCAACGGGGGGAAATTGGGGTAACTGTAATAGAACAACAATAAAAAAAAAAAAGAACTGCAAAGTAAATTTCAGCCAATTACTTCATTCAGGGGAGTTATTAAGTGGAGGTTCCTCTGAAATTTTGAAAGGCGTGTACTGCCAACTAGCTGAAAGTACTAATCAGCACCTTTTTCTATAGTGACAATCTTCCCACTGCATTTTTAATTGAAGATAACTACTGCAAAGAAGGTGGGAGAAGTTGCGTCTTAGTGGTACTTATTTGGATGGGATCAAGGGTGTGGAAGACATTCACCTATATCCCTGCCACCTCACAGAGAATGGTACTTCATTCATTCATAGTATGTGGGAGAGAGCATTGCAGATGTATTTACCACGAGCCAGAACAATTGTTCCAAAGTAAAAAGTGGAAGCAGCTTGAGGCCCCTCAACTAGACAAATTCTATATTTTCATATGGAATTCAATGAATTCAGGTTTTAAAATCCCACGAGACGAGCTTATGTGAGTATACGTCTAAATAGTCTAAGGGAGCTTTCAACCATGAGGCCAATGTTTGACTAATTTCCCTCCCCCAGTACATACACCGTTAAAGGCTGCATTCTCCTACTAAATACAGGGCTCTGTGTCATGACCAATTACCCTGAATCCTACCTTCCGGGAATACGTATCCTCATGTACGAGTATAGACTTAACTGTAACTGTTCTATAGAGTCAGAGATAAAACAACTTGTATGACCAGATATTTGGAATTCTTGCCTTTTTTTGGGGGGGCGGGGGGTTATTGTTCCACATATGATGGAAATCAGCTGATTTGTTTCTTCTCATCCCTAAACCATGAGAAAAGAGTGGCTCACACTGGCTCACATGGCTCAAGCACATGTTGGCAGATTTCATTTTAAGCAACAGCTGAGCACTTTCACTGGGGGATTTTCACTGAATTGCTGGGCTGTGGGAACCTCTGGGGGTGGGGGGTGAGCATGCGCAGTATTGCAGTTGGTAGGTTCTGTAGTTGGGCAGCTTGGATTCACATCTCCCTCCCACTCTACCAACTACCATTTCCAGCCTGGGTCAGTTATCTAGAACACGTGCCACAGTTTTGTCATGCATCAAATGTTGGCAATAAAAATCTGTACCTTGGGGATTTATATATGCCATCTACAAATTTGTTTGCTCTGAAGATCATTTTTGTGGAAAGCAAGCAGAACTATTATTTATAATTTGCTCGGTAAGTTTCTGTATTTCAACCTCAGTGTTATTTTTGTTTTCTGTCTTTAATCAACAGTCCAAATATGGATATAAACTGTGAGGATAAAAACATTTTAAGGCACTCACAATGGTCAAAATGCACTTGGTAGCTACCAGTGTTTAGTGATCAAACCAACTGAGTGACTGAGTCACGTGCACACATCTGCCCTTCCCCAGCCCGTGTTTGGCATTGTGGTTGAATTATGCAGGTGTGTGCGTTTCAAGAATAGACATTACTAACTTCAATAATATGAACACCCAGAACATTTTTGAAAAGCCCTGGGGAATTTCATGCAAATCAGGTAGGAAAGCCTCTCTCCCTGAAGCCTTAGAGATGGGACCCCAGGCAGACGGGGTCAACAATGGGTGATGAGAAGAATTGATGAAACATCAGATGGATATGTACAAATGAGTCCAAACCACATGTATAATTATATAAAAGAAGCGAAAGCCCTGAGGGGAATCCTTTCAAGAAACACAATCAAAATGAGTTGCAGTGAGAAGACAAATATTGAATTTGGTGGTTAGAAGGTCCCTTATTCCATCCCCTCTTTTTGTGTGTGTGCCATTTTTCAAGGTTAATCTTGACTTACACATTGTCTGCAAAATGCTCTTTATTAGTATATCATTGAGAAATGGCAGTCACCAAATTCCTCATTGGGGTATTTCTAAGATCTACATATACATGTTTAAACTAAACATATTGTCAAATTCGTTGTCTCTAATACTTGGCAGTATTCGTGCCACTTCATTGAGGAAAAATACACCCATTTTATTTGTCTGTTACATGCCAGGCGATGGATTAATCATTGATAATACAGAGAGGAATATGGCTTGGCTTAACGTCAGCCATGTTGTCGGAAACCTCACATCCTAGTTGGGGAGGGAGAGGGAAAAGTTCATAAGAGGAGTATGTGCAAAGGATCCACTCTAGCAGAATATGAAGTGGATAACGGCCCGATGGGATCAGGCAAGGCTTCTTAGAGGAGGTGACATTAAACTCGGGTTTTAAAAGCTGAGTCGAATTTTACCGGTTGAGATAAACTCCTTAAGAGGAATTACTTCAATAGAACTTGCCTTAAGCCCAGAAATAAATGATGTGCGAAATCAATACCATCTGTCAATTTACCCAGTGTACTTTGCTCTCACCTTCAGGAGCAAAACAAAATTCAGAAGTATAATGAAAAATTTGAATCTATGTCACTATCTTTTCAAATGAGTCGATCCAAGGAGGAAAATGAATGTAATGAAAGACACTCTCCCCGGGGGGGAAATACTATTTATTGTTTGCTTGTGTTTAATTATTTCTTGCCAAAAATACATTATGTATAAACTCAATGCTTAGAAATTCAGATTTCTGTATTGGTGGCGCCACTTATTTTCTAGTGCATTAATCATAAATGCTCATTTTGCTGACTTTAACAAATAAAGGGCAAAAATAATTTATATCCTATTACACAGTGGCAGACTTATTAAACTAGACCAGAACAATGGCCAATAAAAAATAGGTTTTTGATCCCCACCGAGAGATCTCTCCCTAATTGTGTCATCATGTCAAGAAAAGTTTTTCATACATTGTTGTCTTATAAAAGGAAAACTAAGATCCCTATCAGGCCATATGGGTTCTCTTCATTTTTTCCCAGGCAGCTCTGTCCACTAGAAATATAACGTGAGCCACGAGTGGAATTTTAAATCTTCTAGTAGACATCCTTTAAAAAGTAAACATAAATGAAATTAATTTTAATACTATGTTTTACGTAACCCAATATACTCACAACATTATCATTGTAATGTGTAATCATTATGCAAGTTATTAATGAGCTATTTTATTCTTTTTTCCGTATACCTCCATTCAGACAGGCACATTTCAAGTCCTTAGTCACCGTATGTGGCCAGTGGTTACTACATCAGAAAGTACAGTTCTAGAGATCCCTATTAATCCAAAAAGCAAAGGACTGCTAGTCTTTCACGGTTAAATTAATTCTTCACTGCTAACTCGGGAGCATTTGCAAAGGTAGTTGACAGATTTTAAATATTCTATCTTGCCATCTCTGAGGGCTTTCGTTTTAATGTCATAGTATTCTTTTAAAAATGTCAGACATTCTTTTTTTTTACAGAATACTCTGAAAGAGCAATTAGAAGTTTATGATGCACGTCATACAAAATTCAGGTCATTTTCCAAGCCTGCATTAGAAGCACATAGTCATTTATCACTTCTGAGAACGCTGTCTTGAGTATGTTCTAGGGGTATTGGTGATATTGTGAGAACTATCGTAATAAGAAAGCAGTCTTCAAAAACAAGAGGAAGAACCAGATACCAGACTAAAATTGATAATTAGAATGAAAGTCTGTTTAAAAATGGAAACTGGATTTAGATCAAAATGGTACATAGGGGGAAACACTAGTCTGAAACTATATCCCACATTTGTTCAATCGCTGAGCGTTACGTGACTCTTAGCAACTTGACAAGAGAATCCCATTGTAGCTGGAGTCATCCTTTTTTTTTTTGTATGTTTTATTGATTATGCTCTTACAGTTGTCCCATTTGTTCCTCCCCTTTATCCCCCTCCGCCCTCCACCCTGCATTCTGTACCCTGCCTCCCTCCAGCATTCCCACCCCCTTAGTTCATGTCCATGGGTCGTATATGTAAGTTCTTTGGCTTCTCCATTTCCTATACTATTCTTAACCTCCCCCACCTATTTTGTACCCACCATTCATGCTTCTTATTCCCTGTACATTTTCCCCCATTCCCCCCTCTCCCCCTCCATGCTGATAACCCTCCATGTAGTCTCTATTTCTGTGACTCTGTTCCTGTTCTAGTTGTTTGCTTTGTTTTTGTTTTGTTTTAGGTTCAATTGTTGGTAGTTGTTTGTTGTCATTTTACCATTCATAGTTTTGATCTTCTTTTTCTTAGATAAGTCCCTTTAACACTTCATATAATAAGGGATTGGTGACGATGAACTCCTTTAGCTTTGCCTTACCTGGGAAGCACTTTATCTGCCTTTCCATTTAAATGAAAGCTTTGCTGGATAGAATCATCCTGGATGTAGGTCCCTGCTTTTCATGCCTGGGAATACTTCTTTCCAACCACTTCATGTCTGCAAGGTCTCTTTTGAGAAATCAGCTGACAGTCTTATGGGAACTCCTTTGTAGGTAACTGTCTCCTTTTCTCTGGCTGCTTTTAAGATTCTCTCCATCTCTTTGATCTTGGTTAATGTAATTATGATGTGCCTTGGTGTGTTTCTCATTGAGTCCAACTTCTTTGGGACTCTCTAAGCATCCTGGAAGTCTATTTCCTTCACCAGATTAGGGAAGTTCTCCTTCATTATTTTTTCAAATAAGTTTTCAATTTCTTGCTCTTCCTCTTCCCCTATGATTCAGATGTTGAAATGTTTAAAGTTGTTCTGGAGGTTCCTAGGCCTCTCCTCATTTCTTTGAATTCTTGTTGCTTCATTCTGTTTCAGTTGAATGTGTATTTCTTCTTGTTGTTCCAGGATGCAGTTACTCTTGATTTTTAGGTAAAACCCCATCTATATTTGCAAAGTCACTAACACCTTTTCACATTGGAAGAATCATTCAGAATAAAATTAAACTATCAACCCTTTGGAAAAGAGCTACTAAGTAGCAAGCAGAAACCTGACCTGAAGATTACTTACAAATTGCGAATCTGCAAAATAAGCTCAATTGTTCCTTTGCTAAGTGTGTATCAGCTATTGGGTGCCTTCTAATTTATAGGTAGTCATTTTTCCTCAAAAAGTTAGTTTGTAATGAAGATGTTTGGGATTTCAAATAAATTTACTACAGGGGGGAAATATTATAAATTATTATTAATTTCCTAAACTATCTAATTTATGTTTTAATATGACTGTATGCATCACTTGACTGTCATTTATAAGGGTTTTTCCTCAGTGTTCACTTCCTGCTAGAATAAATGGAAGTGGAGTATTATTACGTGGCACCTGCTTTGATACTTTTACAGAATTTTACAATGTGTTTTGGCAACATAAGAAATGTCCAAACCTATAAAGAATATCTGTAATAGTTCATTTGAGCCAAACATGATGACATTAGTGGGGAAAAAGATCTCAAATGCTTCCTAGAATGGCAGTTTGCAGCTTCATTTATGCACTTGGAATTGAGGGGAGAATTGGAGGAAGATTACCGGAAGGTGGAAGGAAACAAGGCGGGAATTGGATTACAGGATAGTCAGCAAGAATGTGTGTTCTCTTGAAGGTGGTTATGCCTTCAAGAGATATTACTTTTGCCCTGGCTGGTGTGGCTCAGTGGATTGAGCACGGGCCTGCGAACCAAAGCGTCCCCAGTTTGATTCCCAGTCAGGGCACATGCCTGGGTTGCAGGCCAGGTCCCTAGTTGGGACATGTGTGAGAGGCAGCTAATCGATATTTCTCTCCTTCTTTCTCCTTCCCTCCCCTCTCTCTGAAAAGAAATAAAATCTTTTTTTAAAAAAAGTAATGATTGAAGTGAGGTGGGAGGGACATGAACTCTGAGGCAAAAATCTGGCATAGAGAGGTCAAGGTCATGAAAGAAGTTTTATTACTCACGGCTCTCAGGAGAAAGGGACACACAGCAGGATGCAGGGCTACGAGGGGAAGTAGCAGGGTCGTTCGTGAGGCAAAAGGAGCAAAGGAGGAAGCATGGTTTCTTCTTTATTGCATTTTCCCTGGGAAGGAATGGGCGAGGCAAGGTGGGCAAGTTTGAGCGAATTTAGGATTGGGTAGTTTGGATAATTTCAGCGAAGTCTGGGCTATAGGAGTTGTCTCTGGTTGTCTGGTACCTGACCCTGGAAATACTGGCTCGGTGTGTAAGAGTTAGATAAAGGAGGTGGTTGGGCATGTGGGCTTCGGATCGGTCAGGTTGCGTAGGAGCGGCTCACTCACGGAAGAGTATGTCTTTTGCTGTCTCTTGAAATTTACCAGGCCCTGTTTGCTTGTCTCTGGTTCTGTTTTGCTTGTTAGTTTCTTTTGTTGATTAGATTCCTTTCTAGGTGAGATTGTATGGTATTTGTCTTTCATCGACTGGCTTATTTCACAGGGAACAGACTGACAGCTGCCAGAGGAAAGGGGGAAGAGGTATAATGGTGGAAAGAAGGGGAAGGGACTGGTCAAAGAACATGTGTGAATGACACAAGGACATGGACAACAGTGTGGGGACTATGGGGAGTGGAATGGGCGGAGGAGGGCAAAGGGACAACTGTGATAGAATAAACACGAATTAAAAAATACAAATAAATGTCACCAGGCATTTATAAATTTCACTAGGTCTAGAAGGGCAGTCTCTGCCTGACCAGGAAGGCCCCCAAGATATCAAAGCATTATGAAACACAGAAAATTTAAAAAACATGATTAATACACAGGGTAGATATTGTATATAATTCAGGACAACGGTTCTCAACATTGGAATCACTTGCGGAGGGCCCAGAGAATCTGCATTTCCCAGAAGTTCTCATGTGCAGCTGTTGCTGGTGAGGGCCCACATTTCTGAGAACAGTGAGTTAGGATATGTACAGTTGGGTCATATCGCAAGGGAGCATAAATGCAGGGAATATTCTTGCCCCGTTAGCTCTGCGGCTCTGAAATTCAGGAGGGAATATTCAGCTAGAAATAAAATTCGGGGGAGTCACCTGCATCAAAATGGTCATTGAAATTTTGAGAGTACATGAGGGGAGGGGTCTGTGTACACAAAAAAGTAGAAAAGACTAAACCCCAGGCCTCGCTGACCCTTGAGGGTAGAGTAAACCGTCAGAAGGGTCTTAGCAAGCCAAGGAGAGAAGACATTCCCTGCCAAAACGAGAGGCTCTTGTGACTGATTTGCCAGCATGAATTAACTGCTGCGTAATCACTTATATTAATTATACTTATAAATACTTGTTTTAATAAACAACGAAAGTCATGCAACTGATTTTTAAATACAAAAATCAGATGTGTCAATTAGAACTCTAAGCAGTCACTGCAGGAGGCTGCACAATGATTCCTAGGGGGATGGTACCATTCAAACCCTTTTCAGGGGATCATTTCCAGCGGTTTCTTCTTTTCTAATGTCCTCAGAGGTATCAAATGTTCTAATTTTGAGGGTGGATTTGATTTTTATCACCATTCTTAAAAGCCTCTTGTGGGTTATAAAAATCACTAGATGATAAACCTAGAATTGAAATGATAAATTCTAGATGCCTTGAATTTTCTAAATGAAAAAGGAGATGTCTCACAAAATGGCTTACATCACGGGAAACTTTCTTTGAAGGCAGTCTCCAAAGAGGAGTTGAGTCCCTAAGTCATTAAATTACTCACTACTTAAAGGGCTACTTACTTAAAGGACATGGATTTGAGCGCATGCGCTCTCGGACAATTTGTTTTTGACATCTGCTTTCCTGATTGGCGTCTCACATAGATGCAGATAACTGTCTCGGATGCTCTGAGGTATGTCCTGATTCAAACTTAGTTCATTCTGAGACTCATGATGTGTGGTTCCCGCCTGCCTAGAGAAGCTCGGAATCCTATTCGGGAGGTTCCTCCAAACTCTTCTGCTATGAAGGATGTGCAGAGGAATAACAGTCAGGGGAAGATTTTCATTCATGAAAGGCATCTTTCTCATTTTGGAAATTGGTTGACTAAATGCGAGGTGTTGCCTTCTCATTACAAGAAGCCTCTCAGATGAATGTGAGTGCACGTGGCAACGGGGTCAGAAATGAATTGCCTTTCAGACTAACACGTGGAAAGAAGAGTTTTGAGATTTAGCACATAGGTTTTTTAAAAAGACACTGTTTCAAACACGATATACCGTTTCAGGTTCTCTTCAGTCATTTTCCATTCCTTTTTTTTTACCTTAAAATTCCCTTATGTATGGATTGTATCTAATTCATGTCCTGGGATTCCTTTCACATCTGAATTCTACCTTCATTCATGAGCAGGAAACTTTATTTATTCCCTTGACAGAGCTGTGGTGTAGATGTGCATAATCAGTTATAGGCTATAAATCCATTATTCTGGGGTGAACTTGACCATGCATCAGAACTACTTGAAGACCTGTTAGAACCCATATTGAAGGGTCCCACGCCAAGAGTTTCAGATTCAGTTAGGACTGGGTGGGGACTAATCCCTTTGCATTTCTAGCACATTTTCACTCGGGATTGATGTTACTGGTCTCAGGCCAAATTCTGAGAACCATTCAATGAAGGAAAACGAGATACACAAAGGTTCTCCATTGGCTTTTGCCAGTGAAGACATTTAGGTGGAGAAAGACACATCAAAGAGTGAACAGTGACCAGTGAGATCAAAGGGGAGCCTGAGAATTTGCATTTCTAGCAAGTTCCCAGCGAATGCTGCTGTTGCTGCTCTAGGAGCGCATTTGGTGAGTCACTAATTAAAATATCATTTTAAAAGTCCTGGCCAGCAAAATCTCCTACATAAGGGGACATAGACAGTTATTTTCATTTAATTTGGTCAGTAGTTGGTAGTTTCTTATAGGGCAAATTAGCACCAAGAGAGCTGAGATTCAGTTCATGTTCATAGCAGTCATAAGGGATATTTTGGGAAAGGCTGAGACTGGTTTTGGAGGTGGGGATGAGTAAGGAGGAAGAAAATTTTTAAACCGCTTTGTAGCCCTTTACTGTGACATTTTCTGCTGTCCCATTTAAATAATAATTGGCTCTCCAGTCAACTCCCACAAGTTATAACATGACGAATTGTGATCAAGTTTTGAGTAATGTAGGCTTTGTATGAAATTTGTGTAAGTTTCTATTAAATAAAAGTCTGTTTACAATGCCCCTACCAAAAAAAAAAAAGAGCAAAGAACCCCAACATTAAGTTGTGCATTCGGGGAAGAAGGAGATAAAATAACTAGAAATTTCTTAGACTGCTTCAGCAAGGCAGGTCCCTCACAGTCCAAAGGAGAGACTTACCAGACTAAAGGGGTTCATTCTCCTGTGCTCCCCAAAGCTGCATCTAACACTAACCGGAGTTTGCAGCCAAGAAAGGAGAAGCTAATTTCTAAGGAAACAGCACCATGCTCGGAGGCCCAGGTGAGCTTGCGCTCACATGCCTGGCTCTCCGATGTCTTCCAGGGGTGGGTTGTACAGGGAGCAAATCATGAATCGTGGTGACTGAGGGAGGTGGGGTCATGAGCCCTACTGATTGGCCAGGACCTGGGCAGGGAGTAGCTGATGGTCGTGTCAGGTCCCGCTGTCAGCCAGCGGGTGGTCCTGTCTGGTTTCCGGAGGGTGCGGTCCACTAGGGTCATCTGCTTTCAGGGGCCGAAACACACATGAGATCAACATGTTATCTAAAGTTTGATCGGAACTCTTTCTGTGGTCAACAGACCTGGGGCTTTGTTCTCAAGACATTTTGATGCTGATCAGACCCTGATGTCATGTTTGCAGTCCCATTTCCTCAGCACTTTGTTTTGTCCAAAATCCTCTTCCTTCATAACATTTAAGTCGCCTTCTTACCAGCCCTTCACTGTCAGTTTGCCCTTTGGTACCCGTCATTCACAAACACACACACTGAACCTCGCCACCACTTCTCCGGCACCCCCTTCCACTGTCACCTCTCCTCTCTCCTTCACTTCATGGCCAGTCTTCCTGAAAGAGTCGCACAGCCGGCTGACTCCCTTGTTTACCCACAATTCACTTTTCAACCCATATTATCTGGTTATTCCTCCTGCGTGCCAGGCAAACTGCCCTCAGCAGGAAAACCAGTTTCCTACCCTTTGCCAGACTGCCTGACTTGGCTTCTCTGTGTAATTCTTTCCTTCTTTAGTTTTTTACATCCTCTTACCCAGCTTTTCAGATCTGACTTACCTAACCTACTTTTCAGTCTTTCTCTCCCAGATAATTCATCCTCTGCCTCTTCTGTATGTATGCTCCCCATATCCCTTCTTCAGCACGCCATCATTTTCCACCCCACACCCCTTCACCTTCACCCAAAGCTCCATTCAGTACCTGAAGGGGATGACTCCCTAGCCCTTACCTGCTTCCTCTCTCTTTCTCCTGGCCGTTCCGTATTTACTTCTGCACCTCCCTTTCCTGTACAGGTAGAATGTACTGGCTTGTGGCTGTTGTGATTGCTCCGGCTTTTGCTCTAGCACATGTTAAATATTTTGTCTTACCCCTGCGCGCAGTCATTTTAAAGTTAGCATGTCCCAAACAGAAATTTTCAGCAACTCTGGACACCTACTTCTACTCCCTGTTTCAGAACGTGGTGCCACCATTTACCCAGTTTTCTAAGCCAGAAGCCTCTGGTTCCAGCCAGACTTCTGTCTACCATGCACACATCTACACTGACGTGAAAATTGCTAATTCTGCCTCCAAAAATCTCTCTTGAAACAGACTTTTCTCTGACTTCCCTCACTTCAAGTCATTATCACTGTGGAGTCAAACATGCCTGATTCAAATCTTACAGCCTTAGGCAAATTTCGTAATCCCTTCTAGCTTCAGTTTCCTCATAAAATTTCTTCTTTGGCTTGCTGAAAGGATTCAGTGAGATTCTTCCTTTGTCTGTGCTTTCAGTGTCATATCCATTAAATCAGTGCCCAGACCAATGTCACGAAGACTTTTCCCTGTATTTCCTTCTAGGACTTTTACAGTCTCAGGTCTCACATTTAAATCTTTATAATCCATTTTTGAGTTGAATTTTGTGGATAGTGTTAGACAAGGGTCCACTTTCATTCTTTTGCACGTGGATACCCAGTTTTGCCAGCACCATTTGTTGAAGGCATTATCTTTCCCCATTGTATATTCTTGGCACCCTTGGGGAAGATCCATATTGATTTTTTTCCAGGCTCCCTGTTCTGTTCCACTGGTCTTATAGCTGTCTGTGTGTGAGTACCAAACCGTTTTAATTATTCTGGCTTTGTAATATATTTTGAAATCAGGAAGTGGGCTGCCTCCAGCTTTATTCACCTTCAACTTTTTTTTTTTTTTTTTTTTTTTTTTTTTTTTTTTTTTTTTTTTTTTTTTTTTTTTTTTTTTTTTTTTTACTATTGAGATCTTTTGTAGTTCTATTTTTTTTTTTTATTTTCTGTAAAAAATGCCATGGATGCCCTGGCTGGTGTAGCTCAGTGGATTGAGCGCGGGCTGTGAACCAGGCATAGCAGGTTCGATTCCCAGTCAGGACCCATGCCTAGGTTGCAGGCCATGTCTTCCAGCAACCGCACATTGACGTTTCTCTCTCTCTCTCTCCCCCTCTCCCTCTCTCCCTCTCTCCCTCCCTTCCCTCTCTAAAAATAAATAAATAAAATCGAAAAAAAAATGCCATGGAGATTTTGATAGGGATTGCATTGAATCTGTAGATTTCTTTGGGCGTTATGGATATTTTAACAATATTCAGTCTTTCAGTCTATGAGCACAGAGTATCTTCCATTGATTCATATATCCTTTCATTTCTTTCATTTACATTTTGTAGTTTTTCATATGTAAGTGTTCCCTAGCTAAGTTGCTTTTCAGATAGTTTATTGAAACCCAACTCATTTTTTCATGTTGACTTTGTACCCTGCAGCTTTATTAATTCCTACTGAACAGAGAGTCAGGCGCAGGGAATGCAGCCGATAAAGAGTGGTTACTATGATTGCTGTCGATGATGCTATTGGTATTAGTTTCACTGAGAAAACTGCAGTAGTTGCTTAAATGGTGTTCCTGCATTGAGTGTCAGTTCTCCAGCCAGTGTCTTTTTCTAACACGAAGGCTCCCCATGTCCCCTCCATGGCCCCATTTCTTCGACTCCCCCTGACAGAGATACATAGCAAACATTCAGGGCTGCCTGCACCCTACTCACCTTCTGTTTCCATCCTTCTGTCTGCGGGGAAAGCCTTCCACCAAACCTCCCCTTCTCAGCCCAACAAATTCTTGCTCTCTCTTCAAAATAATCTGAAACTCCAGAATAGACTTCTGGTCCACAGGGAACCCCCAGTCTCTCTGTCAGCAAGTGGTACAGGATAAGCATGCTGTTGTTCAGCTCTTTCAAAGTTAAATGGTTAATAATCATTTTTTACAGAAAAGAAAATGGCCAAACAATGGTGCCACTGGTATAATAATACAGAAGGACATAATGTTTTCATATCAAGACTAATTTTTCTAATGTTTTAATATACAATTGTTCAATCATACAGCAAAGTTGAAAGCATTTTACAGCTAACATATGTATACCCACCACCTATATTTTGCCATTAACATTTTACTATTCTTGCTTTATAACATACTCATCCATCTTTCCATCCCTCTTTGTATAATTCATTTTTAGTGTTCTAATATTCTTACCCTTAAATAATAAGTTGTCTTCTTAAAAAAACATAGGTGATTCTACATTGGTAAAGCAAAATATATTGTTCTTGTAATGCAACATAAATTGTACTGCTTTCTACTTCAATACATTGAGGTACCCATTAAAAATAGTACTAGAGAATACAAAACATGTTTTATTAATATTCCACAGTATCTGATTAGATGGAGACTATTTGGAAGAACTGTTATAATTAAAGGGTCTGGGCTTACCAATACATATATTAAAAAGCCTAAAGTTTTCTATTCCAGCAGAATGTTTTGTGAGGACTGTTTTTTCCCATCTTTATAAAATTTAACTTCGACCTATATTTCTTAATGCACCGTGGGTTAAGCTACACTGCAGACATGTGCTAAATAGATCTGGCAGTTTGGAAATTGGATTTTTTTAGTTCCTTTTACATTAAATCCCCATAACACCTTATTGATTAATTTCTATCCATTACCATTTTAAATAAAATTCTCAGAGTGTCAGGTGAGAATTAAAAAAGAAAAAACCAATCCAACATGGTAAGCCCCCCTTCCAGCCAATCAGCATGTCGCCAATGTGTCCTTTTAAATTAGTGCAACGCAGCTTTCCACAAAGTCACAGCACGTCTTCATATGCTTCAGCAGTATTGCTAAAATAATGGAGAATACAAGAAATATAAAATGTTTCTCTTCCATAAATTCTCACCATGCTAAGCACACGGTAACGACCACATTATCCAGTTCCAGAATTAGTAGCACACCGTTGTGAGTGGCACAATTCACATTGTGATCATTCATTCCACAACATCGTTGAGGCTTTACAACGTGCAAAAGCATTCCATTAAGTTGTGTATGGCAGAAGCGCTCAAATGCAGATGATCTGTAAAGATTTCCTGAAGCAGCAGAGAAAGGAGAAATGTAAGGAGTGAAAGAGAGGGAGAGAGTAGACAGAGAAATCACGGAAGCTTGCCACCTGCTTTTCTTAGGAAAGCCTGCCCTTTATCCTGAGGCCACGTCCTTCTGATGTTTCTTTTAGTTGTTCAAATGTCCCTTCCATGACAATATGATGGTAACAGTAGATGGTGAGTTTGGTTTTGTTTTAATAGTGGACCTGGCCAAACTATCATTTGATATCTGCGTTAGTTATCTATTGCCACAGTAATGCTGTGTACCAGGCCACCCCAAAACTCAATAGCTTAAAACAAAAAGTATGTCTTCAGTTCACTAACTGGGGCTTGATTGAAGGTTGATAGTTCATCTGCTCTGACTGAGCTAGTTTGCACATCAAGAGGGTGACTGGGAGCTGCCGAGTCTGAGGGCAGTGGGATCGCTTAGCTTTGCACTCATACCTTGCCCATTTTTCCAGTAAGCTGGCCCAAGCATGGTCTCTTGGCAGAGGCAGAGGTGGAAGAGCAGGAGTGGAAACATACAATTTTTAAGTCTCTGCTTGCATCAAGCCTCCTAATATCCCCTTAGCCAAAGCAAGTTTTGTGTCTCCGCCGCACCCCGTGGTAGGCGGAATAATGGCCCCCACAACGATGTTCAGGTCTGTATCCCTGGAACCTGTGGCTACCGTCATGCTACCTGGCCAGGGGGAGTTAAGATTGTGGCTGGAATTAAGATTGTCAGTCAGGAGACCTTGAGATGAGGAGATAATCCTGAATCATCCAATGGGCACAGAATGACCAGAGGGTCCTTATAAATGAAAGAAGGAGCAGGAGAGTGGGGGTCAGAGAGAGCTACGAAGAAGCCGTGCTGCTTGTAGGCTTAGAGGATGTGGAAAGCGGCCACTAGCCACACGGTGTGGATGCCTGTAGTGACTAGAAAAGACAAGGAAACAGTCTTCCCTAGCTTCTTCAGAAGGAGCACAGTCCTGCGCACTTCGATTTCGGTCTATGAGACCCATTTTAGATTTGACTTCCAGACTGTAACATAATAGATTTGGGTGGTTCTAAGCCACTCAGTGTGTGGTAATTGATAGGAAACGGATACACTCTCCATTGTCTGATCTTTTCAGTAACATCCGTACTATTGCTCACTTCATGTTTTTCTTAAAATCGGCTCATCTTTGTTTTTCGCTTTTAGACTAAGGTATAATTTTACTCAAGTAAGTATAATTTTACTCAAGCAAGTGAAATTATAGTTTGATGTGCTGATGTGTCTTTTCATAATACACATGAAAATAAAGGAATGTTAAAGTGTAAGCTGTTCACCTGCATCACACCACAAATCAGCTCCCTACCACTAGTTTTAAGTAAACTACATTTTGGGGAATGTGGGTCTAGGCCACAGGTGGCAAACACAAGGCCCGAGGGCCAATCCGGCCCTCCACCTTGTTTTACCCGACCTGTCACTGTGTTTCTACCCGGTGGCAGCGCTGACCTCTCACTTAACTGTTAAGGAGTAGTTACATGTATACAGTCCTAAAATTACATTTGGCCCTTCGAAGGCAACCACGAGGCTGATGTGGCCCCCGGTGAAAATGAGTCTGATACCCCTGTCCTAGGCAGTCTAAGGAGCAGAAGATTGTGTAAAAATGAGAGTTTTCCAGAGAAGGAGGCATTTGGGTAGAATATTTGGCAGACAAAGGCAGAGGAGAAAGACAAGTGATCCAACGTGGCCCTAGTACACTATTTGCATCTGTATCAAACAATTTAAAAATTACAGTTCCTGATGTGTCTTAATGCTTCTGGATTGTTCTTTCCTCTGGCTAAAATGTTTACCAGGACTCTCACCAGTCTACTGGTGTAAGTTTTGGTTTGTCTGTCTGTCTGTCTGTCTGTCTGTCTGTTTGTTTGTTTTATGGTGGGGGAGAGGGATATCTTGTGAGTCCCAGCCCTTCCCCACCTAGGATACACACTGACTCCTTTCTGTAAAAAAAAAAAAAGAAAAGAAGGCCCAAACTTCTTAGTGATGCTCCTCCATCCTTCTAATATCATGATGAACAGATAAGGGGATAAGGGGACTGAAGACCGTGGCTCAAGTTCCTTCCCGGGGCCGCCCCCTTCCCCCCGCCCCAGGGCTGAGGGCAATCAGTATCTGAGATTCCTGTAACCCAACCACAGCACTCATTCCACCACACCCATCAGAAAGTCCTCTTTCGGAGCATTTATCAACTGCAGACTTCTTGAAGGCAATGATTGTGTTCTGTTCTAACTTCTTAATGCAAAACAAGATGCATGATAAGTGTCAGCAATTGTTGACTGAGATGAACTGAATGGCAAGTGACTGGTCCAAGGTCAAACATTTATGCAGCTTTATTTCCCTTCTCTTTGCTACCCTGCAGTGCCAGTTATATCCACTGATAGGCTATATCTATAGTCCAGACCCACCGCAGTTTCTGAGTTAACCTGAATGGCTCTGGTAGGTGGGATTTGTACTTAAGATTCTGTGGCTTGCAGACTTGGTATTCAATATGTTAGGGATGTGCCTGAGGTGCCCAGATGGCTTAAAGTCCCAAGATGCCTTTCTTTCTTTCCTCTTCTTCTCCCCTGGCTTTCCTATTGGTCCAGTAATTTTAGTTATTTGGATACTATGAAACTGTTGGCAAGTTCCCTTCCATGTGTTCTCCAAAAGCTGTCACAAGTGAGTAGAGGCGGGGTGGCATGGGGAAAACCATAAAACTAAGAGTTAGAAGCCCTGGGTTCTAGTAAAAGCTCTGTAATGGAAATCAGGGCAAGTCTCTTTAACTTCTTTCAGCATCGATCTCCCCATCTCTGAAGTAAGATTAATGATCCCTGTCTTGCCTGTACTTCAAGGTTGTTTTGAGGTCCGTATGCATCCCCCCATATAGCCTATAAATCTCAGATGTGTACAGATGATCTATAGTGCCCTACAGTAAGCTTAATATTTCCAGGACCTAAAAATCAATGACCAATATTGATCCAATTCAACATAATAGTATATTGTCAATATGTGTGGAAGTCTCTCTGGCTATGGATATTAATAGTTTAGGTATAGTTACCCAGAATAGGACAGAACTCTAATATTCATGTGTCATCAATAGATATATTTTAGGAGATTTATTTTTTTCAATGTAAAGATAACTTGGTCCAAAATTAGGTAATTTTGATTAATTTACAAATGAAATGATGACATCAAAAGAGCTTCATTTTCATTTTTCCTTTACTCAAAAGTATATTTTTCTTTACATTGAATATTATTCTGTATTTGTTCCAGGCATACAGCATAGCGGTTTGACAATCCTATTTCACCACGGATCATGCGCACCCATGTTTTTTTGCACATTTATACACGGGATTATTATACCCATGGTGTGTAATCATTATACCCATGTATAATGTGCATCCTTATTCTTCCCTCAAAAATTTGGGCAAAAAAGTGTGCATTATGCACAGCAAAATATGGTACTTTACAAAGTATTCCCTCCGATGTTTCCAGTACCCACCTGGCACCATACATAGTCATTATAATATCATCGACTATACTTCTCATGCAGAAGAGCTCCTTCTTTTAGATACAAGTTCTTCCTTGCATCGAAACTCATCTGCCACTTAGGACAGGGAGACCCAACACTTTGAAAATTCATTGGCATCATAGAACTGCAACAAGTGGCTTCTGCAACCTCTCCACCAGTTTCATTTCTCTTTGTTTTATAAATGGAGTGGTGATACTTATGGGCGTATCTGAAGTGTACTGGTCAGCCAAAAAAAGAGAAGGTAACATACTTTACAAGCCCCTCATTTACCCATGATTTTCTTTCCCCAGACACATAGGAAGCCTCCCTCTTTGTCCATAGGCTGATCTCCTGTCTTGAACCTTTTCCATTCTAAGCTCAGACAAATTGCTATGGCCCTTTGAGAGGCCAGAGAAAATAAGTATTGTCCAATGCTAACACTCGAAAGGTGATATTGTAATTACTTACCAAGTGAACATTAATCACTACTAGATTAGAATGAAATTACCTGTTACACTCACAGCAATAGCAAATGAGCTTTCCTTGATTGATATTGTTATAATGAATACAAAAGGAATTTATAATGATCTGGCACACTTCAAAAGAGGTGTAGTCATTAAGGGCATACCATCAGAAGGTGAATAATACTTTATAATAAGTGAGTATTAATTAAAGTAAAATCACAGTGAACTCCTATTGAATTACTTATATCCCCATCACAAAGATACTAGACTGTTGGAATTAATGTGATCGTAATACATTTTATAAAAATTAGTAATGACCAACCACTTAAAATATTTAGGAAGCAAATACTTGTTTGCATTTGTTAAATAGTTATGCCAGTTATTTAGCTTTTTTGAGCGACTTATTAGCATAGGTATAGTGATAAATAATACCAAGTGTTATATGTACACACACACACATACACATATATGTATATATGTGTGTGTATATATACATATATACACACATACATAGACGTGTGTATATATGCATATGTAGTCATATCTTTTTATCTGAAAGTATACATTTTCAGCATTTTTGCTTATTTCCAATAAAATATTCTAAAGGGCCCTAAATTGCACATGTAACATTGACTAATTTCTGGGGGGGGTTGGAAGTATTTGAAAGCTGGTCTGCTGTGAATGTTGAACCAGATGTTGAATAACACCCTAGTCAGAACTGAGCCTTGGTAGCAGAGAAGCAGAACCCAAGCATTCATGTATAATTTCTAAGGAGCAATTGAGCATAAACCTATCAAGGGGGATTAAAAAGTCAGGCTCTCTCAGCAAAGGTGCTTTCTTTCTTCAAAAAAAAGTAATTTTTGAAATTTTCTATGGCAACAAAGCCAAAGGAGAGAGCAAAGAGTTTTTGCATTAGCTAAATAATCAGAATATCAGTCCTAGATTTTTGCTACATTGAACATTGTTTAGAACAATTTAGAATGATCTTAAAAGAGCTATAAAACACACTTGTCTAACATAAGTGTTAATGTTTAAACTAGATTGAACTAATTATGACTTTAAAAGAGTGCATGGAAAACTGGCAAAACCTAAATGAGGTCTGCATTTGAGTTAATAACATTGTACCGATGTCAATTTCCTGGCTCTGGTAATGAATTATGGTCACTTAAGATATTACCACTGGGAGAAATTGAATGAGTGGCGCATGGGGACTCTCGGTACTGTATTTCCACTTTCTGGTTAGTCTTAAATCCTTTCGAATTAAAATTTATTTTTAATAAAACTAACTGTACATGTGAAGAAAATGCAATCTTTTCTCTGCGATCAGTGGCTGGCTGCCCAGTCTCCAAGAATTTGCAGAGGTGGTTAGGAGCTGCTAAATTAATTACATTCCTGACCTGGGCTTAATTGATGATTCTTAAATTAGTAAGTGAATATGTGTGCCAACATATGTTATGGGACATATAAATATATAAGATAAAATGCAAGAGGCTAATTATTTCTTGACACGTTGCGTTGAGTCCGTTTAGCACTGTTTACGGAGGAAGCTACTGTAATTATGGAACTGAACACAGCCAAGCAAATTAACTGAAGTTTAAAGGTGTGCTTGAGATTTGAAGTGCCTTACAATGAGCCCCGCGTTTATTTTCACCAAAGGCAGGCACATTTTATTTTGATGATAGTGTTCCATATTGTATGGAACCGTATCAAAGAAAAACTCTCAAACGTGCACTCAGAATTCTGAGGCACCCTCCCTTCCCAAAAGGTGGAACCACGGTGAACACAGCCTGCAGAGTTAATAACATCTGAGAACAAACCCAGCGGTTGTACCAGCATGGCTTAGCTCCTGCTGTGATGATTATTATTTTTATTTTATTAATTTTGCAATTAAATTTCAGCATTAAACTCAACATATTTCATACTGTGGCTTTTTTTCAGCTATCTCAATCATACATATAACTTCGGATGCTCAACAACAGTGGAAGCAGACAGATATTACTCGTTCAGCACCAATTTTGCATAAAAAAAGAGGATTTAACTGAACTAATAGAAGTTCCATCCGTTAGGTTCATTATATATCTAAAAAATAAATAGGTTAAAAGAGCAGACCAGATTCTTAAAATAGCTACATCATTAGCCCGATCTTGCTCGTTATCATCACGAAGTTACTGAAGCACCATGCGTATACAACACCACCAGGCATTTAAAGGGAGGGTGGGGAGAGGGAGAGAGAAAATTCCTCTCACCCTCGGGAATCTGACATTCTAACAGCATATATTTACTTTGGATAGATGTATTAACATACATCTCATTTATCTTGATGTTGAATATGTATTTTGCAATTGTATAGGAGCGGCAAAATATTCCATACTTCAGTTGAACAGGAAATTTTTGTAGAGAAGGCGACACTGACAAAAGATCGGGAGAAATGTGCCTTTGCTGAGAAAATCATAGTTTTCTTTTGTTTCCTGGGAGGGAGTGTGTTAGTTTTACATCTGAGACGGCCAACTACGACGTGCAGTTTGCTCAAGACTGAAAAGAGGAGAGAAGCTACATAGACAGTTGCAAGTTGACAGACCATTTTATGATGAAAAAAAAATTAAAAGTAGGGTTTCTGAGTTCCCAAAGAAGCCATTTCCACTTTGACTTGGTGCAGCTCACTTTAGCAGTTAAGCGAACTGCTGGCCTTCTGGGTACACTTCTGGCTCTGCCTCCATGTGGCTGGGTAGTCATGGACAAATAACCTGGCTTTACAGAACGTCAGATTCCTTGCGGACAGACTTCCTTTTTTAATTAAATTTATTGGAATGACATTGGTTAAGAAAACCATATAGGTTTCAAGTATACATTTCTATGATACATGGTCTGTCTATTGCATGTGCGCCTACCACCTGGAGTCAGATCATCTTCTGTCATGGTGTATTTGGCCCCCTTTACCCTTTTCTACCCGCCATTCCCCTTCCCTCTGGTAACTACCACATGGTTGTCTGAGTCTATACATTTCAGTTTTATGTCAGATATAAAAGTGAAATCATATGGTTCTCAGCTTTTTCTGACGGATTTCAGTTAGTGTACTATTCTCAAGATCCATCCATGTTGTCACAAATGGCAGTATTTCATTCATCTTTCCTTAAGGTTGAGTAGTATTCCTCTGTAGATATGGACCACGCTCTCTTTCTCCAGTCATGCATCAAAGGACATTTTGGTTGTGTCAAGTTGGGATCATCTAGATTCACCAGTTAGCATACACAGTACAATTTCCAGGAGGTCCATAAATGTTATATTAAAATATCTGCTTGAACAATACATTATTGTCCATATTTGAATGTTTCAGACTTATAAAATGAGCGGGATGTTTTTGCATGTTTTAACCTAATGTTAAAAGAAAACCGTGCAACTGAATGCTACAAATTACTCCCACATATTCTGCAGCAAAATGTAATGAGGGAAATGAATCTTGCTAGTAAATTACACCCGGGATGTTTAGGGCCCATAAGGAACTCTAACTCATACATAGAGGAGTACTTCTCGGCAGCCCTCTTGTGGGTACATTCCAGTGATCACAAATCCCACCCCTTCCTTTACCCCTTGACCCATACAATTGGCCAAATATCTTGTCAGCAACTTTTTCCTTTCCATAGATCACTTATAGGGATTTCTGGTTAGAAACGATGGGTCATGAAAGTTCTTTAAAATGAGACTAGGAGAATCAACGTCATATTTACTCACAGGGCAAAAGGATATGGGATAGAAACAATGAAGTAGGTTAATGACAACGAGAAATGACAAATTTTTACAATATGGAATGGGAACGTGGGGAGTTAGCATCTCTGGGAAAACTGAAAACTAACTACCTAGAACCTAGAAAGTCTTAGGAAATGGAGGCTCCAGCTACTGCAGAAGGAAGGGCTGAAAGTGGGGGGATTTGTCAAAAACGTGTCTAAGTGGCAATGAGACCCCCAAGCTTCTGAACCATTTCCACAGACTCAAAATTATTGCCTCTTCCCTACCCAGCCAGGAGGCTGGAGGTTGGTTCTCCAGAGAAATTGTATGTCAGGTAGAGAAGAAGGCAGGGGAGAGTTTCCACACTGAAAATGGGCATTAAGTAAAAGTGCATATACTGAACACGGCCACCCACTTTCCCCAAGGCTCAAATCCTGACTGGCTCCCGGATTTCAGGCAGCAAATATATACTCCCAGAGAGGAGGTTAGGGGTTTTCCTCCACCGAAAATGAATGAATGGCCTTAGAGAAAAGACCTATTGATAGTCTTATTCGGACATCTTTGCCCTTGTATTCAGGCTGAAATTCACCTGGTGAGAAGCCCTACAAACAAAGCTTAGCATTGATTTTTTTAGTGCCTAAATCCAAAATATGGATAGGAAACAAAGGATCATCAGACACTTAAGGAAATGAGACCAAAATATTGAAAACAGGCACACAAAAAAAAGAACTCAGGAAAATAGACACCTATAATTAATATCCCTAGAGAGATAAGGGAAAATATTGGATCCATGAAACAAAAGATTTTATTAAAAAGAAAAATTCAAAGAATAAGGATGTACTTCTGGAAAATAAAATTCTAATGGCAAAGATCTAAAATTAAATTGAAGGTGGAAGGTAAATCTCCCAGAAAGCTGATAAAAATAAAGACTAAGAAATGAATAATAAAAAAGAAAGATGGTAATATTAAAGGATCAATCCAAGAAATTTACTGTCTGACTAAAGAAATTATAGAGAAAATACAGGGAAGAATTTTTCAAAACAATGTATTAGAACATTTCCCAGAAATTAAGAACGTGAGTTTGAAGATCGAAAGTGTCCTCCAAATTCTTGGCTCAAAGAGACTCACATCAAGACATATCATGTGACATTTCAGGACAGCAATAAGATGAAAATTTCCAGGGAGAGAGAGAGACTGTGTCACTAATGAAGGAATGGACATCAGAAAGGTATCAGACCTCTTAACAGCAACTCTTGAAGACGGAAGCTAAAGAATCCCTATCTTTACAATTCTGAGGGAAAATAATGTTCAGCCGAGATTTAATAAAGATATAATCCATCATGAAGGGTGTTGAAAATGTACTTTCCCAAACCCCTTCCTCAAGAACCTACTACAAGACAAGCTTCATGAAAATTCAAGAATTAAACAGTAAAGAGAAAAACCCCGGATGTAGGCTACAGGACAAGAGAGAGATGGTGGGAAGAACTAGCATTGCAGTTGCGCCGCAGACTTTTTCTGAGGCAAGCTTTTCTGACCAAACTTCTTATACAACAAACCAATGAGAAATGCAGGAGGAAAGATAGCACACATCCACTTAAAGCTGAGCTGAACTCACAAGCAAGGAAGTACACTACCCAGGAGCTAATAAAAGAGGAGCCCCTATCTCACCCTGGTGGTGTTCGCTGATCAATAAGAAGCTTAGGTTCTAACAGTCGGAGGAAAGGGCGGGCTTGATTGAATTAGCACTGAGGTCTCCATGAGAAATCAAAATCCTCCAAGAGCTACAGCTACAAGGAAAGAACAACTTTGGGGGGCGGGGGGAAGCATCCATCAACAAGAAGAGATGTCCCTGAAACTTGTCCAACTCAGCCTGGGTCCTGAGTAGAGAAAACATCTCCTTGCAGAACCTAAAAAATCAGAACTTCTCACATGTTTTGGGTCCACATTAATACTCTCTTTGTGGTTCGGAGAAATGTCAGACTCAGAAATGGACAGGAAATGTTCTTTTTGGGTTGTATTCTTGGACCCCTGAGGGTCCAACACTTTTTGAAGGGATGCGCCCTCATTCAACTCAGGCCACGCAGGGTTTCACAGATAATAATAAACCATTTTCAGAAAGCAAGCCATCAAAAGTTACAGCATACGGGTAGAGGGCTCTCAAAAGCATTTTTTTGGTGGAGGTTTGAGAATATGGAGGGGAGAATGGAACAAATTAAGTAATCGCTATATTCCCTCATGAAAAACTATCTTTAGCTAGGCTTTAGAGTTCCCTAAAAGTCATTGAGAAGACCTAAGTATTACAGACATTGAAGACTAAGCAGACAGACAAATATGTTACTCCTGGGAAAACAAAATGTTATACAAAAAAGGAAATATAATCATTGTGTACAATATTTGATCCAACGGCAAACAGATCAGTCACAACAAGGTAACCATAAACATTAATTTCTTGAAACTTTTGTGTTTTGAAATAGTGGTTCACGGGAAGCAAGAATCGTATAGGCAGGTCTCGCCAACCCTTCACCCAGTTCCCCTCCCCATGGTTAGATTTTATGCAACTTGTCTTATACTATCAAAACCAGGAAGTCGGCCTTGGCACTGTGTGTACGTTTGGTTTTATGCCATTTTATCATGTGACAGTTTGTGTAGCCACCGCCATAGTCGAGGTACAGACCTAGTTCATCCCTACAAATGTCTTCCTCCTGCCACCCACCCAGCATCCCCACCACCTTCCTGGCCGTCACTAATCTGCTCTCCGTCTCCATACTTCTGCCAGTTTCAGAATATTATACAAAAGGAACCATACGACCTTTGGGGATCACTTTTTTCACTCATGGCGATATCTTTGTGATCCATCCAAGGTGTGTGTCCCAACAGCTCATTCCTTTATTGCTGACTGGTAATCCGTGGTATGGATTACCAAATCCTGTTTAAACATTTACTTATTGCAGGGCATTATGGTCGTTTACAGGTTTGGGCTCATACCGATGTTGCTGCTATGAGCGTCTGTGAACACGTTTTTTGTCCGGATGTAAGTTTTCATTTCTCTGGGAGACGTGCCCAGGAGTGAAATTGCTGGGCCATATGGTAAATAGGCGGCTTAGTTTGTAAAGAAACTGCCAAGCTATTTTCCAGGTGGCTGTATCATTTTACATTTTATAGTCTCCCCAGCGATGTATCAATTATTCAGTTTCCCTGCATCCTCATCAACGTTTGGTGTTATTACTACATGTTGTAACTGTTCTAATAGATGGGTAGTAGTAATAGCACATGATGGTCTTCATTTGCATTACCTTAATGGCTGGTAATGTTGAATGTTTTTTATCTTCTTATTTACCATCCATATATCATCTTCAGGGAAGCGTGGAGATTATATACATACACACACATGGACACGAGTGGGAACAAGAATTTTGGCAGTAAAAGAAAGCTAGATCCACCTTCTCATAATGGAAAAGCAATAGGTAACAACTAAAGTTCGTAAGTTAGGAAACTGCGTTAGAAGCATAATATTTAGGTGAAGAGATATTAGAAAAGAATAGCTAAAAGAGCTTGGGATGAAGAAAAACTTTATTTCTACCTTTCAGGTAGAAAGGGTTAGGGTAGAAGTATGCTGTTTTTCATGATACGTCTCATAGTATTATTTCATTGTTCGGAGCTATAAACATGCAATACTTGGGTGACTTCTAAAAATAAATTCTAAAATGTATGGCTTACTATTAAACCAAATTCTAGACTGTAACCTCAGCTGGGATCAGAAAGCAGAATTTTTATATTGATTTCATAAAGTGATTGCATGGCACAAACTTTAAGACTCACAAATCTAATTGCTTAGGCATTTTAGGAGCTTACAGTTATTTTATCTTCACGGTCACCACCAGGCCTCTCTGTTTAAAAGCTTCTGTCTCTGCATCATTTTTTCTTAGAAGTACTCCTAATAATATCATGTATTTTTCTCACACTTTTATACTCCAAACTTTATGTGCAAGGATGGAGGGTGTTGAGACAATAATACAGATAGGAGATTCTCAGCTGGGGCACCACCACGCCAGCACTAGACAGGACTCACCATTATCAGTGCACCGCCGTGTAAACAGATCCTAATGAAAGTTCCTGAAGTCCTCTAGAACATTTATATCAAGCCAGGAAGCAGTAGTGAGGGGTTAAGATACTCTTCACTAATGAAATCCCTGTCTTATGATTTTGATGAGAGAGACTTTATTTCTATAAACCAAAGAACATTCAGAAGAGAGCATCATCTAAAACTACTTAGAAGAGCCACCGTATGCCTCACTTACTTCACCTAGGGACCTCTAATTGGAAGAATGTTCTCACCTGCTGAAGATTAATTGTTCAGCCATTTGAAAATTACCCATGTGCATCTCGTCTTTGTGGAGAAACTTCAGAAAGCAGTGGAGATTCAATCTAGAGCAAAACTTGCAAGTCCTCACGTTCCACTTGGACAGCTAATGATGCAAGGAGCCAACGCCAGGGACGGTTATGACCCGGGCGCTCGCCACTGTGGGACAGCACGTAGCTTCAGGAGACACTCTCAGCGAAAGCCCAAAGGAAATATAATCATTGCGAATATGGATGTTGTGCAATAAACCTCTAATTTCATCTTAGACTACACTATATATCTTTCTCAGTCTCACGTGTCTTCCTTTCACCCTCTGTCTTTGTGCATTCCTATGGGATTCTCTGCCACCCTCTCTTCCTCTGTGTAGACTTTTTTACCACCTTTAAATAGATACATCCCTCCGAGTATATGTGCCTATGTGTGAATCGCTTCTTTTTCTATCTCTTTCCTTGATATTTCTTGCTTTACACCAGAGTTTCTGTGTATGTAACTGTTTTTCCTTTCCCCATATTTTTTTCTTCTTCCCTATTTCTCTGCCATAATTTATTGGAATATAGAAAATAAGTGAATGTATTATTGTCTTACTGAAAACAAGATCAGCATACCATTTTATGTGATCCGCTGATGAAATTAAACTGAGTCAGTGCTTACTTACATCAACTTCTACTGACGTGTGTGTGTTTGAGGATATGTGAGAATCAGTAACTATTCATAAAACAGAAACCCCCGCCTCTCTTGTCAACACAAGAAACATGGGTCTTTTCCACTTGCCCTCTGGGAAAAAAATGTGGCATAAAACCCCTGAGAAGTGAAGGAACTAAATGTCCATAATTTTTTTTTTCAAGTAAAGGCAAGAAGTGTCTTCTGAAGACTTTACAATGAAATAACAAACATTTCTAAAATGGACCAAAGCAAAATGGTTTATATGTATACAGCTGTGATAACCTGAAAAGTGGATTCACTGTGCTTTTCATAAATACTACATGTTGTAATTCAACTTCAGAGGGGAATGTGTTGTAGACAGTGTGAAGTTGTAGAGAATTTTCTGGCAAAAACGTGCACTACAATTGCTCTGCGTTGTTGCAAAAGAGCATATCCAAATATTTTGACAAGGCGGAGTAAGACTAAAAATCCTTCATGACCTTGAATTTGCAATGGATTCTTAGATATGACACCAAAAGCATGAGTAACAAAAGAAAAAAAATACATACATTGGGTTTTATCAAAATTAAAAACTTTCGTATGTTACTAAAAAGTCAAGAAAGTGAAAAGATAACCTACAGAATGAGCAAGAATCTTTGTATGTAATATATGTGATAAGTATCTAATATCCAGAGTATAAAAAGAACTCTCACAGCTTACACGAAAAATAACAACAAAACAAACAAGTCAATTAAAATATGAGCAAAGGACTTAAATAGACATTTCTCTAAAGAATACATACTAATGGCCAACAAGCACATGAAAAGATGTTCAGCATCATTAGTCATTAAAGAAATGCAAATCAGAGCCACATGGGACACCACTTCACACACACACACGGAGATGGCTATGATAAACAAAACAGCCAAGTAATACGTGTTGCTGAGTAAGGAGAAACCGGAACCTTTTTTCATCACTACTGAGAATGCAAAATGGTTCAGCTACTGTGGAAAATAGTTTGGCAATTCCACAAAATGCTAAACGTAGACTTGGCATACCCAATAATTTCACTCCAGGTATATACCCCCCAAATGGAAAACAGGTGCTCAAACATACCCCCATACATGAATGCTCATAGCGGCACTATTTGGGACAGCCAAGAGGTGGAAACAACCCCGATGTCCGTCAGCCAATGAATAGATAAAGAAATCATGATATATACACATACAATGGAATATTATTCAGCCATAACAAGAATGAAGCACTGATACATGGATGAACCTTGGAAACATTATGCTAACTGAAAGAAGACAAACTCTAGACAATACATATTCCATTTTTATAACATAGCCAGAGTAGGTAAAACCATAGAAATGAAATAGAGAGTGGTGGTTGCCGGGAGCATGATGACGCTGAAATGGGGAGTCACTGCTTAATAGCTACGGGCTTTTATTTTGGAGGGATGGGAACAGATAGAGGTGGTAGTTACACAGCACTGTGAACGTATTAAATGTCATTGAATCATTTGCTTTAGAATGGTTCATTTTATATTATGTACATTTCACTTCCCAAAAAAATTGGATGTTTAAAAATAAATAAATATGACTTCCTTTTTAAAAGGTACCTGTCCTCATTTTAGCATATTCATTTATTCTAATTACAAGCAGCACCTGTACCATCTACCATGTAGTAAGGGGATCAATAATTATGAATAACTAGTTATTGACCTAATAAATATATTGCAGTAGACCCAGAGTCAAGAACGTAATGCAAAGTCTGCATCAAAGCAGACCCAGAGACCAGGATTCACTTCGGTGAAAATAAAATATCCATAAACATAGAGAGACGGGACATGAGCCGTGAAGAGAAGGCACACGGTGAAAGATGCATTTTCAAGCAACCGCTGCTGGGTGAGTGGAAGTTAACCTCACTGGGCAGACTCTGGGGATAGTGAAAACCTGGGCTTCAGACTGATCCTACCCAAGTGAGCAGGCAGCTGGGGTATGATATACACCAACTCCTGATAGTCATTGGTTGAGGACTGCTTTGAAAGGGGAGTTTCCTCCCCAGCAGCTCTGGCATGCCGCCTGGGTAAGGAAACCGCTTCTGTGGCCAGAGAAAGCCAGCAGACATAAATAATGTGAGTCTTCAGAGTTTGAAGGCAGGCCAGCGTGCTCTGAAGCGGTGAGGATGCTTCTTTTTATTTAAACCTACAAATCTAAGGAGGAGCCTCATAGACAAGACTTTTATTTTGGTGCGTCTGAGGTGTATGGATTAAGGGAAGTTGGGGAACGGTTGCTCCTCATGACTGGAGCGCAGTTCTACTCTACCAGATTTTCTTTTTACGAAACAGCATTGTTTGCTGCAATTATAGCAAATGTTTCAGTACGTGGATCCTTTTTAAAAGAAAGCAATTTTCAGCAGTCCCTAGGAGTAAGTCTTGGCAACTTAAGGTTTTCCAGGACTCCAGTTCAGGAAGTAGTTCTCTAACTCAGTGATTTGCAAGCAGGGACAATTTTATCCCCAGAGGACATATGACAATGTCTCAAGACATTCTTCATTGCCACATTGAGGGTGGGGTTGCTGCCGGCATCTAGTGGGCAGAGGCCAGGGCTGCTTGCTGAACATCCTACAATGCACAAGACGGCGCCCCACGATAAAGAATTATTTGGTCCAATATGTCAGGAGGTCCAAGGTTGAGAAACCTTGCTGGGAACCAGCACCATCCAAAAGAATTCCTCGGGATGCTGAAAATATTTCATATGTGCGCTGTCCAGGACTGACGCCACTAGTCACATGTGTGGCTATTGAACCCTTGAAACGTGGCTCTTGTGCGCCAGATATGGTGCGACGCGCTGAGGACGTAAATATGACATATCTTCACAGTCTTGAAAGTCAGAGCTCAAGGTCTAGGAGGGAAGGCAGATCCTTAAAAAGAACTGATTGTGAAAGAATGTGGTACGTGTAACAGAGAATGGAGAGCGTGCGAAGTTGGAGGCATCAGGACTCAGACAATTAACAGTTCTCTGAGACAAAATTCTACTCTTAGCTCGGAATATCTTGCACTGTAAAAGCTGTATTCTGTGCAAAAAAATGAATCTTTTGTCATGTACCTCATTGTTTCACCTTATTTTAGCCTCTCGTCAGAAAATACACATAAAAGACAAACCTGATGGACAGCTCAGCTTTATTTAAGCACCCCATTGAACTTCTTAGAATAGTTTACAGAGTCTATTAAAGTATTGATTTTTTTGTCATAAAGGATCATACAGATGGCATGACAATCTTCTTAACATTTTAATCGAGCTTACAATTAGTCTTACATTGGAGGCAAGCTTGTTCAGAAACATTGTCAGAGAACTTGCAAAAAAAAACCCCACTTATCATAAAAAATGGATGGGCCACCTAGGCTGTGAGAACATTACAATCGGAATCTAATATATGATTAGCCATTGTCACATCTTTCTTTGAAGCTTAAGTAACTCGGTATTCCCAGTAGGGGACCCAGTGATTCAAAGTGACACGAACACTGCCGGCTCATTTCCCTTCCCAGAGCGCTGATGCGATGTGTAACCATAGAAATATGTGCGAAACGCTATTAGTCTTGAATGCCAGAACCTGCCAAAAAAACTCTTTTGTTACCTAAACAAGTCAATTAATGATCCCACAAGATAAGCACACATAAACTCGCAACATCCTACAAAGTGACAAGAGCCCATTTATGAATTGAGAAAAGAAGAAAAATGAGATTGGCCACACAGCCAGGCAGATGAGAATGTGTTTTCTGTTTATTGCAAACCTGTATCTGAGGGACAAATCTTCCTTATAGAACAGTTCCAAAATACATATATTCATATATATGGTCCCCTTCTAGGAGGTGGAGTTTAATATTTCCCTCTCCCCACCCTTGAGTATGAGCTGGACTTGGTGCCTTGCTGTCAAGGCATATGGAGAGGGAGAGATGATAACGTCACAATGGAGAAGAAATCCTGGCAGGCCCCGCCTAGAGTAAGTGCTCGAGTTTCACATTACCAATGCCGATCATGGTGATGTCATGCCCCACCCTGCGTCACCCTCCCCCCCCCACAGTATAATGTGATGAGAAGGGCAATTCCTGTAATTCCAATCTAATCATGAGACAACTTGAGGGGAACTGGGTGAAAATGGTAGCGGGATTGAGAAGCACAGATTGGTAGTTACAGAGTAGCCCCAGGGATGTGAAACAGGGGGAACACAGGGAACACAGGCCTTAATGTTGTAATAACTGTGTGTGGTGCCAGGTGGGGGCTGGAAATATTGGGGGGACCACTGTGTAAAGGATATGACTATCTAACCACTGTGCTGTACACCTGAAACTCATACAAAGATAGTGTTGAGTATACACTTTAATTGAAAAATAAAATTAAAAAAAAAAGAAAAACATTTTACAATATACCTGACTGGTCCTCTTTGAAATTGTCAGGATCAGGAAACACTAGAAAAAGCTGAGAAGCTTTCAGACTAATGGTGACCAAAGGGACATGGTAACTACATGCAATGTAAGATCCTGGATTGGATCTTGAAACAGAAAAAGAACAGTAGTGGAAAAACTGGTGACATTCCATAAAGTCTGTAATCATGTTATTAGTATTGTACCAGCGTTTATCTAAAATGTTTAGATAAAGGCGGTATGGATATTTAAGATGCTCTCATTAGAAGTCATGTCTCAGGCACCTGGCAAAGTGTCAGATACATAGGTACCATTTTTAAGCAGAATAATGAACGAACAGATAGTATTTATGTTTGTGTTTGAGTAAAGGCTAATTTTCTGAAAAGCTCAAATCATGACTCTGATAGAAATATAAAATGAATATGTGACAAGCATTTTATTAAGTCATTAACTAACTCAAGAATCCGTAAGATGTTATAGTCGTTTCAAAGGAGAGCCTGAAGAACAGACACAGATAAACAGTCAGCAATGCAGATAAGAATTTGGCAACAGATGCCATTCTGGTGACTCTCACAAGAGAAATCCGTGGCATTCCAAGAGACGTATATTTGCATTTCTATGACAAGGGTCATTTGCATTGCCATCAGCCCTCCACAGGTTGCCTTCCAGCTCTGCAGGGTTGCAGAATAGCCCAGCCATCGCCCACTGTGCAGACCCTTAAAAGAATCAGGTAGTTCCTTAAGGTTTTGTTGGAGAAAGTATAGGATTCCATTGATAAGACAGAGAGTAATCTTTTAACCGTTTCAGAGTCTTTCGTGATTTCTTTCAACAGTTTCTATCAGGAACTTGAACCAAATTAAACCATTAATCAAGAATAATGACACCCCGATAAATTTAATTTAAAAATAGGAACGGAAGGCATTTGTTTTCATAAATGCAAAGTAAACTCAATGCAAGTGCTCGTGTTTTACTAAACAATGTACCAGATTAGTATGTGGTGTGTGTTTGTTTTGCTTTGTTTTGCTTTCACAGTAGTATGAACAAAAAAAGGTACGGTTTTAAGTTTTTTAGAAACTATAAAATGAAAGCAAAATCAAAATGTCAAAATCTTTACCGAATCTGAACAGACTCTGTATACTTTTAGATTGTTCCCTAGGTTTGCTTTTTATAAACCACATTGTTCTTACTTCATTCATGATTTCTAGGCCGTTTTATATAACGCTATCCCACTATTACCTGGATTTGAATGCTGGCTCTATTTTCAGTTAACCAAGTCACTGTGAGAAAGTTTAATATATTTGCATCTCAGTTTCCTCAATTGTATACCCAGGATGAAAATGAAAGTATCCACATCATATGGCCCTTAGTGTGAGAATTATAGGTCTTAATATGTCTAAAGTGCTTAGAACAATGCCTCCCCAGCAGTACGCCCTCCATAAATACTGTTTTATTATCCTAGATGCATTAGAACAATGACAGGGCTCACTTAAGACCCTCAATAAATATTGCTATATTATTCTAGATACATAAGAACAATGGACAGGGCTCACTTAAAGTGAAGATTGACCTTTGCTAAGGAAGCTAGAAGCCTGGGTCATGGCTACCCACCATGGCCTGCCCAGCTCGGAATTTAGGACCAGATTGTCCCGGGTGGATACTTTGGTCCCTGAGCTTGTCAAACCTGCCCTTGCCCCCACCCCAGCTCATTTGCTTTATCTCGTAACCCCTCTCTGTTGGCATTCTGTTAGTTAGATCTGTGTGTGCGCTGTTCTGAAGGTATAGCCATGATATCTTTGTAACAGACACAGCAAGTTTTATTAAACATAGTAACCCATTTACAAATTTTTAGAAAAGGCCAAATTCTATGGGATTACATGACCATGAGGGAGGAACGAAAGGATATATACCAGATTGTTAGTACTTGTTACCTTGGCTGCTCAATGATAACAACTCAAAGAGAATGAAAGAAAACTAAAAGGGGAAAATGTATTCAATTGCATAAAAACGAAAGAATTGAATGGAAATACTACCACAGATATGTAACCATTGAGTACGTGCATGGACAAGAGCTACAAGTTAACATAGAAAACTAATCTGTTAATTTATTATTGGGTGGTTGGATTGAGGACTTCGGTTTCAAATATCGTTTTACTCTATAAAGAGATATGGGGTAGAGGGGAAGCCCTGACAAACACAGCACAGGAAGTCCTCATTTTATATTGTTTATACGTCCTGTGACTTTAAACAAAATGGCATGACACTGAAGCCAGTTTTACCGTGGGTTAATTGATGCTCACAAGAGGTAAGTTCCTATGGCATCTCATCAACATTACAGCGAAACGATGCTGAACAAAATCACAGTATTCAAGGCCTCTGCTGTATTTGCCTTGTGGCCACTCACTTAAATGGAAGCTGTTTATTCTCATTAGAGTGGTAATATAGCACTACCCAGCTTGATTTGTTCAGATGGAGAGCACTGAGTTAGCCTATGTTTTAAGCACAAATATCATGTCTATTACAGAACCTCTTGTAGACTTCAGCCCACAACTAGCACTTTTAAAGGAACACCATCTCATAATGTGTGTATTGGCTTCGGGATGCAAGAGTGGTTCTTAAGGGCAAGTCTTATTTCTCATTCCAGACAGGCTACCCTATGAGCTTTCCAAGGAGCAGGGTTGCTCTCTTCCTGTCTCTTTACTCCTTACCCCATTTTCACATAATCAGTTTCTGCCCCAAAGGGAAGGAGGCATGGAAATTGACTTTCCCCTCCTCATCAGTCACTGAGGTAAAAGGGAAGTTTTGTGGCAGGGTGGCAGCTGCAAATTTCGTTTCTTGACGTGAGCGTCCTTTATCCATCCCCCAATCCTCGATAAAGTTCTCAGGCTGTAACTGCCCGAGCCTGTGAAGTAGAAACTCTAACCACTCCCCCCACAAAGTTTCTATGACTAGCATGCAACTTGTTAAACAGCCTATGACTCATAACAGGACTGCTGCAAATTCACGCTGGGCTGTGCCTAAGAACAGGGCAAAGGGAAGCCTTTGCAAAGGGCTGTACTTTCGAATCATCTTTCTTCCTCAGTACCCGATGAGCCCACTAGTCACCCTGATGTTCACTGAGCCCACAGAAGAGTGAGCAATTTGTGGCCAATACATTGACACCACAGGTGCTTGAAATTATTCACCGAAGTCTGTTTATTCAAATAATTGGCCCTACACTATGGAAGAAGCACTATGAAAGCCCTGCCTTCTGCTACTAGTTCTGCCATTGACTAGCTGTGGCACTTGGAGTAAGTGCTATAAACATCATTTCCTGATAAGCAAATGAAGAGACTTAGCTAAATGATCGCTTAGCCAAATGATCACTAAGATCCCTCTGGCTCCCTCCAGATTTCATAACTTTGTACTGTTTTTTTGTAGAATCAAAGTTGTACTTGTTCATTTGAAATGCAGGCTCCAGCCAATGACTATCAGGTTTAAACGTGCATATATTTTTTGGCTCCTTACAGAGCAAGGTACATCCTCTTTCGAAAACCTATTTTGATCGGTCCTTTCCATTGACATAAGTGAGAACAGGTTGCGGGCCCGCCAAATCCTACCACCCTGACTATCATGAAGCTCATTCAGCTTCATGATGAGCTTATATTTCCTTGCGCCACCTCAGACAGTGTTGCATTGAACATTTGGTCATTCAGACATAGTTGTTTTCTTCCAAAGTGACTCTTATATTAAATGTGCACACACTGAGTTCTGTAGTGATTAGAGGCCTATGGATCCAATTTGTTATTAGTCGCTTTATTTTCTCAAAACAAAACCACTTTGCTACGGACACTGTGGTTCACGGATCCCAAGCCTCGGCATCACTGGGGAGTGTGTTAGAAATGTGAAATCTCAGCCTCCATCTCAGAAGTGTTGAATCAGAATCTTCATTGTAACCAGAACTTCGAGGAGTTGGCATGCGCATTAACACTTGAGAAGCACCTTAGTGTCATACATACATACATATACATATATATATATACATACATACATACATATACATATATGTATGTGTATATATATATATATGCACACACAGAATTGTATTCACTGCCAAAGAGAGAGAGAGATGGGAAACCGGAAGCTCTCGGATGGAGATGGCTTACGGCTGCATGACCTTTACTTTGGTGACTTTTAATGTCCTCATCTGTATAAAACGGACCCTAAACAATATTCCACAACATTTATATTCTGGAGTGTCGAAGGCCACCTTGAAAGAGAAGAGAAGCCACCGAAAATTCTCTCACCTAAGATTGTAAACACTTCCTACTTATGTAAGAGTAGGGGTGCGATTTCCCAGGCAGAATGGGAAACAACATTGTGCAAAAGAAAGCAAAAGCGCTCCTTGTAAGCATTAAGGGGGAGTGGCCAAGGAGGGAACAACCTAAGGCAAAGGAGGAGGCCAAGGTGAACAGGAAACTGAGCAGGAGAAAAGCTCAAAGACCAGCGGAGAGCGGCCGGGGACTGTCAGGAAGCTGTCCGCCTCGGTGTGAATACCACCCTTTGGAAGTTCCAGCCAAAGGGAGTTCCAATAAAAGGTTCATGATGACATAATCAAAGAATTTACAGTAGAACCAGAGCCAGGCAGTTTGACTGTGGTACATTGAGGGTTACAGAACGGGGATAAGGGATGGAAAGGAAGACACGAAAGGAATCTGAGAAGTAAGGCAGCAGCTAGAAAGAATCACAGGAATACACGTAGCCACCACGCCAGCAATGGAATGGCTAAGATATTTGAATTCATGAGCAGATGATCTATTAATCGAAACTCACACTATCGTAAGAACTTGTATACTCACTTACTGAGTAATAGCAGAGAAGGGTCTTGTCTTTTTGGAGAGATCGTCAAATATGAAAGGCATCTTCCAGCAGCGAGATGTCCTTCAGCGCCATCTTTTTGTTCTTGTTTCTAAATATTTTTAGTTGGAATTCTTTCTTCTTATCACGCAGATGATATGATCATTTTACCTCTCCTGTAACCTATTTTAAAGATTTATGCCAACTCCTTTGGCAGGTTTTCTAGTGATTGTGTCCTGACAGCTTCCCTGAGATTTGCATTCATGATTGAACTCAAACCAGTAGCCGGCCATTGTTAGAGAGTCCACAGGCATTCTGCTTTATTGTCCCATTTTGAGGAGATCTGGAAATGCAACTGTAGGGGAAGAAGGAAGAAAGGAATTGAAGAAGCAGCAAAATGAAAGGAATTTGGGCTTAGGAAGAGAGATCTTTCTATTACAGTCACAGCAGGACCCAGTGATATATTGGACATATATATAAAGCGAAAGGGAGAAAGCTATACCTTGCAGCAATGTAAAATTCCACTCAATTACATGTTTGCCTAAAGAGCCGCTCTCTGTCTGTGTAATACACATTACTCAGAGACGGCTGCTCTTCAGAACTTTTCATTCCACCTTAATATTATCTTTCTTAGATGATTCACAAGGCACTTTGTTCTCTTCCAATATTTCCTGTCATTCTTATAAGCAGAATTATTCAGGTTGTATTCAGGGGGCGTAAATCAAATAGTATGCCTATCTCCCGACTCCGCAGTGGTTTTATTCTGCAGTGTGTAAGGCAGCGTTGAGAGAGAAGTCACCTAAGGACAGCTAGGGTGTATGTACATCAGGGAAAAGTGGAAACCCCACCTCCTCTTTGTCTAATGGATTTTTAACATCTATTCCATTTATTTATTTATTTATTTTAGAGAGGGGAAGGGAGAGAAAAGAGAGGGAGAGAAACATCAATGTGTGGTTGCCTCTCACATGCCCCCTACTGGAGACCTGGCCTGCAACCCAGGCATGTGCCCTGACTGGGAATCGAACCAATGACCCTTTGGTTCACAGGCCAGCACTCATCCACTTAGCCACACCAGACAGGGCTAAAATCTGTATTGATATGTGATTATCATGTGTGTTACGATTTTATATGTACATAAATATGATCCTCAGATCTGTTCTTCTTGCTAGTTAGAAAAATCTCTTCTCCCCTCCCTTTTTTCCCTACATTCCACCCTTTTTCTTTTCCCTCCTCCTCCAGCTGAAACATTAAGTTATTAATAAGCAGATTGGGGCAGTGATCTTGATACTCCATTGTTTGGTTGACAGATTCATGCATTAATTCAATAAGCATTAAATGAGCCCTTGCTAGGCATGAAACACTGTCCTAACTACTCAGTTGAAGGACGAAAGTGATAAAACCCTTGGCCTCGAGGATACTAGAGTACAGTCACAGTGACAAATGGACAAATCAGTCACAATACAACATGTTCTGCATTAAAACGGAGGTTCATGCCAAAGCCTATATACCTTGAGCTGGAAATGCCTCTGCTACCTCTCTGAGTGGCCTAGCGGTCAGTTATACTATGTGTAGAGGGAGAGGATGCAGAGAAAATCTGCTACCACCATAGAAATGACCTATGGAGTTTTGGATACCTTCACAGAAATAGTGTGCAGCCCACATGAGCCACCGTCTCACCTTTTGATAAGGAAACATCTGAGTTCTGCATCCTGCAGCTCCGTGGGCTCTGTTGGCTGTCTCTCTGCCCTTTGCCTGCCAAGGCCCTAACCCTCGAGGGACCGTCTCCCACAGCTCCTCAGCCATCCTCCAACCAGCCGTGTTTCCTCCCTCTTTGAACCTCTTATACAATTGAATATTCACAAAAACAAATACACAGGATATACCCTCATATCCGGTCTTTATTTCCGTTGCATATTTACTTTTGACCAGAAGTCCTTGCTTGTTAGAAAATCAAGGGTTACAGTTTTTGAGCCTGATCTGATACCTCCTACCCAACCCTGACAGACCCTTCTAAGGGCATGAAGGATGCTTTTCTAATTGTTCCACCCACCTAGGGTATCATGCTGATCACTCTCCATCCCAGTTTTAACCCCTATTTGGGCAAGTTGGTTTTACTTAGCTAGACTACCTGGGATTGCACCTTCACCGGATGATTCACGAGTACCTGCCTTTAGTCAGAGGTGTGAGTGTGCGGATGTGCCGAAGGAATGTGCCACGACATAGATCCCGTTAGCAGGCTTGTCTTATTTCTTTGCTCTCTGAATTACACCCTCCATGGCTCCCAGTAGCTCTCAGGACAAAAGTGGTTTATAACTTTGCAGTGCTGCGCTGGAGCTGGCTTATATATGCACCTCTTGCCACCCAACTGCTCGTTCAGTGACACCGTGTGGGCAGCTTGAAATCAGCCCTGGTGTGAGTGTGTACTCGACCAAAATCGGCAAGCGCTGTAATCAGTGCCCCTCCTTCCGGCCCCGGGGCCAGTTATTTACCAATTACCTGCATTCAGCTGCTGACATGGCGCTTCATGGTTGCAGTCCATGTGATCCCTGCCCCAAGCCTTATCCCTCTTTCCTGAACTCACAAACAAACATGTCTCTTGTTTCTTGAAAAATATGTTTCTGCCCCTCCATGCATGCTCCCTCCCTCAGGAGCAATCCGTCCCTCCCTTCACACCTTTGCTTTGCTAGTTTGTAATCTCCTTATACAGCAGCTCATTCAAACCTTCCTGGGCATCCCAAACGGGGTCCCTTTCATGTGTGACCTCATCACATTTATCTTGTCCTTGGTCGTATTGTATTTTAATTGTTCGTGAATTTGTACGCCCCTCTAGAGTGTAAGCTTCTCGAGGTCTCTTTATGCTTTTCTGTGCTTTCATATACCCACACGCAATAAATGTTTAATTAATACAGTATCGAATAAATAACTAACTGAACGGGATGAGTGAATAAGTATTTAGTAGTGGTTCCTTTTGCATGCAAATGATAATACATTGTGGATATTACCTTGCATGGTGCTGTGGTGTGAATGTTTGCATCCCCCCAAAACTCATGTTGAAATCATAATGCCTGATGTGATGGGTTTAGGAGGTGGGACTTCAGGAGGTGCTTAAGCCATGGGGGTGGAGCCTTCATGAGTGGGAATAATGCCCTAAAAAAAGAGGCTCCAGACAGATCCCTAGCCACTCCCGCCATGTGAGGACACAACGAGAAGGCGCCAGGTAGGAATCAGGAAGAGGACACTCAGCAAATACAACTGTGCTGGTGCCTTGATCTTAGACTGCCCAACCCCCAGAACCATGAGAAGTACATTTCTGTTGTTCATAGGCTTTTCCGTCTGTGGCGTTATGTTATAGCAGTCCAAAATGACGAAGACATGTGGGGAAAGAAACTCAGGGTCACTGCCTGGCCTGGCTCTTTTAAGAAAATCCTAACATAGAACCCTGGCTGGTGTGGCTCAGTGGATTGAGTGCCAGCCTGCAAACCAAAGGGTTGCCGGTTCGATTCCCACTCAGGGCACATGCCTGGGTCGCAGGCCAGGTCCCCAGTAGGGGGCATGCGAGAGGCAACCACACATTGATGTTTCTCTTTCTCTCTTTCTCCCTCTCTTCCCCTCTATCTAAAAATAAATAAATAAAATCTTAAAAACAAAAACGAAAATCCTAACGTAGAATAGGACCAACATATGGCTGGGCATAAGTACCAAGGACCCGCCCTGGGGATTCTCCTTACCAGCTACCAACTACCAGCTAGGACAAATTATAGCCAGATTTTAACAATGCCAAGTGGTTAGATTAGAGGAGACCTCTAAGGCAATGCTTCAAACGACCATTAGCATCACCCAGGAAGCTTAAAAATTGCACAGGCTACATCCCAAGACAATGATGCTAGACCTTTGGTAGGAAACCCGGGTATCCGTTTTCGTTTTTGTTTTTAATTTTCAGGGATCCAGTCCAGCCAAAGTTGAGCCCCAACAAAGGCCTTCTGACTCTCATATTCTCTCCTTCGAAGATGGGTGGGAATTAAGGGAAGCATTTTCCCAGCCAGCATTTCCACAGTCTTCCTTAGACACATATATTGTTTCATTGGTAATTTGTGAATAGATGCATATGTTAGCAAAGCTTGACTGCAAAAAATTTCTCCTCCCACACATCCTGATCCCGTCTTGACACCGCATAACTGTTGGCGAAGGCAATTTCAACAATGAAGAAGTGGGTGAAATGACTACATTTTATGTAAATATGTATGCATTTACAATCAAAAGGACATATACAATAATGTTGTTTAAGATTTAATAGAAGGACAGTGCTGAAGATTCCTCTGTAATCAAATCTCTCGGCAATAAACATGTCCTTTCTTTACAGATGTCCAACGTATGCCTGAGAAAATGTTATTCTACAAGCCTTCAGATTTGAAATCTGACTTTTTATATTAATGCATACACTTGATCACACAAGTGTGTGTGCTTTCCAATTCGATTTGAAGAGTGGCTGTTGGTTGCTTTTTAAACTGAAAACTATTGGCTGCGGATGTCAATTACATGATACTCTGATGGGCTTGATTATATGGTTATTGTTCACGCACTGAAGGACTTATATATTTCTTTCATACTCATATGTTTAAAGCCAAGAGTGAGTCACAATGGCCTGAGAAGAATCTTTCCAGTGTCTCTCTGGCTTTGGACAGAACACAGACAACCCGTCGAAGGTAGTTACTACTTCCATCTTTAAAAGAATCTACTCATGGAGTAGACTGTGTATAAGTGAAACATGTAGATGAAAAATTTCAAATGATGGAAATGCCCAGAAGAGGACCACTGATGAGGGAGGGGATGTTAATGTTCCTTAGGAACCCCACCCAGCTCAGCATTTACACTGTGTGCCATGCAGTAAAAGCGTGCTTCTCAAAATTGGAGTCTGCATCCAAATCACGTGAGCAGCTTGTTAAAATACAAACTACTGGACCCCACCTGCAGAGTTTCTGATCTGGTTGGTTGGATGTGAAACCTGCTCATTTGCATCTCTAAAACAAGTTCTGAGGGTGTATTTCCAGTCCTGGGACCCCAATTTGAAGACTGATACAACGCAGAAAGGGAAAGATCTCTGTGCTTGTTCGGTTTCCCTAAGCCTTTTGCAGGTTCCCAGGAGACCTCCTGCATCCTTTGCTTGCTTCCTTCCTTCCTTCCATAATAGTAACCATCAGAGCCGCAGCTAGCATTTCTTGAGTACTAAGTACTAGGCGCTGTACATCCCTTACAACAAACTGAGGAAGGTACTACTGGCATCTCCATTCTGCAGATGAGGAAACAAACAATAAAAAGTGCCAAAGGTCATGTAGCGGAGACGAGACTCCAGCCCTTATCTGTTTGGCTCCAAAGCCCAGAATCTTAATTTGTTCCCGATAAGCCATTTTGCGCTCTGATTTTCACAACCAAAGCATTCTGAGTATGAGGCTGAGGGTGACCGTTGGACCAGAGGGAGCTGCCAGGCTGAGCAGGCTGTGTGCTGGCAGGGTGGCAGTGAGGTGGGGCCTGAGCATCCTACTAAAGGGAGGAGACAGTGGTTTCGTGTACTCCTTCTCCGGGGCCATCCTGGCTGCCATCCCTTCCCCTGCCCAGCATCTCGGAGGACCCAGGAGTTTCTCTAGGCTGGACAGCGAGTGTATGGGCGGTTGTTCCGGCGGAAGAATGTGAGACACAGAGCACAGTCACATACTATTTACACAGACTTATAGGAATAATGTAAAATGTCATGTCAAGAGGGACTTCATCATGTGAAACATAGAAGAACTTCAGACCTTAGATTATGTGTCAATGATTTTTTTTTTTGTCCTTTGTTGTTAAGGGGCAGGTCTTTTACATGCACATTACCATGTTATTGGCAGTTTCCTTTAAGGAAATTTCTCCTCTTTCGTGAGTTCACATATTCTATTATAGTCAATCATTTACACTCCTGCCAATAAATACAGAGCATCCAGTTATGAAAATGCACTGAGGTTTGAGACTTGCTGTTTTGGTGTTGAGAGCACTGCCCCAGTCTTTGAAATGGAAATGCTTTTATGTGCACGGAGTCAGAATGGAAACCAAAGCACATCTCTTTAAAACTCTGAGGAATTTTTATGCCACAGTCTTCTAGCTGCAGGTACGATTTTACGTTCATGTTTTAGGGATGAAAAACAATGAAATTTGAGGGGTGAATTTAGTTTCTATGCAAAGAATGTAGGAAGTTTGGCAAGTCCAGTCAAATCCTGTGTATTCAGTATATACATCTGATGGTTTTGTTGTCATTTGCAGTACAAGATCCTGCATACTGTTTGTGTGGTACAGATTAGGGGTAACGTCTAATTTCATGGAGATGTTGTAGGTTTCCTGTCCATATCCCCTGAGCTTTGGGGTGGTGGGTGGACAAGAGGGCCAGGCCAGAACTTGCAGGGTACTAACCGGAGCAAACCTCCCCAATAAGCAATAAGGAATGAGAGTAGGTCAGTAGAAACTCCAGCTTTCTCTCCCTTCTTGGGATAATTCTGAGACATGTTCCACAATTTTCCCGAGGATCCGCGGGATAGTGAGTAGTGACTACATGAGTAATCTGCTCCATAAAGCATTCGCCATTGTTTCCTCCCCTTCCCGTCTCACCTTCCTATTACCCACAGGGTTTCCCAGAATCGCCTCCTAAATCAACTTCTGGTACCCAAATCCTTTTCTGTTTTAGCAGGAACCCAGACTGAGACAGCATGGTGGGCACAGATACTGTTAGTTTGGGGCTCTGATGGACATAGTTACGTGTGGGAGGTATTGTACTATGTGTGAATATATAACCTTTGTCTGATACTAAGTCATGCTTTATTAGGATTATTTACTGACCAAGATTTCCAATATATATTGGGAATGGTTAAAATAAAACTAAAACAGCTAACATTGGGCAAGATGTTCGGCCAAGTGCTTTAATATCCGCTTGCATAATGAAACAAGTAAAGGGGAAAGGAAATTATTAGGAACTCTATCTTCACATGCAAGTGTTGCCCAAGACAGTCATGAAGAAAACTCTTTGTGTTGAGAAACTGAAGGCCCGTTCTAGCGGACTTGTGTGTTTATTGTTCTGTTTTCTGACCATTTTATTCCAAACAAATGGACTTGTTTGTCATTATCCCCCACCCTCCCCCAGCACAGGGCCCCCATTCTTTGCAACAGTAACTAATTCAGTTCCCAAAAAGAATATGAAGAGGGAGGGTGCATCTAAAAGGACCGGAGTGGAAAGTGCGGCACATTTCCACCGCGGATTCCATGCCAGTTGAGGGTCGATGCAGAGCATGGTGGGAAGTCAATCGGCTCTATCTCCAGGGGACCCCAGAGGTTCAAGTGCCACCCTGGAGAGTGGCAAATGTTCTTTCTCACCTTTCTGGAGTTATAGCTCAGATGACTCACTCAAAGCCAAGGACCGATGAGCTAGAAGGGGGCTGCCTTGCTTGTTTTCGCCTGCTGAGAAGTTCAGAGATTTCAAAATAATCTCCGCCATAACCTATGGTGTGCTATATGTGTTAAGCCAAATACTCTAACTTTGAGTTGAAAATAGTGTATAACCCCACACGAGCTCTTGTTCACAGGTAGTGCTGTTATCAAAGATTTACCAAGACAAAACCCCATCAATGATTTGCTAAATACCTAGAGGAACTTGTGCTGTGTTAAATCATCATTTCATAGGTATCTATGTTTAAATGTGGTTTGTGTTTACTATTTTCATTTATATTTTTCAAATCGTACATTTTAAGTGAAATTGGGGGGGGAATGTATCTTTTGTAGCAATATATAATGTGCAGAGAAACATAAAATCTAGGTGATATATTTTATAAAAGAGGGCGTAGTCAGGGTATATCAGGCATAAGAACTTTAAATTCTATTTGGGGTGTTGTTGTTTTTTTTTTCCAGCTTCAGAACAGATTGTTCTGGGAATGGAGAATTCCATTTGGGAAACCTAACACACACACAGTTCTCTCAGTAACAGAGTTAAAATACTGACTTCGAGGATTCTTTTGAAAAAGCCTACAGAATTTCTGCATGTTGAGAATAGCTTTATATTCTTACACACTGCACTCAGGGCTCCCAGTCAAAGCAAAAATAATTTAGCATAGACCTTGGCTAGCCTTTCACATTCTAAAATCACCCGTTCCTTCAAGCCACTTATTCTCAATCCCTGTTTTGTGATGCTTCAGATCATCTTTGATTTATTCCAAAGAGTTTTTAGAAGAGTCAGAAAATCATTTACTTAAAGTAATGAACGAGTGAAAGATATATATTTCAAGAGTAGCAGATGAGGAGGAGTCCACGAGGTCGCACCTAATTGCTCCTCTTCTCTGCACTCCTGAAGATGTGGCTTTTGCATAGTTTCCTTACTCCACACAATTTCAGTAAGCCATACAGCCCTCATTTTTGCGGGCCTTCATGATACAAAAGAAGTTACCAGGGATTGCTTTGAAATAGTGTCTTTCTTCAGCAAGTTCATAGGTGATTTTATTTGCGAAAATCTAAATGGCTTATTTTTCGTGAAGTAGGAGACACGCTTTTTAAACAGTTAACCACTTGTGTGTTCGTGCGTGTGTTGTCTTGTGTGTGCTACATAGCTGCGTGCATGAACCCTTCCATTTAAATATCGAACTTATATAATAAATGTTATATAAGAAACAGGAAAACATTTAGCTCCAAAAACACTGATTTTCCAGTTTGCCCAGACAAAAGCTGAAGTAATAAGAAAGAAGACCAGCGGACTGTATGTGTCCTTTTCATAATGCTACCTTTAAACAAAGACGCTGAAATGGAAAAGAAATGACTGAAACGGGTCCAGAGGTGAGGGATTAGTGCTCAGGGGTATTGTTGTTCCTCTTTTCCTCCCCCCAGCTTTGTTTCCTTCACAGCATTTCCTTCCATTTTCTTTCCAAATAATTTAAAGGTTTTCTCCTTTCCAGCTTGGAAGTCGGAGAGTGAGGGCCAGAACCAAGGGCACGGCAGGGGAGGTGTGTAGGTGTCACGGTGCTTGAGGATCACCCGGAGCGCTTGCTGAAAAGCAGAAGCCTGTGTCCCCATGCCCAGAGATCCCAATTTAGAGCGGTGGAGCCTGAGACTGCATTTCCAACAAGCCCCCAGGCGATGCTCATGCTGCGGACCCATGGACCATGGCGTAGCACTGCTCCTGGGGACAGGGCAATGACAAAGGGAGGTCAAAGCCACCAAGGCCGGATGCTGTGAAAAACACCCCTGGTGTCTTCTCTCTGCGTCAATCCTTTTGTCCGTGTGATTTTTGCCCAAGTCCCTTAACTCCTTCTGTCTCAGTTCCCAGGACTGAAAAGGAAGAGGGTTGCTCCGGATTGGGCGGCTTTCAAACCGGGCTTCAAGGCCTCCTAGCAGTACCGCGGGGCACTTCAGAAGCCCGAGGGAGGATGGGGAGGCGAGGGTCAGGTGGGCTCTCTGTTCAAGGTGCCCGACCCTCCACTTCAACACTTTTATCTTTTATCTCTTTCATATATTCTACTTCTGAGTGTGGCTTCGTTTTTTTTTAACTTTCTAACTTAACAAATCTAAAGGAAATGAAAAATCCAGGGTCTGGAAATGACTCATGGCTTTCAAAATGTACCGATCCAAAGACTTTTTCAATGTAGCCTGCTGATCCAGGAATTCTCTGGAATTTCTTCCACAGCCTCCCAAGTGGGCTATGGGAGTGGCGGCAGATGCCTCCTTCCTGCTCACGAATGTAAAACTGGATTCCATGCACCAGGAGGCCCCTTGTCTGATGTGTTTTCAGCTAAAGAGAGAGAGAGTGCTGAGAATACAGAGCAACAGCAAACATTTCTCTGCAGAGCCCTGTCTGATTCATTACAAATCGAGCCCTCTCCAAAGAGATATTAATTACCTTCTGTTACAGAATTTTTTTTTTAAAGAACATAATCCCTAATTATGTTTCTGACTATTGTGTGAGTTGACCATTTTGGAACGAAAAAACTCTGCTATGGAATTCTGTGTCGACGACGTTGCTCCAGCTGTCACGTCACCACACTGGTGGTTTGTCTCTTTCATACGCCATGCTCATTTTTGCATGGGGTTCGCATTTCATTACAATCAACCTTCATTTTTAATAAGACTATACGTATATATCAAATTGTAGATTTCAGTTTTTGTAGGAATGGAAAGAGATTAATCTTCCCCGAGATAGGTTATATTAACCAGCTTTGAATGTTCTTTCTATTATGTTCTTTAAATCTCCTTCATTTCATACGGCACCAATACATGTCTACTACCTTGGAATACATTAATTCCAGTTATATGATGGAAAATTTTACTGGAAAAATAGAGGCTTGCAGTGTCAAGTTCTCTGTCAGTTTATCAACTAGAACTGGTATGTTTTAGTCTAGCTAGAAATTCTGAGTTCTCGCCTAGATTTTGAACAGTGGGATGGGAAATGAAAGCTAATACCCTTCAGTGCCCCTTTATTTATTCAGTCCCTTATTCCTTACGCAAACGCATATCAGGAATAGTCTGTGTGCTGGGCACAGGTGTGGGGCAGTGAGATGAGACCAGGCCCCTGTCTGCCTGCAGGCACTCTCTAGCCTGTGTCACAGATAGGGGACTATTCTCTTCCTAGGGGAGACATGACCCACATTAGCTTTGACAAGGGGCACAGTGGCTGCAGCAGCTAACTGGCAGAGAGGAGAAGCTACAGGGACTCTCCTGGCTATTTAGTGTGAGAAGTCCGCACAGAAAGGGACCAGCCACAGCAAAGACAAGGGCCAATGGAAAAGTGTAAATGTAAATCTGATAACTAAGATGTGAACAGCTAAGGGATGGGTATCAGTTGGCACCGCGGTTTGCAAAAGGGAGGGCGAGGTAGGTCTTCTCCAGAGAGAAGCAATCCCTGGACAACAACAAGGGTCCAGTTCCTCAGGGTGAGAGAACTGGCAAAGTATAGTCAGATGCCCAGGGTTCAAGTTCTAGCTTGAGCTCACTCGGGGCCCTGAGGTATAGAACACGCTCAGAGCAGTGCCGCCTCAATGACTGGGGACCTAAGGAGGCTGCCCATGGGAGAGGCTGCGGCTCAAGGCAGCTCACCTCATGCCCACTGGATACTAGAATTAAACTGACATGACACGCGGAAAGCACTTGCTATTGCACGCAGCGTGACACAAGTAAGTGCTCAATCAGTGTTTGCGGAGAGGGCTGCTGTGGGTGCTGTTTTTCTTGTTGCAAGAAAATCGTCCAATGCAAGAGCTCATCTGTGCCCCCCACTTTCCATCGTGGGGACTATTCCATACCCTGGCTTCCTTACACGTACAGTACTGACCTCATAGGGTTATTATGAGAACGAAGTGAATGAATGCACTGGACTCAAGTAGGACAGTATCTGGCACATAGTGAATGCTGGAGGAAATCTCAGACCCCATCTGCTAGCGGGTGCCCAGACGCTCTGGGGCAGGCGAGAGAGGTTCATCGATTTGGAGCGAGGAAGGGCTGATCTTTCAGCCTGCAGGTCTTTAGCAGCTGCGGCTGGTCAAGTCCACGGCAGCCAGGGGCTCACGGAGCCTTGTTGGAAGTCATAAAGGCCCATTTTCCCAACTCCTGTAGTATTTATCATATTTTCCCCCTAGAATACTTTTTTAAGGTAAGGGAAAGAGTAATTACTGCAGATAGCACACAGTATTTTTTTTTTTTGGACAACACATTTTCAAAAATGGTGATGAGGGAAAATGTATCACTCCCATGATGAGACGGCATATGGAAAATGGTTTGTGAAACGTAGTAGAGAGAAATGAGATTCTTAACCTGAAACTGGCGTCAGAAGGAATGATCCTATCGTGATGAGGTCTAGAGCTCCGACCAGTTATCAGAATGACAGCAGCGACATTCGTCTCACAGCCCTGAGGGAGCTGCTGCTGACTGGCCTGGCTGGTTGGGATGGGTGAAGGCGTGACAGGGAGTGGGCTGGGGCCCAGTGGCTCTGGGCCTGATGCCGGGTAGGGAGAAGCAGGGTCTCACTGTGCTTTGATCTTGGATGGGAGTCTGTGGAACTACCGCATTTGGTAAAAATCTCTTGGAGACTTCTCTGTTTTTCCATTACGCACGGCAGGAGTCCTTGGGTCCCAGGGGAGACTTCGCCCTTCTTCCTTCTAGGAGGAAGTCACATCCAGATTTCTGAAGACAAGAGACACCAGGCTTTGAGCTTCCTTCTGGACGTCCTTGCCTGTTCGCTCAGGAGTGTCCCATGTTCTTGCCTTTGAATCAGGGTCCAGTGTTCAAACATGAGGGATCTCAGAGCTGCTCTTGCTAACGCTCTGTCCTCCGGCAACCCAAACCTGCCTGTCAACCTGCCTGTCGAGGGTTTCAGAACCTGCCTGGCTCTGACTGCCTTAACCAGCTGACATGTCTCTGGTTTCTTCTTCCCAGTTCCTTCTGAAACTTTGTCTCTTTTCTGCTAAGTTTCGGTATATGCCAAATTTCTTTCGCCTAACCAAATTTCTCATCCCTTCCCGCCTACTGCTTTCACGACTGATCTAAAATATGCTTTGAGGGGGGTCACAAAGAATATACTTGTTGGCCCACTGTTTCTGCTGGCACTCAAGGTAACATTTGGGACTGTACTACTCAAACAATTTGGTGACAGCTTCCTTATCGTTCCCCCATCTTATTGGTCATGGAGTCACTTTACTTCATAAAGCAATGCTTTTAGCTCTTTAAACACTTTTCATAAATACAGAGTTCAGCACAAATAATGCCCCTTTTTTATTACAAAATCTTTTATTACCAAATCATAAGCATATCATTCTGCGACATAACAATATCAAAGTCAAGCACAACATATGACACTTTAGAGCACAGGTGGCCCCCCACCTTGTTTTATCCAGCCCGGCACCTTGTTTCTACCCGGCGGCAGCACCGAGCTCTTGCTTCAGAAGAGCTCGGTGCTGTATACAGTCCTAAAATTACATTCGGCCTTTTGAAGGCAACCACGAGGGTGATGTGGCCCCCGGTGAAAATGAGTTCGACACCTCTGTTTTGGTGAAGTGTTCAAATGAAAACTATAAATTATCACACCCATATTATTACCCTACCAACCACACTCAAGCAGGCCTTCCTTCTGCCGGACCCTGTATTGGTTAGGATAGGCTGTTACAGCAAGCATTCCTCCAAATGTATGACCGTAAAATGCCTGTCCAAAAAAGCAGTGCACTTCTTTCTGACGTAAACAGTTCCAGGTGATTTCATGTTAGTCGCTGCCAGGTGTGTGTGGGACAGGAGGAGTGGCCCCCCACAGGGGCCTGGGAGCCTGTTCCATTGTAAATACTCACTTGCCAAGGTTGCCCTTCTGAAGACACACTGGAGTCAAAGGGGGAGAGAACAGAGGGACTGTCATGAAAGACGGTTCGCCTCTCCTATACTTACCTTCCATTTGCTAGAACTCAGTGGTGTGGCCACGGGTAGCAGCAGAGAGGCTGGGGAATGAAGTCTAGTTGGGGACCTACAAAGAAGCAGAGGACAGTTTCAGGAGCAGTGAGCACCCACGTCCACGGTATTCATGGCCTGCCCTCCATGGACCACTACCCCTGCATCACTTCTCACCGGTTTTGCTAGATTGGCCCCTCATCTCTTACCTAGAGCCTTAGTTCCCCGGAGCTCTCCGCCACCTTCAGCCTGTGATGTTGTTTTCAAGATGTGGCTAATCCTCCAGAGCTTTAAAGATCAAAGGTCAGACAGCTTAGGTGAATGTTTGGTGGCAATCTTTTCTGTAGCCCCATCTCTCACGACCCCCACCCACAAGCCCTTAACTCCAACCATAGTGGAATTCTTTCTTTTTTCTTTTTTTTAATGTATTTTATTGATTATGCTATTACAGTTTGTCCCATTTCCCCCCTTCACTCTCCTCCACCCTGCACACCCTCTCCCACCCACATTCCCCCCCTTTAGTTCATGTCCATGTGTCATAGTTATAAGTTCTTTAGCTTCTACATTTCCCATACTATTCTTGCCCTCCCCCTATTTTCTACCTACCATCTATGCTACTTATTCTCTGTACCTTTTCCCCCCCTCCCCCTCCCACTCTCCTGTTTGCTAACCCTCCATGTGATCTCCAATTCTGTGGCTCTGTTCCTGTTCTAGTTGTTTGCTTAGTTTGTTTTTGTTTTAGGTGTGGTTGTTCATAATTGTGAGTTTGCTGTCATTTTACTGTACATGTTTTTTTATCTTCTCTTTCTTAGATAAATCCCTTTAACATTTCATAAAATAAGGCCTTAGCAATGATGAACTCCTTTAACTTGACCTTATCTGAGCACTTTATCTGCCCTTCCATTCTAAATGAAAGCTTTGCTAGATAGAGCAATCTTGGATGTAGGTCCTTGCCTTTCATGACTTGGAATACTTCTTTCCAGTCCCTTATTGCCTACAGGGTCTCTTTTGAGAAATCAGCTGACAGTCTGATGGGAACTCCTTTGTAGGCGACTGTCTCCTTATCTCTTGCTGCTCCTAGGATTCTCTCCGTTTTTACCTTGGCTAATGTAATTATGATGTGCCTTGGTGTGTTCCTCCTTGGGTCCAACTTCTTTGGGACTCTCTGAGCCTCCTGGACTTCCTGGAAGTCTATTTCCTTTGCCAGATTGGGGAAGTTCTCCTCCATTATTTGTTCAAATAACTTTTCCACTTGTTGCTCTTCCTCTTCCCCTTCTGGTACCCCTATAATTCGGATGTTGGAACATTTAAAGATGTCCTGGAGGTCCCTAAGCTTCTCATTTTTTTGAATTCTTATTTCTCCATTCTTTTCTGTTTGGTTGTTTCTTTCTTCCTTCTGGTCCACTCTATTGTTTTGACTCCCAGTTTCCTTCCCATTATTATTGGTTCCCTGTGCATTTTCCTTCATTTCTCTTATTGTAGCCTTCATTTTTTCATCTAATTTGCAACCAAAGCCAACCAATTCTGTGAGTATCCTGATCACCAGTGCTTTGAAGTGTGCATCTGATAGGTTGGCTATCTCTTGGTGGCTTAAAAGTATTGACTCTGTGGCTTTGATTTGTACTTCCGTTTGAGCCATTTTTTGGGGGGGGCGGGGAGCGGGGAGTCCTGGCCGTGCCTGTTATGTAGTCAGAGGCGGAGCCTTAGGTGTTCTCCAGGGTGGGGCAACTCAGTTGCTGGGTTGTGAGGTTCTATGTGGGGGCGGGGCCCAAGAGGAAACAATGGTGCTTGCTCCTCTTTCTGTCAGACTTCAGTCACTTTCCCCACTTCCCCCAAGCTAACTGGGCCTTTCTGGTGCTGATTACCGTGTGGGTGGGCTTGTGTACATTCTAGGACCCCGTGGGTCTTTCCAACGATCTCTCCTGTGAGGCTGGGAGTCTCTCCCTGTGCCTCAACTCCCACAGGTGTTTTCAATCAGTGTCCCGAGGTTCTATTTCTCAGTACTGGGACCCCAGGTTGTGCGGTCTGTCTCACTGCCCAATTTCGCCTGGTTTATCTGCACTCGAATGTGGCCCAGACAGCCAGGCACCTTGTGCGCAGTGCCTCACTTCACAGTCACTGCCTCACTGGGTCCGCCTGCTGCGGTCTTGTATTTGGGATGCCTTACGCACCCGGGATGCCTCATCCGATGCCACCGCTTTTTGTGCCATGACCCCTCTCTACCCAGCTGCCTGACTCCACGCCTTCTACCAGTGTGGATGAATGTGTATATTTTAACTCCTTGGTTGTTTGACTTCCATACAGTTCAGTTTTCTGTCAGATCTGATTGTTATCTTGTTTCTAAATTGTTGCTGACCTTATTTTGGTTGTGTGAGGAGGCACAGTGTGTCTACCTACACCTCCATCATGGCCGGAAGTCTCTCTTTTTTTCTTATTCACAATGATAACCACAAACACTGATGTAGCGTTGGACACGGTTCTGCCCAGTAGATTAGCTCATTCATTTGTCACAATGACCTTAGGATGTAGGCAACAGTATGATCCCCATTTGAGAGAGGGAGAAATAAGCACAGAGAAATTAAGTCACTTGCCTGAGGCCCTGCAGTTAGTAAGCAGTACTGCTTGATGACGACCCAAAAGGTGAGGCTGCTGGATTCTTAATCACCATTATACACCGCATCTCCCAATGTTACTGCACATGCCACTCCCTTTTCCTTGAATGCCTTTCTTCTTTCTTCATCCAACTCATACTCAGACTTGAAAAGGCAACTCAAGTTTGCATGTCTTCTTGCAGGAAGCCATCTCTGACCTCAGCTTGATTTAGTTGCTACTCATGTCTGTCGCCATAGTGTCTTTGCATCCCTCTGCCTCTTCCTGCCACAGCAGTGGGTTTAGCACCATTCTGTACAGTTCTTCGGGGGATGCTCAGCTGTGCATTCTTCAATGTCTACCCTATGTCCACAATAGTGTTGTCCAATAGAAACAGAATGAGAACCACGTATGTTGCCTTAAATTTTCCAGTAGACACATTCTTTAAAAGTAAAAGAACCACCCTGGCTGGTGTAGCTCAGTGGATTGAGCTCGGACTGCGAACCAGGCATCGCAGGTTCGATTCCCAGCCAGGGCACATGCCTAGGTTGCAGGCCATGGCCCCCAGCAACCGCACATTGATGTTTCTCTCTCTCTCTCCTTCTCCCTCCTTTTCCTCTCTAAAAATAAATAAATAAAATCTTTAAAAAAAAGTAAAAGAACCAAATGATATTAATTATTACATTTTATTTAACCCAATATGTATTATTATTTCAATATGTAATCAATACAATGTATCAATGACCATTTTTCTCTTCTAAGTCTTTGAAATCTTGTATGTATTTTACAGCAACATCTCATCTCAGAATAGGCCCTATATTTTCATTGGAAATTTTTGATTCATTTTTAGATATCATAAAATTGACAGTTGAAAAAAGTAGATTCATATAACCAAGGTATGCCAAACATACTGAAGTTTTCCAACAGCCGCACAAAGTATTAGATTCTAAATATATTCTTAAGTACATTTTAATTACAATTTTAGAAATTTCAGCCTCTCAGTCTCACTAGCACCATTTGAAGTGTTCAGTAGCCACCTGCAGCTAATCGCTTCTGTCCTGGATAGAACAGCACAGTTCTAGACCGCGGCAGGATGCAAACCAGTGCTTACTGACTAGGGTAGTAAATAATAATGTGGAAAATTGTCAGTGGTTATGACTGAATTTATAGGTCCCCGCACATTCCATGCCCCATCCTCCAGAGAGCCAAATTTTCTATCACTGCATGAGACTCCTGTTTCTTTCTGGGCAGAAACAAGTTTAGAAATTAAAATAATTTTTGAGGGAATGAGACAAAATACCCATCAAAAGGTGAATGATGAACAAATAGTGTTATTTGTATACAATAGACTACTCAGCAGTAAAAACATTTGCAAAATATGAAAATACTTCAAATATATTAATCTAAATGAAAGAAACCAGCTTACTCCTTCCCCCGAAAAATGATACTGAATGGTTCTGGTTATGTATTGAATAATATAGAAGAGCAAGGTAATATATGAGCTCTGTTCAGAAGGGTTCCAGCCATGCAATATGAAAAATAGAGACATTTATTGAAGCAGATACAAGATACAAGAAACATTGTACATAGGATAATGACGCCTCAGTCCCCTTCAAAGTAGGCACCTTGACACCTCACACACTTCTCCCAATCATCATCAGCTGCTGCATCATATTTTCATGAATCTCATCAATGGTCTGAAATCTCTTTCCTTTCAAAGGTGACTTTAGTTTTGGGAAAAGCCAGATGTCACAGGGCACCAAATCTGGGCTGCAGGGGAACTGGGTCACATGGGTGATGTGATGTTTTGCCAAAAAACAGGATGTGATACATGAGTGGGTGCATCACCGTGTTGAAGCTGCCAATCACTAGTTGCCCATGACTGTGGCTTTCTGAATCATTCGAATAGTTTCTGCAGAGGAATGCTCAAGCTTAATGTAAAATTTAATGCAGATCCGTTGTTCTCCTTGCTCAGTCATTTTGTATGTGTTGGTCACACAATACACATGCTCACTCAATGGCGTCTACCACACCCACTGACTAGTACAGTGAAGTCATCATTGTTCACACATGCGCATTCCAGTCCACTCTTCTTGGCTGCCAGGTTACACTGATGTCTCGCAAACTGATCTCATTATATTAACAATGGCTGGACTTTTTCTGGACAGACCTTGTGTACTGACATAAAGTAGATCAGTAATTGCCTAAAGACAAGTAGAGGGAGGAATAGATTAAACGGGGATTGAAAAAACTTGGGAATAATGAAAATATTTATTATCTTAGTTGTGGGGATGGTTTTTGGGGCATGTACACATGTCCAAAATGGTCAAATGGTATTCTTTAAATATGTGCCATATGTTTTTTTTCTGCAATTATATTTCTGTCAAGTTGTAAAAGGAGAAAAAAGAAAAAAGGGAAATTAAAATCATTTTTCAAATTTTCAGGCAGCTTTTTCATAGTGTTCTAATTTATACCAACGACCACCTTCATTTGCTTCTTAATATGTAAACCTTGCACAAAAGATATTTTAGAGGTCATGTAACATGCCCAAGAAGGGTTTCTAAATTTTACAGAATTATAAACACTGCTCACTTTCCTTACACCTTTCTGGATAAAAAATCATCAGAGCAGGCTTCGTCTGGAAGAGCTGTATTTAGGTGATTTCACAATTCCTGAGCCCTGAGTCCAGTATCAGTCAGTGTACAAGCAACAGTCACTCTTGGCTAATCAAGAGTGTTTTCCATTGCTCTGCTCCATGTTAGAGAAATGGGGAAAGGCAGCTGATTGTAGAGATTAGGTAAGAGACTCCAAGGTATGCCTTTTGATAAGTCATAAATCATTTCCTGTTCATGAAAGCACACCTTCAAGACACCCATAAAATCTCCTAATGAATGGTGTTTTACTTTTTCTTCAATGGTCAATGGTGTCACAAATCACAACATCTCAGTGGCAAAAAGTACTTCGGACTTTCCAAGTGAGTAACAATAATGAGTCATGATTACCAGATATGTTTAAAGTGATTTGCAAAGCAAGTGGAAAAGCATCTAGGGCATGGTGATAAGCGTCTTTTAGACATAAGGGGACGTACTGATTTAAGGGTCTGTATCTTTCTTTTATAGTCATTGTAGATAGGGATGCTGGCGGTTATCACTCAGTTTGGATTTGCCATCTCTATTTGTATTTACTTATTCAAAAATGCCAATTTGTGACTCTTAAGTTTGTCAGTTTTCTATAGCAATGTAGCCTTTGTTTTCAATATCCAATTTGGGTACAGAAACTTATCACAAATTGCTCTCTGTAGTCTGTCTTTGAGTAGCAGGTGCCCAAACTTGGTGATTATTGGGTTACCCACCTCCCCCATAAATTCCTTGTCCTTTTTCTCTTGAAATGCTCACATCGTCCATTCTTCAATGCCTGACTTCTTTAGATCAGCGTAACAACCACAAAGGTGAGGACCACATCATTCCGTGTACCAGTGTATCCCCAGAGCCTAGCACCATGGCAAAGACATTAATAGATGTTTCATCAGTTTCGTTCTTGAACTGTTCATGCCAGGACAAAAGTGTTTGCAAGTATTTGGCCACCATGGGTGTCGATTCAAGCCAAATATGGCCCACAAGGCTGCTGCAAATGATGTCTCTGTGGTCCTCACAACTCCTCCCCCTCCTGCAATGCCTAACCTGACTGACAGTGGCCCTTTCTACTTACAGCTTAGGCCTGTTAGAGAGCACATTTGTCACTGCATTTCATGTGGTAGTTTTATGATGTTGAAGACTATTTCCTGTGATCATGCTGTGTTCTCAGATGGCAAACAGATTTATTTATACTTGTGATGCGAGGCAGGAAGTTAACCTTGAAAATAAGTTAAAATTTGAAAGGTAGTAAATCACAGGGCTGGGATTTATAAGTTGTCTCTATAAGGAATCCAGAGACCAGATGTGAAGGAAGGGACATGGGCTAGAATTTTTTTTTAATAAAAAATGAAAACACGAGTTCTGCGGTAGCACCAGTGTTAACTTTGAGCAGGTCACCTTACTTCTCCGAGCCTTAATTTTCTCCCATGGAAGATGAAAGGATGCACTAGATCAAGGAAGGCAAATCAGTGGGTTCCTTCCACTCCTCCCTCGTTTGCCCATAGGAGATGTCACTCATCAGTCCGTCCTGTATCAGAATACTCCTCAAGACAATGGTCCATGCAGCTTCCACCCGCCAATGTAGTTAGCACACAGAGGAAACCACTTTGTCATCCCTAGGCTATGTGACCTTTAAGATACTCTACAGCTTTCAAAGTCTCATAGCTCTATGACATCGATTAAAATTCAAGAGTACAATAATCATCATCCCTCACCTTCAGAGGCCGTCGGAAAAAAATAAAGAGAACTTTAACCCTTCTCTTTGACTCCTACTCAGAGTCACCGTGAAGAGTCGTTCAGGTTGTACAGCGTACAACACCCCGGGTCCATGGCGCTGCTTTGGTTGATCGGCGCACAGCCTGCACAGCTGTTCGTGCCCCTCTGCTTCAGCAAATTCATTCCTGAATAGCTCCGTGTCAGCTCATGACTTCGGGTTTGCTTAATTTTCTCTGTTATTTCCAGAAGATTTATGATAGATGAAAAATGTCACTATAGGGGAAATTTTTGATGTGCCATGCTTTTCATGATGATAGGAGTTTATAAAATTAGTTTTCTTGATTGAAACAGAAACATATGTACAGAGAACTCACAGCACCTGAAGCCCTTGCCTATAAAGCAATAACAAAAAATTAAACTACCCGTTATTAGAAGGAACTATGGTGGAATAGTCTTTTTAGTGCAAGCATACCTGTATTTATACATTTCAGTTCGTGAATATCTATTCATGTTCCAGACAGTATACTAGATACTAGGGATGCATCGATATGTAAGCAAGACGTGTTTGATCTCTGTCTTCACTGATCAGTAGTCTAACGAGAGAGGAAGGAAATTAAACAAGGATGTGCTTTATGGTGAAAGCAGTGCCGCAAGGACACATAAAGATAACTCTTCTCTGGGGTGAGCACAGCTTCCCCAAGGACTTCTCTCCCCTTGGCCGAGACCTGAGAAGAAGCACGAGTTAGCCAGGCCAAGGTGGGGATTTGCAGGAGTATTCCCAGCAAAGGGAACAGTATGTGGAAAGGTGTGGAAGTGAGAAATGACATGGCAATTCAAGAAACCAAAGAAGCTCAGTAAACTGGAGACGAGGAGAGAGCTCCGGAGCACTATTAAAGTTATCGAGGTGACGATGATGACAATGATGATGTACACAAAGCTACCATATTTTTTGGACCAAAAGGCGCACCTAGGTTTTAGAGGAGGAAAATAGAAAAAGAAAATTTGGAAGCAAAAAAACGTGGTAAAATATTTAGTAGCATAAATAACATAGTATTTCACCAATGTAAATGTAAACAGAACTCAACAGCAGCATTAACAACCATTATTCCTCCCAAACTTGGGGCAGGGCGGGGAGTGTGTCTTATAGTCCAAAAAATACTGATGGAGGGCAATAGGAAGTAGGCAGACTTGATAGCTATTTAAAAGGTAGAAAAACTATTAGAAACAATAAACAAATACAGTAAATTGCAGGATGCAAAGTGAATGTACACAAATCCCCTGCTTTCCTATATACTAACACCAAAATTTCAGGAAAAGAAATGGAAAAAAAAAACAGTTCCTTTTTCAGTAAAAAGAATAAAACTCCTAGGAATAAACTTAATGAAGGATGTGAAGGACTTCTATATGGAAAACCACAAAGCATTATTAAAAGAGATTGAAAGGAACACAAAATGAAATGGAAAGATATTCCGTGTTCATGGGGTGGAAGAATCAACACAGTTAATATGTCCATATGACGCAAAGCAATATACAGACGTAACGCAATCCCCATCAGAATTTCAATGTCATTTTTAAATAAATGAAAGAAAAAAATCATCAGATTTGTATGGAACTACAAAAGACCCCTAATGGCCAATCATGAGAAAAAAGAATGAAGCCAAAGGCGTGACACTATCTGACTTCAAGGTATACTACAAAGCAACGATGATAAAAACAACACAGTATTGGCAGAAAAACTGGACACACAGACCAATGGAATGGAACTGAGAGCTCAGACATAAAAGCACAGGTATATGGGCAAATAATTTTAGACCAAGGAGCCAAAAACATACAATGGAGAAAAGAAAGCCTCTTCAGTAAATGGTGCTGGGAAAATTGGAGAGTCACGCGCAAAAGGATGAAACCAGACGACAGTATGTCCATATGTACAAAATTAATTGACCACAGATCAAAGACCTAAATATAAGATCTGTAAACAATAAATTACATAGAAGAAAACCCAGGTACTAATCTTAGGGACCTTGGTCTTAGAGAGGATTTTATGAACTTGACACCAAAGGCAAGGGAAGTAAAGGCAAAAATAAATGAATGGGACTATATCAAACTGAAAAGCTTCTGCACAGCAAAAGAAACCACCAATGAAACAAAAAGACAACCAACCTAATGGGAGAAGATATTTGCAAACAATGGCTCTGACAAGAGGATAATATCCAAAATATACAATGGTTATTGCAGCAGCTTTCATGGTGGCCAGGACATGGCGACAACCAAAGTGCCCTTCAACAGAGGACTGGAGAAAGAAGACATGGTTCATATATACAATGGAATACTACTCAGCCTTGAGAAAAGATGAAATACTACCATTTGTGACAACATGAATGGATTTTGAGAATATCAAAATAAGCCAGTCAGAAAAAGCTAAGAACCATGATTTCACTCATATGTGGGATATAAAACAAACTCATGGACATAGACAACACTAATGTGGTTACCAGAGGGAAGGGGATGGGAGGATAGCAAAGGGTAAAGGGGCCCAAATACAAGGTGACGGAAGATGATTTGACTGAGGGTGGTGGGCACACAATACAATATACAGATCACGTGTCATAGACATGTACACTTGAAACCTATATGATCTTATTAACCCATGTCACCCCGATAAATTTAATTAAAAATAATTAAATATTAAAAACATAAAACCAATGCTATTATGATTTTTAGGTTATCATAGGTGGCTTGGAGGGAAGACGTAATTCAAATATTTAAGTGAGACAGTGAGGTAGATGGTGGTACCATTTATTTCAACCTTTTACACAAAAGGTGGGGTGTGGTTGAAGGAGCTAGAAGGTGGTGAGACAGGAGAGGTAATACCAAGTTCAGTCTGTCACCTGTTGAGTTTGAATTGCCCATGGAACGTGCAAATGGTTATGTCCAGGGAGCTGGGTGTGTAAGCTGTACCGATTGGAAAAGTTCTGAGCTAGAGATATTTAATTGTATTTTCTCAGCACGTAGGTAATGAAACCTTTGCAAGAGTTTGGAATGCTTTAGGGAAACGTTTGTAAACAGATGAGAAGAGAGATCCTAGGAGAGACCCCAGAAAAATACCAACACTTCTGGAATGAACAGAGAAAAATAAATTTGCCACAGAGGCAGGTGTTAGGTTGGGTGGGGTAAGACAAAAGTTACAATCAATTATAGTGTTTGGACTACAAAGATGGCACCTGGACTACAAACCAAGATGGTGGTTGAACTGTGACCCAGAAGGTGCTGACGTCAGACAAGGAACAACCAATGATATGTGGCTTCTTTGTTCACCAAGAACCAATCCTTGGCTCCGGCGGGAAGTCAAACCATATAACGCCCCCCCCCCCCACCTTCTTCCCCTGTGCTAACTTTCTCAGCTCTGTCCTTGTCCCTCAGTAAGGGCAGAGAGGGTTTCGCCCTGGAGCACAAACCCCAAAATAAAGCTCTTCTGCCTATTTTTTGTGGCTAATTGGCACTCATTCCTCGGTGGGGTCTAAGAAAACCTTACAGCAGGGAAATGAACAATTCAGCAGGCAGGAGACAAACCCAGTGGGCGTGACAATCCAGAATCTAAGGGAAGAGAGGCTTTCAAGAAAAAGCAGCGTTCACAGTTGTCAAGTGCTATGAAAGAGACATGAAAGATTAAACCAAAATATATCCCATTAATTTAGCAACAAGGAGGGTACTGATAACCTTGATGTGAGCAATTTCAGTGTTGATTTTGGAGAACCCAGCAATTACTCAGTGGTAAATAAGGAACCAAGATTGCAGTGTGTTGAGACCCGATTGGGAATTGAGAAAATCAAGGAGCAAGAATAAACCAATTATTTTAAGACTTACGGCTGTGATGGAAAAAGAGAAAGAACATAGTCACACACAAAAATGGATGTAGGGGCAAGAACAAATGAATTACCTTAAGACGAGAGGGCCTTGCCCTGACCAGTGTGGCTTGGCTGGTTGGGCGTCATTCTGTGAGATGAAAGGCCTCCGGTTCGATTCCTAGTCAGGGAGGGCGAGTGCCTGGGTTGTGGGCTGGTCCCTGGTTGGGGAGTATGTGGGAGGCAGCGATCGATGTTTCTCTGTCACATCAATGTTTCTCTCCCTCTCTTTCTCCATCCCTTTCCCTTTCTCTAAAAATAAATAAATAAAATCTTTTTTTTTTTAAAGAAGGACAAGAGGAACTTGCGCATGTTTAAATGCCAGCAGGAAAGAGAGAGTGAGGAAGGAGAGTCTGACATGAACTGAAAATGAGGGGTAATCAGTAGCCTCCGATAGGAATGAAGGCACGTCTGCTATTGCAACGACAGGGGAGGAGGAGAAGGATAGTTACAGTTTTATAAGTTTGGCGAAAGGCGAAGGTAGGGTCCTTCTACTGGGTTTATTTTTCTCGTTGAAGTGGAAGTTGCAGTTAAATGCAAAGTGAAGGGGATGGTGTTAGTGTCTGAAATTCAAGGAGAGCAGCAATTTGAAACAGCTACTTGGGAATATTCATATGCACAAGTGTGGACCAGCGAATCAGTGAGCGGTGGCATTGCTTTCGTTTGCAGTTTCCAGTCCATCTCATTGCCGCTGAGTTGATAAAAACAGCTTCAGACTGTCTCTTGCACTTCTTCTTTCCACCTCTTTTCCTTCTTTTCTCAGCTCCTTGATTTAAACCTTCCCTATTTTGTAAAATTCAATGTACATCAATGGCCATTGAAATCTGCTGAGAAAAGATACTGCAAAATTTTTTTTCTGATTTTTGACTCATTGGTTTATTTGCTGTTGTTCATTCTAGGCCACAAAACTACCTTGCATAAAACAAGGGGGGTTATAGTGGAGAATAGTTTTTAATTAACTCATTAACTTAAGGCCATGTGTCTAGTCCAAACAGATAATATAAGCCAGGGAGAAGTCTACCTTGAGAGTTTAACTCCCAGAACAGGTTTTCTACCTAATCAAAAGAACCCAATAATTACTCAACAGCCTCTTAAATGGTTTTGTTTTCTGTGCAAACAGTTTTCCCCTTTAGCTGATTTCCTAAGTGTTAAATTAAGAAAGATTCTCTCAGAAGCCTTATGCATCATGTCCTAGACTAGAGTCTCTGCTGCGTTCGAATTGCCTGCCTTTCCCAGTGCTTTTTATTCGCAGTGCCTGAGGTAAGCCATGGTATCATTCTTTTACAAAAGGAAACCTTAGTCCAGGCTGGGACCATGTCTGTCAAGTTCATCCCTGGGGCCTGGCACCATGCCAGACACCTGGTGGGTACTTAGTAAGTGCAGTATTTTGCTGTGTATAACGTACACATTTTTGCCCAAATCTGGGGGTGGGGATGGGGAATACGGATGTGCATTATACATGGGTATAATAGTCCAGTGTATAATGCCCACGAAAACGTGGGTACACATTATACATGGCAACACACACTATTTGTTGAATGAATGAATGAATGAATGAATGAACAAATGATTGAACAATGGCAAATGATAATCTCATCATCATACTGGGGGAAGCGAAGAGACCTGCTGTGACTTGGAAAATTGGAGGGAAAAGTGGTTACAGCAATCATACAGTAAACTAGGCTGCTGTCCAGCCTAGTGATCCAGCGCTCCATGATCTAGGTGCCAACCGAGGTTACCTACTGTCCATTACAGCCCCACGGAACCAACTCCCTGACTCCCTTTATTAACCCTCTTGATGTTCTGAAGTTACTTGGCTTTTTTCACAATTGATCAACCCATTCATTTATCCAATGGTTGGTTCAATAAGTCCTTACCAAAAACAAAAGCAACTGCATACCAACCAGCAACCTGGAAACCGGAGATCCGGCCGTAAGCGAAGCAGATACAGCTCCCTCGGGAGCAACCTGCCGAGCAGGAGGTTTCCAGTCTAGTGTCTTCTCTCTGCTTTTCTTCCAAAGGGAAGGCCTGTGTGTATATTTTGCCATATCTCTTTAAAGTTCTCTGGTTAAGATTTTAATCCATGACTTATGAATCAAAAGCCTGACTTTCGTTGTTCGTTTTGTTGTTGTTGTTTTTTTCCTTATGTGCCCGGTCTCCTTGAATAGAAATGACTTGGAAGAAACTTTTGATTGGCAAAGGAGGCTCAGAAAGCCATTGTTGCAAGTGCAGACTTGGTAGTCAACATCAGGTATCGAATACATACAGAATGAATTACTTTTCCCTAATGGAGAATTTAAAGTAAATTTCAAGAAAGTGAATTCTTGCCGATTTGCAGTGCTGGCAGATGCAGAAACCTTGATCTTCATTTGCTGAGAGGAATATTGTGTGCAGATGAGGCGCAATAGGTGTGACAGCAGCAACTTCCACTCACACTCACTTTTCTAAAAAACATTTCCTTTCCAGAAGCTATTGCAGGAACTCTCTCTTGACAGCATCCTAGCTCTTATCTCCGTTACACACAGGCTCACAGAAGGTTTTCTCCGAAGGGCCTTTTGTTATTGGCCCTCTTTGTTCTCTTCCTTCCCACAGTAAACAGTTCACTCCCTGTGGTGAGAAGGCGCCAGGTGCACACACAGCAGTGTGAACCTCTGGCTTTTCTCTGCTCCTCATCCCCTGGGTGTAAGGAACGGGACCAATTCACTGCCCTCAGCAGACTCCCCCCATCCCCACCCCAGAACAGGAAGGAAACATCAGGTCACAGACCTTTTGTTTCCTGGAGGGAATGCATAGGAAGAAAGGCTGCCTCTGCTGATAATGAGGAAACATAAGGAAACGGTCAGGACTTTCTTACCACTTTATTAATTGCTATGGCTTTGTTCATCCTGATTCGCTCAGGACAGTCCCAGTTTATGCCTTTTGTTCCTGTGTGATCGTTAATAGCACCCCTGTACACTCTCAAACGTGCTTATGTTTGGCCAATAAACTGCACGGTCATCCTCCTCACATGGACCAAAGAGTAGAAAACCTTGATCCCTAGGGGTGGTCCATGCTTCCTTACCATGTCTATATTCCCTCATGCTAGACCTCGATGCTATTAAGAAATGATATTGTGAGTAAGGTATATGCAGAGTAGGTGAAGGCAGTTAAATGATTCATAACTCCAGCTCAATTGAGCGGGTGGCTGGTATGTGGTCGGGGCTGTGCCTGGTGCCAACAGCGGGGACGTAAGCTCTGTTCTGCAGTGTTCCCCTCATGCGTGCAAGCCAGGCCTGAAAGCACACTGTCTTCTCTAGTAGCCCTCCCTCGTCCCCGTAATTTTATATGGGAATCGAGTTTGCAATATTCCACTTCCGGGCTTTTTTGGTGGGGAGCTTGAGGGGCAGTGTATTCTGTCTTCGTTAATAGAATATCATGTTGTGAAACTGTTGAATCACATCTTTTCCCTAGGCACCAATTGTGTTGTCAGTGAAAAGTCAACACCTAGATATGAGGAACAAAAGAGATAAGGAAAGCGATAGTGACATTTTTGTAAAGGATGATGACATTATGTGTAGGTGTTGGTAATGTGTTGCCACAACCTAAAATTTCTTTTTTTTAATTATATTTTATTGATGATGCGATTACAGTTGTCCCAATTTTCCCCCTTTGCCCTGCTCCACCCAGCACCCCCCACTCCCTCAGGCAGTCCCCCCACCATTCTTCATGTCCATGGGTCATGAGTATAAGTTCTTGAATACTCCATTTCCTATACTGTACCTTACATCCCCATGGCTATTCTGTAACTGCCTATTTGTACTTCTGAATCCCCTCACCTCTTCACCTATTCCTCCACACCCCCTCCCATCTAGCAACCAACAAAACACTCTCCATATCCATGATTCAGTCTCTGTTCTTGTTTATTTAGTTTGTCTTTTAGATTCAGTTTTCGATAGATATGTATTTGTTGCCATTTTATTGTTCATAGTTCTGATCTTCTCTTTTTCCTAAATAAGTCCCTTCAACATTGCATATAATAATGGCTTGGTGATGATGAACTCCCTCAGTTTTTTTCTTGTCTGGGAAGCCCTTTATCTGCACTTAGATTCTAAATGACAGCTTTGCTGGATAGAGCAATCTTGACTGTAGGACCCTCTTTTTATGACTTTGAATATTTCTTGCCAATCCCATCTAGCCTGCAAAGTTTCTTTTGAGAAATCAGCTGACAGTCTTGTGGGAACTCCCCTGTGGGTAACTAACTTCTCTTGCTGCTTTTAAGATTCACTCTTTATCTTTAACCTGTGGCATTTTAATTATGTGTCTTGGAGTGAGTCTCTTTATATGCATTCCTGTTTGGGACTCTCTGTGCTTCCTGGGTTTGCATGTCTATTTCCTTCACCAAATTAGGGAAATTTTCTTTCAGTATTTTTTCAAATAGATTTTCAATTCCTTGCTCTTTCTCTTCTCCTTCTGGCACCCCTATGATGTGAATGTTGGACTGCTTGAAGTTGTTCCAGAGGCTGCTTACACTATCCTCAGTGGTTTTGGATTCTTTTTCCTTCTCGTTGTTCTGATTGGTTGTGTTTTGCTTCCTTATATTCCAGATCATTGATTGGATTCTCAGCTTCATCCATTCTAATGCTGTTTCTCTGTAAATTGTTCTTTATTTCAATTAGTATATCCATTTCCGACTGGATCTTTTTATGCTGTTGAGGTCCTCACTAAGTTCCTTGAGCATACTTACAACTAGTTTTGAGCTGCGCACCTGATACCTAAAGTATCTTGTATTGTATTTTCTTTAGAAATAAAACAAGACTTCAGTCCAGAAGTACAAACCCCTTTGCCTTCCTGGATTCTGACTCTGCTTTGATGGGAGATCTCATGGCTGTCACAAAGAGCCATGTTGATGACATCATAGAATTTAATTGTTTGTAGATTTTTAAATGGCCAAAGGAAGATACTGCCAGTCCTCAAAAGAAATAGAGAAGCTGACCCTGAGGGTCAGTATAGCATTCACAGGTCAGTGCAGAAAAGAGAAACTACCACACATCTGGTAATCAGATAACATATAATCTGGAGGATTAGATGCATACTAAACCTTTGGAAAGGCTGGAGGAGCAGATTCTAGACTCGGCTTCCAGGATAGACTTCCAAAACCAGGTAGAAGTGACCCACTAGGGAACTGACAGCTCCGAGGTACCACTGAAGCAGTGAACTCAAGGACATTCTCTGTAGCTGTGAACCAGGAATCAGAAAATGGATATCTAGAGACCGCCATTTCTGTAGCTGCTGCTTAACACCTGCTTCTTTCCATTCGGGAAGCTGGAGCACGGCTTTGGGAAATCTCATGCTTCAAAGGCTAAGCTTGCCAAGAGAAACAGCCAAAAGGAGCAGGAAGATGGCCCATACCTCTCATTCCCACAGTCTAGATCCCTCACAAGTACATCTACTTGGTGTAAGGTTACGGGACTTAGTGAACAAAAATAATACATGCAATGTACTTATATGAAAAAACCCCATTGTTTATCTGAAGTTCAAATTTAACAGGTGCCCCATATTTTATCTGATCGCCCTAACTCATTAAAACCGAATTCATGCCCTGGCTGGCATAGCTCAGTGGATTGAGCATGGGCTGCAAACCAAAGTATCGCAGGTTCGATTCCTAGTCGGGCCACATGCCTGGGTTGCAGGCCATGGCCCCCAGCGACTGCATATTGATGTTTCTGTCTCTCTCTCTCTCTTTCTCTGTCCCTTCCCTCTCTAAAAATAAATAAATAAAATCTTAAAAAAATAAACCTAATTCATGTCCAAAACCCTAGATATATAAAAGCCTGGCAAACACATTTTTAAATTTCCAGCCTTTTCCAACTAGAAGGAGAGTGGCATGGAGCTCTAGGGAGGCCATGCTATATATAGTATTAACCAGAGTAGATTGCCTACCACAAATGGCTAAAACCTTCCTGCCCGGACACTTTCGCTACCATCTGAATATTTTCACTCTACATTCTTATGCTCTCTGAAACCCTCCCAATCCGTGATTCATTCAGTTTAACTCAGCTGTCTCTTTTTGAAATGTAAAAATCTCCCAGAATGTGAAAGCAGTCAGGCCATGATCTGGGAATAGGGTTTTCAGCAGGTAGGAGAGGAGTATGAGGCCTGAGGAAATAAATGTAGGGGCAGAAAAGATCGGGCCCAGGAGGTGGAAGGAGGTAGGCAGATGCCCGTTTGGATCTCCTAGGCTTACTGTTTGCATCAGGCACATTCAGGATTCAGTGAGGAATCACGCATACTTGGCCGTGTATAATGCACCCCCATGTATACCACACAGCCACGTTTTTGTGTGAGTTACACACGGGATTATGCCCATGGTGTGTAATCATTATACCCATGTATAATGCGCATCCTTATTTTTCCCTCAAAAATTTGAGCAAACAAGTGTGCATTATACATGGCAAAATATAGCACTTCCTACAGCACTTCTCCCTTTTGTTCCCCTAAAACATACACATTCCCCAAACCACATAACCCAAAGTAATGCTGCCAGGAGGACATAGTTCAGCCCTGTCAGAGGTCAAATAGCTCTATGTGTGCTGGCCCGAGACATCTGTGGCTATTGTTTCCATGGACACTCAACTTTTTCGTTCTGAACCATTGACTTGCAAAAGACTTCTGGTTACAGACCCCTTTCTAAGTTAGGGATTCCTTTTACTTACCTCATGAGTAAAGATGTCAAAAGGAAGAATGCCGGATTTGCACCATGCTAACTAACCATTTAGTGAGAAGAAATGTCAGCCGAAAGCGTGACGAAACCTACCACCCCTCAGAGAAGTCAAGGCTGATGAAAAACAATCATGCGAGCACAATGCTGCTCTTCAGAAGCTTGGAAACTCTTTTCTCGCTCCCCATTTTCCCTGGGATTTTCTCTTCAGCATTTAACACAGTCGGGTAGTTCAAGTTTCAAGGCTACTGATTGTAACAGAAAATCAGTAGTAATTGGAAGCAGTGGGATGTTGGGAGAAGCAATAGAGGTAGCTGCTCTCCAAATTATCCTGCAGGACTTTCCATGGCAATGAAATCAAGCAGCGGAAGCTTGGCTGAGTGCAAGCAAATAGCCCTACAGAGAATGGTGCAGTCTCTGCAATCCTTTCATCTCTGGTGGCGACTGGGAAGTAGGGGAATTATTGGCAGACAACTTTGTCCAAGGGTTGACAAGGGTTATTTAGCTAAAAGAAGTTATTGTCGTAGTGAAATCAAACTTCCCATGAATTGTTTGGTATGAAAGCAAATTGAAACTAGCATTGCATCTTCGATAAGGGAGGCAAACTTCGTTGATTAACCTCTGAGCTTTATTTGAATAAAGGAGACTTAACAATTGCTTTATTTCAGAGATACAGTGGATCCATTTTCCCTTCAAAAGTGTATGTTATTTTTCCTGGTGTCTTACTTCTGCCTATGAAAACATCACTCCACTTCAAAGCTCCACAACTATTTGATGACAAATTCTCATCATCAGTAAATTAAAGACCGTGAAATTATTTTTACTAATTATATATAATTGAATTTCATACATTTAATGATATTTTAAAACACAGGAGTATCCTTGGTGAGTAGCTTAGTTGGTTAGACCATCGTCCCGATATGCCAAGGTTGTGGGTTCGATCCCCGGTCAGGGTACATACAACAAACAAATAATGAATGCATAAATCAATGGAGAAACAAACCGATGTCTCTCTCTCTGTGTGTGTCTCTCTCTCTTCCTCTCCCTCCCTCTCCACCTTCCTCTCCTAAAATCAATAAATAATCATTTTAAAAATACATAGAAGTTATTTTGTAACCTCCTATATCAAAAGTATAAGTTTGGTTCCATAAACTAAGTGTTGTGCCAAATGAAATATTTCCCTTAGGCAAAGAGAAGAGTACAGAAAAAAATAGAGGAATCTAAATGCTCTATATAACTCAGATGCTATATGACATTTTTTTTCTGTGAAATTCATTATGACATGTTTCAAAGAAAAGGCAATGAGTATATGACGTTCAAAAGGCTCAGATCTTCTAAATGCTTCAGAACCTGTTATTTGACTATGACCTTAGATCTAAAATCTGATCTTTTGAAGGATTTGACTTGCCCCGAGTGTTTAAAAATATATGATTTCCCTATCATATTATAGAACTAGCTATCATTTTAGTAAGGCAGCAGCCCAGTGAAAAATCATTTCACTTCCTTTGGTAAATGCCATGATTCAGGATACTTATGATGGAGGATCTGGTAGCAAGGTATTTAGGGCTTGGGGAATTTCAAAGCTTAAAACCCAATATTGATCGTATGGCAAAGAACAGCCCAAGTGACTTTTGACGTTTTTGAAATGGACTGCCAGAGGGAATATTCTCTTGCTTTCTCCGGCACCAAGCCGTTTTCCAGGAGCAAGCATTTATCCATGCAGGGAGTGATCACCTGTGGTTTCTCCTTTGGTAGTGATTGCACCTAAAAGCACGCGAGCAGGCCCTAGGATTTCCAGAGATCCACTTCTCAGGACAAGCAGGCCCTTTCTCTCGCAGCTCTCACCTGTCAGCGCGGCAGTGTGCGCCTCCGTGTGCCCGGCGTCGCTTGCTGTCTCCCACGTCTCAGATACGCGATGAATGGAGAAGGGTGCAAAAATCTGACTCACGTTCATGGACTTCTCTCTCTAATAGAGAAGCTTTTTTTCCCCAAGCTTTTAATTTTTCTAATCAAGCCATTAGCATGAAACAAGGACATGTAATCTTACCAGAGTGAAATTGGGGTCATGCCATAGGCTAGCTGAACGAGCGCTCTGTGGCATGATGATGTATGGACGCTGTGCCGTACCGCCTTTACCACAGCAAATCTGCCCTTTAATTACATTTTAAATCTCATTTGAAGAGATTTTATCATTATGGAAATTGCTCTGTAAATGTGCCCTTGATGAGACCCAATAAAAGTTTGCTGAGAAGAATTGGGGACAGAGGAGATGGATCAACAGCGAAAACATTATCATCAGATGGAGTTTTCCTGCCTTCGGGCAAAACAGCCCATGCAATAACAGAAAATCTTCCTCGACTCAGAGGTGTGCTGTGCTCAGATTAGTACAGTGCTCGGCCTCTGCCGCTATCACTTCTTCAGGAAGCGAAGGGAAGAGATCAGCTCTCCAGCTCAGTGGGCCTGTCTTCCCTCAACCTCAGAGGATCCCTTGAATTTATAGGCGCCAAGATGAAGAATGAGGTATTTGCCTGGTGCTCCTCACTCCATGCACGCATGCAGAGCAGGCCTAAGGTTCTTTAAATGAAGGATGACTTTCTTTTCATGAAATAAAGCACACCTCTGCTTTCTTTTCAGGGTCATTTAAAAATATCTGTACTGCTGGGTTCTGGAAGGCACGTGAGGAGGAATCTTAGGTCAAGAGTAAAGTCAAAAGGTTCCTTTCTCTATAACAGGGATTGTCTCTTAGCTTCGTGTAGCACAACTGATTTGAAGTTTTCTTTTAAGCCTGTTCTTCTTCTTTTTTAAATCTCACCCAAGGACATGGTCCATTGACGGGGGGAGGAGGAGAGAGAGAGAGAAAGATGAGAGACAAACATCCATGTGGGAGAAAAACATGGATTAGTTGACTCCCATACATACCCCTCAATCCCGCAACCTAGGTCTGTACCCTGACCAGGGATCAAACCTGCAACCTTTTTGTGTACAGGGCAATGCTCCAACCAACTGAGCCACACTGGCCAGGGCAAGCCTATTTTTAATTATCTCTTTCCTTGATCTCTTTTTTTTTAATTTTTTTTATTGAGAAGGGAAGGGAGGGAGAAAGAAAGGGAGAGAAACATCAATGTGTGGTTGCCTCTAGCACGCCCCCAACTGGGGACCTGGCCCGCAACCCCAGCATGTGCCCTGACTGGGAATCGAACCGGGGACCCTTTGGTTTGCAGGTCGGCACTCAATCCACTGAGCCACACCAGCCAGTGTTCTTTCTTTGATCTTAAAGTGTAGGAGCCAGAGACCCTAGAGCCATAGCTACACTTACCCCAAGGCACAAACTTTTGTGCCCTTCCCCAGGGCTATGGCTAAATGTACCCTTTTCTTCTATGTTACCTACCTGCCCCTCTCTTCTTTCCCTAAAAGCTGACAGCTCAGGATGGGAAAGGGCTAGGTTACCTGAACGTCGTTAGAGTGACAGGAATTTTCTTGTAGCACCCAGGGACTGCCCTTTGATATGCCGCTGTCCCCAAACCTTGTCATTTAGTACCTAGGGTCACTGTGACTAATTCCATGATGCATAAGTAAAATCACACTTTAGTGCCATTTTTCAGTGTGCTGTTCTTCCTGAGAGTTTTCCATTAAAATGGTGCTTGAAAGCTATGCTGCTTTTATTTTTTATTTTAATTGTATTGATTTAAGAGAGAGAGAGAGAGAAAACATTGATTCATTGTTCTACTTATCGATGCATTCATTGGTTGATTTTTCTATGTGCCCTGAACGGGGATCAAACCTTCAATCTTAACATACCAGGACGATGCTTTAACTGACGGAGCTACCTGGCCCAGGCTCTACATTGTCTTTATTAATTCAATATATTTCTTGGAGATGGAGGTGACGGCTAGCAGCCAGCATGCTGCATTTCTTCCTAGTGGGTCTCGGGAGCCCATGCAGTTCTAGGTCATAGTACGTGTTTATGAATATTCGTGTAGGTTTCTGAGGAGACAATCGGTCATTTTTGCAAAGGCAGTCATGACCTCTAGGATGTTAAGGACCCTTATGTTAGACCAGCGGTCCATTCCCAAAGTGCCAGGGTCCCTGGAGCAGTATCAGCTTCACCAGGAAGCTTGTTAGCAATGCAAATTCCTGAGCTCTACCATAGACCCGCAGAATCCTGAACCCCAGGGCTGGGGCCCAGCCTGTGTTTTCATAAGCCCTGCAGGTGATTCTCAAGCTTGCTCAGGTTTGACAGCCACTGTGCTAGACAGACTACCAATACACGGTGCAAGCTCACGTTCAGAGGCACGTGTGGAGGACATGGAGCAAACAGAACCTTCTTCCCTGGCCTGCACGGACCTCCCCGCCTGGCCATATAGAATCACTCACCTCTGACTCACATTCTTATCTCGTTTTATCTTCACCATCACACACGCTCTTGCCTCTGCTGCAAATTCATTCTCCCGCTCCTTTCCCCGCCAGCTCCTTCTCTGCCATAGGACCTCGCTCAAATGCCATCACTTGTGTGATGCCATCTACAAATCTTGGTGACAAAGCTAACTAGTCTGTGTTCCCAGAGGACTATGCCAATGTTAACATTACCGCACGTTACCTGGCTTGTGTGTTTACTTAGGACTTTTTCGGGAGCCTGTGAGACCCTTGAAATAAGACACCCATATGTCGTGATTCTCTGTGTGTTTTTAGACGCGGTTTAGGGGAGGGCCCCCATCTCTCTGCCAGTCCACAAAAGGGAAAAATCAAGGAGTCAGAAAGGACTAGAAGTCTAACAGAACCCAGCAGACGGGTCTTTCAGCAAGTCTCTTGATTCCCTACTGGAGGTAGCATGAATAATTAGGTATTACCCACACTGGCTTCTCGGTCTTTTGTGAATGAGAGTTTTTCTCTGTTAAACTCTAAGGGATTCCTGTCCGAAAAGAGCGGGCCGAAAACATCCATCCGTGGTAAAAGCAATGTGGACATGACCTTTTTACTACTTCTGTTTCTTAGGGTGGCCTGGCTTCTTAATGTATAATGCAGATAAATGACAATGATGAAACCCAACTAAAAGGTTTCCTTTTTGATGCAGGACACTGTGAGACAGCTTTCCGATGTTCTTCAATGGATATGACAATGCAGTTCCCATGTCAAAACTCTTATGATGCAAAATAATCTAGAAAGGCACCCTTTTCTCTTTTTAAAACCATTGTTATTTTCCAGTTACGGTTGACATGCAACGTGACGTCAGTTTCACGCGTACAGCATAGTGATCAGACCCCCACATAACTCACAACGCGACCACCCCAGTAAATCCAGTAGCCATCCAGCCCCACACAAGGGCAGCCTCTCTCTATTTGTGTTATTGAAACTCATATAACTTATCTCTTGGGCATGGAGAAACCTAAGCCTTCCCAAAGCTCACTCTTCCTGTGGATAGTTTTTCAAATCTCCACATTCTCCAATGAGAGAAGCGTCATCTCCTGGCCAGAGGACAGAATGCCCTGGGTCTGCTCAACCACACTGTCTAGGTTCTCTAGGATGTTCTGAACTCAACGGAATGCGCTGGGGAGGATAAGTAACTGTACAATGAAAAACTCACAAGTGGGTTTCCAGCCGCCGCACAGTGGGTTCTAGAAATGAAGAAACGGCCCTCACTATTATGCCAGTTTCACTATGTCTAGTTTCCTTTGGCAGATATGCCAGTGTTGCCTACCTTTATATTAGTGTCCACAGATGCAATCCCTCTTTTTTCACTTCCTTGTGCATTGAAGAAAGAGTAACACCATCCACCCTATCCCATAAGAAAACAAAGCAAAATACGGTTACGTACTCCTGAAGAGTGTGTGCGCATGTGCACACACACGCACACACCATTACACCCTCCAGAAGTAATTTGTTCTACTTGGTAGGAGACAGACATTAACTCACCAGAGAACACCAGGGAATCAGTCATAATTATGCCAGCAGGACTTCAGTTACCATGATTATGCTAGAACCTCCTTTAGCATTCAAACTTTGTGGATACCTAGCATTCATTTTAAAGGTAACGTCTCTAAGCTTTAGGCTAAAAAGTACCCGCATTCTTAACAGATAAGGTTGGAATTTTGTATAGCTCTGTATTGTGTTTAAAATCATAAAAACAGTATTTTTAAACTTAAAAAATAACATAAAAATTAAAAATACCCACAAATGAGTGCAGTGGTGCCAACTGTGCTTGTGAATTACTTGGAAATTGTCCTGCTATTTAATTGTTCTGCTAGTGAAAAAAACAGAAACATTTTAGACTTATTATTGCATTGCTAACCTCTTCTACACAATTGCTGAAGTTGTAGGGTTGTTTTATGGTTGTGTCAGGATAAAACGAGTTGTTTTTTTGGAGGGAGGAGATGAAATAAAGTTGTTGTTCTGCATTTACAACATTCATAATTAAAACAAGCCAGAAGAAATTAGCTACATGGCTGCTATGATTTCTAGTGTATTATCAAAAATAATTAGGGCACTTTGCCATATGTTCTTGCTGTCTTACATGTTGCTGCTAGGATAAGATGAGACTTGACATCAACTAATTACTTATTTCTAATACACAGTCTTAAACTACAGTCACTCTTGAAAGGAAAAAATAGCTCTGTGGCGGAGAGATTTAGTAAATGAGAACTTCCTTAACTCTTACCTCTGTATACTGTATGTAAGACTGACAAGTTGTACAGATATACACAACCGGACGTGTATTTGTTCATGGGGATATAATTGGCTATTTTAAAAATAAGAATGTATTCTATTCATTTAGAGCCATCAAAAATCATTAAAGGTATTAGTTTTGAATTGACTGAGGAGAATAAATAAGTTAATGCCTCGCTAGAAAATAACTCAGTTGCCTGGCCAGCCCTCGCGGAGCATCACGGTAAATTTCTCAACCCAAATAGCTCACAGTGGTCTAAATGAGTTAACCATTGCGTTGTGTTGCGTGTGGCCCTATTCAGAAGTCACTTGCTTAGTATTTGAAAGGCTGAGGAGGAATGGGGAGGGGAAGTAAAAAGAATATAAATTCGAATAGACCTGTGCTCTCGTCCTGCTTCTGCCCCATGACAGCTGTGGCGCTTGGACAAGTTACTCCACCTCTCCCAATTGTAGTTTCCTCGTTTGCAGGATAAGAAGGCCTACTTCACAGAGCTGATGAAAAGAATTTACAGGGGGTATAAACATTAGTTTCCCACCTCATTTCATCTGCCTACTCCACCTGCAGCCCTCATCATGGCTCTGCGATGGTAAATACGTTTCTTTGTCAGAAAGGCCCATTTGGCCCTTCTCAGGTGAAGATAGTTATCTTCAAACAGGCTGATTCCTGCACATAAAACATAATACAAGACCCCAAGTACCTTCGCCATTGTAGACCTTTCATATGCAGTTGTCTTTAGGATTTAAATGTACCATCTAGAGTTTGTGTGAAGACCTTTCAAGAGTACCTTTGGCAATGATCTTTTGAACTATGTCTCGTGGAGAAAATACTCAATTATGAGCAAGGAAGCAGTATAGCAATACCTGAAATAATATTGCAACACAATATAGTTTTTTTCTATTTTGGATGGATTAGTGAAAAAGAGAATTCAGCCTATCTAAGGGGGAAAGAGAGAGATGGAAGGTAGAATAGGGGGCAGGAGGGAAGGAAGAAGGGAGGAAGGAAGGAGTCAACTTAAGGGCTAAAACTGTGTCTTTCTTACATTATATGTGCTTCTATAGCTCCCAATGACCTCTGGGATATACAATAGGCACTTAATGCATGCTTGTGTGATGAATACATAGAACATTTTCGCACTGCGACTGAATAAATGGAAACTAGGGGAGGGGGGAAGAGCCAAGATACTTGTACTTCCCACTTAGTATATCTGAAATGAACACTTCCATTTTCCAATGTAATTTTAAGACTAGAATAAACGGGAAGATCAGACAAGGAGAAAAAGGATCACGCGTAACCAGAGCTCAGGATTGTTTAAGGACATCTGATAAATGGGATTTTGCTCAGTTTCCTCTGGGATAATCCACCCTTGGCCAGGCAGTTTTAAAGATTAGATTGTGAAACAAAGCTTCGCGCCTGGGAATGTACCATGGCAGAAGAATACATCCCTCCTCTCCACTGTTCCAGTGCTTAAGTGTGAGACTTTTCGAAGGAGATATGAAAGCACAGACAACAAACCCTGCAGGATAATAGTCTTCGAGGACCGTAATCACAGCCATTTTTAAAGCGAAGCCTGTGGACTCCTAAATCCACAGCCATTCGTTCACTTAAGATGCATTGCGACTCAGTGGACTTGAAAACACACTCCTTATCTACCTAGAGCAACCAGGCTTTGAGCCAAATGACAGTCCTGAAATTAACTCTTGTTTCTCTTGGGATGACAACTCTGCTGCTTTTAAGACTATTGCAAAGGCCAAATTTAGAATAGGAAAGGAAAAAAAAAAAGGTACGCACACCCACTGAGAGTCCGTGCCCAACTGCATTTCCTGAGCGAGTTCGGAACCTCTGGCAGTGAGATCAGAGCCCTTATAAAGTCAGGACGGTTAGTGTCCAATTCTTTTATGGGAGTGGTTCTCAAAAAAATCCACTAGGGAGGATAATTCTGTTTTGTTTTGCTCGTTTTAATTTCCAACCCATAACAGGCTGATACTCTGGTAACATGCAGTACACATGAATTAGTTTTAAAAAATTATAAAAACCAAACACACAAAATGCAATCCCATACTTTTTATAGGTTGCGATAAATGTTTCTAAAGATTTACTCTCAATTTCTGTTCTCATAACGGAGCGTGTGTGTGTGCTCCAAAACCTCGTATTTAGAGCCGTTGGTTAACAGATCATTTTGAATAGCCAAGCTAAGGGCGTTTGACCTGCATGTTTGCTTGGCTTCGGTTTCACTTCTTTAAAGCAACAGCACCTTTTCAGAATAACTAGGTTGGCTAAATTTATTCTAAGAGTTTTACCTGCCCTGCTGTCTTCGTAAATAGAGTTTACTGAACATAAATCTGCTTTTTCTGGCTAATGCAAGATCATCATCATTACCATTAATTATTTTGCTTCGCTTTAAAACTAGGGGATGACTTCAAGGGCTAATCATATACCTGGGGCCGTCGCTGTCCACGCTGTGTGACCCTGGCCAACTGTGCGCACCCGAGGCTCCTTTTATGCCTTTCTGGTTCTCTGCCAGGTGTCACGTCTTGCTACTCCCTGTTTAGCCCTCAAGGATAACTTCTCTCCTATTTTGGATATTCTTGCACCTGACCTTTTTAATTCTTGGACATCACGTCATCCCCCCCCCCTTTTTTTTCTTATCCAGCTTATTTGAATTAGGTAAAAGTGGCCAGTGAAAAGGAACTGATGGCCGTATTCTTCATATAGTAATGTTTTCAGAAAAGATTAGAGGTGGTGCATCCATGATGAATGTTTAGAGAAATCTGGTTACTTAGTTTTATTCTTTTATACATCTTTTTGTTTGTAACAAAGCGATACATATCTTTGACACAAGATGGGGAGGTTATTCTTTGCTGAGTTCTTTTTGGGAGACACAAAATTCTATATGTACAGGAAAACAAATATGTGAATGCTATTACCTGCGATGTCTTAGAAGAGCATCATAACCATTTGTTTGGATAATAAAAGAAAGGTGTAGCCCTAATTCCTAGTATCTCTCTTCTTTATTTTTCTTCTACAAAAAGTTTTGGAACTTGTCGCATTCTTGCCCAGTTTTCCTCTTATTTATGGGCACCATGGGTTGTTCTCCTTGTCAGATAAGATAGTACACATTAAATATTTAATATCCTCATATTCATTCTTTACTTTTCTTTATGAACTTCTATTCTCAGTGGCTGCCTAAGAGAAGACCTTTATCCAATTTAATGTAGGGATAAAGACTCTGTTCTACCTATTTCTCCCTAAAGCTCTTCATCCACTTCAATCAGGTTGTATAATTCTTTGGCCCTGCTCATAAACCCAATTTATTCCCAGCTTTCAGCCGTTTCCATGCTGCTCTTCCCGCTTGGAATGCCCGCTTCCCTCCATCCCTCTCAATCCTATCCATCCTTCAAGGCTGAGAGCAAGTGCTCTGACTTCGTGAATTCTATTTCTATCACTTTATTTCCACGTGGATTCTCTTAGAATAAAAATCCTTACATGAGCGATTACTTATTAAAGACCTGTTGTGTTCTAGATGCTGTTCAAAGTATTTTATGAGAATTATTCCATGTAATATTCAAAACAACCCAGCAGGTAGGCATTATTATTTAATATGTAGGGAAGCCAGAGAGATTAAAGAGTTTTTAAACTTATGCAGCTAATAAGGGAAAGAGAAGGGGGAGTCTCAAACCATGTCTACTTAACTGTAGTTGCCCATTAGTTTTCCCTGGGAAAGGGGACTTATGACAAAAATGGGCTAGACTTGGCAAACAAGGAAATGTGAGGTTTGAAAAAGCTCTGCCGGAAACCATATACGCCCTACTCCTAAAACAGCTACGCTGTGAACCTGTTACTGCCTCATATCTGAACATTCTTGATATCTGCAGCTGAAACTGGCTCTAGAATTATAAAGAACTTTATGCCCTGGCCGGGTAGCTCAGTTGGTTGGAGCATTGTCCTGATACACCAAGATTGCAGGTTCCATCCCTGGTCAGGACACGTACAAGAATCAACCGGTGAATGTGTAAATGGTGGAACAACAAATTTTTCTCTCTCAAAAAAAAAAAAAAAAAAGAACTTTCAGCTATATGTTTCTTTTGGGAAGAAGGGCCATACAGCATTTTTCCATTTGCACCTATTTTTTTCAATTATTTTACGTTCTGTCTTGTAGTATCGTAGATATGTCTGTCCACTGCTTCAGATCTATCTGTCTCCATATTAAAAAAAAAAAAAACCATGAAATGACTCTGTGAGCAGTGCAAACATTATTCTGCACTGTCTATTGGCAGTGCTACTTTTGCTGAAATTTAGGCAGGAATATTATCACTAAGAAAAGTTAATAGGAAAACAATTTAAATTAATAGGAAACAACTTCAAGGTCAGAACCCCATGGTAGGAGCCCAGTCCCTGGAATCCAACCACCTGGGTTCCACAGCTGACCACATGCTTTATTAGCTGTGTGACCTTGGGCATTTTTACTTGACCTCTCTGTAATTTCCTGCTCTTGTATGTGAAGTGAAAATAATAATAATGCCTTTTCCTGGAGGGTTACTGAGAGGTTTCAGTGAGCTCCCGTGCACACAGCGCTTTGCACAGTCCCTGGCGTGTAGTGTTAGATTCGCTACTGCTGTTGTTTCTGCTGCCATGTAACCGATACCTCTTTGTCCTATTCATTCATTATTGCTCTTTCTAAAGAACACGAGCACAAAAAGAAGAGGAAAATTAGATAACACACATTGAATACAGTGACTAAGGCCTGAGTGATCTTTTCCAGTGAAGTCCAAAGTGAAATAACGCTGCTATCAACCTGAGAAATGACCACACGTGGAGAGAATTTATATAAAAGTTTATTTCAGCCAAACTGATGACATATGCCAGGGAGCAAGATCTCAAATGCTCCGGAGAATAAAAGCTTGCAGGGGTTTTTTTTTTTTTTTTTATGCATTTGAGATTAAAGGGGGGATGTAAGGAGGCAGAAAGCAAGCCAGGGATCGAGTTACAAGATAGCTACCAAGATTATGTGCTCTCTTGAGGGTGGTCCACCTTAGAAAGACGGGTGCTCATTACTAGAAGGAGGGGTCTGAAAAGAGGCAATTCAAAGGTGTGTTAACCTAGATACACAGAAACAATGGGCGGGGCTTGCCTAAGGCCAGGATACCCTTTTAGTAAAGAAGTTACGTGCCTGGGGCATGAGGACCCACCGTGACCTGCTCCATTGGGAAGTTATGATCAGCTCACCCTGTCAGGTGACTTTCCACAGAACCCCTTTTTTCATCCGCACTCCTTCCAAATACCTGTAAAAATTACTTCTTGTCCAGAATAACTGTCCTCTGAGAACTCCACTTGATTCTCAGCACCAGCCCCCTGCTTTTCTGTGGCCCCTGAGTCTAAGGTTCGTCTTCAGGTAAATGCCACCGTAGTCGTTTTATGCACATGTGCTTTCCTTCCAACCTGCTCCGTGGATGTCTCCTCCCCAGCTAGGGGTCATGCTGCATACTTGTCCTGAAAAATGTCCACTGGCATATGCAAACCTCCAGAAAAAAGGCTTGTGTTCCTCATCGATACTCATCTCCAGGTTAGCGCAGTCTGCCTTAGTCCTTCCTGCGGCTTGACAGATTGCCTACCAGCCTGCCATCCCAAAGGAACATGGCCACACTCCCATTTATGCTGATGCGTCAAGTCATTACTTAGCATAATGTTCACATGGCTCTTATAGACAAAGGCATAAATTACCGATGGGAGAGTTTCTGTTTCTGGCAGCAGGGGTATTTTGTAGTAAAGAGACCTTTTCAGTGCAAGCAATTTTTGCACACAGGTGGTCCCGGATGGCCAATTTCCAAACGAGAAGTGGAGGGGAGGGGGAAAAAAAGATAGTCAGGATTCCATGTTTCACTCAGAATAAATCAGTCCATCTGGGCAAAATTTTTCATCGAAATCCGTCATACTGTCTGTCTCTGTGCTTTCCCTCAACAATGTGTCTGTGTCCCCTTGTTGGTAGTAAGTAACCTTGTTCAGCTTCAGCGACTGCTGTCTATGAGAACCAATTCTTACAGCAAACGGGGTGGTGGAGACAGTGTAAGACCTTCTAGGGTCACAAGGACCAAACCCATTGCCTGGTTCTAACACTTCCAAGATAGGTGACTTTAGGCAAGTCAGCTCAACATCTCTGAGCCTCAGTGCTCCCCCCTGTAAAACAGAGAAAACATTACATACTTCACAAGGCCAGGGGGAAGAATAAGGAAAGTGGTGTATTCATAAGCGCTTTGTAAACTGCAAAGCCCTTTACTGGACCTGAGGCATTTGTTGCTATAAACCACCGTGGTAACTTAGAGAAGTCACGCCGAGTTCATAATAATACTGCCTCAGAGTTTCCTTAATGCCACTGCTAAGACTTGACCTCAGACACTTCTGAATTTTCAAGCCAAGTTTTTATCCTAGTATCTATGAGGTTTGGCAGGAAATTCTCATCGATAGCTCATAATATGAATAAGTTCAATAGAACATGCACGCTACATTTTAAGAAAAGTAAAGACAGAGCTGCCTCTTGCATTCCTCTCATATCTTCCACCGTGCTGAGATGAGGTCCTCAATAAATACTGCTTTATCGATCTTAGATTCATTTAGTTTTGAGGATACACGCAACAGAGAAATTTATACACAGCATAATGTCAATGGCAAAGAGGAAAGTTAGCAAACCGATGAGTAGGCATCCTGTTTCTGCTTGGGAGACCTCTTCTGTATTCCACAAGATGCCAGTGACTTCATGACGTTCAAAGCCTTCAGGAGCTGTCTCTGGAGTGTGGGCCTCTGCTATAAATGCAGGCTGTGAAAATTCGAATGCGCGATCATGTACATGCATGTTAGTATCAAGAGCTGATTGTGTCAGTCCAACCGTTTTATTTCCTTGCACAACTAAAGGTGTGGTTTTCCCGCTCTAAGTGTGTCTGACACAAAGTCTGAAGCAGTGTACAAATCAAATACAGCAAGCTGGAAAGGAAAGTCAGAGGGGGAAGTGGTGAATTATCTGGATAACTTGGATCTGCTTGGTCTTGAGTCCTGAATTATTCACATACATTGACCTCCCTTTTTTGCTGAAGAAGTAGCAACTTCAGCAGGGTGTATTTTCCCACGTAGGAGCATAAACATAAACGCGGATGTCTATTTGGTTAAACTCCGTTTCCTCAAAGAGCCCAATACTAGTCTTCCACCGCACTGGCTAGTTTCGGAATCAGGTTATTCCCTTCTAGAACACAGATTTTGACGGAATAGAGATAGATGCTACTCAAGCTGTTTCAGTATGTCCGTTCTTTCAATTTCGGTTGTGGCTCTATCCATATTCCCCCTCCCCTCTTCCGGTCAAAGGAAACGGGACAGAATTCTCTTTAGAGCCCATCGCGGATACTTTGGCTGCCAAACACAGCGACAGGAGACATTCATTGTCCATCCACCTCCCTTCCGCAACATTCGGAATTCTGCATCTGAGAGGCTATGACTGAAAACACAGGCCAGTGCTTCAGAATTTCTAACATGTTCTTGCGGCCAACCGCCTCCCCCCCACCCCGACCCCTTATTTTAGAAAAGTAATTTAATTCAATTTTAGAAAGAGAGAGAGGAAAAAAAACTTTTCTAGTTACGCAGGTCAATCCAATTGTTCGGGGCTTCAGAATGAATTTTTAAACTTGTTGAACAGAAGCATACAAATCTCCCAAAGCAAGTCTGGTAATATACAAAGCCTTCATTCATTGTGTAGGCAGAAAGGAATGCTGGTACCCGGCAGCTCTCTAAGGAATGTTCTTTTGGCTTTGACCGTTCTGCTGGAAACAAGGAGGGAAACACATATATAAAATGAATTTATAATGTCTCTGGCTTATAATGGCAAAATGATAAGAAGAGTTGGCTGTTTAATCCAAACTGTCAGCCGCATATTCCAGGCCTCCTCTCTCTGAGGTCCCTCCCACACCCACAGGCCCGGCTACCGTTTAGTGGGGAGTACAAAGTGGCTGTTTATTATTATTGACTGGTGAGGCCTGTGCTCCGAAATTCATTCTGTCAACAGAATGGAAGCAAAGTTGGCGTTTTAAAGCAGGGCTCTTTCAGTCGCCGGGCTCTCGCAGGATTGCTATGCAGCAGGATCAGTGCTGTAGCCCCCGGTTGAAGCTGAAAATGTTACACAGGAAGACATACCATGTAAAGGTCAGATTCTTGTACTATGATGATTTTCTTGATCTGTGTCTATGCAAATGAACTGGAATGCATGTCTTTTTCGAACTCCTGTCAAGGTCCTATGGACTTTCCACCTGTCAAGTCTAAAACTACGGTGGTAATTCAAGTAGGAGATCTTACTAATAAATATGGGACGCTGTCATAACTGCGTGATGCTGTAACACCAAGGTGAACCGAATGTGTACTGCCAAGAGGATGCTCTTCTATGCCAGACTCCTGTTAACATGCTGGTGCTGGGGACCGAGTACAGCTCTGATTATTAGTTCCCTGTGCTTCTGTAGTCAGAGGCGCCTCTGCAGAGTACTACGCGCATGGGAAATACGGCTTGACCCACAGCGTAATGAAGTGGTTGGCATTGGGGTACACTTTATCATGGCATTTTATTTCGTATCACTTTCATAAAACAGTACGCTCTGTTCATGGACTAGGAAATACAACTTAGGAAATGTATGAGGTCATAAATCATTCTGTTTCCATTCAGAATGTCAAGGAATACATGTATTATACCTAATAAGGGGCCCCTTTTCAATCTACATAATAACGTGCGGAGAGAACACGCCAAGGAAAATGAGGAGGAAGTGCATCTTTTTGTCAGTTGGCTCAGTTGCAATGTTTCTGGCACTAATAGTTTATTTTTATTTGTACAGTTCTCCATATTTCTATTTGTAGCTGGCCTCTTCTGTTTGTTTAATTCTGCATATGTTTTTCTCCCTGCTGCCCCGTAGGGCCTCCAAGGAGAAATCGAAGCTCACACCGATATCTATCACAACCTGGATGAAAATGGCCAAAAAATCCTGAGATCCCTGGAAGGTTCTGATGACGCAGTCCTGTTACAAAGACGTTTGGACAACATGAACTTCAAGTGGAGTGAGCTGCGGAAAAAGTCTCTCAACATTAGGTAGGAAAAGATCAGGGACGAAAAAGAAAAAAAAAAGCCAGAAATGAATTAAAATGGCAAACTTTCTCTCATTTTCCTAGCACAAATAGCTAATATCTCATGTGTTTATGTAAATCACCCAATTTTCGAATGATTCTTTTTTTTTAATAAATGAATCATTCATTTGCTCAGTATGGAGATGATACTTGAGGGTTCAGATTAGATTAAAGTGGTGATATTTTAGAACCACGGGAGAGATGCATTTTAAGACATTAGAGTGAATTTAAATGAGGAATACAGCTATTCTAATTTCATAGAGTTCTTTCTTGGTTTATCCCAAGGTTATGCAAAAAGTGATAAAATTGTAGGTTTGTTTACATGGAATTCTTTCTTTGGCATTATTCTAAATGCATAATAGAGGACACTCTTTTTCATTTTTCCAATTACAGTTTACATTTAATATTATCCTGTATGAGTTTCAGATGCATGACGTAGAACTTAGAGAATCATCCAACACTATTTATTAAAAACACAATTCTTTCCCACTGCACTACAACGTCTTTACCACACTGGATTTTAATCTTTTTTTCTTTCAGATATTAATTTTCCTTCCACCTTTGGGTCTATTTTCAGGATTTCATTGTTGCTATCTGGTGCTAGTACTCTAGCTTCCTGAGTCTCAGTATCTGGCATGGCAGCTAGCCTCACCTAATTCCCCCAAGTCGTCTGATCGCTTTACAAAGATGGTAATGCTCACTAAATATTCCACATGCTGTCTTTCACCTCTCTGCCTCCTTGAAGTTCGGCGGAGCCATTTGATTAGTCCCGTTAAACAGGGTATAAGCAGATTCGTCACTTCTGGGCCAAAGCAGTAAAGAGGAAATGTAAATGTTCCATGCACTCTCTTCGCCTAAAAGACGTTTTTAAAATACCATTAAGGCATTACAATGAACAGTTTAGAGGAGACCTCCCCACAGCTAAGGAGAGATTATAGCAACTTCCTGGCCTTTACCTCCTCTCAGATTTTGTTACCACATCCTCTGTAGACTAAGCCTTTAGCTGGTCTGTACGTACCTATTTTGTGCTTTGCCCCTTCCTGCCTATCCGTCAGGTTCCTCCTGAGTAGCTAGTGGCTGTATTCCAGCAGTGCTGTAAGGAGGGAAGAGGGAAAGTCTTGCTATACTCATTTTACAGTAGTTCAGTGTTGCGGCCGAAGAAGAGAAATAGTAGGTGAAACGCCCCGCATCACCTAAATGACAGGAAGTACAGGGAGTGGACGACAGGCTTCCTGCTAGCTAATTGGTTGCTCTTCCAATTCACGTCTTTTTATTAAAATACTCAGTGCTCCCTTCTGTAGCTAGAGAAGGGGTGGTCGTGGAGGGAGACAGAAGGGGGTGAATGGACTTCATAATAATTATTATGGAATGCAGAAACAATGGGAGTACCGACCACCCCTAGGCTGTAAGATTACAGAAGGGAGATTTTTTTCCTTCTTGATAGTTCTAAATTGTCCAAATATTGACATATGGAATGTTTACTTCCATGACGAGGAAAAATAGAACTGAAATTTGTGAATTCCAAAGCATTCATACAAATCTGCACTTAGTATGAAATAATAGTAGCAATAATACCAGGAACTAAAATGTGGTCCATCTCATACCACGCCATATCGCGGGCACTTTCTATTTCTTGACCCATTTAATGCTCTCAGCAGCCCGAAAAGATTGATTCCATTATTATCCTCTCTTTACATTGGAAGAAAGTCAGGCATGGAGAAGCTAAATAACTTCTCCAGGGCCACTTAGTAAGTGGCAGCTCCAAGATCCGAACACGCGGAGTCTGGCTTCAGAGCCTGAGCTTTTACAGCCGTTGTAGTATGCCAGGGAGCCTAAAAAAAGAAGGAAAAGATAAGACTCACCTATCTTTTACACATAAGTCCCTAATAAGTGAAGGGAGAAAATAGAGAAGCAGGTTCTAGCAGCAGGAAAGGACTTCCTTTTCTTTCTTTATAACATCTGTCCCACCCAACTTTGCATCCCATTGTTACAGAAAAGAGGACTCAGATGGCCTGGGAGTTTGCGAAGTGGGGTTTATTCATGCATGCAGACCCAGAGGAGATAAGATCCAAATTCTGGGCCTGGAGTTTAACCTGGGGCTTGCTTATATACTCCGTTACAAAAGCGAAAGAGGGAGGGGGGAGCAGCTGCTAAAAGCAAGCACGCAGAAGCAGAAGTGAAGGTTAGTGTTTTGGCCTTGAGATAAATGCTTATTGGGAAAGGCTGCTGTCTGGGAACAGCTGCTGGTCAGCTCCTCCCTAAGAATGGCTACTGTTTAGCTATGTCCCATCACACCATCTTCCAAGACAGTTGCTCGCATCTCCCTCTTTGGTCCGTGAATTTGGTATCGGCGTGTTCGAGACGCGTTGGGGGCAACAGTGGGTAGTGGCATTTTCAAACATAGGGAGACTCTATTCTCTTCAACGCTAAAAGAAGTTAGTATGTGTGATGACAAAGGCCGCTTTTATAACATGTGCCATTAAAAAGGAGTGAAACGTGTGAGATGGAGAAGAGACTGGCACATAAAGTAAAGAAGAGAAAGTTATTTGTCTTTGCAGGCCCGAAAAAAGAAAGGTGCCATGACTGTTCTGAACATCACTCAGTGTCTTTTCTCTCCTTCACGTGAACTTGATGAAATAAGAGGAGAATTGAAAGCGGCAAACAGCATGTCAGCCAAAATAGGGGCTCTTCATTCTCAGCGATTTCCCATATGCCTGCTACCACAGTTTAATTCTTACTGTCATTAATCAAGTAGAAAACAGTTACCTGAGCTTATCTAAGGGGCTGAGGATACTGGAATTTAAATATCCAGATCAATGGTTTTGGCTTTTTAATATGCCTCTCTAATAATGCAGGATGTGTTATAAATGATCATTTACAAAAAGCAAAGAAACGATTCTTCACATCCCAGGAATGCAGTTTATTTCCTGACACTTGGCTGAGATAAGGACGTCAGTCAGTCAGTCAGTCCGTGCAGAATGGCAGGGTGCATTTGAGGGAAGCACAGCAGAGGTAGTAGTTTGGGATGGTTATGAAACAGAACAGATAACGCTGAAGGAGTAAGGTGCAGAACCATTGATGGCACGAGCTTGCCTGGCAAATCTAGTCAGTTTCTCCATCGGCCTTATCTTTTAGTGAAAAGTCGCCACAATTAAAAAATAGGCCCAGCCCTGGCTGGGTAGCTAAGTTGGTTGGAGCACTGTCCTGATAAATCAAGGTTCTGGGTTTGATTTCTGGTCAGGAAACTTGCAGGAATCAACCAATGAATGCATAAGTAAGTGCAAGAACAAATCTCTCTCTCTCATTCTCTCTCTCTCTCTCTCTCTAAAATGAATAAATTAAAAAAGATTTAAAAGTAGTTCCAAAGATGCCCTGGGAAAACAGCCCTTTGTTTACCCAAACTATAACATAGTATACTAAATATTTACAGTCGGCCCGTTATTTTATAAGGCATTCTGAAGCCAATTTTATATTTCAAAACATAAAAAAAGTAGTGCTTGATTTCACAGGTGTGCATTTCAATGAAAAATAATTTCAGTTGGAATCCGAATGATTTTGAAGTCTTCCCTTGAGTTCCACCAGCTCATAAAACGTATCCCCGTGCTTCCAGATCCAAGTCCTTCCTAAGTTCTTTCACCTCCATTTATCTTCCTTCCACCCTATGTCTTTGCTCGTCCTGTGACTGGGATTCTCACTCAGGTCTTCCTCGTGTCAGTCCATATTGGTAGAGTTGTCTCTGTTCCTTCACCTATTAAGACCATCCATTGCGCATTTGCAAAAAGTGGTCTTCCTTGGATATTGTTCCTGTCATATTGTGCCTTTGGTCAAGAACTTCACTCTTGTTGGGACCCGTATTTCAGTCATTCATTCATTCATGTGTTCATTCAACAGATATGTACTGAGCATTTACTATGTACTGGGCACTCTTCTAGGCACTAAGGATACAATAGTGAGTGAAATAGACAAGAGAAAATTACTGCCCCCGTGAAGTTTATAGTCACTCACTAGAATCTAGCACACCCCTCACTCTCTACCGACTGTGCCCAACCCGTCCCTTTTCTGTTCTTCCCACGTCTCCCAGTTCCTCCCTCACCAAACAGCGATCTCATTGCTCTCAAGTAGATTCTGCTTTCTTACCCACTGCCTGCTCACCAACACTTTTCTCACACTCCCATATGAGCATGTACCTTTACTGATCCTCGCCCTTGGAATACCATCTCTCCTCTCATTCTGAAAAAATTTTTTAAAGATTTTATTTATTTATTATTTTCTAGAGATGGGGAAGGGTGGGAGAAAGAGAGGCAGAAAAGCATCATTGTTCAAGAGAGATATATCAATCAGTTGCCTCTCCCATACTGCCATCTGGGGACCTGGCCTGCAACCCAGGCATGTGCCCTGACTGGGAATAGAACCAGCAACCTTTCGGTTCACAGGCCAGCACTCAGTCCACTGAGCCACACCAGCCAGGGCTCATTCTCCAAATTGTGACTCAAATGTTTTCCTCTCTGACTGTTCCTTCATCAGGTCTTCCCTGTACAATTCTCATTTACACGTGATGGCAAATCCCTTTAAGTATTCATGAGTTGTTTCCTAGGGCTATACTTGCTGCCTCCAGCTAAAATGATAAATCCAAAAATTCTGGGCTTTAAATGAGTCAGGGAGGCAGAGCAGAAAGAGTCCTGGACCAGCAGTTGGGTGATCTCATTTCTCTTCCGGCTCTATCACTATCTACAATACCTAGCGTATAATCTCAAGCTCAAGGTTCAGACTTTAATTTTCTCCCTCACTGAAAGGAGGATGTTCAGCCAGAAACGGGGGTGGTCTATTCAACTTCCCTTGCCATTCTTCAATGCCATTACTTTGAATTCTGCAATCACTCTTTATGAACCTAAGCTTTTTCTTGAACTTGTCTACCTTGGTTTTTTCCATATTTCAATGAAGCTGATTCATTTCAAAGATATGGTATAAGGACAAGCAAATAAGATATCTTTTAGGGGAAAAATATACTTTAATTGAAATCGTACAGTACTATCTCATCATTTAGTTCAAGGGACCACACGTGCCATCTGTTTCACGTGTAGTTTGTCCACACGTATTATGTGCAAGAGGTATGATTGGAAGAATACTCAGTGAGAGTTGAGAGCCCACAAACAAAAGGAAATGTTAACTGATTTAAGTGGGAGAAACATAGAGTCAAAGTGTGTACTTACATTTATACAGACAAGCATGCACACACACACACATGAGCACACATATACACACGTAGTTTTTGATGGCATTATCTAACACATGGGTGGTGGTCAGTCAAAGGACATGTTTCTCATTCTCAAGTATTCTATATCTGCCAAGCTTAGATTTGCATTTTGGAAACATTAAGAACGTGAGAAGTGGTCAGTGCGTTTTTTTACATAGGAAATATGTATCAAGATGTCAATTTAATCTATCAATAATACATTATACTTTCCAGATTGTTTATGCTATGAACTCTGCAAATTGCATGGGTGGTCAATGTAATTTTAGCCAAATATACATTCTGTGAGATTTTTATACTTAGGACAAAATTTGCACATGTTTTGTACAAATAATACCATCTATGAAACTTTGAGCGTTAATTTGAGAGGCTAGGACACCAACAGGATGTAGTCTACAGCAGCAATAAATCTCCAAGGGACTGCTTGGTATTAGAAGTTGGAGTAGTCAGAAGTTTTTCTATAATGGAGAACAAAGAAAGAGCAAAAAGAAGCAGAGTCTTTCAACCTTTGAGAGAAAAATGCAACCTGGACATTGAATATCTCTGACCTTTCTCTTATTTGTGGAATGTTGATTACGTTTGAAAGTTGGAGTTCATGGCCCATCTGGAAAAAAAAAAAAACTATTTACTTCTCTTTGAGCTTCAGTTTCTCTCTTTATTTAATGTCCCATCGCTCCCATTGTATTTTTGTGGCTCCTTATTATTTCTGCATTCTTACCTTTTCTTTCTGCATGCTGAAGGGCCATCTTATTACACAAGGGGACCAGAGATATACAGGGATGCGTCATTAGTTTTATAAAAGAAGTCAAAGTGAAAAATGAATTCAATATAACACATTTTGCTTCAAGAATATGTGCCTTGCAGAGTACAGTTTTCCTAAGCATTTCAAACTAGGCATCAACTAAATCACACTGGAAACGTCTGAGTCTAGAGAAATAACATTCACTTTCGGAGCCCCTATAATTCTTAGAGCCCTGACACTAAAGGGTTCCTTAAAGACCAAGCAGTATATCCCAGCACACCTGAAGGTTCTACATTTTACCTAAGTCTTACAAATTGTAGAAATTATCTGCTTATTAAAGACCAGCACTTGCCTGTTCAAAGCTAGAAGCCCCAAAGCTCTTGTCGTCACTAATAAAGATGAATAAAAAACGGATAGAAGCTAAGTGCCTTTTCAAGCCTCCTCTGCTATTTTCCGTTAAGTAGACAGGGGTAAGTGCATCTGGCAATTAGTAGAGAGCCTTTTGCTCAGGGATCCAAAACATCTGATTAAAATTCACTAAGGTTAAGGATTTCGTCACTTAAGAAAATGTGTTTCATTTCCATGAACTATGACTTGTAGAGAGAAGGGAAGGCAGGGAGAGAAACCTAGAAGCATCTATGTGCCAACTGGGGACCGAACCCACAACCTAGGCGTGTGCTCTGATGGGGAATCAAACCCACAACCTTTCAGTGTGTAGGACAATAGCTAAGCAACTGAGCCACTTTAGTCCGGGCTATTTTCTGTGTCTTAATGTGACAGCTCGAGTCGAGTGGTGCAGGAGCTGTCTGTATACCTTTGCGCCTCAGTTTCCACATTCGCAAGACAAGAGGATCCACCAACAACCTCTTAGGTTCCTTGCAGCCCCTATCAGCCTATGATAAAATGAGGGAAAGGGAGTGTGTGTATGTGGGGGGGGGGCGTCATTACCAATAGAAACGTTTTCAGGAGGAGATATTCCAAATCCAAACATAGGTTAATTATTTAGAAATAGTTGGCATACAATCTTGAAAATGGAAATTGAAATAGAAATAGGGCAGCGGCTTCCAAGAAACACATTGGAAACGTATCTTGAAAACTCTTCATAACTTAACATGAACAAAGAAAAGGTTTCCTGAGCTCGTAGCGTTTTGTTACATGGCGAGCTCCTTCAAAATCATGTCATTCACATATACCACCCTTGCCCTGTGGAGACCAACAAATAACATTTAGGGCCCACAGGAAAGACCTTCAGACATTCCTTCTCAAAGAGTGTTCTGGGAGCTCACCTGCTGAGTTGTGAAAGTTCCTGTTAAAAGTACAGAGGTGCTGGGGGTGGAACCTAGGAACGTGTGCTTTAAACTTTGCAAGCTCCTCAAATGTTTCTCAAGCACGCTACAGTTTGAGAGCTGCGGCTTCAGACTGCGTATCTTTGTAAATGTCGTTTTAAGTTGGGAGCCATTATTGGACTGCCTTTGTCCTCTCCGACCCTTTGACCTCTGTTCTTTATAAGCCTCTTGCTTAAGTTTTTGTCTTCCTATCACCCTTGCCTTTCACTCTCATGCTTTAGCAAAAAAAAAGAATGAAATGGTCATTCGATAATGTGGTTAAAGTAATCAAACCTTCTGAAATGTTAGCTGACTCCCATACCTTATGGACGCATAAGGCCCCCTCACCCAGACATGCGAGAGCTTTTTGTCACATGTGGTCGCAGGTCCTTCTGCTCCTCTGTTAACTCCCTTGACTGTCCCGTGCCCCTGGCTCCTAACAGCCTCCCTGCCTCACGCTTTGGAGTTTCTCTTAGGTCCTTTAGAGCTAATTCTGGGTATCAGAGCTACTGTTTGTTTGTTTGTTTGTTTGTTTGTTTGTTTTCGTGGAGTTTAAGGGTGTCACTGACCTGCCCATAATGAGCCAGCTCTGTTTAACCTGGAACGGGGCTGTGGCGCTGCCTGATGTAAGCGAAGCAACAGCTACAGGCCTCTCCATAGGGAGCCTGCTCTTCTGCACGTCTACCCTTCCCGGGGCCCCTCCCACAGTAGTATTTAGTGTCCTCTCCCTGAGAGGGGGAGGCCAAGCATCAGGCATCTTTTCTAGTCTCCCTACTCCCAATGCTTCCTTGGGGCTTGGAAGCCCTCAATAGACATTTATTGAACCCGTGCCTCTTTTCCCATTTGCTGCTTTTCCATGTCTAGACTGTGCCTCACTCTCCCTGTCTTTCAAAATGTCCTGCTTGATAGCTTCGTTCACCATCTAGGGGACCCAGTTGCCAATTCCAGACACCCCAGGAATGCCTGTAAGCACTAGTCATTATATGCTATTGAACAGCTAAAATCTTGCATAGGGAATTCCCACGTAGGCTCATCATGGAAAAGTGAAACGCAAAAGAGGAGGAGGAAACAGAAACATAAAAGAACTGCCCTCCACACTATGTGCAATCTGCACTATTATGTCTAATGAATGGTATTTGGGGTATTGCATGATTTATTTATGAGATAATAAATGCCTATAAAGTCTTGAACAATTGCATTTCTCTGATGGAAATGCCCATATTTTTCCTGAATATGCAGGGTCCATCACAAATAACGCCCCTTTTTATTACAAAATCATAAGCATATCATTCTGTAATGTAACAATATCACACTCAAGCATACCATAGGACACTTGAGGTGATACGTTCAACTTAAGACTATAAATTATGGCACCCATGTTATTACCCTACCAACCACACTCAAGCAGGCGTTACTTCTGCCGGACCATGCAATGTTTATATTGTTCATAATAGAAAATATTCTGACAGTAAATCACCTATAAATCCACCTCTGAGGGTTAAATTGGTCATTCCAGAATGTTCTCATGAATAGTCAAGCTTGTGCACAGAAACACAGAGAAACGTTTCAGAAGAATAGATTGTGTACATTTTGGTAACCTGTTTCCTCACTTAGCAACCGAAAGGGTGACCTTTTCCATATTCATGAATATTCGCCCTGGTCATTACATTGAACACTGCATAGGTTTCATATGTATGAATGCACCATTATGTATGTAACCAATTCCCTAGTATTGAATATTTACATTGTTTCTACTTTGTGTCAATCATAAGTGATGCCATAAATAACATGTTCTACCTATATCTTCTCATGCTTTCCCAGTTACTTTCCTAAATGTAAGTTCCTCAAATTTAAGCATGTGGCTCATTGTATTTGCACATTCTGAAGACTTTTATGTGTCATCAAATTATGCTTCGGAGAGTTTGAACCGATTTAATTGCAGTACATAGTTATCATTTGGGGATTCTGTTTGACTAAGGCCAGCAGGAAAGTTGTATTCGAAATGTCAGGCGAAATTACCAAATGGCAAAGGGAACTGTTGTTCTACCTGGCTGCTTTACATTGCAATCTTTGCAGCATTAGAGACTACATTGTATTTACATTATTGGCAGCACTCATTTTTATGAATTAAATAGTAATTGCTGATAACGTATGAGTAATGCAGCACAACTCTTGATTTACCTGAGGATAGAGTCTTGCCAACAATTTCTTTGTCTCCTGGATTATGATTTATTTTATTAATTTAGCCGCTTGTTCTCCAGTGAAATGTGGATTTTATAGCGCAGATCATTCATGTGTGTCTTCTTAAATGGCTTGTACTGATTAACATGTTCTAAATACAGTTTATGGGAAAGAACACCCATCTCTTGCCGAAATTATTCACGTTTGGGGGAGGCTCACAGACTAATGTCTGATTTTACTTTTCCACGTGAGTTGTTGTCTCAGTGCGCTTTCCACAAAGGAAACAAAGCGGAAAATGTTGGAACTTGGTGAAAACAAATCCCAGGTGCACGCGAATAAAGAGGGGTAGAGGGAAAGGAGAAGCATATGGGAGAAGCAGAAGGGAACAGATGCCAGATGGAAGGAGCCAATGGAAGAGGCTGTCTAGGGTATAGAAATGGAAAAGTCAAAATGTGGGGAGAGACCTTTCCATTTCTCAAAGCAGAAAGAATTCCAGTACTAACATGAGTCACACGAAAGCTGAGTGGTTTATATTAGTCACTGGGTCCATTTTTTTTTTCTACCAGAAACATTAAAAATCATTGACTGTAACGCTATGGGAAAGTAATCCATTTCAGTGTGTATTTCATGCCAAAATCTCAAAATACTGCATGTAGAAATAAACATATGGCTAAATGCTGCTTTTCCTCAATATTGCCATCACAATACCCCCATTTTATGGGTCTCAAGAGCAAGTAGTCAGATTATTACTGAGGATTGCTGTGTATTTGACAACAGGTTTATACCACAGGCGGCAAACACAAGGTCCGCAGGCTGAATCCGGCCCTCTGTCTTGTTTTATTCAGCCCAGCGCCTTGTTTCTACACGGCAGCAGCGCCGAGCTTAAGGAGTAGTTACATTTATGCATTTGGCCCTTTGAAGGCAGCCGCAAGGCTGATGTGGCCCCTGGTGAAAATTAGTTCGACACCCCTAGTTTATACACTATGGAACTAACCACCAAAGTACCTTTCTTACTTAATGGGATTGTTAGAATCATCAGTTACCCTTCTAGCTATTCTGATACAGTTTGCTACTGTTATTTTGCAGATCGCATTTGGAAGCCAGTTCTGACCAGTGGAAGCGTCTGCACCTTTCTCTCCAAGAACTTCTAGTGTGGCTCCAGCTTAAAGACGATGAGTTAAGCCGGCAGGCACCTGTGGGAGGTGATTTTCCAACAGTTCAGAAGCAGAACGATGTACACAGGGTAAGACACTTTAAAGCCGAGTTTCTTGCTCATAGTAAGCGTTCATCGATTTTTTAAAAAATACGTCTGATTCATATTGAGGTTGAGTAGAATTTTTTTTTATTCTACTAGTTAAAGGCTCAATTATAAATAATCTAAACCATTCTGTTTTAAATGTCAAAAGTGTCTACATGAGGCCCTGGCTGGCATAGCTCAGTGGATTAGCACGGGCTGCGAACCAAAGCATCGCAGGTTCGATTCCCAGTCAGGGCACATGCCTGGGTTACAGGCCACGGCCCCCAGCAACCGCACATTGATGTTGCTCTCTCTCTCTCTTCCTCCCTCCCTTCCCTCTCTAAAAATAAATAAATAAATAAATAAATAAATAAATCTTTTTGAAAAAGTGTCTACATTAATAAGATCCTTTAAGAAATTGTCCAACTCTTTTGGTTGTTTCTAAAGGTATCTTATTAAGGAAAATATTAAAAATGTACAAAAGCAGGCAGAATCCCATAACAAATACCCACCAAGACTTCATCAACTATCAACGCGTGGCCGTTTACTTTTTCTATGCCTGTTCCCTGCGCTCCATTGTTTCCAAGCAAATCTCACCCATGGATCATTAAATTCATAGGTATTTGAGACAGTCTCTCTCAAATGTAAGGATTTACTCTTTAAATGTAACCACAGTACTGTTATAATAGTTTTAAAATATCAATAATTTTATCTAGCAAATATCCAGGCAGTATTGAAATTTCCATTTCTCACACACATGTCTTAAATGTTTAACAGGTTTTTCTGTTTTGGGTTATTTTTGTTTGTTTGTTTAAGAATTGAAACAAGGTCCACACATTGCATTTGGTTAACTTGGCTCTTAAATCCCCCTCTTTTTCTCAGTTTTTATTTTGAAATAATTGTAGATTCACAGTAAGTTACAAACATAGTCCAAAGACTTTCCCTATACATTTCACCCGATTTCCTCTAGTGGTTGCATCTTGCTTAACTGGGGAACAATAATTGTTGTCATTTCAACATGTCATCAGTATAAGCACTCACAGTTCCAGCACAACTCCATTCAGAGTAGCCACGTTTCAGGCGCTCAGCGGCCCGCTGTGGCTAACGGCTCACACACTGAAAAGCGGAGTTCTGCAGCTTCGATTGCATTGGAGTTTTGCCTGTTTCATAGGTTATAGTGAATTCTCCCATTATTTGGAGGTACATAATGTCTGTTTAGAATTTTTATTGTATTTTTCCATTACTGTTAACCCCTTATACACTCTTCTCCCTCAATCACCATACTGTTGTCCATGTCCGTGAGTCTTTTTCCCTTTTTTTTGTTTTTTTTTGCATAATATCTTGTTTTCTGTTTTTTGAGTGTGACCTGGGCAGTTGTTAATGATCAATGGCTAGGAGTTGCATTGTGATGATAGCCTATTTCTGTCATTTCTTATTCATTTATTAGCTGGCATACATCTATGCCAAAAAAGAAAAAGAAAAAAAAAAGAAAAGTTCACTCATCCACTCCTTGGGTACCCAGTATGCTGTTCATGTAGAATAGGCATCATAAATGTTTTTACTTTACTTTACTTTTTTTTTAATTCTTCAGAATACCAAGTTGTTCACAAGCATGATCCAGCAATGATCAACTTCTGCTGTTTGGCTTTTTCATTCCATTTTCATCTTCTCTAGTAGGCTCTGAGTGGGGAAGGAGACAGATCTCATCTTATTCCCCTCCAAGATCTTAATAACTAGCAAAATGGCTGGCAGACAGTGGGTACACATAAGTGTTTTTGAAACGAGAGTAAGAGGTGCATGGACAGAAACGAGTAACAAACCAAGAAAATTACTACCAAACAAGAAAAGCTTGATAAGATGGTCCTGCTTTTGTATGTTCGACGCTTAAAGGAAAAAGCTCTATGGAATCACAGACAAAGGCGGCGTATTGAAGAAAGGGTCAAGGGTTTGTATTATTCCAGGGAAAAGAACACAGAAGATTATAAAAGGGGAAGAGAAGATGAGGGGCAACCACGCAGTTTTTGCAAAAAAAAAAAAAAAAAATTGCCAAGGAGACTGCCAGTGTATCTTCTAACCATCCCCTTTCATACAATTCAGAATATTAAACTGGCTTTTGTGGTAGAGTGGAATGTAATAGTGATTTTTTTTGTACCTTCTAACTTTGAATAAATAGTCAAAACACTCTGGCGTGTATGTGGAAGAGCATTCATTGAGAAGGGTGGGCATTTTAAATAGAATGTCTGCAAAAGGGCTAATTTTATTCGAGTTCCAGAAACCAAAGAAGGGGCATCATCGGGCAAGTGCACTAGGCATCAGGAGACCGAGCTTCCAGTCCTAGTCTCCCATGAGTGAGCTTCTGACTGCCACTTTGTTCTTCAGCTTCAGGATACGGAATACAGGCCAAATCATTTCCCCGGCCCCTTCTAGCAGCATTCTGTTATAAATGCTTCCTTGCTGTCCCTGGCTATGGGCTTTGGTTGCTCGCCAGCAGTGGTAAAATGTTAGTACTTATATCATTCTCTATCTTCTTACTGAGGAATCTCATGACCAGTAACATGCTTTTGGGAGATGGTGATGCTGGAGCGAGTACGCGCCAGACTGAAGTAAATGAACCCCTACTTGGCTGGCATGTTTGTTCAGACACCCCACCCATTATCTTTCTTTGACTTATCGCAACTTCCAGCCCCCTGGTAACTCTGTTTTCCACCCATTAGTTTCGCTGCTCCTCTGTCTTCACCTCCCGCCAAGTCCAACTTCCATTCAGTCATCAAACATTTTAATAACTTTTTCCCAAGATGCTGAAAATCTTTGCTCCGTTATCCTTTCGTTGCTGCAATCTCCAGAACCCTAAAGCTTAGAGAATCTAGCTAAATACTTTCTTCTATCCAAAAAACAGAGCAGTGCGGTGTAGTACCTTTGCAGGATGACGGGCCTGTAACACATCACTGGGTCAATTTACCTCCGAAATCTTTCTTAACTCTGTCCACTGCAGTCATTGCCATCATTACAAGACAGCCTTTCTGCATCTACTCTTTTTATTATTTCAAGTAATTTTATTTATTTATATTAAGTAATTTTATTATTTTAAATAATCATTATTTAAAATGATTATTTTTCATCGCTTTTGGAGAGAGATAAAGGGAGAGGGAAACACTGGTTGCCTCTCATAGGCTCCACAACCGGAGATCAAACCCACAACCTGAGTATGTGCTCTGACTGGGGCTCGAACCCACGACCTCCCGGTGTACGGGACAATGTTCCAACCCACTGAGCCACACTGACCAGGGCCCTTCATCTACTGTTTGCCACCGTACATCTCAGTCAGAGTAATGTATGTAAAAACGTAAATTGAATTATGTCCGTGTCATCTGAACACTCTTTAGTGGCTTCTCGACACCCTTAGGAAAAGCCCAAAATCTTCACCAAGGACCCCAAAGCCCCATCTGGCTGGTCTGGCCCCAACCTTCTCTTTTCTTACTGCACTTTCTTTTGCTTTCTGGACACTGGCCATACTGCTTCGTTTGGTATTCCCAGTTCCTTGTGTTCCTCTCGTGCCTGGCTCTGAACATGCTGATCGTCTGTCCGGAACCCTTTCTCACCCACACTTCCCTGTCCAGAGTGTCCTGGTTAAGGTCTGGTAACCCTGTACATCTTGGCTCAGACATCAAGCAAGCTTTTTTCTGATGCCCACGTTTGACCAGATCTCCCTTTATAAGCTCCCAGAATACCATCAAGTTTCCCTTCTAGAATTTCATGTTCTTTGTCATCAGACTCTTGGGGACTGTTTCATTAGTGTCACCCACCGTCACACAATCATGTGCTCCAAGAAGCTTCCTTTGGAGGAGAGAATTGTCATTTTTTATACCCAGTACCTTATGAAGTGTCTAGTACATGGTGCACGTTGACCAGAGAAAGGAACAAAGGAATTAAGGAAAGAAGGTAAGGAGGGAGGGAGGAAGAGAAAACCACTGCACTAATCTTAATTTTGTTCATTCTTCTCTAGTCTGCTGGGGCCAAGGGCAAGGAAAGAAGGAATAGAGAGTGATGTTCCTTCCTCATTTGCAGGATTTTTCTGTTTATTCCCAGCTCGGCATCCTTTTGGAGTGTAGAGCTACGCTGATGCCCGCTGTTTTTGCTTGTGGTCTGGCCCAGTCTTTTCACGAGCTTTTCTTCATATCCTTAAGAAAAATGCAAGGCACAAAACACTCTCTTCCTGCAAAGCACATCATCACCGCTAATTGTTGATGAGAGAACAATGTAGCACCCTGTTTACTCAAGAGTGTTGTCATATTTATGCAGTGACGCTTTATAGTTGCATTGCAGTAGAATGGCTGTTTAGTAATGCTCCTGCTGCCTGTGAGCAAAATGAACAAAAGAAAACCCTTGAAACTAGGTCTTTCTCTGGGATCTTCTGAAATCACTTAGGAAGAGAGAAAGGAAACACAATTCATGCAAAACTCTGCCAAGATCTCTGGTGTGGCTCAGTGGGTTGAGTGCCGACCTGTAAACCAAAGGGTTGCCGGCTCGATTGCCCGTCAGGGCTCATGCCTGGGTTGTGGGCCAGGTCCCCAGTAGGGGGCGCATGAGAGACAACCACACATTGATGTTTCCCTCCCTCTCTTTCTCCCTCCCTTCCCCTCTGTCTAAAAATAAATAAATAAAATGTTCTTTAAAACATCTCATCTTTGATAGGTTTTGTATTTGTAGAGTTTCATTTTACTTTGCCATGTTTCCAGGATTATCAAGTATCTTGTTCTTTGTGGGTTTCTTGATTCAAATATTGTTTGTATAGAATGCTTGTTATTTAGATGAGTCGCTTGTTATTGAAAACTTATTCCCCAGGTATTTGGTATGACACTTTTTTTAATCACCTGCTAACTACTTAATGTAAATTATTAATGTCTTTAGCTGTTGCTTGCTATGGGAAACAAATTCCATTAAAATGTCAAAAGTGGAAACTATAATCAAATATTTTCCCACTTTTCAATAAATCAAGATGTTTATAAGTCAGGTAACATATTTTCTTTGTATATCATTGTAGATTAATGATACAATTGTATAGCAAAATGTCATATGTCTCGTATAGATTCAGTCTCAATCACAGTAATGGACGGGTACATGTTTTCCCTGTAGCTGAAATTCCAAGACAGTTCACCCAGGTGCTTGGGGACCGCAGTGTCACTCTCCAAAGCCATTTTTATACTCATGGAAGTGGACCCAGGTTCCCCAAACCAGCTGGACAGCGTGTCAGCTGCAACTGAGACAGCTCTCAAGGCTAATTAATGAAATAATACTCCACATGCGGTGAAGTGTTACCAATAATTAAAGCTCAAATGTGCCTTAGCAAATATAAACCGACCGATTTTTATATCTTTTGAAAACATTACCCTGACTTTTCCAGTTCCTCATTACCTGCCTCACTAGACTGACTCATTTTCAATTAGTGTGTATTATTCTGGTCCAGATATAGTTTTTAAACTGAGTTTCTTTGTTTTACTTGAGCAGTCACTAAAGTGATATTTATTACTTGTCTACTTCTGTGATTAACCTAGAGAGAGTTTTAAAGGAGCAACTCATAGTGGGGAATTTCTACAGAGAACTGCAATAAACCATGAGCTTATTTCATTCCCTTCACCCTACCCCAAGTTCAAGTGGAGATTAGGTCTTGGTTATAAGAACACTGTAGATAACCCTCTTTTGTTTCCATTCTTACTAATGAAATTGTTTCTCATGCGGTTTTCATCTTTCAGTTTAAACATCTCTGTAAGTCCTTCCCTGGAGACCAGTAAGGACACCTTAAGCTCCCTCAGATTTTCTGGTTAAGATTTAGATGGAAGTAATCAATATATATACATTATTAAACCAGTGGACAGAAAGCCATTATTGCGTGCATGTTGTTGACAAATGAAAAGGCTTGAATAAAGTAGTTTACTTGTTCATTTGTCAGGTCATATATTATGCATATTCAATTTCCTCAGAAGTCACCACAAAGTGAGGGAGAGGTTCAGATATTTGATCAAATTATCCTGAAACCACGGTGCAGATTATACATTTATTTAAGTTAATGCTATTATCAATGCCGACCTACTTCCTTTGGGTACATTTCAGTGTGTGTGTTAGCTCCATGAGTTCCCTGGGTTTTCTTAATACAGAACTCGAAAATATCTTGGGGTACCATTTCTGAATGTGAACATTCAAGTCAGCTCTGTGTTAAAACAATGGGTCGTTCCCTGTCACCTCTGAAAACCAGCAACAACAAAGGTTACGGACGCAGTGACTCATCCCGATACTTGATGGCCTGGCCTCTTGAGGTTTCCAAACGAGTCTGGTTTCCCTGCAAAGTTCGCTCTCAGTTACGTAGTTGTGCCCACTCTGAAAAGTCTGCTTGGCTCTCCTGGAGGAAATAGACACCTTTTTCATCTCGTCTTCGTCACTAATGCACGAAGCTACTTTTGTATAAGTTTGCTATTTTATGCAGTCATTCGGAGGAAAGTCATCTGTAGGAATGAAAAACATTTGAAATTATTTTTCGAATTACACTTCGAGGCATTTGAGGAAGTCTCCCGAAAACTCTCGAAGTCATCAAAACTTGAGAACAGAGTCATCTAGGATTTGCTGCTTCTCTTTAATGACTCTCAGATAACATATGAATAATTTACAAATCGATTTCTCTAACAAAGTCCTCATTCTACCCATGTGAAAATATTTTTGTATCTTGACATATATACTCCTAACAGTAATATTTGCATGGTGTTTTAACTTTCTAAAGCATTTTTATACGTATTCACAGTCCTAAAGAACTTATTTTAGGAAAAAACTAGCATAATTAGGACTCCTGGAATGTATTGACTCTTTTAGTAATTGTTTATTGATTGTCCGCTCTACGCCAAGGGCCGAAGACACAGTGAAACAAAATGAAAGCATGCCCCACGGACCTGCAAGTTTCAGTGAGGGAAATGCACAGTAAACCAATGAATTTGTATGTAACATCACGTCAGTTCATTGCTCCGAAGGGAAAATAAAGCAGGGAGAGTTAAAGACTGAGAGGCAGTGGCATGTCTGTGGAGGTTCTATTTGAGTAGAGGCCTGTGTGAATGAGGGAGCCAAGCAAAGGCCTGGAGTGAAGAGTATTGGAAGCAGAAGGAGCAGCAAATGCAAAAGCCCAGATGTCAAAGCAGGTCCAGGGTGTTCAAGGAACAGCAAGATGGGCTCGTAGCAGGTTATAGAGAAAGGCGAAGGCCAGATAATGAATTGTTTTGTCCGCCGTAGTTTGAAGGTGGATTTTATCCTGTGCATAATAAGATGTCACAGAAGGACTATGAGCAGGGGTGATGCGATCTGATTTATGTGTTCAGAAGTTGCCTCTGCCTGGTCTACGGAGAATTGATGGTAGGTGGAGCAAAAGTGAAAGCAGGGGAGAAAGTTGGGGGGGGGTGTGGATGCCATCTGGGAAAGGGGTAATGATGGCTTGAAGTAAAGTGGAAATGACAGATGTGGTGAAAAATTAGCTGATCCAAGATATATCTTGAAGGTGGAGCTGATAGACCTTTAGATTGATAGGCTGTGGAATGCGAGAGGAAGCGTAGCGTCGAGGATGACTCTGAAGTCTGCGGTTTGAACAAATTGGGAGATGATAATGCCATTTATGGAGACAGAGAAGATTTCGAAACGATCGTGGAAGAGGGTGCGGATGTGGGACAAAACAAGCGTTCTGTTTTTGGATTATGTTGATAGAAAGAGACAAATGGTGTGATTCAGAAATTATTCACCGTGTACAGTTGACAAACTCAAATTTCGGCTGAGCCTCTTGAGAATGGATATGAATAAATTTGTCACAGGGTTTCCTACCAATTCACGTATCAGTACCATTGCTTCAGAAGGACTTTCCGGAATTTAGGATTTAGGCTCAGTGACCTCAAACCTGATTCTCTGAATGACCATGGGAACAGACTGAGTTTTCACCGGTACTTTCTCAAGGTCAGCTCAGGACTTAACATTATTATTGTCAGTAGGAAGGGACTTCCCCAGTGGTTACTGGAAGCAGCCTAGCCTTAAGACTGAAAGTCAGCCAGCTGTTCAAAATGCCGTGTGGGCACTAAACCGTCCTTCAGAGGATCACAGGTGTGCGAAGAAGCTGCACTCGATGCTGGCCCATGCCTTGATCTCAGGGAATGCGACTTTTGGTTGGAAAGAGTTCCAAAAAATAAATCTCACCAAGAAGTTTGATAAACAAACATGTTTTCCCCCTAAACATTCAAAAAAATTTTTTTCACTGAATATAATAGATTTTTTTTAGTGTTTTGGGTCTTTATGTATTGATTTTTTTGGGGGGGGATCATTTATGCAGCTACAGTTGTTCCTGCTTTTTCTCCCTTCCCCCACCTCCCCAGCCCCACCTTCCGCCTCCCTAAGTCAAAGAGATTTTAAAAAACAATCATTTCAGGCTTGAAATATGTCCACTGATCTTGCACCTTTGCTTCAAATTGGCGTAACCTCATTTAGAAACGTTGTTCATGTTGTGGGCTACCTGAAACCACGGCTAGATGCATCTGATCCTGCAGTCCCTTATCATCTCTTTCGTTCAGATGTGGATATGTGAACGTGAGACAATGATGTGGTCAAACCGAGAAAAGCAGAGAGTAAAAAGGTGATGGTCCCACGAGTGTAGAGTTTCAGTAATGCAGGAAGAGTGAGTTCTGGGGCCCTGCTGTACAACACAGCACCTGTCGTTAATGCCGTATTGCAGGGGCGTCAACCTCATTTTCACCAGGGGCCACATCAGCCTCGCAGTTGCCTTCAAAGGGCCGAAGGTAACTTTAGGACTGTATACATGTAACTGGTCCTTAACTAGGGGCCAGGAGCTCGGCACTGCGACTGGGTAGAAACAAGGTGCCGGGCTGGATAAAACAAGGTGGAGGGCCGGATTCGGCCCACGGGCCTTGTGTTTGCCACCTGTGCCATCTTGTGTACTTAACGCTCATGTTAAATGTTCTTAGCACAATAACAAAATAAAGATGAGTATAACCTTTTCTTTATAGCCCATATGCCCCATTTCCATAGCATCTGTAATACCAGCTATCTCAAATGAATATGACGGGAATCCTTTGTCTTTCCGGGTTTTTGTTGCCGCTTCCTTCAAAATTCTTCCTACCCTCCACCCCTATGAACTGGCCTTAGATTCTCACAGGCCAAACTCCTACTACTCTGGTTCACTACATTTCTGGATTTTGCCCTTTTCCCAGATTCTGGTTCCTAATTTATTAGGCACTGATTGTCCCTAAAATCATCATTTAGTAAGTAAAATATGTCTGATGGGTTTGAAATCAGTAAATGTGGTGGCTCTTTAAATAAGCAACTTCATTAGGGCAGGGTATACTCAACAACTTTCTAATAAGAAGTAAAAGCAATACAGGAGGCATACAGACAAGGTACATATGTTATGGAAACTAGAATGATAACATAAGATGGCAATACTATTAAACAGTGATCAGATCGTTTAGTGTCCTTGACCTATGTTTGTTTGATAACCAGTTGTTGAATGAATGGCACTGTGGGACCACTTTATTTTTTTTTAAATAGTTCATTTTTATTGTACTTTTTTCCATTATATTGGGTCACTTTAAATTTTTGCATCTGTCTAGCATTCTGTCATCTAGCTAGTGCTGCAGACTAGATGAAAAGCTGCCGCCAGCTGTTCAAACTATGGGACTTCTGAATGTTTGGACATGAACATCTTCTCTAGAGAAGAGACATAGCTGGGATTAGGAAGGCAGAACTTATAAGGCCCCCTCCGGAGAAAAATTCACCCAGCAGCTCCAAGGTTACACTCAGCCTCTGGATCTGTAACATAAGAACAGGCCTGGAATAAGATATCCCCATTTTTGCCCATCGATAGCATTCATTTTTTTCTTTAATTAATCATGAGACCAGGCTTACCTCCATAAGCACGTTATGCATCTGAACCAACCCAGCCACCATATACCACACTCTGGTTTTCCAACTGGGCATTCCGTTATTTATTCAACAATATGAATTGAGTGTCTACCATGGGCCAAGCCATGGCTATAATTTTTATCATGCGTAAAGATGTTTAGGGCCGTCTCAAATTGCCACCCTGTAACAGGCCTATGGCTACCTAATTGATCTAAATGTGTTGATTAGAGGCTATTTCAACGGGATTTCTGAATTTAGGTACAGTGCTTAACAAATCCCCACATTTTACAAATGAGGTCATGGAGGCTCAGGGGGACTCTACGACCTGTTCTAGATCACACAACCAAGTTTTGGCCCAGCCCGGACTTGAACTTTCAGTCTTCTGTCACTCACGGCAGCATTTGCTGTTTTCACTGCTTCAGTCTACCTCCCGGGATGGCTCAGTGAAATTCTGCTAACTAGTATGGAAGTAGCGTATGGTCATTCCATCAGATGTCAGTCCAAGTAACAGAAATATAGCCTTGCCCCTCCAAGGGGGATACAGGTAAAATTCAGCTCCGTGGGAACTGCACACCCTTGAAAGAGATCAGTGTTTGGGAAAGCGAGGGCTTTCACTTACATCCCTAGTAACAGGACACACGCTGTGTGCGGGAGAGCGGCGTGGCTTTGCTCTCTGTGTTGTCAGTGCCCAGAGGCCTCATCTGCTTGTCTCCTCCACCAAGTCCATCAAGCCAAGAAGCATCTCACCCTTTAGCCCCAGTACACGTGGCTCTAAGCTACTTCTGTCTGTGGTGTTATTAGGTATGCGTGGTAATATTCACTTCATTTTTTTTCCTACAAGGAGAAGGAACAGAAAAATATCCCAAATAGCAGGTGACTTGATTCTTCTCTATTACTTCCAGGTTTTTAAAGTTTCCGATTCGCTTCACAGTCATTAGGATGTTCTACCTTGGTGACTTCCACGTTATTATAGTCCAGGGAACTTTTACCTTTTGCTATCACTCACTTTCAGTTTGGCTTAAGAATGTAAAGATTTCCGCCCTAAGTGACGAATGAACTGATGGTCTTAGATAAATCCTAACGCATCTGCACCTCACTCTGCATTGGTAAATCATTCATGGTATGCAAGTATACTTTTATGCAAATGTACATACTCAACCGAACTGTGGACTTCTTAAGGACAAAAATAGATCCCTACATTTCCCTTACCTTATTTATAATATATTGAAAATAAATATGTTTTAATGAGTTAATCAACCAGCAGTCAAGTCAACCCGTTGGTTAGTATTTTTCGTATATAAATACGCTCCATCACATCATTTAACCTTCAAAATCAATGGATTTGCCTTGCCTTGGCATTTATGGCTAGTGTAATTTTCTAGTATATGATTTGTATAAATTTATTCTGTGGACCTTAAGAAGCTGAAGGAAAAATATCAATTTAGTACGCCTAATTTTTCCCCATGTGTATGGCAACATATAATTTTCTTTTCACGAAGGTGCCCTAAGTCTTTAGTAGGTACCTGTAATTCCTCCACATCACCGTTTCAGACTCAGGCTGCCTTGTAAAGAGGAAGGGCATGGGTTTTAAAATCATTTTATCTGTTCAAAAGATTCAAGAAGTAAATAACTGACTGTTTGAATGTTGACATCTAAACAGAGGGAGGATGTATTTTGTATGTATATGGGAGAAGGGCTCTATGTGTGATAACCTTTTTTACATCAGCAGATAAAGGGACCCACTTATCTGATTTAAAACACTAATCATAATCTATGAGACAAAAATCAGTATTGTGTATGAGTATAATTTTCCCAAATGTCATTCAGATAGACAGTCTTTCTTTGGAAGACAAGACATTTATCATCAAGGAGTCAAGGCTCTTGACATTGAATGTTCTTGGTTTTGTTTTAAAATGTCTCCATTTCCTTCCTTTTAAAATGCAATGAACTGTTAAAATAGGCAGTTTATGGTAAGTTGATGAGGTATTGGAAAACTGACTTTCTGTTATTTTAGGCAGAATCTTCATGGATTGGTTGGGTTTTGTTGTTTACTTACTTACATATTTATGTAAAGTATTTATTTTGGAAATTATTGTTTTGCCTAAAGAAGGCTGTCTCTTTGCAACTTGCTGCTGTAAGGCCCACGGATGCCCATGGCCTAGAACGGTGTCCAGTACATAGTACGGGCTCAAAATGCGTTACATAAATAAATGGAAGTGGATCGTTTATGTAATTTATTTAAAATGACAGATTTATAGGTTTGTCCCCCCAATAAGAAGCATTACCATTTTCTTTCTCCTCTCGTTTTCTTCAATGACCTGTTTCTCCCTTTTGGGGGAGCAGTTTGTACCCCTTGTTGTATTTTATCTGGATCTTCCCAAATTCTGAATGCACAGTCCCTTAACCTTCTCCTCCAACTACTTTCTTCTCTTAATTTCAGACAACGATGTGAAAATAATGGTACTTATGTCTTTGTAATGACAGAACTTCCTTTGTCTTTTCCTTAGACGCATTTTAATCCTCAGTGACTCATATTCAAGAAATGAACTGCAGCTGTGGTAGAGCTAGGCCCTTGGCAACAGCCCCGGGGGCAAACAAGTGGTCTCTCACAATGGACGGATGGTCCTTATCCTGGAATTATTTGCCGTTCGGTTTTAACAATGGAAATGAGTCACCAGTGTGCTGGGGTTGTTTTGTTTTGTTTTTCCTAGTTTGACAGCACCTTTAAGATCCATTTCCTTATTTTACAGACCTTGCTCCAACAATTATTCACACTTTCTCCTGTCTATGTCTTTCACGTGTCCCTCTCTGCTGTGGCGACCAGCCGTCCTGGTCTGCCTGAGGCTGTGCTGCTCTCAGCATTCAGAGTCCCGCATGACGTCCTGGCGGAGCGGGACGGTGGCTTGCCCACCTCCTAGCTCCCATCTTTCCATGTGCAGCGAAACCATTTCTAGCCTTAAAAGCACATATCTTCCCTTTGCCTTGTGATCCTCTTCCTGCCCTACCTTTCTCTTCCCACTTTCAAGAAAAAAAAAAAGATATCACAAAAATAGTTCTTATTTGAAATAACTACTCCTTCTTTTCCCACTCACTGCTCAACTAAGCCTACTTCTGAGGCTACTGCCCTCCACTGAAATTGCTCTTCCCGAGTCCCACATGCAGTTGTTAGTGCTGCTGTTCCTTTACCCCTGTGCGCCTTGAGCGCACACGCTTGGTTCCTTTTTTCCCTTCCAACTCTCACTCTCTCTTCAATAGTTCTGCATTCCTCATTTCCCCCAGTCTGTCTACCTATCCATTCCTTTTGGGGCCTTTCATGAGGTCCAATTCCACCATCTGCCTTTTAAGATTTTACATTCTCCAGAATTTTTTTTCAGCCCATTCTACTCACTGAGCAATTTTACCTACTGACTTCATTTTAATTCTTACCTATATGCAAAATGACAGGCACTCGATGGATATTAGCTTAGGGACTAACTCTGAAATCTCCTCTCCTCCCTAACTCCAACTTCTCCAGGAGCCAGCCGGCCCTGTGTGTCTCAGGTCTTACAACCTAGAAATATCTCCAAGGTCTGGACTTTTTTTTTCAAATACATTCCTAGAACCCTGGCTTGTGTGGCTCAGTGGATTGAGAGCCAGCCTGTGAACCAAAGGGTTGCCGGTTCAATTCCCAGTCAGAGCACATGCCTGGGTTGTGGGCCAGGTCCCCAGTAGGTGACCACACATTGATATTTCTCTCCCTCTCTTTCTCCCCTCCTTCCCATCTCTCTAAAAATAAATAAATAATTTTAAAAAGAAAATACATGCCTAGATGGGTAACCATTCCTTCCAGTCTTTCTGACAACTTGGAACTCAACCTAGGAACCTACCTACTCTGGGCAATGATCCTTTGGCCCTTTTGCATCAGAGAAATTAACTAGAAATGAACAGACCTAATTCCCATGGTCTGAGAAGGTTCTCAGGAGGCTGGAACTTTTTATGGGTGTCCTGAGAAATCCAGGAGAGTTTATTTTCCCACATTTTGTTTCGCTGCACTCAGCACTCACTCCTCAAATCAACCTAGAAACTAGGAGTCATCCTTTCTCCTTCTGCTCTGTTATCTCCAATATCTGTGTAGGCACCGAATTCTCACTCACATCCCTACTCTCTAAATATTTCCCTGCTCTCTCTCTGTCTTTTTCATTCTGATACCATTGCCTTCAGTCAGAGCTCCATAATCTCTCACTGAATTCCTGCCGTTGCCTCCTAACTGGTCTCTCTGATTTTCGTTCTGCCTTTCTCAAATGCATACTCTGTGTTATTATCAGGGAAATGTATCTGAAACATACACACTCCCCTGCCACTCCCCTGCTTAAATCCTCTCAAAGGCTCATGATTACCTACAGCACAGCACCTGGGCTCCTTAGCAGGACGTATATGGTCATAGCTTGAGCTTCAAATTCTGGCATAAAGGTCTAAGTGAGCTTAAAGGTAGTGTGAGATGACGGTGCCCTGCTTCGCCTCTGGACATGTCCTCTCCTTATACTTTATGTTCTAGAAACACTGGCCTAGTTGAGATAGATAGACTGGAGGAGATACATATATATCCTCTGTCTTCATACCTGCAGTTTTTTTTTTCTCTTCCTCTGACCTGCTCTCCCCTGGCTAGTTCACATTGATGCTTTACAGTTCTTTGTGAATATTATCTTCTCCAGGAGGCCTTTCCCAGTATCCTTTCCTATACGGTGCAAGCTTATAGCACCTTCCACGTTGTACTGAAATCATTTATGGGTTTGACTCTTCCGTTATATAAATACCATACATCCTTAAATGGGAGGGGCTACTTTGCATTCAACTTAGTATTTCTACCCTCTTGTACAACCACTGACACATAGTAGTCCAGTAAGAGGAGCCATTCGTAATTTTATAATTAGCCATGTCAGTATCAGTTGCCTCTCGTCAAATCTAAATGGAGAGATGAGGCAAAATAATAATTTTCTTGAAGTTGGGAGAATTATATATGTCAGGAAATTCAGGACTATAAGAACTGTTTACATAAACGTCCCCCCCCCGCCCGCCCACACACACAGATTTCAAATGAAACATTAGAAGGAGAATCAGACTTACTTGTAAGCAAATAAACGACCCACCTACTCTGTATGATTCCAAGGGTGTAAGAATACCCTGCTATATAGAAATTACATCTCTGTCCACAGGCTGAATCCTAATATTCCACTTGTAGGATTTCATTATTTCGGGTCAAACACCTTGTGTCCCTCTACTGAATTGTAAATAACTATGGAAGATGAATCATTTTGCAAAGGACCAGAGTCAGAATTCCTTTGAATGGTGCACACCAGTAGGATTTGATTTGTAAGTGTGTTATACCACACAGTTCTAGAGAACTCCTATAACATATCTGCAGTTTACTTCTTTAAAGGAGCTGATCGTTTTTCTCGTAGTAACAGAAAAGGGCTTCAGCTCAGTAGGCAACACTACTAAAATAGGATAGAACTTCTACGAGACGTGAATGATGAAGCTGTACATCAGGGCAAGTATTATTACTTTAGTTCTTCCACTGACCCGTTAGCATTTATGTGCTACTTCTACCTCCATCAGCATCTTCACCTCTGATATTGCCCAGTCTGGGTCAGTAACTATCTTCAGTGGCTTCAGGGTGTCTGTGGGCATATCCCAGTCCCACACAATATCTCCCAACCCTTAGCACTCAGGGGCATATGAATTTTATTGTTTTCACTCTTTTTCTAGTGTGTGCGTTTTCTCCCTTCTTTTGGTCCAGACACTTCTTGAAGGGGGAAACTGTGCATTTTGCTTTTCTTTTAACGCCCTATAACAAGGAAGATTGCCTATTGGAGATAAAAGGGGATAACTAGCCTAGCTGAGCTCAAGAAAAACTACCCATTGGTAGAAAATTGCATGCACAATTCCTACCACTGGTATATCTCAAACCACTTCAACTGTTCTCAAAGAAGTCATAATGAGTAATGCAATGGGCATTTTTTTTAAGTATTGAGTTTTTTCCTTAGTTTACTGTTAATATTGTTTTATCCATTGTCAGATACTTTGGCAAAATTAATGGTGATTGTGAATTGGACTGGCTGTATATTCATGCAGCCTAAGTTCTCCCAAAGAGCTCCCAGGCTTGGCATTATGTTCTGGATATTAATTCTTTTGGATATGTGTAAGTTTTTATTAGCCCTGTTAGGGTTTTCAAATATATATCTCGTGACTTGAGCTCTAGATTTTACGTTTGGCTGTCAGGTTATATAAATAAATCACCGCCCTTCTTAATGAAAGGGCATTCATATACCTTGAAAGCTTCCCCGGTCTCTCCAGAATAGTTTACACACACAGTTGTTCCCTGATTAACAGGAAGATCCGTGGAGGCTTTATTTCATTTTCTAACTATCAGTTTATAAATAAAGGATGCAGAAATTGACCTGGGAATTTTAGAACCAAGCTCTAAGTACCCAGGATTAGTTCCGAGACGAATGTCACCAGCCAAATAAGCATTTCTTTTCATTTCATTTCACAGGCCTTCAAGAGGGAATTGAAAACGAAAGAACCTGTAATCATGAGTACTCTTGAGACTGTACGAGTATTTCTGACAGAGCAGCCTTTGGAAGGGCTAGAGAAGCTCTACCAGGAGCCCAGAGGTAATTGAATGTGGAACTGGAATAACATATTGACAGACGGATCCGTGGCGACGGGGCAGCCCATGCATTCCAGCGGCCAGGGTCTGGGTGGCTCTCATACTTTCTAGGTTAAATCGCATTCATTCACATCACACACACACACACACACACACACACACACACACACACGTTGAAAATCAATCAGGAATTATCTGCCACTGTGCATAAATTGGTTTGCACATTCGTAAATAAGCATTAAGAGAGATTAGCGATCAGCTATTGAAGCAGAAAATAATAAACAAAAGAGATTATCTGTAAGGAGGGGTTCTACTGTTACAAAGATGCAAGGTCATTGTCAATGTCAGAGCCTGGCTGAAGTCCAGGAGAGCTTGAGGTGTGCATCCTTACCTCTTTCTCCTCAGTAGCTTCACTGGACCTTGGATTGTCTGATTCCGAGAAGGTAGAACACACTCACTCAGGAAGACAGGCGTTAGATGTCTTGGATTACATCAAAATTTATGCCAAAGTGCAAAAGAGCCATTAATCTGTAGGCTGGCCTCTTGTTAAATCGTACTGTCTCTCTTTCTTCTAGTATGACCTTTTCAACAATGGTTTAAAAAAAAAAAAAGAAAAGAAGGAGGGGACCCTGGCTGCTGTAGCTCAGTGAATTGAGTGCCAGCCTGCAAACCAAAAGGTCACGGGTTTGATTCCTAGTCAGGGCACATACGTGGGTTGCGTGCCAGGTCCCCAGTTGGGGGCGTGCAAGAGGCAACTAATCAATGTGTCTCTCATACATTGCTGCCTTTTCTCCCTTTCTTTCTCCCTCCCTTTCCCTCTCTTTAAATATGAATGAATGAATGAACAAATAAAAAAAATTTTAAATGCTAAAAAAAAATGAATGTGGCCTAAAACCTTGCCATATTACCAATTCAGAGCTGCCTCCTGAAGAAAAAGCCCAAAATGTCACACGACTCCTACGAAAGCAGTCCGACGAGGTCAACACTGAGTGGGAAAAATTGAACCTGCACTCTGCAGACTGGCAGAGAAAACTCGATGAGGCCCTGGAAAGACTCCAGGAACTGCAGGAGGCCGCCGATGACCTGAATCTCAAACTGCGTCAGGCGGAGGCGATCAAGGGCTCCTGGCAGCCCGTGGGGGATCTCCTCATTGACACCCTTCAGGATCACCTCGAAAAAGTCAAGGTACCGTCTACTGTTGCACTTTGCTTTGGGGCCTTTTGAGAGACTCCTGAGAGGTGCTAGTCTGAACTCCAGTGCAGGATTTTCTTCTCGCAAAGTTAAAGATAGGGCCCTTGGGCGCTAGAAATCAGTCTGTCTTTCACAGCATGGGCTTTCTGCATGTGGGATATTGGTCGAGAGAAGATAGGGATCGAACCATCGGTCTGCAATAGCATCACATGCAATATTAAAAAGTTACAGGGCAGCCCTGGCTGGCGTAGCTCAGTGGATTGAGCACGGGCTGCGAACCAAAGCATCACAGGTTCGATTCCCAGTCAGGGCACATGCCTGGGTTGCAGGCCACGGCCCCCAGCAACCACACATTGATGTTTCTCTCTCTCTCTCTTTCTCCCTCCCTTCCCTCTCTAAAAAATAAATAAATAAAACCTTAAAAAAAAACCACCTCCTTCTTAAAAAAAAAGTTACAGGGCAAAAAATTTTTTCAAGTTGGCTATTAGGAAATTAATTTAAGTGTTTGAAATACAGGCGTGTGTGTGTGTGTGTGTGCGCGCGCTTTCATTGTGGTGTTTAGTACCAGAGTAGGAAAATATACAAAACCTAATCAAGCACCAGGAGGCTAGATTTTGGCCTTTTTGGAAACTACATTATGTGGCTTGGGTGAGTTTATGGTATTGTTATGGCCATTAACATTGCCCTTCCCTTACAAGGCAAAGTGTATAATATAATTTTGAGTTGTATTAGTCCACTGTAGATATTAGGAAATGTCATTATATATTTGGAATATTTTTTAAATTTAAACTTATCGGGGTAACATTGGTTAATAAACATTACATTTCAGGTGTACAACTTCATAATATGGCATCTGTATACTCCATCGCGTGCCCACCACCCAAAGTCTAGTCCCTTTGTGTCACCATATATCTGATCCCCTTTACCCTCTTCATCTTCCCCCGCAGCCCCCATGACCCCTCTGGTCACCAGCACACTGTTGTCGGGAATACTGTCTGTGAGACCAAAGTTGCATCCCCTGTGGCACAAAGTCCATAAATATATTTATAAAGAAAGAATACATATAATTAGGAGTCTCATTGTCAAAGCTGACACTTGAAACATGTTCTATTTACTCATCTAGTGTCCAAACCAAGAAACGTTCTCCCCGACTCAAATTCAGATTAAGTGAACCCCACCGGCATTTGGCTCGTCTGCCAGCACCCTCCGTCTGGAAGGTCTTCCTCCAGCCACCTTCTTTCTTTCTTTCTTTTCCTTAATTCTGAAACTCTACCTAGCCTTCAAATGTTGGTGCGCCCTAACGTCTAATCTTAGTTCAATTCTCTCGTTATTGTATGAACGCTCCCAGTTTGAAATGTCATGCATGGCGACAAACCTGAATTTCTAGTCTGGATCTTTTTCTGGTCTCCGAACCCATATGCATTAGAATAAAACTACAACCATGCTGAAACCAAGTCCATTCATTCTCCTGTTTGTTTGTCCATTTCACTACTGCTGTCTCCTTTTACCTGCCCTTTCTTCTGTGTTTCTTTGTTTTTGGTTGGGGGCTGGGGGTGGGGGGAGTCAGCTGATGCTCAGTAACTAGTTTATTTTTTAGTTTAGTCTTTATTGTATTTTTTTCCATTGCCTTTTAGTCCCCTTATGCCCTCCTCCACCCAGCAATCACCACACCGTTGTCCATGTCCATGAGTCCTTTTTCCTCTTTGCTCAGTCCCTCCAATCTTAGTTAGTCCCTCTAACCTCCCACCCAGCTGTCATCCTACTTTTCATCTATGAGTCTGCCTCAATTTTGCTTGTTAGTTCAGTTTGTTCATTAGATTCCACATCTGAGTGAAATCATATGGTACTTGTCTTCCTCTGACTGGATTATTTCACTTAGCATCATGTTCTCCAGGTCTATCCATCCATACTGTCACAAAAGTAAAAATTTTTTTCTTTTTACCGACGAGTAGTATTCCATTGTGTAAATGTCCCATAGTGGTTTTATCTACTCATCTACTGACGGACACTTGGGCTGCTTCCATGTCTTGGTGATTGTAAATAACACTCTTATGAACATAGGGGTGCTTATGTTCTTCCAAATTAGTATTTTGGGTTCCTTTGGATATATTCCCAGATGTGGGATCACTGGGTTGAAAGGCAGATCCATTTTTAATTTTTTGAAGTATCTCCATACTGCTTTCCACAGTGGCTGCACCAGTCTGCATTCCCACAAATAGTGAGAAAGGATTCCCCTTTCTCCACATCCTCACCAGCACTTGTTGTTTGTTGATTTATTGATGACAGCCATTCTGACCGGTGTGAAGTGGTATCTCATTGTGGTTTTAATTTGCATCTCTCTGATGATTAGTGACATGGAGCATCTTTTCACATGTCCCTGGGCCCTCTGGATGTCCTCTTTGGAGAAGTATCTATTCAGGTCCTTTGCCCATTTTTTAATTGGGTTGTTTGTGGTTTTCACGTTGAGTTTTATAAGTTCTTAATAAAGTTTGGATATAACCTCTTATCAGATGTGGGAGCAAATATGTTCTCCTGTTCTGTGGGCTGTCTTTCTATTTTGTTGAATACATAGGCTTTAGAGCCGACATCTGGGACTTATTTTTAGCCCTGTCATGCATGATCATTTGTAGGATATTGAGTATAGATGGAGAATGTATGCAGCGTGGTTTAATAACAAAAAACAACTCAAGGAGAGCAGCCAAAATACCAGCTGGCCCTGGCCCCACCCTATTTGCAGTTTTCCTTTCAGTTTCCCTCTCTTACCTGTTCTTGATCCTAAGGCCAAATCTGTTTCCTATACCCTCATTGGTAAGACTCCCATTCATTCTGATTCTAGTCATAACAAAACATGCATGCATTAAATATTCCTTTAAAAAGAGCTTTTACATATAATAAATAATATATATAATCTGAGCACTTCTATCTTTGTCAGACATAAATACTCTTAAGATATACTACCTCTCAGAATATTTAGGTACTGGTCCTCATAGATGTGATTGCTTTGGTTTCTAAACCAGCATTGTATGAGTATTTCCTGCATATTTGAAAGTTATGGATTCCATAAACTCGTAGATATCCATTTCCCTTCCAGTAACTCCTCTTCCTTTTACAGTGGAAATAAGAGAAATCTGTTTTCTCTGTTGCATTTCCACGCCACCAGGCTTGGAACTCGGAAGCTTCGGTAGTGGTGGTTTATCAGGGATCCATTGGATTAAAGCTGACTTTGAAAAGAAGCGGAAGCATATTTTAAACTACCGCTCCTGTTTTTCTGCTCAGCAATTTAAGGCCTCAGAGGTTCCACACTGTAGGGAACTCCAAACTAATGGCTAGGCACGCAGCCGGAAGAACATTTTATATACCCATTGTAGTTCCTTTTCCTCGCCCCTAGTGACTCTATCATAATATCCACCTTCATTCTGATCTCATTTGTTAAAGAACTAACTGCGGAATGTGTGTTTCTACAGGATTTAGCATTATTCATTTCCATTAGCAAACGTGCCTTTGGGGGTCTGAGAATGGATCGAACAACAACAACGAAGTCCTTGGACGCAGGAAAGGGCATCATTGCTAGCTAATCATCTTCAGGACAGTGTACATGCAGTAAGTCAAGAGGAAGGACTATAATGTGAATATTGACGAAGAGAATCCCAGCCTTCCAAATGCAGCTTCCATAGGAATAACCACTAGAAGACAATTTAAATTTTAAATGCCCCTTTATTTTTAAAATATCTGATTCATACTACTTCTCAGAGATGTTAAGGACAGAATCATGATCTCGCACTGTGCTGGAAATGGTACTGATGCTAATGTGACTACACAAATATTGTGACTCTCCTTGTAATAACGGGGACTCTGAGTAGCTCCCCAAATCGCCAGGTGCCCAGCGTAGATCTGTCAGTGGCGTGTAGGCAGGTTTTGCTAACGTAGAGTATCTTTCGAACCTAAAGTCTACCTATGACAGTTTTGTTCTGAAGAATAGTTCCTATGTGAAATCATTTACGGGAGTTGTTGCTTTTCCAATTTTTTTTTTGTCATAACCTACCATGGTTTCTTTACACAGAAAGTGGTACGTCATTCTTGAGCTGAGAATATGTCACTGCCATTAGTTGGTCTCTTGACTTGAAACAGGTTTCCCACACACCACAGTGAACCTCCCCCAGGCTGCCATCTTGGAATATGCAAATTTGTTATACCTATGTGGTTCTGAATTTTATGTTTTCTGTCAGACTCTCAACCTGCATTCTTCACTGGAAAATGTCAAGGGCCGGGATTCCGTGAGTTTCTCCCTAAAGTTCTTACCGCGAAATATTTTGACTAGGCCTCTTTAGAATTACAACTGAGAATAACGTGATGATGTGTATAGTAGACTAGAGACTATGATGAAACCACCATGCTGTCCTGACTTATTTATGCTCAATGTTTATGCCTAACAATTTAAGAAGAAACATGGCAAATGCATCTTTTCAGGCCCTACCATCCCGAGTCCGGGTGGCTTGGTCTAGCTGAGAAATTGATCAAAGCATGCCGCCTCAGAAATTGCCACTGAGAAAACCAGGCATGTTTCCTCCTGACGGATAATATGGAATGGGACGTAACACACGAGGATGTCATCTTCACTTTGTGTCATCAGACACACCACTCTGTCTCCTCTCACTGCTTTTGCCGTCTTAGCCCTCCTTCTGATATCAGATTATTATTTCCTTAGTTCTGTTCCATGTGTTATTTATCTGAGTCAGCCTTAAATCTTTTCTCACGTAGGACTTTTATAAGGCAGTGTGTAATTCTTTCTTATAGAGATAGGGGACGCATGGGTAGACAGAACCATCACAAAAACAGGGCAATGCTAGGAATGATTCAAAATGTGGAAGCTCTCCAAACTCTGCATAAAGGGATGACTTCTCCGTAATGAGTTGCACTGCCTTTAGTAAGAAGAGGGAAGCTTACTAATATAGTGTTCATTGTTATTAGCTAGAAATGAATTGCTCTGTGGAGACTCCTGTTGTTTATATACAAATGCTATGTGTATTATATAAGCCTTTGACCAAGAAGCAATCCAAACAAAAAAGATGCAGTCTTTTATAATATAAATCTGGATTAAATACGGAAGTAATGTCCATCACATGGAGTAACTAAGGTTTTATCTAGTTTCTAAAGCATGCCATTTTGATGTTTAAATGCCTGTGATTTGGCCCTGGATACCTGGGTAATGAGCAAGCATATTCTAGTAAAGTCTCACTTATATACTTTAAAAGAATGGTATTTGTTTTTAAAAAATAGAATAGTCATTGCTGGCTTTAATAGAGCTTAGCAACTCAAATAGGAATTAGTCGTCTTAAAATTCCTGAGCAAATTATTTGTTCAGTGTAAAATTAATTGTAAGTTTGTGTTGCCAGGAGAGCTTATTACTGAGTTCCCATGTACTCTCTCTCTCTCTCTCATTTTCTTCTTTGTTTATAAAGCGAAGAGCAAATTCCTGAGGACAGCAATGGCAACCCGCTCCTTCCCCGAGGCATCTGATTTGAGATAATGCTATGTTTGTTTTAAAAGCCCCCACCTCAACTTAGGCAAATACAACCTGCGTTTACCCTGCTATTCCCCTCCTGCCTTTGAAACTTCTGCAAAGACAGTGCGGCGCAGTAATTGTTTCAGACATCTGCTTAGCATACTTTGAAGTGCATATAAGTTCTTTTTCAGTTTCATTTGAACCCCAGCTGTCTTCACCGAAGTCTATAATCAATCTGAATTAAGTTGTCCTACTTCTCCTAATAAGTCTCTTATTAAGTTTTGCATCAGCCTCTTAGGGAGACTTAAAAGTTAATTCATGTAGAATTGCCATTTTCTACTAATTCATTTGTCAGCTCTCCAAATTCCAACAAAAACAATCGCAGAGACTATTAATTTGGCTCTTCATAAACAACTTATGTAAGTGTGGTGTACATTGGAACCAAGCAAACAGTTTCAAACAGTGGGCGGGAGGAAATGAGTTAACGACATCCCACACCCTTTCTTTTTGCCTGTTTCAAGGCGCATTCCATATTCAAAGCCTACAGCCATTTCTTAAAGAAGAGAACCATCCCTTTGCTTTTACTTTCATAAATAAGGTCATTACTAAGTGAATCTTGCTTAAAGATAGGGAAAAAAGCTTTCGAACGGTTGGAAAAGGAACATGCTTTTTCTTATTGAACTTATTTTAATTTGGACTTTTCTGTATTCCTTTGATGGACTGGGATCAAAGAAGGAGCTGGAATTGGCCGCCATTGTCACTGCATTAAGTCACAGGTGTACATCTGTCCCTCTGGTCACGGGATAGTGAGGAGGACATGGCTAATCAAAATGTGCAAATAATCAGTTCATCTGACCTTATTCTACTAAAGAAGTATTTAATTAGATAGTAAGAACTTCTCCAAAGAATATCATTCTTCCTACTATTTGAAAGCAACCATATCAAAAACGGATCCTTTCATATGCCAATCATGTTTACTGAGAATTTATTTATTCCAGAAGCTTTGTCTGTGGCTGGTAGTAATTATAATACTATTCCTGAAGAGTCTTAGCTAATAAAAGGCTATTCAAAACAAACCAAAAAAAAACATAGGTAATATATTACAGCATTAACAGATCTAACATCTCAATCATTCATTCATTTACGGTAAGGTTAAAACCTATAGCCAAAGAAGTCTGATCTCATTATAGAGTGTGAATGTTTAATTTATTTCATGAATAAAATTGTACTGGGAATGGTATGAATGGCATCTTCTAAGGGAACAAGAATTTTTATTAGCTTTGTGTGTATGTGTGCATGCACCTTATTAACTAGAAACATCTCTAAATGTATGAGTCCCTTATGTAGCTGAAATTCCCTAGAAAACGGAAGTACATGGCCAATATATATTTCTATTTTCCTTTGATATCAACCAAACTTGTAACAAGTTTCCAGGCCATGGTCACGTTCCTCTCCTTCCATAAGCACCAGAAGGGATGATTTCAGAACAGATAACCCAAGGAGTGGGCTTCTGCTATGTCCCTGTCCTGCTTGGCAATTATAATCTTCCAAATGACACAGTTCCCGTCGGCACCAAATTATGCCTCACACAACCTTACATTAACCAAGTTAACTGATGGCATTGAACGATGGGTAAACCAGTTTTCTGGTGTTCCAGGGACAGATCTGCCTATGATACTAATGTAGCTAGCCCTCGCCTTGTAAAGGGGCAGAAGAAAGCTAAACTTCTACGTAATAACATTTCAGTTGTATTTAACATTTGCTATGGATTTTTCTATCAACTGGTTTTGCCAAAAGCAGTGCTCCTCAAAGTTTTGAGCATCAGTTCTTTTGATGGCCAGGGAGATGAAGCCTGATTAATCTTCCCCTTGCACCTGCTTACCCCATTTTTCCAGGAGCCTGAAATATATTTGATGTTGTCAGATTAGATTCGCTCAAGAAACCAGATGGACACAGCGAGCCAGGGAGTGGGGATTATTAGTGGGAATAAGAGGGAAAGTGGAACCAACCTAGGAAGGTTGGGACTCGTGGGGGAAAGTAGGTCCAACCGAGGGAGGTTGGAGAGCCAACCAAGGGAGGTTAAGACTCGCTCAGTTGTTCTTAGGGCAGGGTTTTTAAGCTCAAAACCCCGCAAAGGGTAGCTGGCTGGGGTGTCAGCGTCTGATTGGCTAGAGCTGGTTGCTGGGTGCCGGTCCTGCTGACCATTGTTCTTGATACGTCGTGTCAGGCTCAAGTTAGAGCTGCGTCCTGTTACGCCAGATAGGCCGACCCCAGACCCCAGACCCCAGTCTTAGCCGGGCATCTGTCTGTCCTGGGTAGGGTCGGCAGGCAGTGTCCCAGGCGGGCATTTTCCCAGGCTACAGTTTCCCATGGTACAGCTTTCCCGCCTAGTGACTTTCCATCCCTGCTACGCCTGCCTAGGTCTGCCAGATATTCCTTGTTTTATTTTTTAAATGTCGTATCAATGTTATGACCTTCTTCATAGTGTATTTGTCGTGCTTTAATATGAAGACCCTTTTTCTCTAACACGTGAAGTGAGATGAGGCCTCCAGGACATTCCGCCGGGGGTCTGAAAGCATAATTTGAGAAGCACGATGTGAAAAACTACCCAATTTACACAAGCTCGAGATCTTTCCATCACCTTCTTCTTTTTATGTCCACGCACACAAAGAGTAGAGCCTTGCCATTTCAAATTCACCTTTGGCAGTTTCGTCTGATCCTTGGGACCCAAAAGGCCCATGAGTTGGAGCTCTTTGTAATTTTAAACATGCCTCCTTTGAGGCTTCTGTGCAGCCGTCACTTAATTAAGGGCTCCGCTGGTGTTACAGGTCAAGGTCCCCGGAAGCAGACCCTATGAACAGGGGTCCGGATGATTTATAGATGGTCGGCCTTCAGGAGCAGCCTGTAGGGGAGTTCGGGAACATAACAATGGAGAAGAAAGAGCCAAGCAAGAGAACACCTCAGGCAAAATCTTGCTTTGTGTCCGGATCCACAAGCAGAGAGCTCTGGAGTATAAACCACGCGGCAGAGTTCTCTTTTCACACCCCAGCCAATCACTGGCCTCGCTGTAGCCAGCAGTTTGTCCACAAGTATCAATTAGCTCTAAGAAGGGGTAAACACTGATCTGTAGCATTTTCTGCTGTGGCATGAATACTCCTACCATGGCTGATTCTTGCTACCAACCAGATCTCACACTGAATGCAAAATGGGGAAGAGACACACGTAACTGACTCTTGGGCTCTGTGCCAGCCCCCCAGGGCCACAACCCACCGCTGGGGATATGAATTACCTCCTAGGCCAACGGCATGTGTACCTCCTGGGCCAGGGGACTCCCATCAGCAGAGGTCACCTTTCTAAAGAAAAGAGGCAACTGTGAGACATTAATAGCCAGCCCACAGTCACAGCAGCTGGGGGACAGATGCCAGGCCAGGAAACGTGCCCACTACAGCTGGCGAGCAAAACAAGTAATCCGCTAAGCCTCCATGTCCCCACATGCCTTTCTCAGTGCTGTTTTCTTCTAGCACACGCAGCAATTCTTTACAAGTGATGAGAATTTTGTTTCTTTAGGAAAATCCACCCTCCCCTGACCCTACCTCCTACGTACTTATTGGAATTGGTAATAGAATAGTTCGTGGGAAGGTCTCAGAAAGTGATGATTATTGGTGAGAAAATGACTTTATAAGCTATTTGGGCTTTATAAGTATATAATGTGTAAGTGTCTGAATTGATTATATATTTTTGCTCCGAAATTTTGGCATCAGTAATAGCATACTCTTTCTGAATATCTCTTGTAGCAGACACTTGGTCCCTTATTCCAACTTCCCTATTGGCATGTTAATGCCACCATTTGACACTGGCTTCAGATGACTTTGAGCTGAACTTGCATTCCCACTGTTCATACTTTAAAGTTAAGGTATTTGGTCCCATAATTTGTATGCCGTTTGACTGTTACCACATTTACCGGTACCAGCAATTCCATTGACAAATTCTCTTCATAATCTCCTGCTAAACAGACTGATGATACGCAAGTGCTTTGAAGGGTTTTCTGAAACCAGGACATTTAGAATACTTAAAATTGATCAACTTTTTGCAAATGGAAACTGCTTGCTAGTTATGAATACCGGATAGCTTATCCAGGAGTTCCTACCTTGTGTGACTTCCCTTGTCAGCCCACTGGGGATCCGTGTCCTGGGTGAAGGGTATGTGTTTGTGTGTAGAAATGGCATGTGATGTGGGCTACAGCTGGAAGAGCAAGTAAGAGAAAGTAGGAAATAGTTTTTACTGCATTAATTGGGGAGAGGTGTTTTCCCCCAAGTATGGAGCAAAATCACTGTGTTTCAATGCCTGCGGAAAAGTTCATAGTTGTGGTATAGGGTGAGTGGTGTATGTAATGGGAATTGTGGGATAAATATAATAGAAACAAATGCCTTAAAATGTACTGGAATGTTAAACAAGAAACATTCAAAACCAATTTTCCCCCTCTTTCTGGAATCCTGGGGGTGGGGGATGGAAAGAAAGGAAATTCTACCTTAAAAGTAATTGGATTCATGTTCAATGTAAAATTGAAATAACTATGTATAAACCCACTGAAATCCACTATATACTAAATAATTGAGTTTACTGAATTAGGTAGAGTAAGGGGAGATTGATTTTCAATGTTTCCGGAAGTGGGTCCACATATCATTGTTACATTTTTGTTTGTAACCTTCAATACTTATCAAGTTTCCACAATGTGTTCAGCCTTGAAATGTTCAACTCTCTTAACCAGAACGAGCCTGGAGAATCTAACATTAAGATAAATTTCTATTTCCTTTTCAAGAATTGATTTTTATGATGAACTTTTTTCTTCAGATAGTTAAGAGCTTTCCAGTCCCACTTCAAAACACACTTGTTTCTATAGGTCGTGTTCCCTGGGATTCCACAGTATTATAGACGCAGTGGGCTCATTCAGAGCCTTCTCCTATCAAATATTTAAATCCTGGTGTTGATCTTCACATGGCAAGTTAGCAAAGAGAATAAAGTCAGTTTATCAGCAATATATGCCAAAGTATAGTAACTAAACAGAAACTAATGTGAAAAAGGGAAATAAGCCCTGGCTGGCGTAGCTCAGTGGATTGAGCGCAGGCCTGTGATCCAAAGGTTGCTGGTTCGATTCCTAGTCAGAGCACATGCCTGGGTTGCAGGCCACGGCCCCCAGCAACCCCACATTAATGTTTCTCTCTCTCTCTTTCTCCCTCCCTTCCCTCTCTAAAATTAAATAAAATCTTTTTTAAAAAAAGGAAAATAAGCAATAATATTGGTTTATTTTTTTTTATTGTTGTTCAACTACAGTTGTCCCTACTTTGCCTCCACCACTCTCCCCCCACCTCCTCCCACCTTCCCCCACCTCCCACACTCACTCCTAGCCTCCCCCATTGTCTTTGTCCATGGCTCCTTTATACATGGTTTATTGTTTTTTAGAACCAGTGACAAACCACCACCAAGTTCCATTTCATTTACTTATTTTCCTACTTTAAAACATTTTAACCCAATTTGGAACCTGTACAATTGCTGTGAACCTGAATCCTATTAGATCACATTACGTAATACCCATTTCATTGCTCTGTGGATCAAGGACACACAGGCTGTCCTTTTGTCTGTCCCAAGGACAGACAGGCCGCATGCAGCAATGCCTCACTTCACTTACTACTTGTCAGCTGTCTGTTGGTCTCCTCGTATTTCTAGCAGGGACACAGAATGGCCTATTGTTTTAGATCCCATCCTAGAATCAGCACAAGGGTTAGCCAGTATCGTGACTTTTGTGCATCCGATATAGTGTGATATTAAAAGAAATAAAAGCTAAATAGATGAGCATGAGTTCTATTGATCCTTCGGCTCATGGCAGGCAATCACGTATTGCTGCTGGAACCACCCTGCATTTTGTTATAAAGGTGGGAGGAAGATGTTTTCCAGGTCGTCTCAGTGTTAGAACAGCCTGGAGTTTGGGCTTGAATGTCACATGCAAGATGGATCTTCGTGAAATCTGACCCACTTTGGCTTTCAAAAAAATAATCTTGAATTTGTAGTGAAAAGATTATTTTTTTAAGATGTTAAACCCCTTCTTCAACCGAAATACTATTCTTCTTTAGGGAACCAATACAGAATCACTCCCACAGATCTTTGAGAATACTGTCATACTCCCTTCTTGAAGAAGCAAAAAAAATCTATTGCTATTAAAGTATGATATCTTTGTTAGTTGAATACTCGGCCCTTTTTTAAAGGGTAGATTTGGCCAGTGACTTTGAATTCTTTTGAAATAATATTTGAGTACACTGATTAGACAGCTTGATACGTAGACATGTTTGTGTAAGGAGTAATTTATTCATCATTTGCATGTACTTATGTGGACATTATCATGATAGCAGTTGTCATAACAGAATATAATAGGACATGAAGTTAGGTCTTACCTTAAGATGTGATCAGAAAAATTTGAGGAATATTTCCAAGTAAAAGTCTCCAATAGACAATGACAAAAATGAAAACCTGAGTAAACTCTTGACGCCACTTAAGAAGCTAGATTTATCTCACGCATACACACATCAACGTAAAAATAATAACCACTGACATTGGTTGGAAGCAATATATAAGATTTTGTTTTCAGACTAGGAGTATGATGAAAGGAAGGTGAGCCATTAGTTTAAAATTACCAGTCTGCAGGAACAAGTATAAAGGACACATGGACAAAAACTAGGGTGAGGGGGTGGAAATGGGAGGGAGGTGGGGAGGGCTGGGGGGGGTGGGCTGGGATGGGAGTAAAAGACAGAGAACTGTACTTGAACAACAATTAAAATTTAAAAAATTTAAAAATACCAGTCTAAGTTCTAAACATGCTGTTGCCTAGATTTTGCTGAAGAAAATCCAGTTTGTGCTCATTTCATTTGACTTTAAGTAGAAGAGTATATGGTTCTTCTGTTGTTCCATTTGTAAGGTAGAAAGGCTTTTTTGGAAAAACTAAATAAAAACATGTATTAAACTCAAGAGCTACAATAATCTGAAAGGAAAAGTGGATTCTGGAGGACATTCTACAATCCTTTCCAGCCCTCTTCCATTTAGTTATCTTTACCTCTGCTCTTAGAAAATGTATGCGCATCTCTGATTGAGTTCTGCTTCAGTATGTCTAAACTGATAACAGTATATGAAACGGAAAATCAAGTCAGCAAAGATCCATTGTGTTTTCATAGTGAGCACCTTCCCCGTAGAACTCAAATTCAATAAATGTGCCTAGTATAAAGCAAACTTAATCTAGCATATTGCACAGGTAACTCACAACCCTAGACTCCTGTGTTCGTCGTGAGTTATACATGCAAAGGTAGCTTAATTTGTCCTAATGGAAAAAAGAATCTGTGTTGGTAACTACTGTTACAATACCACACTTGATCCTGCATCTTCTTGGTCAGGATGTTGCATTTGATAACTGTGGAATTTGTAAGCCTCTAAAAGCCTATGTAATAACAATCATCATTTAAATAAAATTATATCCGTTAGAGTTAAGCTGCACGATCATGGGGTCTTGGTCTGCTTAGTGCACTGTTATGTCCCTAGCGCCTGGAGCATTCCTAGCATATAATAGTTGCTCAATAAAAGTTTCATTTGGATGGTGAATAAATAAGCATGCATAAAAGGACAAGGAAGAATGTTCTCTTTCACGTGCATAAGACCTTTAAAAATTATTTGACAGACAATGTTCTGCCACGTGCTCCCACCCTGTTTCTGGCCAGTGTTACTCCTTGGCCAAATCTCCCAACACTCTGTCACTTCTTTGCGAAATGACCACCAGCTTACACCGATCTCCCGGAGATGTGGGAGATGAACCTTCCACACCCAGATGCGCGTGCGTTTCCCACTGTTGCCCTGTGTGGATGACCTCAGTCACCTTACCCCCTGCCAGGGCGTGTCTCTCCTGACCTGCCTCCGCATCCTTCTCTTTCCTTTCCAAACCCCATGACACAACTCCCCATAGCAAGATTGCTTTGAGTTGTTTTTTTTAAATAACCCGCTAAATTATGCATACCTGCCAGTGACTCTGAATCTGTTCAAAGTTCCATCTTCCCAGTGCATAATAGACATATGCATACTGCATATACGCATAGTACCTAATTGATATAAAGTGTTTTCAAGTGAGTAGTAATTAAATCTAACCAAAAGAGTTTCTGCAAGACTCTGCCATAACCCTGAAGAAACTTTCATTATCCGCATCGCACAAGCCAGCTCGTTCAAATCCACGGCAGTCTTGCTCCCAGAAAATGCTTGCAATTTGGCTTCCACAATTGCCCTGTCTTTTATGCTTCAACTTATTAAAGACTGTTTGCTTTTTTCCCAGATACATTAAGCTTTCCTACCTCCTCCCCTTTGTTCAAGCTCTGGACAAATACCTTTCTTGTGAGAGGCTTATCTCATTGCTAACATTATGGGGCCATCACCCAGATTCTCAACAAAACGGAGATGTACCCTCTCTCCATAAGATCGAGTCCTTGATTCTGCGAAATACGGAGGGACTATTATGTGGAGCTGAGACACAGGGTGCAGTCTGCAGGTTGAATGACTACATCCCTCTGCCTTTAGTATCACTTTTTGTTTCTGGAGGAGACATTCTCGACAATAAATTATGTCATTGAAACATGTACTCTTTTTTAATAGAGATGTGACTGCATTCTATTCCAGCATCAGTTTTCATTGTGATAGCCTGAAGGCAAAATATTATGCTGTTTCTTTCCATTGTCTGCCTTACATTCAGATTTCAGGGCAATTCTGGCATGTTTTCATATTTGGGCTTGATTATTTTTGACGAGCAAACTGAATAAGAACAAAAGTAATGAAACAGATACAGAACTAATGACCTAGATGTAGCATAATCAGGATGACTTAGGGTGGCTTAAATTTAAAAAAAGAAAGATTTTAGGAAAACAGTGTGATCTTTGAAGGCATGAGGCAATTCGGTACTTTTCTTCGCCAAGCAATTATCAGTAATTATATTTTAACTGAGGTTTCCCCTCCGAGTCACCACAGTTCCAAATCTGTGGCACTAAAAGAATAGCAATTAACTGCTGTGTGTTTTCCTTAAAGAATGCTCATGTTTTCATGAAAAATCATCTTGTTTCTGGTCACACTATCGGAAAAGAGTGCACACCCAAACACAAAAAGCCTCCGTTTTTTAAATCCTTTTCTCTTTGCACTCATCATAATTCTTCATCCTTTAGATCATGGCTTTGCTGTGAAGCTTATAACCCCAACATTCTTATTTTTTAAGATTTTATTTTTATTTATAGTTAGAGAGCAAGGAAGGGAAGGAGAGAAACATCAATGTGTGGTTGCCTCTTGTGTGCCCCCAAGTGGGGACTTGGCCTGTAACCCAGGCATGTGCCCTGACTGGGAATTGAACTGGTGACACTTTGGTTCACAGGCCAGCACTCAATCCACTGAGCTACACCAGCCAGGGCCAACCCCAACATTCTTAAAATAAAAACTGAATGACAGCTTCACCACACTAACAGTGGACATCTTCTTTCTTTGTTTATTCACATTGTTCATGTTGCCAGGGGGCAGCTAGTGGCCAATAACCTAATGACATCGGGGTAGGAAAGGGTAATCCCCTTGACTCAGGACAGGCCCCACGAGGGTGTAATTTGTGATCCAGAGCTCCCTGTGGGACCAGGCTGGTGCCGGTCCCCAGCCAAGACCACATCCTTACTTAGCTTTCTTACTCTGTCCTCCCGCTCCTCTCGCTGCCTCCCCTTCTCTTAAGAGTATTCAGACTCTGCTTCTGGGAAACCAGCCTAAGGCAGCAACTGTCAGAGACCAAAGTTGCACCTACCTCCTGGTCACCACACTGGGCAGGACAACCACCAGAATAAAGCGCCAAGAGTTACAGACAGCCAACCAGGGGACGTGTCCAGGCGTGATGCATTTCATGAAAAGCTTGCCCATGTCTTATCTTGTGTTTCTTTGTGATTGGTCCAACCACAGTTGAGCAGCTCATTTCCCCCACTGTGGGTATTTCAGAGCCTCCAGGAGGCCTCCGGTCCTCTGGGCAAAGAGAGTAAGGTCTTTCACCATCTTGGCCCCTGTGGCGAGCACTCGGTTTCATCAGGATGATACACCCATCCAGAAATGCAGAAGCTGCCAAACCTGCCCCCACATCCCAGGCACCTGGGCTCTATGAGGCCTCCGCTGAACCACGTGTAGGAGCGCCAGTGCCAGCTGTATTTGTGGACATGATTTCTAGTCCCCCTCCCCCTCTCATCTTCTCACTGCTGCAGCATGAAGAATGCCGGGAGTTTTTCCTAGCACCACCTCCTCTTTTGAGGCTCTTTTTCAGTTCACAAACATTCGTTCGGTAGAGTTTCAATGTGCAGAGAGAAGCGCAGTTAGTCACTGCTTCAGCTTTTGAGGAGCATGCATAATGTCAGCTTCTCTGCACGGTGCCCGGAGCCCTGGAGTGACCCTTAATCATCAGGCCCTACTCACTTGACATTCCTAGCAGGTGAGATAGGACCGTGATATATTACTCGATTGAGGTTTCGGGAAGAATGTTTACTACTGCTAAGAAGGGAAGTTGGTGAGACTTTCAGTAGCACCATTAATAGATGAATAAAGCACTATGTATATATATATGTGTGTGTGTGTGTGTGAGAGAGAGAGAGAGAGAGAGAGATGTATCTATCACAATTTATAAATAAACTCAAAAATGGCAGAGCTCATTCAAGCCTCCCAGAATCCGCCTCCTTGTCCCATGCGTGCGCCCCAGCAGCGGTCTTTCTTGGATTGTCTGGCCCCTCCACCTCACCTTTTCTCTCCATCCCTAACCCCTCCCTTGCTTCACTTTCTCTCTTCGTAATCCAATTTAGACTCCACGGTCTGTTTTTCAATCACATTCCAGCTCAAAATTAAACTGCCTTGTCCCTAAGTGTTCATGCCACAACGCCCTGACAGAACCCCTGGACCAACTGTTTTCTCCAGGTGTGCATGGGACACTATCGAGGAAAGAGAAAATTGGGCAGATTGGTTCTGCAAAAACGTGTGAGTCCTCAGCCTCAAATGGGCCCTCGACCCTGAGTGGCAACCTCAGGGGTTTCTTAGGCCACCTCCATCTCACAGTCTCTGTTACAAAACTAATTCCAGGTGTCCCCACGTACCCTTAAATCCTGCTTACATTCAGTGGATATAGCTTACGCGCCAATGCTATGCCTCGTCTGTTGCTTCTGTGAGGACTAAAAAAATATTAATACTTTTTTCTCTCACCTTCTACATTCTTCTAGCTGGGCTAACTATCCAATTGACCGACAGATGAACAAGAGAAAATCAAATTTTAATACGTGCGCATGGGGAATTCACATAAGCATGAAAATTCCAAAGACAGTGAGGCAAAGCTGGATATGTGAGACATTATTGAACGAAGCGAAAAGTGGGGGTGGTGGGGAACAGAGGCCTTAGATTTCAGAAGTGAGAACAGGTGATGTACTGGTAGTTGAGGAAGAGGGGAACGCTCCCGGCAGGCAAAATCCCTGCTCGGAAACTCAGAAACGATGGGACATGGCGGGTATCTAGCTCACAGGCACCTGCCCGAAGCCCCCCTGTTTGGCATACTTAATTTCAAAGAGGCTAAGGTGGCATCCTAAATTCTCCTGTCTCCTGAGACAGGTTCCTCTGACCGAATCTCTTGATCAGGAAAGGGGGAAAGATCAAAAGTTCTTTCTGACTCTTCAGTTTCTTTTTTTATTATGAGTTATTGATTATGTTATTACAGTTGTCCTGATTTTTTCCCCTCTGCCCCCTGCACCGCCACTCCCTCAGGCAACCCCCGCACCATTGTTCATGTCCATGGGCCGTGCATATAAATTCTTTGGCGACTCCATTTCCTATCCTGTACCTTACATCCCCATGGCTATTCTGTAACCACCTATTTGTACTTCTGAATCCCCTCACCTCTTCACCCATTCCTCCACACCCCCCTCCCATCTAGCAACCAACAAAACACTCTCCATATCCATGATTCAGTCTCTGTTCTTGTTTGCTTAGTTCGTTTTTTAGATTCAGTTTTTGATAGATATATATTTGTTGCCATTTTATTGTTCATAGTTCTGATCTTCTCTTTTTCCTAAATAAGTCCCTTTAACATTGCATATAATAATGGCTTGGTGATGATGAACTCCTTCAGTTTTTTCTTGTCTGGGAAGCCCTTTATCTGCACTTATTTTCTAAATGACAGCTTTGCTGGATAGAACAATCTTGACTGTAGGACCCACTTTTCATGACTTTGAATATTTCTTGCCAATCCCATCTAGCCTGCAAAGTTTCTTTTGAGAAATCAGCTGACAGTCTTGTGGGAACTCCCCTGTAGGTAACTAATTTCTCTTGTTACTTTTAAGATTCACTCTTTATCTTTAACCTGTGGCATTTTAATTATGTGTCTTGGAGTGGGTCTCTTTATATGCATTCCTGTTGGGGCCTCTCTGTGCTTCCTGGGTTTGCATGTCTATTTCCTTCACCAAATTAGGGAAGTTTTCTTTCAGTGTTTTCTCAAGTAGATTTTCAGTTCCTTGCTCTTTCTCTTCTCCTTCTGGCACCCCTATGATGCAAATGTTGGAATGTCGAAGCTGTCCCAGAGGCTGCTTACACTATACTCATTTTTTTCTGGATTGTTTTTTCTTCTTGTTCTGATTGGTTGCTTTTTGCTTTTCTTTGTTACATATTGTTAATTTGATTCTTGGCTTCATCCTGTCTACTGTTCTTTCCCTGTGAATTGTCCCTTATTTTGATTAGGGAATCCTTTGTTTCTGACTGGGTCTTTTTTATGCTGTTGAGGTCCTCACTAAGTCCTTGAGCAACCTTATTACCAGTGTTTTGAATTCTCTTTCTGATAGATTGGTTGTCTCCATTTCCTTTAGCTCTTTTTCTGGAGTTTTTATCTGTTCTTTCATTTGGGCCATGTTTCTTTGTTTCTTTGTTTCCTTGTTTCCGCAGCCTCCCTGTGTTTGTCTCTGTGTACTAGGTAGAGCTGCTTTGACTCCGTGTCTTGGTAGTGTGGCCTAATGTAGTAGGTGACCTGTAGGGTCCAGTGGCACAGCCTCCTCTATCACCCAAGCTGGGTACTAGAGGTGCACACCTCATGTGGGCTGAGTACACCTTCCTCTTGTAGTGGAGCCTTGATTGCTTTTGGCAGATCAATGGGAGGGATTTACCCAGGCCAGTCAGCTACAAGGACTGGCTGTGACCGCTGACCACCAACCCCCACCCTCCATGGAGGATCAGCTGTGCAGGGTCAGGGTGGTGGTTCTCCAACGTGATCTGTAGCTGTCCACTGGGCGCACAGGCCCTGGGGTTTCCCTGGGTAGTGTAGGCCAAGGTCAGCCCCCACCTGTGTTTTGCCCAGGGCCACCCTGCCTGAGCTGTAAGGCAATCTGAGATGGTTGCTACTTGTGCTGGGCTTGGAGATTCCCAGAGAAAGCCAAGCTGTGAATCTAGGCTGGCTGCTGCCACTGCTGGGCCTGGGGCCACTTAGCAAGAGCTACAGGGGCCAGGGCCTCCCTGAGGCTGGCTGTTGCTTATTTGATAGGATGTAAAAAGTTGTGAAGTATGAGCCAAGACTGGCCATTTATATAGAAAAGTCTCTGTTAACAGCTTGGGTGAGTTCATAAGTTAGGTGGACAGAGCCTCCAGGGATCTCCAGGGCAGGACAAAGAATGTCAGCCAGGTTGATGGAGTTTCAGATATGACACCTGCCTGCCGGCTCTGTGGCTGTGCAGGATGGTTCAGAAGAGAGACAATGGCCTCTGCCCACCTTTCTGTCTGGGAGAAAGCTGTCCCCCACCTCTCACCTTGATGCCAGACACTTCATTTCCTCCCAGTATGCCACTGGTGCCTTTCAAGCTGCTATCATGGTGCTGGAGCTCAGAAGGAGTGAGTCTGAGTCAGTGAGTTGTATGTGGGCTCTTTAAGAGGAATTGCATGGGACTCCAGAATGTTCTTCCACTAACTCAGTCCCCACTAGTTTTTGTAGCCAGAAGCTATGGGGACTTATCTTCCTGCCAGTGGAATCCTGGGCTGGGGGGCCTGGTGTGGGGCTGGGACTCCTCACTCCTGAGATACCCCTCCCAAATTATTATCCACCACGTGTGGGCATGGGAGCAGCCCATTCCGCACCCCTCCTGCCAATTGGGATGGATGTGATTTCTTTAATTCTGTTGTTGTCAGACTTCTGTTCAACTTGATTTCATAGTTGTCAGACTTCCATTCAACTCAATTTCCGATGGTCCTGAATGACGGTTGTTCTATATTTTAGTTGTAATTTCGATGTGGTTGTGCAAAGAGGTGAACCATGTCTGCCTACACCACCATCTTGACCGGAAGTCAGTTGTTTGTTCTCAATAAACAGCTTAAATCAATATCCCAAAAAGCACCTTCAGTGTGGCAGCATTTTGATCCCTTCACTTCATGCTTCCCAGAGGAATTGGAGGCCCTCAAAGTCGAAGTTAATTAACTTACTCTCACCAGTCCTCCAAACGGACCTTCTTCTGTGCCTTGTGGAATTGTCCATTGCCTGTCTCGTTAAAGCCGCTCCCTTAAAAGTAATGTTCCCTTTTCAATAGACCTTTCCTTTCTTTTGCCGCAAAGTGGATGATTACAAAAATTCTAAATCCATATTTGAACAAATCTTTAACTACACAAGGATAAGCAAAGATCTGATGAGCAATTAAATTTCATAAAAAGAAGAAAAACTTGACACATCAGACTAATATATCATTCTAAATCAGTACTTTTATATCTATAATCAGAGAACATTTAATGAAGTGAAAATTCTGCCTGCATGAAACTAGTCATAATAAAATTAGACTTGGTTTGCTCTTTCATGAAGAACATATTCCAGATGTTTAAGTAATTCAAAGAAAACCCACAGTATAATGGCTCCCTTCAATGTTTTCTCTTGCTTTCCAACTAGAATAAAATCCACTGAAACACTGGCAGTATTTAAACAGCCCATCACAATGTTCAGAGTGAACTGTACTTTTTGACATTTTGTATGCAGTGTTTAATAATTGAAAGATAAATTTATATGTGCAATATGAAAAGCTTCTCGTATTTGAAATATAGCCAAATGCAGTGTTGCATCTCTGAAATGGTACCTGTATTCACTGTGTCCTGAGTGAACACATATGTACACATATGTCCATTATGTGTACATAATGTGTCCTGAGATTCAGTGTTGAGGGGGCCATACTTCTCCCTATGGACACTTCTGGGCACTGACAACCCACAGCAGTGAGCCAGCCCCACACACTATGCAGTTGCCACCAGAACCTAAGTCAAGTGCCAAAATGAGCGCTGACTGGAACACTCTCCTGCCTCCTCTTTCCTTTTTTTTTTTTTTCCCCTACCATCAGTGTTATCTCCTTTCCTCCATCCTCATGCGCTTAGTGCCCTGATGGTGACTTTTTGCTGGTTATAGTTCTTCAGTCTGCTCAGGCCCATGACCATATCTGCCCACCCTGAACCTTCACACTAGGTTATCTCTTTATCAACTAACCTTCCCCCAAGGCTCCATTTATCTTAACAGAAATTTAGGCATTCGAATTACACTAGACAGATGGTTCATTTTCTCCTTAATTGATGATAATACTAGTCGCAGTGACAACGGTAGTAAAAGAGTTGTAGTAAAAGTTTCTAATAGGTGCTCATTCTTCCAATTCAATTAGGACCGAGAGTTCAACCATTAATTGAAAAAGACTGTTAAGTCAGGGAATCATAAAAACTACGTCTTAAACATTTTATCCATTTTAAAACACTCATTAATATTTTAATATTATATGAAGGTTTTTTTCTTTGTAGATTCACTGATCAGAGTTCTCCATATACCACACTGATAATGCAAACTTTTTGATTTCCACTTTCTTTAATGTAGAGAGTCCATCCAGCAACAGGAGAAGCATCCTGAATATGGAATCCTTCTAAATTGTTTGGATTATTTCTCCAGTTTTTTATGGTCTTATGTATACACCTAATTCAGCAATACTTCTTTTTCTTTTGAAGCTGGGTATCCATCTCAGTTAATAATAACTCAGAAATAATAACTCATTTTTAGACTTGTATTTCTTTGGTTAGGGAAATCTTTAATGGAACTATGGAATTGCAATACTAACTTGCAAAAATGGGTTTGAGACCACAACTGACTGTTGTAACATACACACAACTGACAACTCAAGTAATGAAAGCTGAAGATCACGCGCACTGACAGATACTGCTAACATTTCATGTAGCGGCTGTTAGAGGTTTCAGCTTGTGTGTTTCACAGAGGAATGAAGACTCTGGCTAACCTGGTGAGTCTTGAGTGGAGATGAGTTAAGAGAACTTCTACTACAATTGCTAGATATGGGTGCAAAAAAGAAGCCACCAGATCCCATGACAGTGGACAGAGAAAGAAAGAGAAAGGAAAAGAAGGAGCAGGAGGAGGAGAAAAGGAGGGAAAACAGGAAGAAGAGAGGAGAGGCAAAGGGAGAGTGAGGGTCATGATGAATTACCAGTACTGGAACCTGGTTTTTAACCCCCTTTGTTCTCCAAACCACTGATGCAGAATAAAAATCTGTGTCCACAAGATAAAATATGACAAAAGTAAAGAAAAGAAAAATCTGGGTCCAGGGCTGTGAGGGAGAAAGTGAAAATCAAAATATTCTAACAAGAGCCATTCGAACATGTAGGTTATGTAATCCAAACAGAGCTGAAATGTAGATGTGATTTAAGTGAGATGGCTACTCAGCCTCGCGGCTGAGTGCCCCACTAGTGAACGCAGATGACTGGCGTAGAGGGCTAGTCCGCAGCACTGTCAGAGTTTGCCTGGCTGTCCTGTAGCCTCTGGCTTCCCATTCGCAGTTCCCACTCATCGGGTATTTATTTGTGGTTACTAGAAACAGATGTTATTATCCAGAAGAGAGTGGCTCCATTTTATAATCGTTGTCCTTGTCTGGGTTTCCCTGTTGTCATTTCAGAAATGTCTTCCAACTTGTCTATTATGTAAAACAAAGTGATTGTGCCTCATTTACTTATAAGGAAATGAAGTCATAATATCTACTATCAATCCCTATAAAAACCTTTAGTTTCCGACTGATTCCCATGACATTCCACTAATATAAAGATGAATACATCAGAGAGCATTTTTTGCATGTGTGTGTTCAGTCAGAAGAGTGTCTTTTGTTTTTCTTTGTTTTAATTTGTATGGATATACAGTTTAAATAGCATAAAGTTGACCCTTTGAAAGTGTATGATTCAGGAGTGTTCAGCATATCCACAAGGTTGTGCCCGCATCACCACTGTCTAATTCCACCATATTTTCATCAGTCCCAGAAGGAACCCCGTGATTCTTTAATACTTTAATGACCACTTAAAAGAACTGTAAGTTCAACTCAGTGCTTATCACAGTGGCTAGTGTTACTTCAGAACTATGTAAGAGTCTTCTACTCCATACAATAGCACATATTAGTGGTGAGATATTTGGGTTGATTTGAGAAGATTAGACAATCTCTTTTCTTTTGAAAAAGAAATTTTTTTATTGTTGTTCAAGTACAGTTTTCTACCTGTTCCCCCACCCCTCCCATCACCCCAGCCCTCCCCACCTCCCTCCCCTGTTTCTACCCCCCTTATTTTTGTCTGTGTGTCCTTTATACTTGTTCCTGCAAACCCTTCCCACTTTCCCCCCATTGTCCCCTCCCCTCTCCCCCCTGGTCACTGTCAGCCTGTTCTCTATTTCAGTGTCTTTGGTTATATTTTGCTTGCTTGTTCATTTTTGTTGATTAGGTTCCAGTTAAAGGTGAGAGACCATATGGTATTTGTTTTTCACCACCTGGCTTATCTCACTTAGCATAATGCTCCCCAGTTCCATCCATGCTGTTGCAAAGGGTAGGAGTTCCTTCTTTCTTTCTGCTGCATAGAATTCCATTGTGTAAATGTATCACAGTTTTTGATCCACTCATTTACCGATGGGCACTTAGGCTGTTTCCACGCTTGGCTATTGTATATTGTGCTGCTATGAACATTGGGGTGCATAGGTTCTTTTGGATTGGTGTTTCAGGGTTCTTAGGGTATAATCCCAGCTCTGGAATTACCAGGTCAAAAGGCAGTTCCATTTTCAGTTTTCTGAGGAACTCCCATACTGTTTTCCACAGTGGCTGCACCAGTCTGCAGTCCCACCAACAGTGCACTAGGGTTCCCTTTCTCCACAACCTCACCAGCACTTGTTGTTTGTTGCTTTGTTTATGATGTCCATTCTGACTGGTGTGAGGTGATATCTCATTAGACAATCTCTTTTAGAATGTACCCACTGATTCCTTCCATGGGGAGTGGGAGGGAACCGGAATTATAGATGAGGTCAGTGTAAACTGTTTTTTACCAACTCAGTGAACCAGAGAAATAACACCTGCCCAGATCAAGCGAGTCAAAACAGCACTGCAGCCAAGCCAGTGACGCTGTCCTTGTGCGCAGACATTACATTACACACATTGTTCTCCTAAGTGAGGGAGTTTGTCCCTTAGAAACTGCTCATTGGAACATGTGGCCATCATGCATCTTGTTAAAGCTCCATAAATGTCTTCTCAGGAGCATAGATATGATGCATGATAATCTCCTCCCCGTATCTGCATAGGGTTCTTCTGGCCAACAAGTCGCCATGATGGATCGCGTCAGAGAATCCCAATCTAGTGCTTTAGCGACAGCTGAGAAGCCCCGTGGGAGCCTCTTCAGTCATTGCTACAAGGACTAAAGTACCGGGAGACCAGGAAGTCATTCTTAGACCTTGACAAAATACCCTAATCTCTAAGTGAATCTATTTATTATGTAGTTGGGGCAATGTATGAATGTAATATTGTGTGACTGAACGTATCTTTTTATTGTGGAAAAAAAAGATCCATTTCTGGTTGTGGGATGAGTAGAATTTAGATCTAGGAGCACTATGTTTTTCCCTGTTCCTTTGCCAATCCAGAATTTCTTTGCAGAGGTATATACTATATTTGTTGAGAATCGGCACTCTGGAGACAGGCAAACCCGGGTAGGTCCCAGGTTCCTCAGGTTTGACCCATCGGGTCTTGGGAGATGTTTAACCCCTGCAAGTTTATTTTCTCGTGTGTGAGACGACAATTTGCCAACTATTAACCTCCTAGGGCTATTGTGTAGGAATAGAAGCAAATTCAGTGTGGACAAAGTCCACCACAGCACCGAAGAAGCACTCCCTACATCCCGTTATTCCCCATTCACAAATGGCTGTTGTCACACTACCGCTGTGACAGCGCAAACATCGCTGACTCTGCGACCCACACGGGGTAAGGTAGCTCGTAGCTCCCATGTGTCTGTCTCTGTGATTTAAATACGCTCATCGTCCGATTTGCCCTTGACTGTTTCACGCAGGCACTTCGAGGAGAAATTGCGCCTCTTAAAGAGAATGTGAGCCACGTCAACGACCTTGCCCGCCAGCTCACCACGTCGGGCATTCAGCTGTCACCGTACAACCTCAGCACTCTGGAAGACCTGAACACTCGATGGAAGCTTCTGCAGGTAGGCACACTGTGAGCACTGCGGCTCCTTGTGACAGTAAGAGAATATACAGACAAGGCCTGGTTTTTGAGGAACCAAAAAGAATTTTTTTCCCATCATAGCCACAGTAATATTGTGTGAGTGTAGGCTATCTTATATTATTTGATAAGTCCCTATATAAATGTTTGCAATCCTATTACAGTTAACCCTTATAAATGGCTTAAAGTTAGGCTTTACTATAGCTTGCAATAAGCGTGGGAGATAATGCTTAATCATGATTAAAAAACTAAATTACTGGCATGCAATTACTTTGTACTATTATTGCTTGGATTCTTAAAATAGCTTTCCCTTTGGAATCCTAATTCATACAAAAGTCAAAGGCGAGACGTTCTCAAATCTTTTAAAGAAAGAGCATTTTACCACAGACCCACACATGGAGGTTTTTCTAGGTTTCCATAATAAAGTCAAGGAATGTAAGTATTCTCAAGGTTATCAAAACTCACTATGCCTCACTCTCTCATGGGGATATTAAATGTTTCTAAAATATTGGTTAATTACTAGGACAAGTAAGTCAAAGCACATGGAAAGTACTTGGAATAGCACTAGTACATAGCGACACTGCATAAATTCCCGCTCTTGGTACTATTGCAGTTATAATTATTGCTACCACAGCATACAGGTTTTGGAATCAGTCTTACTGAGTGACCTTGAAGACACTTGGCCTCTCCGATTGTTAGTTTTCTCATCTGTAACATGCTTGCTCTAATATTAAATGAAGTAATTCATGTAGAGTTGTTGGGACAGTACGTGGCTCGTAATAAGAACTCAGAAAACTTAATGGTGGGGGAGGTGCATCTCTATGTTCTGTGTGTGAAGAACCCCGCGTTATACCCTAACACCCTGAGACCGATTGAACCACACAATTGGATAGTTGTTTTCTCTCCTTTTCCCAGTTTCATAGGACACAGAGGGTATGCTGCTGGGGACAGAGAGGCAACTGGGTTTCCAAATACTTTCTTCCAATGTTTTAATAAGAAAGAAAACCTGCTAAACCAGATTACTTTTCCAAATGGCAGTCCATTTACAAGTGATTGAAAGTCCCGTTAAGGAATTGCTAGATCTTTAATAAAAACAAGTTCCAAAGTCAAGACCTCTTGAGATTTCATATAATTTCATTCTTGTCGCGATCAATAATCTTGAAATATTTGTGTGATAGAGTGTTGGAACTGGCATTGACTAAAGCAAGGCAGGATACTGAAGCAATGTGTTCCTATGTCTGCTTGCTCCAGAGTGGTTAAGCACTATGCAAAGCTTACCAGCTTTATCTTAGTATGTTTTCCATTTTAGGCATAAATAAGGAAAGTAATAAATGTCCAAAGAAAAGCAATGGCTGTGTTCGTTCCGTGTAAGCAGACTTGAACTATATCTTCAAATTTCTCTGAGAGAGCTGAGTTCCACATTTGCTTTCCGAACGTACTACAAGATTTATAACACTAGCGTCTAAATTTACCGATGAGGTCAAAAGGTTATAACCAATAGGAAAAGTTTTTAAGATCTAATGCTAAGGGGTCCATTATAGCTTGTGCTATTTAGATGTAAAGTGGAAGGAAATGTGAATCGCTTAATTTCTACCATTCTTTCAAGCAAATAAGGACTTGGATGTGGATATAAGGAAGTCCATGAAAGGAGACAGTGTGATGCAGTAAAAAGAACACTGCGGTGAATATCGGAAGGCCTAACTTCACCTCGAAACCTGGCTATTATTTGATCGCGTTATCGCGAGAAAGCCGTTTAACCTCTCTCAGCTTCAATCCCTTCATTTCTAAAATGAGCCAGCCCATTTTGCCTGAAGTCACATCTGGTTCAGTCATATGATTCTGAAGCTGGGTATGGGGAGGTGGGGGAGATCCCATATGACAAAACTTAGTTGAGAATCAGTTGAGTTACTTCCTTGACTCATACTGCAGAGGGGGCTTGTTGGAATTGTGCCCCTCCTCCTGTGAATGCTCACTTTCAAACCCCCCACCCCCAGACCCGCATGCGCACGGTCTTTTCATGTTACACAGTTTGGTTGGTTTGTGGTACATGCTCTTATTGTGGCAAGTTTCACTTGTTACTATTTTTGAACGTGACCTTAAGGATATGCTTTAAAAGCGTTTTTAGCTCAAAGCTGATAAATCCAAGGTTTCGGTTTGCATAGAAGTGAGTCAAGATGATTCTATTCTTTTCTTTTTCTGACCATAATTCTAACCACTTGGCTGTATTATAAATGCAAGACCTTGTTCAGAGAGTCAACAAAGCAGGAGAAGAGGTTCACATCAGACAGCTTCACCCCCGTTCCTGGGAGAGCAGCTCACATTGAGGACAGTTCACATCTAGAAGAACGTACGTGAGACTAAAGCATTACCCGGCTTCTACGGAGGGAAGTTTGAGCCCACCGTCATTATGCTATTGTATTTCTGAAAAAATAAACAATGTAGTCACAGTGCTACATCAGTTACTAAAGTCCTGTTGAAAGACAAGTACAAATTCATCTTTGCTTCTTTGTCTGCTAAAACAACGAAAATCAAGAAATAGAGACTTGGAGTAGCAGGAAGGCAGATATAAACCTAAGAAAAGCAGTCTCAGAGTTGGGCAAAATAGTATAGTAAAAGAAGTGGAGTCACATACTACCAGGCTGTGTCTACTATCAGACCACCCTGGGGTGAGTTACATGATCCATTACTTTTTATTGTAAAAGAAATCCATGGTATTCTTTTTGCTGTATGTGATAACAGTCCAAACATTAGAAACAGACAAAGCGTGTAGATGTGAACTCGAACAGCAGATAAGAGCCAGGTACGATTTATCTGCACCTAGAAACAGTGTGTGCAGAGTTCTGTATGTATTTTGAAGCCACAGGCAGAAGTACAGAGACATTGGTTTGTCCATTTGAAACTCTCAGATCATATTTTCCCCGTGGACACATTGGTGTGGATGTTACTACTAGACCACTCTTGATAATGTGGTTTTGACGTAGGAAACCATCGTTTCCTGTAGCTGCAAATTTCTGTGTATGTTACCTCATTTAATCCTCAGAACATGAGGCTGCATCATGATAATATACTATCATACAGCCATCAACAAATAAGAAAACTGAGACTTAGAAACATTAAGTGACACAATGACAGTCACACAGCGTGTAAGGGTCTGTTGAGACCTAAATCAGCTCCTCTGAACTGCAGCATCCATGCCCTTTTCGTTTCTTTTTAAAGTCTTCTGAAGTTTGAACTTAACAAAGTCATCCTTTAGAGCTATTTTGGGCCACACAGGTATGAAATGCTTCACTGTCTTCACGCTTCCCCTCCTTTTAAAACGATTCTCAGGGATATTAACTTGGAAATCTTCCTTTCTACAAACCAATGGATTCATGAGCCCAGTTCAGTGTACCCCTTAAAATCACACCTGACGTTTCAAATATAAAACTACAAAGCATTATATTTCTCCTTGTTGTCTCTAGAACTCAGCAATTGTAGTAAAATCAGCCAGAAGTAATTTTAATGAGTTATCTCTGAAAGCAACACCAATGCTAATATTTGATCCAGTACAAATGAGTGCCAAAACCAAATGGGAAGAAACGTAAACTAGGGATAAACCTTTCTAATTCTGAAGCAATGCACACACATTCAGTGGCGCGGGCATGCTGTTGATTCACCGAACGCAGGGAAGATTTTTCCCTAGGGACGTTTTGCTAGGGAATACCCTAACCATTTCTCTGCATCACACGTTAATCCACGAATAGCAACAGAAGCTGCAAATATGCTTTCATTTAAAGGGCACGTGCTTTATAGCCTGTAGGACTCTATAGCATATCATCACTTGAAAAATATTGAATATGAAGACATTTCCAGATATGACATTCTTTAAATATGTTTAAGAACAGTATCATGAATTATGTATATTTTTTAAAGGTTTCGTAGGAGTCTTCCAAAGTCATGCAGACGGTTATACAGGGTGGGGCAAAAGGAGGTTTAACAGTTTGAAGTACAGGGTTTATTCTACAAACACCTTTTTGCATCAAGCGTCGTCTCTGACTTGAATACAAAACCGTCTTGCCCGCATGCCACCGTTCTTCATAAATAAGTAAATGCAGTTGTGTTAGCACACTCAGGCCGATTCTCATCAGCTGGTCACTTTTGAAGCCGTGCTTCTATTGGGTAGACATCCTCTAATTCTTGGACTATTAAGGTGGAATCCACAGGCTTGGAAGGACTGTAAGCCACTATCCAAAAATACTGCAGTGATGTAGGAAAAACTACGCTAACACATTCTGAACTGTAGGCAGCTCTTATAAAAAGATTTTAAGCCCTGGCTGGCGTAGCTCAGTGGACTGAGCGCAGGCTGCAAACCGAAGCATCGCAGGTTCGATTCCCAGTCAGGGCACGTGCCTAGGTTGCAGGCCACTGCCCCCAGCAACGGCACATTGATATTTCTCTCTCTCTCTCTTTCTTCCTCCCTTCTGTCTCTAAAAATAAATAAATAAAATCTTAAAAAAAAAACAGGAGATTAAAAAAATGATTTTAAGTATAACATCTAGTTTGATGTGGCCACTGGCAGGACTTTATAAGAAGCTGCAGGTAAGGGAATTGAAAAGAACAAAGGAAAGAAGAACATGTTCGTTTGTTTTTCAGTAAAGGTTAGGTCACAGAAAGATTTGTTGGTATTAGGAATAGAATGACCTGTGATAAAAGGGCAATTAAGTTCTAGGAAAACATCTTTTCGGTAAGGAGAGAACTATCATTTATGCTTAACCTTGGCTTTGTTTAAAAAAAAAAAAAACAAGGAGTGAACAAGGCCCTTTAAAGATTTGAAGGAATGTGGAAATCTAAATGCCCAGGATATTTACAGCCCTTAGAACCCGCTGAGGTCGTAGTATCCTGTCAAGATTAGGAACGTTTTCCTCAGTCAGTGTGGTTTTCAGTGTTTTCACAGCTAATTGCACTTTATTCAAAAGGAATTATACTGCCCTGGTTGGTTGGCTCAGTTGGTTGGAGCGTCATGAGTAAACCAAAAGGTCGTGGGTTCGATTCCCAGTCAGGGCCCATGCTTAGGTTGTGGGTTTGCTCCCTGGTCAGGGTGCTTATGATTGATGTTTCTCTCTCTCTCTCTCTCTCTCTCCCTCTCTCTCTCTCTCTCTCAAATCAATGAACATACCCTTGGGTGAGAATTAAAAAAAAAAACAAGGAATGACACTGAAATTGCCTAGATAACCTTAAGAGTAACATGGCCCAAGTGTTCCAGTGTCTCTGCCTGTCCTCCTCACCCCAAAGAAGAATAGTCCCGTTTTCAAGGGCATTGTCTATTTTCTAAAAAAGGCATCAGGATGCGTGGGACTATAGGGAGAAACCTTAATGATGTAGGGAATGCGACCGGAACAAATATATGAGGCACAAAATGAGAGTGAAGTTAGGCAGAGCCAAAGAAATATTAGCTGAAGAGAATGAAAGGTATATTAATTTTCCCAGAGATTTTATAAAGTGAACAACGATCATTATAAGGTAGAAGTTCGGAGGCCTGATTGCTTGATCTTTATGCACTGCGTGGTTTCTGACTTGCTTTAATTAGGAACTATTTTTGCTAGTTCTGACACTAGCTACTAGGGTAATCCATTGAAGTGTTTCATTATTGTCTTGGTTAAGATGTAATGTGTTCCTGTTAACTATGTTTAAACAGAAATTTTATATATTTACAGATGTGGCTCCTTCGGTTTCTTGATCTCCCTAGTTCCTTTCTAGAAATGCACATAGAATTCTATTTCAAATTGCCATAATGTTAATCACTCATGTTGAAATGCTCACGTTTCGTGTTTTCTTTTCCTTCTCCCTGATTCCTCAGCTGACCTTTGCCCTCCCCTCAAATTTCTCACTGCTTTATTCTTTGTTCTTCCAAGCGCTCCCCTCTCTGAGTGTCTCTCTGACCTCTCCCCTTCCCAGCAGCCTGACCCCGCCCCACCCGTCTCCCGCCTTTGTTTGCCCTGCTTGTTTTCGGCTCTGCTTCTCCCACTGTCCCGCTGCGTGTGAAACACCCTGCCAGCAGCTGCTCACATTTCCCAGGCTACGTCATGCACAGCATTCAAAGAGCTGCTGTTCTCACACTTCCCCCAGAAAGACTCCTTGCTCCTCCTTCCCTGCACATTCCTCTGGAAATAACCCCTTTTCAGACCATACGAAAAGCTGAATGTGAAAGTCCACTTCTGTAAGTAGGACTGCAAGCCAGCTTATAAAAGTCAGACATGCCATCTTTAAAGGTCAATACCACAGAGTGAATTTTAAATTGCTGTAGTTTATTTGAATATTTTTTAATTCTTACAAATTCTATAATCGCCTTAAAACAGTTCTCATTATGATGCAGATTCTCCCCTCAATTAATATATTTATTCCAAAGATTAATGATATGTGGATAGAAAATACAGTAAATGAGAAAATGATTATAATATTAGAAATGCAGGGTTTTTTTAGCACAGAGCCATACTTTTTGGAGGCACAATATAGATTTGAGAAGAATCTATTTTAATCAGTATTCTGCATTACTGAAATGAACAACGAGCACTTACCTAGCGCTTACCGCATGCCATTCACTGTTGTCTGACTTTTACAGGCCCCAACACTGTTAAGCCTCACTATCACCCTGGGAGGTAGAGACAATTTTTATCTTCATTTTACAGGTGAGAAAAATGAGGAACCAAGGGGTTAGGTGGCTTGACTGAGTTCACATAGCTGGTAAGTGAGACAGCCAGGATTTGAACCCAGGCAGTTTAGCTGGGGAACGTGTCAGAACCACTAACTACAGAATACCACCGCTGATACAAAGTTAGATTGACCTGACAATGTTTCCTCTTCATCTGCAATTCCGTTCTTTAAACAAAAAATAATTTGCCAGGAGTTACCTGCATAAGAGTTAGGAAAGGCAGATTTAGATTGAAGTGATTATATGAATCTCAGACCACAATGTCGGGAATAGCCTATTTTACCCAGAGCCTGGATCATTCACAGGTGAAAAATGAGAATCTCATCCTCCTGAAATGAGCAAAAATACTCTTTCACTCAATAAAGATTGTTCTGGTACCTCCCATCTGCCAAACTCAGTGTTAGAAAATGGGGATGTAGTTGTGGGAAAAAACAGATGCAGTCTCTGCCCTCGTGGAGGTTATAATTTCTTAAGAAAACAGACATACAAAAAATGTTTTCTAATACAAAAAAAATCTTCTCATGGAATAGTAACAAATGGTGTTAAGTGCAATAAAGGAAATTGCAAGGCATATAGGGAGAACCTGAGTGGTGGGGGGGCAGGGGGGGGAGAGAGAGAGAGAGAGAGAGAATGCTATAGTGAGGGTAAGAGACAGGGAAGGCCGACCCAGAAATCTTCCCAGAGAAAGCGGCCTTCCAGCTAAAACCTAAAGGATGAGGACAAGTTAACTAAGTGATTTTTCTATTTATATGTAGCTGTTATTGTAAATGACCTGAAGCTGGGGACTAACAAATTAAACAGAGTAGTAATATTCCAATATGTAAATTTAATAAGTAAAAATCATTTGAAGTAATGGACTGCAGAGTTGACATGTAATTAAGTCATATCAATAAGATTTTCTAGCCCTGACCAGTGTGGCTCAGTGGATTGGGTGTCACCTTGCAAAATAAAAGGCCACCGGTTCGATTCCCCGTCAGGACACATGCCTGGGTTGCAGACCAGATCCCCAGTTGGAGGCGTGCGAGAGCCAAGCAATAGATCGTTCGCTCTCACATTGATGTTTCTCCCCCCCCCCTCTCTCTCTCTCTTTTTTTTTAGAACTACAAGGCAGACTTTAAAGATTTTATTTATTTATTTTTAGAGAGGGAAGGGAGGGAGAAAGAGAGAGAGAGAAACATCAATGTGTGGTTGCTGGGGGTCATAGCCTGCAACCCAGGCATGTGCCCTGACTGGGAATCGAACCTGCGATGCTTTGGTTCGCAGCCGGTGCTCAATCCACTGAGCTACGCCAGCCAGGGCTTTCTCCCCCTCTCTTTCTCCATCCCTTCCCCTCTAAAATAAATAAGCTTGTCCTCGGGTAAGGATTTTAAAAAAAGATTTTTTATCATTCTTGATCACAAACAGCATCCCATTTGCTTTCTTCATGGCACCTGTGAAAATCTCTAGCTGTGTGTTTGTTCACTTACTTATTAAAAGTCTGTCTCCCCAACCTGAATTGAATGTCCGCTGCATGAGGGCAGAGTCCCCAGACACCATCACGATAGACACTTGTCAGGATCTTTTACATAGCAGCCATTCCATAAATAGTTCTTGAATTGCTGAATGCATGAAATTAAACAAAAAGGTTATTAGAAACTATACAGTAAACAGAATGTTATACCATGGGGGGGGATTCAGAAACAAAACTCTTATTTCTGAAGAAACAGTATTCATGCCTTGATCTGTGAATTCATAGAGTTCACCAATGTTTAAATAATCTTCCCAAACCTCCAAAAAGAAAAAGGACTTCAGAAATTAGATGTGCATCCTTTACTCTGTGGTGAACATGGCGTACTCACATTCTAGACTTTTGTCAATGAATAATGATCTGCGTGTTCTGACAACATGCAGTATACTTAACGTTACCTTTGAAAGAACCTGAGATAAAATAGCTTCTCTTTCCCCCCTTCTTATTGATGTGTAATTGACCCGTAACATTATCATCATTTCAGCTGTACACTGTAATGATTCCATATGTGTATATATTGTGAGGTGATCACCACAATGAGTCTAGTTAACATCCATCACCACACCTACTTATGACTCTTTTTCTTGTGATGACAGCTTTTGAGATCGACTGTTTCAGCAACTGTCAAATATAAAATACAGTGTTACTAACAATGGTCACCACGCTGTACATACCCATGATGTGACATATGTATTTTATACCTGGAACTTTGTACCTTTTGACCCCCGTCATCCTTTCACCCACCCACCCCACCCCCACTTCTGGCAACCACCAGTAGTCTGTATCTGTAAGCTCATTTTGGGGGGAGCAGTTCTTTTTTTTTAGATTCCACCTAGAAGTGAAATCATATGGTGTTTGCCTTTCTCTGTCTGATTTATTTTGCTTAGCGTAATGCCCTCTAGGTCCAACCATGTTTTCGTAAATGGCAAGGTTTTGCTCTTTTTATGGCTGAATAATATTCCATTATATACAGGCCACATTTTGTTTATCCACTCAGCCGTTGGTGGACACTTAGGTTGCTTCCATATCTTGGCTATTATGAATAATGTTGCGATGAGCATAGGGATGCATGTGTTTTTTGAATTAAGGTTTTTGTACCTTCCCTTTTCCTTTTTAAAAAAAATTATTGAATTTATTGGGTGATATCGGTTAATAAAATGATATGGATTTCAGGTATACAGTTCTATAATACATCATCTGTATGTTGTATTGTGTGTTCACCACCGCAAGTCAAGGCTCCTTCCATCACCATTAATCCCTCCCTTACCCTCTTCTACCCCCCCCCAGGGCCTTTCCCTCTGGTCATCACCGTACTGTTGTCTGTGGGCCTGAGTTGTTGGGTTGTTGCTTCTTTTTTTTTTTGCTTAATCCCTTCACCTTTTTCACCCAGTCCCCCAACCCCCTCCCCCCTGACAGGTGTCAATCTGTTCTCTGTATCTAAGTATCCCTTTCTATTGAATATTTTCTTTGTTCATTTATTTTGTTCTTTAGCTTCTATATATTTATCTTTATGCCATACCATATCTCTAGATATGCTATTTGTCACTCTCTGACTGGCTTATGTCACTTAGCATAACACTGCATTTTTCGGACCATAAGATGCACCTAGGTTTTAGAGGAGGAAAATAGGGGGAAAAATTTTTGAAGCAAAAAAAGGTGGTGAAATATTTAATGACATAAATAACATAGCGTTTCACCAATGTAAATGTAAACAGAACTCAACAGCAGCATTAACGGCCATTATTCCTCCCAAATTTGGGGGAGAGCGGTGAGGGTGGGAGGTGCGTCTTATAACCCCAAAAATATGGCGCTCTCCAGGCCCATTCTTGTTCTTGCACAGGGTAAGATTTCCTTCTTTTTTACAGCCAAGTAGTGCTCCATTGTGTAAATATAGCGCAGCTTCGTTATTCAAGCTATGTGCTATTGTTTGATCCTTTGCCGTCTTTTAAGATGAGGTGGGAATAGAATGACACTGAGTCTAGGGCTAATTATTCTGCACCGCGGAGGCAAGCTCCCACTGTACGCAGTGCCCCTGAATCATGAGGCTTCCATGACGACTGGTAAAGAATAGATGCTGCTCAGTGCCACGTGTGAGTGCTGGCCACTGCTACCTCTAATCCTCCCTGCTGATTCTTTCCCAGCCCCCAGGAGTTTCATCACATGTCCTCATTAGTACTCAGCTGAATACTGGAGGGAGACCCTGCACGTAGATCATCAGGGTTCTCTCTCTGTGTCGCTCTCCTCTCTGGGCTTCTGTCCTCCCTACCTTATTCTTCCCCAGACTTTCAGGGCCGTGTCCTTGACTCAGGGAGTCTGCCAGGCCCTCCTGGGTTCTTCTTCACCATGCTGAGGATCTGAAACCCTCAAGGTTGTAAGCTAGGATAATCCTGGGGCTCGCCTGATATGTTTTCCATCTCTCAAGGGTCACTGTCCTTCCTTACCTGATGTTCTTCATCATCTCACGTGCCATCATTACATATAGTTTATCCGTGTTTTAGTTATCTCGGTATAAAAGGCAAATGTGGTCCTTAGTACTCCATCTTGTTTAGTACAGTGGAGTTCCTGAAATAGCTTTTAGAGCACTGGGTTGTTTTTTTCCTCCTTGATTTGGAAATCATATGCACAGACGACTGCAGGCAAACAGGTAATTGGCTGATAATGGGCAATCCTCCCTAAAGAGGGTCCCTATCAGTCACTTAACCTGCACTGCACTAACTTTGTTTGACTTTCACAATAGCAGTAATTGCCTCGCACTCCTCCCGTGGTGTTTTTGCTCATTTGTATTTTAGGGCCTCGTCTTTGCAACCCACTCAGGCTAAGCCTGAGGAGTGTGAGCCTATATCTAAGGAATCTGATCAGGTCCTAAAGCCAAGGCTATGTAGCAAGAAGCTCCAAGAACGAATTAGCAATAGTACAGCTGCTGCATTAACTTCTGAAACGGCTGACTACGTGGATGTGTTTTGTTGCTTTAAAAATATCTACATTGCATGACTGCGTATTTAAATTTCTTAACTTTACCCTTCAGCAATCATTCTTTAAAAGGTTCCATTTAATTATTTTGAATGCTGCATCATTTAATGGTGTGCCACCATTAAATGCCACCGTGCATAAGTTTATTTTAGGAAAGACGGCCTGTTTATGTTGTTACTGCCTGTCAATTCAGAGGATTTCAGTTCTTAAAGTCCAGAAGTCCAACCCTTGATTTTACAAAGGCATCACACGATATGTCATAGTTCACCCAGCTCATTAATAATGGAACTAGAACCCAAAACTTGCTCTATATTCTTCTCATGCCCTCTTTAGTTTTACTCTGGAAAAGGCATACATCAGTCTAAATGTTCTATAGTCTTTTTTTTATGACTTTATTTATTTCTTTTTAGAGAATAAGGAAGTGAGGGAGAGTGGGAGAGAAACATCAATGTGTGCTTGCCTCTCACACGTCCCCTACTGGGGACCTGACCACAACCCAGGCATGTGCCCTGACTGGGAATTGAACCGGCAACCCTTTGGTTCACAGGTCAGCACTCAATGCACTGAGCCACACCAGCCAGGACTAAATGTTCTCTACCTCTTTTTAAATAAATTTTTAAGGAATTAAATATCTAAATCCCACCAGTCTTGCCAGGTCCACCTGAAACAATGAGATAAAGACTGTGAAAGCCCTTCAGAAACTGTTAAATGCTATAAAATGTTAAGTGGTATTTTTAGAACTGCAGTTCATTTCTGTGAAACTTTTCTAAACTTTTTCACTTTTCTGAACTTGATTATGCAGTATCTTTTCTAATACATTCGTCCTTCCATTATAAGAATTTGCTCCTTTCTTCCCTGTTGGGCTGGAAAAGGGAGCAGCTCTGTTGTTTTCTAGAAGCTACTGATATTTTATAGTATCATATATGTAGTGGGTTCTCACTATGTACCTGTCAGATAAGGTAGACCCAAATTTCTTTCTAAAGCTCTGGAGGGAGGTGGTTCGGAACTAATCTTATCCTTGAAAAGGAAAGGTACTTTCAAAGGTTAGATGGGGTAACTCTTGCTCTTCCATATTTGTAATGAAATTGTTTCAATGTGTCTTCTATTCAACTGATGCATCACACATGCTTCTCTTTGTTAAAATGGAACAGATTTCCAGGTTAATATCGTGATTTCTAACACAGCTGCCTGTACTGGCAGGATAAATAAAAGATACAACAGCATAGTTGTGAACTTCAGGTTTTTCCGCCCCGCTTTTGGCGTTCCTTCCCTCTGAATTAGCTTATATTTCTTTGTTATCTCATTTTTGACTTTGTCTTTCTAAATAGTCTTTTCTGGTTTCCATCAAGAGATAGTTACTGAACTACCTATTAATGTGCTTTCTTTTTGCAACACGGAAAACTCAAAAGCAGGCGGATTGCTACACGTGGCACTTAGGAAACATGAAAAGATTTTGAATCGCTACACACCAGTCAGGACCTTTCATTCTCAGCCACGGCTTTCCCATTAGATGCAAACTTTAGAGGCAATCATATTATCCCCAGGCCCACAGCTGTGGCGCTGCACTTGGCAATTCCAACACTAGCCTCTTTGAATGGAGTCCATCATTCAGCGTGTCCCTCAGTCTATTTCTGTGCCATACATAGAATTATCCTTTCAGAGTCACCTCTCCTCTTTCTGAATGCTCCCTGTCTGCTGAGTATAGTCTGTTCAACCCTCTCCTTCTCCACGGGGAGTGGCCCCTCTCCTGCCGGGCAAATTAGATGCTGACCCTTGTCCTTACAGATTCCTTCCCCTTCTTTCCCTCTCCTGCACCAAGCGTGACTGTTCTCTGCTGGACGTCAGGATCCATGTCTGGGAAATAGGCCGAGTTGTGGGTCGTCCTGTTTTACACAGGTGCCTAAAGAGTATGGTTTACTCTCCAGGGTTCACTGTTGGTTCCCATTGCCCAAATCTCCTCCCTCTATTCTGTGCGCATGCTCCCCTTTCCCTTGCGGGGTGAGACCTGACTTGCCGGGATCTGGCCTTCTCTAGGAGACCATGCACGCTGAGGAAGGCCTCAGCCCCAGGGAATGACTAACGATGGCCCTGAGCTGTTTCATGGTGATCCGGGGAGCCCATTCTGCTTGCCAACGATTGGTCATGGGCATCTGATGCAATCACAGGCAATAAAATACAAACAGAAGTGTGCTAGAGGAGCATCCAAGAAAGGTTTTCCTCACCCCGAGAACTATGATAGATCGGCATTCTTCTCCTCCATGACGCTGTGCCTGCTTCTTCTCTGTACCTGGAACGCTCTTCTCCCACATAGCTATGTGAGTGAGTACCTGTCACCTTCTCCAAGTCTTGCTCTCATCTCATCTCCTTAAAGTAACCGCCTCCTTAAAAATGAACCACCCTATTGAAACAGCAACTTTCTCTACCTCTCCCTTCCCAGCCCTCTCAATTCGATCCGCCTTCCCCTATTCTGGTAGTCCTTCTACAAAGAGGTCACCCCACCACCATGAATCATGCCTCAATACACCTCCCAGAGCTCCCTCCCACACTGAATCCAGGCCAGCTCTGTAGAACAGATGGAAGTCAGCAGACAGGACACCGTAAGATCCAAGGCTAGATCGGAGGAAATCTTACAGCCTCTGTCTTGGTCAACTCGGAGCACTCACTGTGAGGGGAGCAAGCTGCTATGAAAGAAGTCTGTCTACTGTAAAGCCTACTATACCGTGAGGAACTTAAAGTTAGCCACATGAAGAAGCTGCATGAAAAGAGTGCTGCTTAGCCACGCCATGTAAGGCACCAGATAAGCGAGCAAAAATGAATCATCTGGGACGTCCATCCCAGTGGAGCCTTCAGATCACTCCACTTCCAGCTGCCATCTAAATGCAAACACATGGAAGACCCCAAACCGAAAACACCTAGCTGAGCGGAGCCGACTCACAGAACCAGGAATGACAGCGATAAATTTGGGTTTGAAGTCACTAAGTTCTAGGGCGGTATGTTATGCAGCTGTAGGAACACCTGACCTGTGTGTCTTTTTCTTCATCTTTCCTGCACACTCACAATGCACTCCAGAATTAACATAGTTAATGTCTTTTTATTTTCTGTCTCCCACCATGAGAAAGCAAGCTTCATGAAGCCAGGGATCTTGTCTGTTTTGTTTGCTACTGTATCCAAAGCACCTAAGAAGAGTTAGTCCTAGGAAGGGAAATATTTGTTTTACCAGACAGGATGGACGGACATGTGAATGACCAAACCAGAACATGAGTAGCCATTTGGTGAATGCACGGTGAGTTCACCTCAGGATGGCCAAGTGGAAAGACAGGAGGAACCTGAGTTCTGGGATGCCACTATGCTTCTGAACTACCCAGTTCCAGAACAGCCTTGCCTCCACACTCCTTGAGTATTCGAGCCATCCTGCGCTGGTTTTTCTATGAGGTGCAGCAGAAAGCATTCCCCCTGGCACATGCTCTTTCACGTCATTCCAATCTGTAGCCGTAGGACTCAGACATGACTGGACCAGAGGATGAATCCAAGGGGCAGACCCCGTGACTCTTCTTGCAGACTGAGGCTGTCCCACGGAGTAAACCGTGTAGTTTATAATACATTGTTTCTTTAGGCCTTCTCCCAAGAGACCTCCTTGGTTTCCCCACAATAGATGCCTGGAGAGCCGCCAGTCACTTAAAGGTGACTGTAATATGCTTCTGGACATGTACTGTATTGTACCATGTATAACGCGCACCCACGTTTTTGGCACAAACTTTCAGGAAAAAAAGTCTTTCATTTGAATTTTTTAAAATCAATTTAAAGATTTTATTTATTTATTTTTAGAGAGAGGGGAAGGGAGAGAGAAAGAGGGAGAAAGAGAGGGAGAGAACATCAATCTGTGGTTGCCTCTCGAGCGCCGCCTCCTGGAGGCCTGGCCCGCAACCCAGGCATGCGCTCAGACTGGGAATCAACCTGCTACCCTTTGGTTTGCAGGCCGGTACTCAATCCACTGAGCCACAGCAGCCAGGGCTATTTATTTATTTTTAGATACCTGTTTTTCTATTACAAAGGAATTTTGGCATTTATTTTTGAATGTACAGAGATCGTGATTGCTCTTTAGAGTTACACTTTTAACACATGAGCATAAAGAATTAAAAACACTTGTAGATACAGAATCAGTACTACCCATGTATTATGCGCATCCTAATTCCTTCCTCAAAACTTTGCACCAAAAATTGTGCATGATACATGGCAAAATACGGTAACGCCAGAAGTGGCGCAGCTTCCTCTCAGTCCTCGGGAGGTACACCGCCCATCCCACTAATTTGCCACACTTAACTGAATTTCTCAGACTGAAGCTGGGACCCCCACCACATAGTAAAAACCAAACATTATTCATGACCCTCCTACTTGCAATGAATGATATGAAACAAGCAAGGAAATTAAGTCCCTATTTGGTTAATGCTTGAGTCCAGACATCACTGCTGCCTGAAATTCAGCTCGGTATCTTTTAAGTGACTGCGTCATGCTAGAGAGCCTATTTGGCAGAAGGGACAAAGATGTTCATGACACAAACTGCCTTCGAGTGACTGATACATGAGCTACAGTCAACACCATAAGGGCCTCACTAGAGATTTCTGGGGGGAGAAGTCACATTAACATGCAGAACAGTGAGCGATGAATTTTGCCCCTGGGATGGTGTTTGAGCTTAGACTTGAGCAATGAGGAGGATTTCAAAAGGCAGAGAAACAAAAATGGAAGGGTCTTCTAAGAAGAAAGGAGATCATTTAAAAAAAAAAAAGTCTTAACTGAGATCTGGGGAAATCTGAGTTAACCTAAGGTGGTTGGAAGTCTGAATTGGATGAGGTCTGGCGTATGTGGTGGGGAAGGTAGCTAAAGGCAAAATACGTACTATCTAAACAAATGAACTCCCTGTAATTACGGCAGAGGAGACATAATTAAATATTTTCCTCAAATCTCCTTTTGACTTATCACATTTGTCACTCATAAGGAACCTTTCTTACACTAGGATGATTCTTACCTGTTCAGCTAATTTAGCCCAAGCAGACAAGGGACAGAAAGTTTTTCATGTAAAGTAGTCATTCAACCTGAAAGAACATTGATGATTTCAGACCATTTAATGTTAAATATTTTAGAGTCCTGGATTATTTCTCTTTGGGTGAACCGAAATATCTTCTTCGGACTTTGAAATGTGTGTCTAGTTTTTCACAGGCTAATTGCTGCTGCTTTCATGCCAGTCTCAAGGGCATCAGTAAGTTCAAGTTCAGCAGGTAGGAACCTGGCCTCTGAGAATGTAGCCTAAGAGTCAAGGAATGCACGATTACACCTGTAATTACTTGGGAGGGGTTCTGAAAGCCTGGTGGGGTTGACGTGGCCACCAGCTAGCAGGGGTCAAAAATGTACAAGAGGTAAGCAACTCGGGCTGGAGCTGAGCTGCGTGGGCCGTTAAGGGAAACTCGTTCTGAATATAAAAGATCAGGAATTCAAGTGGACAGTTAAGAAACCAACATCTTAGAAATGTAAACTTCACTCGAAGCCAAAGGCTCTCCAAACTAGGACTTTATAATACACTCGCCCAGGCAATAGCTCATGTGTGTTTACCTATGCAGTTCTGGAGCACGGGGATTGCAGATGGCGTGCCGGTTAGAATGATTTCAGCGGCACAACACCTGGCTTCAAGGGCCTTCTGTTTGTCTTTCCCAAAGCTCTCTGTGCATAAGACTCACCAGGGCCACTTGATCAAATCGTGAATTCCCCAGCCCTTTCACTGGCGAGCCTCATTCAATACGTTTGGGAATCTGTGTGTTTCCCATGAACCCCAGTGGAAGCCGGCAAGGTTTGAAAATGGCATTTGAAATAACGGAGACGTCTGATCATCTCACACAGTGGCTCCCAAACTTGAGCGCGTGTCAGAATCATCTGCAGGGCTTGTTCAAGTACAGGCTGATGGGTTCCACTCAGGGTTTCTGATTCATGGGTCTGGAGTAAGGACGGTCTGAGATTCTGTAGTTCTAGCAGGTTTCCAGGTGACGCTGCTATTCTTGTGGTCCAGCACTACACGTTTATAACCAACGGGCTGACACAACCGGAAGTTCAAAGGCCATCAGACTTGGGGCTGCTTAACTCATTGGCTGAACTATATGAAGACTGCTGTTCAGCTTCTCTGGAGGTTTCTTGGCTTTCTCCTCATGATTCCCTAGGTGGCTTCCCACTGCACCAAGGAATGTACCCTCAGATAACAATATCCAAGGCAAGAAGGGTGGAAGGAAGATACAAGGATAACTGTGTGTGTTGGAGAGGAAAGAATTTCTCCAAAGCTCCCTGGTAGAGTTCCCCTTGTGGGTGAGCCAGAACTGAGTCTCCCTGTTCCCCTTTAAACCAGGCGCTGGCTACAAGGTGCGAGATTACTGTGATTGGTTTAGACCACATTTTAATTCTTCCCCCAGCGCTGGGTCCACTGGTGCCCAATATGTGATCATAATTGAGATTCTTTACCAAGGAATAAGAAGTGGAGAGCTGTTAAATAGCTGGGAATGTCGCAAATGGGTTCTTTTTTAGAAAAAAATATTTTATTTATTTGTTTTTAGAGAGAGGGGAAGGGAGGGAGAAAGAGGGAGAGAAACATCAGTGTGTTGTTGCCTCTTGCACATCCCCTACTGGGGACCGGGCCCACAACCCAGGCATGTGCCCTGACTGGGAATGGAACCTGTGACTCTTTGGTTCTTAGGCCAGCACCCAATCCACTGAGCCACACCAGGCAGGGCACAGATGGGTTCTTTTTAAAAAATATATTTTATTGCCCTGGCTGGCGTAGCTCAGTGGATTGAGCACGGGCTGCGAACCAAAGCATCACAGGTTTGATTCCCAGTCAGGGCACATGCCTGGGTTGCAGGCCACAGCCCCCAGCAACCACATACTGATGTTTCTCTCTCTTTCTCCCTCCCTTCCCTCTCTAAAAATAAATAAATAAAATCTTTAAACACACACACATATATATATATATTATTGATTATGCTATCACAGTTGTCCCATTTTTTTCTTCTCTTTACTCCCCTCCGCCCTGCACTCCCCTCCCTCCAGCATTCTCCTCACCTTAGCTCATGTCCTTGGGTTGTACATAGAAGTTCTTTGGCTTCTCCATTTCCCATACTATTCTTAACCTCCCCCTGTCTGCTTTGTACCTACCATGCATGCTTCTTATTCACTATACATTTTCCCCCGTTCTCCCCTCTTCCCTTGCCTTCCCTTCCCTGCTCTGCTGATAACCCTCCATGTGATCTCCATTTCTGTGAATCTGTCCCTGTTCTAGTTGTTCTGATACTAGTGTGATTATAAGGAGGTTCAGGGTTGAAAATGTTAATACACATGCTAGTAAATAATATGTTATTAGCTTTGCCATCACCATTTGTGACAGACTGATGGCCTCATGTAGAGTTGGGCCCCACGTACTGGGGGAAAGGTGCCCTGTGTACATGTGCTCACCTTGCTTTTATTATACCTGTGTGTGGGACTGCAAGCTGCCCCTTCAGGTAATGAAATTTAGACAAGTTGGGACCTTATAACAGCAAATCAATACTGAAGTTATAGGCAAAGCCTGTGCTTGTGGAAACGAGCACAGAGGATGGAAAGACTTCGTGACCAAAATTTAACCAATTCCACATTCGTAGGTATCCAGCTAGAGAAAACAGTGTATAGTGTTGTGTCTTTTTATGTATGCATTTTCTTCCTCGTTTGTTCCCAAAAGCGTATTTTTTAAACAGACACATAACTCAGCTGTGCCCCCATGCCCACGGCCATCGTAAAGCAGAAAATTGAGTCGTTTATTTGGGCCTCACATCATCCAAATACTTCATTAAAGAATGCATAGAAGATCTCCCCTGAATTATAAGAACGTTTTCCTAAGTTTTCTGTATTCTTTTCATAGTGGGAGGTAGTGACTAATGGAGACTTAGCTCCTGTTTCCGTTTTGTTTCCTTTCCAGAGCTAGCTTTTGTTAAGAAAATTGATAACTTGGAAAGAGAAGCTAAGGTGACAAATATATTTCCTGCTGTTTGATACCCAAAACCATTTATTACTTTTTTTCCCCTAAAACTTACAGTGGCAACTTTGCACTTCGCATAGCGAAGCCGCTGTTTGCCATGTTGGTAAGCCCCATCCAGGCTGACAGTGTCGTTGATTTTAATGCCAGAGGCTCGAGTCCAGAGATCGTGGAGCTGGATTTCAAAGACTGTGGCTATTTAGCTAACACCCTGTTCCATAATGACTAAGTTATGGTTAGGATATAGTGTCTAGCCCCTGCTCCCCCTGACTTTGTCCAAGAGAAGTCTGTGCTAAGGCCATACAACTCCACTAAAATGCAGATCCGAAGCCCTGGCTGAGTAACTCAGTTGGTTAGATCATTGACCCCATACACCAAGGTTGAGGATTTGATCCCTGGTCAGGGCACATTCAAGAATCAACCAATGAATGCATAAATAAGTGGGACAATAAATTGATGTTTCTCTCTCATACTCTCTCTTTCTCTCTCTTAAAAATCAGTTTGTCTCTCTCTAAAAATCATTTTTTTAAAAAAATCCAAATGCACAGAGACATTTTCCTTCCCTGGGACAGGTGGGAATTGTGCACAGGGCAAAAATGTGTGTGATAAGCAAAAACATGGAAGCTTCCACAGTGCTGTAGAATCACTGGTAATTTTAGTGCACTTAAACATACCACAAGTTTAACGACACCATTTTCCCCACCGCTTCCTTTAGTTCTGAAGATGTTGTTTCTTCTGGGTTGATTGCCTGGAAAATAGCAAAAGATGTTTTAGAGCCTCCGCCAGCAGAGGGTGCATTTACCATTTGTGCAAAAGTTCCCGGGCGCTTGGCCCTGGGGCTGTGTTCTCCACGCATTTCTCATCTTCCCGCATGGCACGCAGCGGCGGGACCGGTTTGCCGGCAACTTTGCGTTGTTGTTGTTTTTGAAGACCCTGCAACTAACAGATGTTTGCTGTTGGCTCCATATCTACATTCTTTCAAAGCTGGTGAATCAAATTGCTGACATTCAGACAACACTAATTCCCATATCCAGGGAGCCTAATTTGCCGTCCCTGAGATCCTGATTCCTGGTGTTCATGGGTTTAAAAAGCATTTCAGTGACACAATGTAAGAATGGGCTTGGGAGATGCAGTGCTGTCTCCACTAAAGATAATCACATTTTACAAACATCTGCGTCATTACTTGGATGATTCAGCTCTAAGCCGTATACAGCTGTGTTTCCAGTTTCAATTAACAATCCCTTAATTGCATATCCATCTCATGTTACTAATTTAGTTAATTTATTCATAATTAAGAGTATTCTGTTTTCTACTAAGGTTTGTCGAGCTCAGAACATTATAAAGAGAAATATTTTAAGGCAGTCATCTCCAAGGGATTTTGTTGCTTATAATCACATCACAGTAAAATGTCATTCATGGGCCCAAAGGAAGATGAATTGCTCAGGGATTTTTTTTTCCAATAAAATAAGAAATCATGGGACGCTGCAATGTGTTGTGTTTTTAAACCAAGTGAAATGCTCTGTGTATTTGGGCTCTTTTCTTTCTCCTTTCCTGACATCCTCTCAAAGAAATTATCGTTCGATTTGGATTATTATTTAAGTATCACGGCAAATACCGTCACCCTTGCAGATAATACTGTCATCACCCTGTCAGGTAATGACGTCTCTTCAAATCTAAGCTATAAAATCTGTACATTTCGGAGGACATCAAGATCAGGAATTTCAAAATCGTTCAAGTCTGAGCAAATGGAATATAGCCCTTGTGGAAAATGGAAGGCAGATGATACCATGATACCAAGCAGTTAATTCAGTTTCGTTTGACCTTTTCTAGAGAAATGCATGTACCCTTGCAGCAAGGGTCTTACCTGTGTGAGTCAAGGTGTCTGTGAGTCATCAAAAGTAGCAATACCAAAAAAATTTAAAAGTACCCACTTTTTTAATGTCCAGGAATTGCTACTTATAGCCTTGACCTATCTTTAAGCTTAACAAAAAGTCTCATAAATGCCCAGCAGTCTGCAGATTCTACCCAACAGAAATAGCAAGTGATCTTCTGTCTTGCATGAGTTTAGCTAAAATTAAAAATCCATAATCTCTGCCCACCCCCTTCCCACTCTGGCAGTTTCCAGGTATATTATTCACATATTCTTCCATGAATTCAATCATGTATTACCTATTTTATTGACCTCCTACTACATATTTAATTCACTTATTTATCCACAAATTCAGTCATTCATTACCTACTTTATTGAATTCCCACTTCATGTCTAGTGTTGTGCTAGACACTGGGGGTTAACTGATCATCGGAAACAGTCAGGATTTCTACTTTCATGGAGCTTTCAGTGTGAAGGAGGAATCGGGCATAGCTCAAGCAATCAGAAGTGAATGTAAAACTGTGTTGCCTAGCGGAGCCAAAATGATGTACACGAATAACAGTGCAGAATACCTAACAAGACATATATGAGCTTCAATTAATGACAATTTAATCTTTGGAGCTATGTTTCTATTTCTCCTTTACTAATTTCAGTTTGTGACGAAGTTTAAATACTTCCACCCTGGCTGGTGTGGCTCAATGGATTGAGTGCCAGCCTGCAAACCAAAGGGGTGCCACTTGGATTCCCAGTCAAGGCACATGCCTGGGTTGTGGGCCAGGTCCCCAGTAGGGGGCGCATGTGAGAGACAACCACACATTGATGCTTCCCTCCTTCTCTTTCTCACTCCCTTCCCCTCTCTAAAAATAAATAAATAAAATCTTTTAAAAAATAAAAATGAGCTATAAAAAATTGTGCATCTGAAATCTAATTTTATCAACCAAAGTGACCACAATAAATTCAGTACATGCATCTTGAAAACAAAGCAGCAAAACAATAGTATATCTTTATTCAACCTTCTAGGAAACACCACTCTTTTAAAGTGTTGTCATTCCTTTGCAGACAAGTCGTTGAAAAGGAAATGAATAGACTAGGCTAACTTGTTCACGACAGAATAAAGAAAGAAATAAGAGGGAGGAAGACAGGCAATAAATATGAGCAGAGAGCAACCATAAAGACTTCCTAGCTCTCAGAAAGTAAAAAGGGGAAAAGATGGGCCTTTTAACACCATAACCGTCTCCCATATCTCACCTCCGCTTCCCCCTGTGCATTGTCCTAGCCCTGCGCAACCCTGGCAGGGTCGCTGCTGTGGAAGCCATGCGAGGGAACACACAGGGCATTTACTCCGCCTATACCTCGAGGTTTCAACACAGAGAAATCAGGGACCTGCACCACTCTGGGGCCTTGATCCGCTTAAGCAGGTCATGACCACTGATTAAGCAGCTCTTATGTGTATAACGTTGCTCCGGGTCCGCTTTCCCTCCACTGCTGTTCTGTCTGACAGAAAAAGGAGGTTCCTGCCTTCATGGAGCCTTAGGATCCAGCCCTTGATGCGTTCAACATCTTCGTGACATAATTATTTTATTCCAATTGTAATAAGGAGAAAAACAGAGTGCTAACAGGAAATATAATGCAGGGCCCTGGTCGGATCTGGTAGGTTGGGAAGGTTTCTGGGGAACGGATTTAAAAAAATATTTTTTTAAAGATTTTATTTATTTTTGGAGAGAAGGGAAGGAAGGGAGAAAGAGAGGGAGGGAAACATCAATGTGCGAGAGAAATTGATCAGTTGCTTCTCACACATCCCCAAACCGGGGCACCTGGCCCACGACCCAGGCACATGCCCTGACTGGGAATCAAACGGTGACCTTTTACTTTGTGGGACAAGGCTCAACCCAATGAGCCACACTGGTCAGGGCGGAAAGTGCTATTTTAGACACACACACAGAATATATTCCAGGTGGCTATGATAAATGCATTTCTTACAATACATCATGGTCCAAATTTGAAAACCGTTCTCCTAATTTCAAGGAGAGTAGGGATCATGTGACCCTTTTTATAACATGCCTTCCCCCGTAGTGTCTAGTAAAAAAGTCAATGGTGAGAAGCTACCTGAGAATTCACACCATGTCAGTCGTCACTGAAGGCAGAAGGCCTTGCATTTACTGGGAAGTGCTAAGTGTGGGAGACGTTTGCAGGAAAATGTGCGTAGCACCTGCACCTGATATTCAAAGCATGTTACCACACCTCTTTGTAGATAAGCTAGGGTTACAACTCAGTGGAGTCACTTGCGGGTCAAGTCCTCGTGCTTTTGTCAATGAAGAGCGGAGGGGCAATAGCGAGTGGAATTGGGAACATGTAAGTGTAAGATCTTTGTATTTACGGACCGCGCTTTGTTTACCCATTCATTAGTCCAAGGACACTTGGATCGCTTCCGGGTTTTAGCTATTGTGAGTAATGCTACAATGAACATGGCGGGGACAGATATGTCTTCAGGACCCTAATTTCAATTCTTTTGGGTATCTACCCAGAAACAGAATTGCTTGATGATATGGTAATTTTATTTTTAATTTTTTCAGGATGTGCTATACTATTTTCCACAGCAACGGTACCATGTTATATCCCACCAACAAATAATGAACAGGAGATTCCTTTTTTTGTCATGTTTTGTTTTAAAAGATTTTATTTACTTATTTTTAGAGAGAGGGGAAGGAAGGAGATAGAGAGGGAGAGAAATATCAATGTGTGGTTGCCTCTCACATGCACCCCCTACTGGAGACCTGGCCCGCAACCCAGGCACGTGCCCTGACTGGGAATTGAACCAGCGACCCTTTGGTTCACAGACTGGCACTCAATCCACTGAGCCACATCAGCCAGGGCTAATGCACAGGAGATTCCCACATCCCTACCGACACTTGTTATATTCTGGGCCCGGGGGCGGTTTATGTTAGCCACTTAAGCAGGAAGGAAATACTGACAAATGCTACAACATGGATGGAACTTGATGACACTATACTGAGTGACATAAGTCAGTCACAAAAAGACAAATGCTGAATGATCTCACTTATATGAGGTGCTTAGAGTAGTGAATTCATAGAGACAGAAGGTTGAATGGTGCTTGCCAGGGGCTAGCAGAGTTATCATTCAATAGGCGAAGAGTTTCAGTCTTAGAAGACAAAACGAGTTACGGAGACGCTGGCAGTAATGGTTGCACAGCACTCTTAATGCATTTATTACCGCAGAACTGCATGTAAAGGGGTGAGGGTGGCAAAGTTTATGTTACGTATATTTCACCAAAATTCAAAATTAGAAGAAAAGTATAAAAGCCTTTTATTTTTTTTAACCAGTAAAGCACTGAAAGAATTTCTTGCTATTGGTACACATGAAGTCACATGGCCCTGGAGCAGTTAAATATCTTCTCTAAAATAGATGACACAACTCTCCCGTCCTATAATTCCCCCTCACATTACTCTTAAATCTAATTGCCCTGTATTGCATTTACTATATGTACAACCTGCAGCAGGTCCTCGAATGACATTGCGTTGTCCGGCTCCATTTTGCCATAATGTCCACATGATTCCCAGCTGAGGCCGCTGTCTGTGGAGTTTGCACCATCTCCCCATGTCTGCGTGGGTGTTCTCCAGGTACTCCGGCTTCCTCCCACATCCCAAAGGTGTGCGCGTGCGGCAAACTGGCGGGCCTGCCTTGTCCCAGTGTGAGTGAGCGTGGGTGTGGGTGTGAGAGGCCCTGTGATGGAACGGTGTCCTGTCCCGGGTGGGTGCCCACCCTTGTGCCCTGAGCTGCAGGGATAGACTCCAGCCACCCGCGACCCTGAACTGGAATAAACGGGTTGGAAAAGAATTCTCCCGCTTGTTTTTATTCATCTTTCCAAACTGTGTGTATAGCTCACACGTACTGCAGCGTTTAATATTATTAGAACTATTTAGGATAGTTAGAAATGTGTTTATGTTTCTGTGCCTGGAAATATGCTGTAGGAACATAACTGTTGTTTATAGCAATTAGCCTGGGCAAAAATTCTTTTCGATATATGTCGTTTCATTTATAGCCGCAGTTTCCAAGAACCTGTCTACAAAGTTAAGTGAGCACTTCCTTTACTTTATTCTCAAACCAGGCTTCTTTTGTCCCCAGAGGTCTCTGCAGAAACAAAATGTGATCATACAATTTGCCATGTAACTTAGCTATAGATAGTTATATTCTAGTACTGTCAGGAACTGTTCTAAATATTATTTACCTATGTTTTAAGGAATAGCAGACACCCCTCCATGGCACTCCTTAGTGCTTTTGCGTTCAAACTGTGAGGTAGGACTGTAGAAATTAAAAACTTGTTAATTTCTCAGGGATTAACTCCAGAAGACAGGCTTTATGCCAATCACTGACACTTACCCAGAACTTACCCCATTAGTTTCTAATGTTGCATAGAACAAATGAACACTCCTGGAATGCGAGCCAACTGAAAGAGCCCTGGAGAAGAACAAGACATGTGTTTCCTGGCTCCTGATATTGACAAAGTTGAAAGTCTGTGCTGGAATACGGCCTTCCGCTTCCTGTCAGTAGGTCTTTGAATAAGTGGGTAGTAGCTGAAAGCAGAGTATTAGTTGAAAGCTTGAAAAAAAAACCCTTTTATTTCAGTCTCTATTCTTGCTGGGTCCACTCTTATAAATGGGAAGATGAGGAAACCACTTAGAAGTATTTAATCGTTGTACCCTGGCTGAAAATATTTATCTGTTTACCACTCCATGCTGGCATAGCGCCTTAGATTCCACATGCCGTGAACTGACCTAAGTCAGTCTGGTCACGGGCAACCCTCGGGTGTTTGGGGTAAGTAATGCAGAGCTATGGAAAAGTCTGATGTGCATGAGGGGTGTTTACCTCCTCACAACCTCAGACAGAAATCTTCTGTAGGGGAAGAAAAATAATTTTCTCTCTACTCTCCTAAGTTCTTAGCTGAGACCTCCCTGTAACAAAAGACAGATTACCACCAGAAAAACAGATGAGGCGGTGGAGGGATTGAGCAAAATGGAAAAAGGACTCAGGGACATGGACAAGAGCATGGTGATTGCTCGGGATAGGGAGTACAAGGGGACTAAATGGTAATGGGCAAAAAAAGAAGCATAGGAAATTAATACCATATATTCTCCTGTATACATGGGAGAGACCCAACGAAACTGAGTAACTTGGAACTGGCCCCAGCCAGCACCTTTAATACTATCGCCCACTAAACACAAAAAACGACTTTGGAGGGAGGGCTTGTTATGGATGTTACCAGATTGCCCGAAAAACCTTAAACAAGGGTACAGTGGTTATACAGATTGAAGTCCTTGCCTTCTCCGTGGTAAGAATTTCTAATGATCTAAACACTCTTCTATTTGTGGCACAGAGGGAGACACCCTCACAAATAGAGATTTTCCCCTACAAATATAAATGTCTCTTCCACAGGGGTAACTTCTACAATGTTTTCAGGGCTCCTGTGTGGACTCTTTCTTTAAAATAACCAGATCAAAACGATCCTGCGCCAAAGAGGCAAGTGTGGCGTTGGCACAGCCTGCTTCCCCGCAGAGCCCGTACAGAACTTCCATTTCAAGCTCCTGTCTCCCACCTCACACGCATTTGCGACATTCACTCTGTGCGTTACAAAACCCCCCAAGGGTTATAGAGATACATGGTAATAGCAGTCTTTCGACTTTGTGCTTTTTCATAAAATGTTGGCTATACTCTCCTGGGGTTGAATTCTTGATTAAGGTAGCCAGATGTCTCCAAAGTTGAAGCTGACACTAACTGCATATGCAAGCTATCCTACTATCTGTGTTGATGTATTGTTTATTTTTATTGTATTTTTCCATTACCATTTATCCCCCTTATGCCCCTCTACACCCCCACCATCACCTTGCTGTTGTCCATGAGTCCTTTTTCCTTTTTGCTCAGTCCCTCCACACCCTCCCCTCCCACTAGCTGTCATCTGCTCTCCATCTGTGTATCTGTCCATTTTGCTCGTTAGTTCAGTTGGTTCATTCGATCCCACATATGAATGAAATCATATGGTGTTTGTCTTTCTCTGACTGGCTTATTTCACTTAGCATAATGCTCTCCGGGTCCATCCATGCTGTCGTAAAGAGCAAAATTTTCTTCTTATTTTATAGCCGGTAGTATTCCATTGTGTAAATGTCTCATAGTTGTTTATCCACTCATCTACTGATGGGCACTTGGGCTGCTCCCATATCTTGGCGATTGTAAATAACACTACAGTGAAAATAGGAGTGCTTATGTTCTTTCAAATCAGCATTTTTGTGCTCCTTTAGTTACTTTCCCAGAAGTGGGATCGCTGGCTCAAAAGGCAGATCCATTTCTAAAATTTTGAGGTATCTCCATACTGCTTTCCACAGTAGCTGTACTCCCAGCAATAGTGCAAAAGGGTTCCCCTTTCTGCACTATTTTAAACTGATTACAAGCATTTTAGTAGCATCGTCATTTAACTTAAATTCTACTAGTGGCCCTTTAAGCATACAAAACATCCCTTTGAGATGTGGTAACCCATTTTTTATGTTTTTCAAAGATTTTATATCTTTTTAGAGAGGGGAAGGGAGAGAGAGAAACATCAATGTGTGGTTGCCTCTCACACGCCCCCTACTGGGGACCTGGCCCGCAACCCAGGCATGTGCCCTGACTGGGAATCGAACTGGTGATCCTTTGATTCACAGGCCCATACTCAATCCACTGAGCCACACCAGCCAGGGCAGAGATGTGATAGCCCCTTTAACTGATCAGTCAATAAACCTTTCTTATCAACTTGCTTTACCACCCTGACAGGTTTGAAGCACAGGCTTCAGGTCAGCATCCCCTGGAGAGTTTAGAAATCTCCCGATGCCTAGGCTCTACCCAGACCAAGTTCATCTCAGGGACCGAGCTCCAAGCAGCAGTGTTTGTTACAGCTCCCCACGCATGACAAAGTCCTGCAGTCAGGTTTGAGAAGCCCTGCAGTATGGAAATTGGAGGAGAGATGTTTCCATGCAAAGCAAAACTGGGAATAAGAGGGCCATTCATAAACAAAGTGTATCCATACAAGGGGCTTTTCCTGAATCATAGTTCTGAGACCCAGATGATGGGTATGATGGCGAATTGGAAAAAGTTTTCTCCCAACTTGCTAGTCTGTTGACTGGAAATAAAAGGAATTCGCGGGAAGACATCAGTCACTTTGAAAAGACTCCAGCCTCCCCTCTTGGCTCCAAAGGAGTCATTTCTCAAAAAAAAAAAAAAAAAAAAAAACACGCACTCGCGCACGCACATGCTTTTGCATAATGAACCTTAAGTGCTCTGGGGCACAGATTAGGGTAAATACAGAATGAATAGGTTTCAGGTGGCTGAATACGATCCACTGCAGAACAATTAAAATGACAACGATCAAAACCCAATAAGATTCTGAGAGAAAAGAAGTGAGAGAAATTGATGTTGGCAGACCAGTTCTAATCAGAGAGTTCCCGTGCGCAAAATAAAATAAGTTTGGGAGTTAGGACAAACCTTGGTTCTGTCCCTGGAGAATAATTTGCCTGGGGGACCCAGCTAGGATGGTCTGAGTCGGCTCTTTTTCTCCTAGGAGTTTGGCCCCAATACCAGGAAGCCTGGACTCTGAATTGTTTCTATGAAAGAATGCCTTAAGGAGATGCCGTTAGGGAATCTTTATTGTTTGGAAAATGGTAACACGGAACTGTTATAACTAGAGTACACCTTGTTCCTGAAATTAATTACCCAGAGTCTTAAAAATTCTTATCTTCTGCTGGTAGAAAACCTTTGAAACTATATTTGTCCGTGGTATTCACTGCAGCACCTTCGATATAAAGGAATTATTTTCAGAGGAATTTTGAGACAGGTTTTGTGTGTGGTGTGTGTGTGCGTGTGCATACTTAACAGCTATTGGTTTTCCCCCGAGGATTATGGAAATCCCATTAAAATACCAGCTTCTTAAGTGGTTACTGTACTCCAGTTTTTCATAATTTCTTTTATAATATTTGGATGCAGTGAGGTAAACTTGCAGCATTTTAATTATATCTGTATCAGATGAGCAGAAGAAATGTAAAAGGGTTTGGGGAGAGATTTAATTTTAGATAGCAGTATAATTAACAGCATTTGGAGAAACTAGTGGAACTTTAATTAAATGTCTCTACATTAATTTAGTCATTTAATTGAAAATGCGTTGGGACAGTCCTTATAATTTATCACTCTTCCTCTTTGAAGGAAAAGGGTTTTAAAAAACATAGCATCGATATAACTGCGTTTTTATTATTTAGCTAGATGTCTTCCACTTGGCAGCTTGTTGAATTTTTCCCCTATTGTTTCAAGTTTCTGAAAACATAAATTTGGTGTGTCATTTTTATTTAAAGAGCTATAAATCCAGGAGAAATTATAATTGGAACTTTGAACCAATATTTCTTTTCCTTTATTTTAGACTTTAGTAGTCACTAGAGCCATGGTGTAAAGTTTTCATTTTAATATTGTGGATTTTTTGTAACTCAGCCAGCTTCCCCTTTTTTTAGTAGCGTGATGCTGCAGCAGTGTATCTGAGTTTTAGAAATGCACTCGGCATGGACCCTCACCATACTGCCTCAAATTGCATGAGGAGCCCTGGCTGGCGTAGCTCAGTGGATTGAGTGCAGGCCGCGAACCAAAGGGTCGCTAGTTCGATTCCCAGTCAGGGCACATGCCTGGGTTGCGGACCAGGTCCCCAATAGGGGGTGCATGAAGAGGCAACCACACATTGATGTTTCTCTCCCTGTCTTTCTCCTTCCCTTCCCCTCTCTCTAAAATAAATAAATAAAATCTTTTTTTAAAAAATTGCACGAGGAATTATACTGAGAGAAGTGCAGTGAGGTAGACTTGGAGATGTTTCAATAACCCCATCTAAGGAGGACCGTTGTCTTAAACCAGGGGTGTCAACCTCATTTCCACAGGAGGCCACATCAGCCTCGCGGTTGCCTTCAAAGGGCTGAAGGTAACTTTAGGACTGTATGCATGTAACTGCTCCTTAACTAGGGGCCAGGAGCTCGGCGCTATGGAGAAGAGAAAAGGAGATAGCACACGGTAAAATCGTGGAAGGGCCCAATGGGCAACTGTAAGAGGGGGGCTCAGTATGAGGAAGGAACACCCAGACATGAGCGTTGTCATTGAGTGACACGGGCCACTTCACAAACCCCCATCAGTTTTCAGTCTCATCAGATAATAGGCATTGTACATTGCGCACAGTTCCAATCGACAGAGAGGCACTCTAACGACAGCTTCGGCAATGTAGAAATGTATTTCTCTGTCGTGTAAAAGTGCAGAAGCAGACAGGTCAGGGCTCGTTAGGCTGTTCTGCTTCACATCCTCCGTCCCTCCTGATCTTGTCGTTCTGCCATGGTGGCCTCAATTGTCATTGTCACTCCCTGGCCCTACATGTCTGCTCCAACTCCAGCCAGCAGATCTGAGTTCCAGCCGCCAGCACAATGAAGGCAGAAAGCACGGAAGGCATGTGCCATCGCGGTTTCAAGGAAACGTCTCAAGAACTGCCATGAAGTATAAAGTGTCCAGTTGTAATTCCTTGGCCAGAACTTTGTCACATGATTATATATCTACCTGCATGGCAGGCTAAGAAACATATTCTGTACTTTGGGCATTCACATACCAGAAAAAGACCAGAGCTTGTACTGCTGTGAAAGAAGGGGAGAGAACGCATGCCAGGCAGTCCCCAGACTTTGCCACCAGCATGTTTCAAACAAAATTACTCTCGATAAACAAGGTAAACACTAAGACCCTATGGACTCTTCGGAGTTTATGATCATATAATGTATCGACTGTAAAGAGTCACTTCTCTCTACAAACAGAGTTGCTTCCCAAGGGCTATTTGGAAGTTCATTCACTTCCATGGCCAAAATGACATGCGCGAAAGACCAACGTACCATGTACAGCTTTCTACAAAAGACAAGTTTCCGTTTCATTGCCTTAATAATTGTATGTCTGAACACAATACTCTCACTATTTTTTTTTACTTTTGAACACAGTAGCGTTAATAATGTTTATGAAATGCTACAGAAATATGCACACAGAACAGGCCACACACTTAAGCAAGTAACGGCGGCATAGATGAAGATAAGCGCAAACGTCTTCGGTTGGTGGCGTTCCTCATTGCCATGCTTCTGCTATGCTGGGGAGCTGTAGCGCCATCTATGGGAGGTCGTATGTAGAGAACTTCATTGGCTGCAGAGAGGTGAAGGAGCATTGTAAGTGAGAAAGAACGAACTCACTAAGTCAAAGGAGCAATGTTTCTTCACAGGTGATGCTTTTTCTCAATTTGCACTTAAAGCGCCTCCATAGAAAAAGTTATAAAATTATTAAAATTGTAAATGACCCCTATTACTCTAAACTCTCAAAATGTAGGTCAAAATCAGAAGAAGGCCGTACTGTTCACTCCTTTGCTCCACGAAATATCTGAGAGAAGGAAACAGAGCGAAACAAAGATAGTGAAAGGCCAAGATCCACAGCCTCGAATTGGTGGGAGCTGTTATCCAGCATGTAAATAAGTAATAGTATAAGGAAAATTGTACAGCAAAATTAAACTTCGGCATTGTGAAATGGAGAAAATTTTTGCATCTAGCTCTATTGCGTCTCCCTGCGGAGCTGTTCTCTAAGCACTAAGTTCCCATTACATAATGAACAACTCCTTAAATACTGTGCAACTCTATCTCGCTAGAAGCACAATGCAGCAAACTGCTTCTCAGTGACCATTTATATTACACCTACCAGTGCTGAGTTCTATAGGAAGAGGGTGATGTGTGTGCACCTGGGGGTCATTGGAGAATGCAAGGTTGAAATTCACAACTAAAGCATGACATGAATCCGGTCACAATTTGAATACTTTTGTATGATCATGTTATGTATATTGCTGGTTAAAGATACATGCCACTTTAAAAAACTGGTGCCTGACTGGTGTAGCTGAGTGGATTGAGTGCAGTCTGCAAACCAAAGGGTCACCAGTTCAATTCCTGTTCAGGGCACATGCCTGGGATGTGGGCCTGGTCCCCAGTACTGGGTACTCGAAAGGCAACCACACACTGATATTTCTCTCCCTCTCTTTCTCCTTCTCTTCCCCTCTGTCTAAAAATGAATAAATAAAATCTTTAAAAATAAAAATGATAAAAAAACATGGTTTAAGAACATGAAATCTAGTGCCAAGAAATAACCTAAATTGAGTCAAAAATTGGGAAATTTTATTTCACTACTTATCCTCAGAGACTTTGGTCCCACTCTAAGTCTTTGGGAGAAGCTGTTTTATTTGTGGCTATGTAGAAGATGGCCAGTTTTATCATGGCCATTTTAGGACTAAGGATATATAAAATATTTCAGTACTTATTGATAATACTTCACATCTGCATTGCACTTTAGAGTTAGGACTGAGCACTTTTAAATAATCTTCTTTTATGTATTTGTTATTATTTTATTGATTTATTGTGGCAAATTGCCACAATAGTAGTAAGAGACGAGTAAGTTGCAAGAAGAACCTCCAACCCACACCAGAGAGTAGGGGAAACCCCCAGTGTGGTAAGGGAAGGTCATTCCGGAGCTCATGAGGCTGTACTGGGGAGGAAGCATGAATGCTGGCGGTCGTGACTTCTTGAGGAACTATACCAATTTGCTCAGGAAAAATGCTGTGATCCCACATCCCACATGATCACTTCAAGGATGGAGACTCCTAGCATCTAGAAGTAGACATTAAATCACCCGGAAGAAGTCAAGAAAACTGGGTTAGATGCTTTTCCTGGGATGTGAATTGATAACATGAAGACATACCAAGGTCAAGAAGGACAAAGAAAAATCATTTATTTCTCCGGGCCTCACGAAGCATTTTGTGGTAGAAAGGGAAGCTTACCAGAGAACATCGGCCCCCGTAAATGTTTGTGGTTTTTGAAACTGCGTGATCGGTTTCTAAGTGGCTAATGTGAACATGACGTCATCGCGGGCTCCTTGTACTGCACGTGGTTTTACTCTGACCCGCACCTGCTAACTCTGGCCAGACTTATAAGCGCCTGTCCCTGGTAACAAGGGTGTTAGATGCAAGAGCATAGTTGGACCAATGCTCTCTTTCCCTCCCTGAAGAAAGTATCCCCAAGCTCATACCCTGGTAATAGCTTCTCTCATATATTAAAGGATGGCAAGTTATGTTATTATTGTTAAAGAGAAAGATGTTGGACCACTTTGGAGGGGTTTTTTTCTTTTTAGCAATTGGCTCATTGTTTCTAGTTTTATGCTGTTTTAAAGTTTAATAACTTCTTATTGGGTCTATCTTCTGGTTAAATGTTTTATGCATAAGAAATAAAGTCAAGAGAAAAACAGCAGTCATGGAACTAATGGCAAATCCGTTCTTCAATTCAATAAAATGATACTATAAAAGATGACCTGTACATTGAGTGATAAGAAAAAATAAGATAAAGTATCACAAGTAAGATATAGTTGAAACTTGGAAACATTTCTAGTATATATAGGGCATTCAAAGGATAACTTTAATTTCATCAGCACAGGTTCAGAATTTCCAAATACAGTTTACCCTTGAGCAACATGAGTTTGAACTGCACAGGTTCATTTATACCCGGATTTTGTCAAGTGAATGTATGTACTGTTTTTGATCCACTGTTGGTAGTCCATGCACGCAGAGGACCAGCTGGATCCATACGAACCATACTTGAACTAAGCCACACCCACCACCACCTCTGCTCTTGCTCAGCCAATGGAAAGAGTCTAGGAACTAAGGCTCTTTACTCACACTGATCAAGTTTTAGTTCTAGTCTACCCCTTTATAGATATATGACCTTGAATCCTTGCTGTGCCTCGGATTCCTCATCTGTAAAATAGAATTAATAAAAACTGTCTTCATGAGGCTTTTGGAGGATTAAAATTGCACAGCTCATAAAAAAAGAATCTTATGTATCACAAACAAGGTGTTATCTATTTTTGGCAGCATTATTAGTATAAATATTTTTTAAGATTTTATTTATCTATTTTTAGAGAGAGGGGAAGGGAGAAAGAAAAGGAGAGAAACATCAGATCAGTGTGTGGTTGCCTCTTGAGCGCCCCCCTACTGGGGACCTGGCCCACAACACAGGTGTGTGCCCTGATCGGGAATTGAACTGGCAACCCTTTGGTTCTCAGGCCGACGCTCAAGTGACCGAGCCACACCAGCCAGGGCTATTAGTATAAATGTTATTTACCCCACCTAAAACACCAATTCCATAAACTGCATGTCAAGACTCTACTCCAAAAAGAGGTAACTATGTGAGGTGATGACTATGTTAATTAGCTGGATTATAGTGATCATTTCACAATGTATCCAGATATTAAATCATCAAGTTGAGCACCTTAAATATACACAATTTTTGTCAACTGCACCTCAATAAACCTGGAGTAAAAAAGACCCTGCTCCATCACGAAACCTTCCCTGCTTCCTCTGGATGAAATAACTAATTCTCATTTTTTGCATTTCTTACTTTCCTACTTGTATTTTTTTCCCTTGTATACTCTACACTTCTTAAAACTAAAATATGCCTTGGACATTTTATAGCTGAAAGTTTGTACCCTTTTACCAACCTTTCCCTATTTTAAATGGTGAGTATAGTGGACAACCCTGTATTATATAATTGAAACACGCTAAGAGAGAAAACTTAAAAGTTATCACCAAAAAAAAAAGTATATATATGTCAGGTGATGGATGTATTATTTAAATATCTTACAATTTCTGTGTCAGCTATACCTTGCATAAAGCTGAAATTTAAAACAATATATGTATTGAACAAACACTGGTATTTTCTGGGCTTTGCACTTGGTCAATGTTCAGTAAATCTCCATTGAATGAATGGGTATAATCTGTTCTTTAGTTAGTTTCTCATTCGGTATTAATATTGTTTGAAGCCTCAAGGACCCATATTGATGATGGTTTACCTGTATCTCACATCTTTTGTAAGTTGGAACGCTGAAATCCATGCACTTTTTTTAGTGGAGTAATTTATGATAACTTCCAACAGTTAAACGCGTCTTACGTATTGAACCTCTAAATCTTTCACCATTCCCCTGTTCACAGCATGACATCTATTGTGGGAACTTCTCATTGTGAATACTACTTTTGCATAGAATGATTGTGCAGAGTTTTTAGGAAATTGTCATGGGTTGCTTTTAGTGTAAGGTTTAACATCGTGGCCTCTTAACTTTTCAAAAAATGTTTCAAAAAAGGCACTTTAGTCCATGGATGGAAACCTGTTCACATGCATTGTTGCTAATAATTTGCTGTTCTGAATTTTGGTTAAGCAAATGACTTGGGGGGGAATTTTGTAATGTTAGAATCTTTTCTACTGATTTTTTGTAGCTCTTCGTAATTTGAGTCAACATCATCTCTCATTTCTTGGCAATTACAGATAATTGTCAGTAAAATGTACTGCTGTTTGGCAAACGTCATGTGAAGGGGACTTGACGAAAGTTGAGATTTTTTAAACTATTTCTCCTGCTTTCGACTTTTCTGGAACTTCAAATTCTAATATAGGGCAGTGGGGTGCTCAAAAATATGCATGGAAAAGTCTATGCATCATTGCTCTCAGGCCCTGATATTTAGCCAGTACAAACTAGGACACTCCTGCCTCCCTCCTTTTCATTTCAAAACTTCGCAGTTTGTTCTGCTCGGTCATACAGCTCATGCCGAACTGTTCTGTGTCCACGCCATACTAATGGCTCTGTACGAGATTTTGAATATTACTCCTGCATGCACATACCATTCTTCTTGTCATAGGATATAATTGTAATCATCGCCATGTTTCGTAAACACAACCAAAGTGTTCATTTCAATCAATAGGTCTTGTTTCTGTGGTCATCCTTTCCCAGAACTCTCGGGATTTCTAAGCATGGTGGGTATTCTTCCAGGAAAAGTGCTAAGAGTCTCCGGGAACAGGCATTTGTCTGTAATTGACGTGATTTCACACCCTCCGTTTTCCTGCCTATTAGAAAGTATAGTTTTTGGTGTGTTGGCAAGAATCCTGCTCTGTTTCATAATAATCCCCTGTTCGGACTCTCTGCACCGAAAAATACCTATTCCATGCATCAATTGTGTAAGTGGCAATTTGAAAGCATTTTGCCACAGATGGATATTTTTCATTGATTCCTTTCGTCTGAATATCATTCATTAGAATTCTACCTCTTCTTTACAGCTATATCTTCTTTCCTCTTATATACACGATGCCTTTTACATTTTCTACATTTAAATGTAAATTGCTGGCCGCTGTTCTTCTTGAACTTCATCCCATGGCCCAAGTGAAATCACAAATTACAAATTTGATTACTTTTTTAAACTGTTTTCTGACTCATCCGTCCAGATGCCTATTACAATTCTTAGACATTCGGCCTCCTGGTGACTGATTTCTACAAACCTCTTCAGGACATATGTGCAGTATTTTAGATGATATCGTTGCATTTTGTCCATATTCGAATTTGCAAAACGTAACCTACAAAATATATACATATGTATGTATATTGACTAATAAAGAAATGCACCCACATCATAGATAGTTGTAGAGAGAGGAAATACATGTCAGAATGTAGCAGGAACCCACAAAAATCAAATGTAGAAAGCAGCAACTTGCCATGTCAGAGTTGCCCATGAAGATTGTAGCTAGAAAACACGGAATGTCTAGAGTGTATCAAAGGCTTTTCTTCCAAATTCATTCACATATAAGGCCTCAAAAATTGAAATAACACATAGGTAAGCCTTCATTTTTATATAACATTGGTGCGTCACTGTGCTTAGGTATACGACTGTGAGATTTCCAGATTTCTAGACTTTTTCATTTAACCACCTGAGCATTTCTCTCGTTGGAGTTACTTTGAAAGGAGAAGGTGGGATAGAGAGAAAGGGAGGGGAAAAGAGGGAGAGAGGGTGCTTTGCTTATGTATGTGTAGAAAACACTGAAGAAATAAAAGAGGAGAGAAATAAGGAAGGGCCCTGACCAGTGTGGCTCAGTTGCCTGGGCATTGTTCCACAAAGCGAAAGGTTGCTGGTTTGATTCCCAGTCAGGGCACACACCTGGATCGCAGAATTGGTATGCAGTCGGGTCCTGTACAAATTGCAACTAATTGATGTTTCTCTCTCATATGGACGTTTCTCTCCCTCTCTTTCTCCCTCCCTTCCCCTCTCTAAGAATAAATAAATAAATAAATAAAGCCTTTTTTAAAAAAAAGTAAGGAAGGAGGGGAGGAAGAGAGAGGAAGAAATCAAGTGATGCATTATTCCTCATCCTAAACTGGCACAGGAAATAATGTTTAAGTCAGTCTAAAATTTTCATTGTAGGATCACTGAAAGAACTAGTCCCCCCGCCCCCAAACTGTTTGGGCTAAATATTTATCCTTGTCTAATCAGTTCTCTGCAGAACATCTCTATACATATTTTCATTTTCATAATATCACCGAAGAATCAAAGGAAAAGCGACTTTAGGCAGCCATTCCAAAATAACAGTTTTGGAAGTGCAAGAATAGATGGAATCACAAAAGATCATCTCATTCGTAGTGTTTTAGACCCTACAAATAGATTTCTGTTTAATTGATGTCATTTTAATAGCTTCCTGTTTGCTTTGAAGTGGATTTGATTTGTCTTTTTCTAACAGTCTTTGTTTCCATTTTGTGTCCAATATTGAGAAACATAGCATTTTATGTCTCCTGAATAAATGGTGATTGAAAGGAAGCTCTTTGCTATCCAACTTGGAGTATTTGTTCCTTGAATGAATCCAAATAAGTAGTTTTTATTCATATACATAAAATTAGGATTTTTTAAAATATTATTGGTATTATTATAGATTTGACAGGTGTATCTTTTGCTTAAAATTCTTGAAACTGAATCAAGCAACCTGAGAACACGTCTTGAGACTACGTGCTGTCATCAGAAATGATGTTCTCCCCTTCCCGTCAAGTTCAGTGTTGGTACCACGTAAACAAAGCACATGAAAGTAACAAGGTCCTTGCTCTCTGACACTTTGTAAAAGATGCAGATTGTAAAACTGGTGTGTTTCTCATAATTCTGGTTTCATTTGCCCCCAGACATTTACATCTGTGCTTCATGTAAAAGCTTCACACATTTATTTATGTATTTTACAATCCTAAAATGTATTCTTCTGTTTTTGTCTCCAGGGCTATTAATGTTCATTTTTCTTCCAAATTTTACTAGGTAGTTGGATGGGTCATTGATACCCTCTCTTCCCGCCTACGTACACGAGCCCACATAATCATACTGACCTGTTTATTCATATTCTCTTCGATTCTGGCCCTCGTACTTCCGCAGTTTTTCATTGCCCATTTTTCCTTGTTCTTTGGAACCAAAAATATCCCAGTATCACGTTAATTGTTTCTCCCACTGGTTTTCTCTCATGCACTTTCTGATCTTTCTCTGAACCACTAAAGGGTCATTCAGCTCTCTGATGATGGACACTCATGTACTTGAATCTTGCAAACACAAGCGTTCTTTTTGATTGTTGTTTGCCTAGAGGACTCTGGTAGATGCACCACAACCTACTTTGTAGCATCCTTCCGTTCCATTCCTTTTCTGAAATCTTTCTCCCAAGAAGCCCATTTTAAGTTCTTTCTCTTGGCGATTTCCTACAACTTCCCTCTGCTCCTCACCAACTCAAAATGTGATTACTAGGAGGAAACTTAGGGTTCATCTAACTCAACACCCTCGTTTTATACTTTGGGAAATTGAAGCCAAGGGATATTGAATTGTTTGCCTGTAGTAACACAGGCAGTTTACACAGCCAAGTCTCTGTGAGATCTTGCCGCTACTCCCCATGCTTTCTCAGCCTGTCTGTTTATTCCCTCAAACCAGCCCTGGCTTCCTTATTTCTGTTCCCTGAGTCATCCAAGCTTGGTGCGTAGAGCCATCTCCCACCGATCCATCCGTCCTGGCTGCCAGTGAGTTGGTAAGCCCAGTTGATTAGGAAGCCATCCTTGCGCACCACACCCTGCTTGCCCAGGCTATTGCTAACTCTTGCACTGGTCTTCTCACTCTGTGCCTGCCCTCCCCAGTCCCTGCTCACACCACTCAGGCTCCACTACAGTGAATACAAGCGTCAAGGCTGGGTCCACGATACCAGCCTCGTCACTATGAACGTGCTATTGTCTCATCCATACAGTAAGGGTATAAAAGGAGCCCTGAGGCTGTTTAGGAGTCTGAGAGATAGTACGTGCGAAGTAGTAATATTTAGCAAAGTGTCTGGCCTATAATAAGTTCTCAGTAAATTTTATTTGGCCAGGGAGCAATAGAGCATCATAGTAAGAAAGCAAGCCGGAGGTCTGCAAACTATAGGTCGCAGTTCACACTTAACATGGGGCCGGGGTGTGTTATGGTAGAGAAACTAAAAGTAGTTTTTACTTTTTTTCAGGGTTCTATAAAAAGCAGAAAAGAACACGTGTCATGGACCTAGGTAGCCTTCAAAACCTATTTATTTTCTGGCCCTTTACAGGAAAAGGTTGTCCGTCTCTGTTCTAGATTCAGACTGCCAGGGTATTTCTACCACTGATAAGCCCTATGACCCAAGGCAAATTACTTAACCCCTCCCAGTCTTAGCTCTCCCGTGAATAGTACCTATATTCTACAATTGTTAGGAGAGTTAAATGAGGTCATTTACATAAAGTCCTTAGCACAGTTGCTGGAATAGTATTTAATAAATGTTAGCTGACATTATTATGTCTACTCATGGTTGCCAGGTAATCTAATGATGACTTTCAAACACTTTTGGAGCACCCTGGCTGATGTGGCTCAGTGGCTTGAGCACTGGCCTGAGAACTGAAAGGTTGCTGGTTCGATTCCCAGTCAGGCCACAGGCCTAGGTTGCAGGGCCTGGTCCCCAGATGGGGGCACGTGAGAGCTGATTATGTTTCTCTCGCACATTGATGTTTCTCTCCCTCCATTCCTCTCTCTGGAAGCCGAGGGCCAGAGAAATCATGACTTCTAAGTCCTAAAATCAGATCCTCTGTTTTTTCAGGTGGTATGATCTGCATCATGCTTCTGCTAGCTAATCTTAGATTTGAAGGAGTTTCAGCATCATTCATCTCCCTCCTGAGTCAGGACTCCTCTCTGTAAAATTCCTATCTTCTAAAACCAGTTTGAATACAGTTATTGATGATAAAAATCTCCTCTTTCTCAGAGAACAGCTCTGGTCGTTTCTGTCTTTATATTAAATGCAGATTGGTTTTCCTGAAATTTCTATGTATTGATCCATGATTCAGAGACAGCATCATGGATACAGAGAGCATTTGGATGGTTGCCAGATGGAAGGGAAGGTGGGGGAATGGGTGAAGAGGTGAGGGGATTAAGAAGTACAAATAGGCAGTTACAGAATAACCGTGGGGATATAGAGTACAGTATAGGAAATGGAGTAGCCAAAGAACTTATACGCATGACCCATGGACATGAACAATGGTGGGGGGATTGCCTGAGGGAGTGGGGGTACTGGGTGTAGAGGGGCAGAGGGGGAAAATCAGGACAACTGCAATAGCATCCTCAATAAAATATAGTTTTTAAAAAACTTTCTCAATTTAACTTCATGTCTCTAGTCCCTCTGTTATTCCCCATAATACCTGCTATAGATTTTTATGCTCCTCTTGGTCTTTCTCTGCAAGAATTAGCAGTGGTCCCTTTCAACATCAGCTACCTAGAACAGATATATGATTCCAGCTGTGGCCTAGTGGGCATTATACTGTTTCCTACCTACCACGTCACAATCCAACTGGTTTTCCATTTTGCACTTACACTTGCACTTTGTATTTCTTACTAATAATGTCACATTAGAAAATTTGGGGTCATATTTGATTCTTCTTTTGCATCGCCTTCCATTTTTATACGGTCATCAAATCCTGTTGATTGACTGGCACGCTTTAAAAAATTACTCAAATCCAGCCCTGGCTGGCATAGCTCAGTGGATTGAGCGCGGGCTGCGAACCAAAGCATCTCAGGTTCGATTCCCAGTCAGGGCACATGCCTGGGTTGCAGGCCGCGGCCCCCAGCAACCGCACATGGATGTTTCTCTCTCCCTTCCCTCTCTAAAAATAAATAAATAAAATCTTTAAAAAAAATTACTCAAATCCAGATCCAGATCTTCCTCTTTAATGACTCAGCCCCTTTCTCAGTGATTATTGATTATTGGGCCTTTTAATGATTAGCCTCTCTGCCCCCAAACTTCTATCCATACTTATCATGATTACTAGTTATCTTGCTAAACTGCAGATCTAATTCTGGTACAGCCTTGGGTAAAAAAAAAGAAAAAGCAAAAAAATGAAAACCTCTATTGCTGTAACTGTTCTTCCTCTCCAGGTCGGTCCCCACAGCCCATCAAGATGTGGCTCCAATCCACCTAGCTAACCCCATATTATACTCCTTTCTCCTGCACCCCCACCCCTTGTCTGCCCTTCAACCTCTGACCCTCTCACCATTTCCTTCTGCTGCCTTGTACCTTTCACATACCCTTCCTATTCCTGGAAGTTCCTCCTAAACCTGGAAATTTCTGTTCTTCATTCAGATAGCTGAGGTAGTCACTTCCAGTGGCTGAGCTAGCGCGGGATCTGGGTTCAAATACCACTTCTCTCCTTTACCAGTTTTGTGACCTCAAGCAAATTATATTCTCTGACTCAGTTTCCTCATCAGTAAAATGGGTGTAATAATGCAAGGGCTGCGGGAAGAACCGAGATGAAACATTTAACTCTTGTGTGCATAGCACAGCGCATCCTGTGTTCATTGCACATAGGAAATGCTCCGTATTAGCTGTATTTTTTCATTATTCTGAGTGTAGAATTCAAATTGCACTTCCTTTCCCCCAGGCAAAGTCAATGGCTCGTTTTTGTGTGTTTCTGCATCACTTTGTTCATACACTTGTGAAGACAGCTGCCATCACAAGGCGGGCTGCTGTCTGCATTTGTGAAATGAATCCTGGGTCCCCGAGCCTGAAAGGGGAACAGGAAACTTTACTCAGGTAGGGCGCATAGCCGGACCTGGTGGTCCCTATGTATGTCTCCAAATTTCACATTTCCCTTGAGGATCTCTCACTAATTATCCTTGCCATCCCCCTAGGTCAGCTTCGTGATTTTGCATAATCTGTGTTATGATTCTGGAAAGAGCCATCCTGTTCTCGGTCTTTCTCTCCATCCCAGGCTTTTGCAGATAGCTTCTAAAGACAGAATCCGCCTAAGACAGAATCCCATTTGCATTTTGCTTAGGCTACATTTTTCAATTTTACAGTGTTTACGAAGGAGACAATGGAATCTAGGAAAGATGCAACAGTTAAAGAGATTAACTGGCTAATTTTTGAGAGCGCCGTCCATAAAGGCCACAGGCGAACGAGGCTTCCTTGTCAAAAAGCAATTCAATCTCCATAAATGCTCATTCATGCCTGATCTCATTCTCCCCTGAGACTGGGGACGGTAAGCATGTGCCTCTGACAATTGTATTATCAGGAGGTATGCCCACTGCGCAAAAAGGACTGGGTACAGGGTGAAGGCAGACATGTCCCATCTGAAATGGTGAGTCATCCCTGAGACAGATTTGGGTCTGTCATCTAATGAGACTAAATTAAAATATGACTGATGGAGCCCACTCCGCCCCCCCCAACTCATCTTTCTAGCATCAGCAAGGAAATCAAATGCTAATAGCCAGTGACCTCCTAATTCTAGTCAACTGCCCTCAGCTATGAGGAAAGTCATTAACTTAGTCTAGATGCTGCAAATAAAGTAGCCCCACCGGAGCTGAAGGCCTGAAATTATGCAAGTGAGTTAACTGGGGGGAAATTATAATTTTCAGAGGACAAGCCCTAAATCGAGTTGATCCTCTCAGAAAGACTTTCTCTCATCATGAGAGAGTCACATCAAAATGCACTACCTGCTTCTCCCAGGGACTGCACCCCTTGGCTGTATTGTGACTCACCCCCAACTCTCAAAGTGCCTAACACAGATTCTTTTTTCTATTGGCTACATTAGACTTTACACTTTCGAACTTTTCGGCCCCCCGGAGGTCCACCTGGGAAACCAAGCAACCCTTGAATGATTTTCTTTAGAAATGCATGTGTAAGCTATAGGTATACCCGTGAGTTATTTAATCAGCGAAAGGAGGCAAACAACATTTCTGCTCTTGGCCTTTTGCCATGTCTGAGGAGAATTTGTGGGTCTTGCCTGCAATCCAGGATTGGAAGCCAAAGAAAAGGGCACTGAGAAAATAGCATTTTCTTATAATATCACATTAGTGGACAGACAAAAGAAAACCGTGGGATTTCCTTTGTCTGAGTAGAATTGACTGCCGGGCAAGGTTAATCTTGATCTTCCTCAGGACAAGCGCGCACATATTTATGTATGCATACAAAATCCCCATCTTCGGAAGCCAGGAGCCCTGGATCAGAGCATGCCTGCATCCAAGAGGCAACGTCCTTCGTTTTGGCATTAATATCAATTCCAAAGTTCACCGCAGCCCATGGTAACTAACCAGTAACAAGAGGAGAACAGAGGCCAGGTACTACGAGAGATGACTAAAGTCCTCTGGCTGTATCTTGTCTTCCTCCCAAATGCCATTCCCTTAACTTCTCAATGTTTCTAATGTTTTGTTTGTTTTTCATATCCCCATTGTGTTATGTGGGGTTTGCATCCATTAAGATTGCAGGGGCTTCAAGAAACATAAAACTATCTATAGTGGCTGAAATAGATAGAGCTCTAAGTGTCACTACTGAGAAACTGGGAAGGGAACTGCTGTAGGCTCCACGTGTCAGGATTGGCATCTTTACGGTTCTTCCTGTCTTTTCTGTGTGCTGGTCCCCTCATGATTATGAGATGGCTGCGGTGCCACCAGTCGCCATTTCCAAGGGGCAAACACAGAAGGCAAAAAGGGTATATATATCGTGAAGCTTTATATCATGAAGCCAAGGATTTTCCAGAAACCTTTCCCAGAATACTTCCACTCATATGTCCTTGGAACTGTATCCCATGACAGTCACCAATGGGCAGATGGCTAAGGAGAAATGGTTGTAGGTGGGGATTGAGGTAGTTAAGCAGCGGCGTCTGCCACGCTTTGGTTGCAGACATCGGTCACTAACTGGCTAATCCAAGTCAGGGAATACAGAGGGGATGGCGGTTGGGGGTATTTATTAAAAAGACACTCATAGCTCTGGCTGATGTAACTCAGTTGGTGGAGCATTGCCCAGTAAACCAAAAGGTTACGTGTTCGATTCCTGGTCAGGGCACATCCCTGGACTGCAGGTTTAGTCCCTGATCCACGTACAAGGTACAACTAATCCATGTTTCTTTCTCCCTTCCTGCCTTCCCCTCTCTCTCAAATCAATAAGTATGTCCTTAGGTGAGGATTTAAAAAAAAAAGACATTCATAGAAATAAAGAAAGTTATTTAAGAACTAGGTCTTGAAATAGGATATGAATTAGCATAATTCCAAGAACCAACAACACATGTATCTTGTTTTTGTTTTTTTATTTTTGGAAGGGGCAAACTTTTTATTGTGGTAACATATACAAGGTCTGTCCAGAAAGTATCCAGGCATATAATATGAGAAATTTTATTTTTTGTACATTTACGGAAGACGGTACAAGATACAAGAAACATTGCACGTAGGACAATGACGCCTCAGACCCCTTCCAAGTGGGCACCTTGGGACCTCACACAGTTCTCCCAGTCTCCATCAGCTGCCCCCTCGTATTTTCCTGAATCTCATCGATGGTCTGAAATCTCTTCCCTTTCAAAGGTGATTTTAGTTTTGGGAAAAGCCAGAAGTCTCAGGGCACCAAACCTGGGCTGTAGGGGAGCTGAGTTACCTGGGTGATTTAATGTTTGGCCAAAATGTTCTACATGAGCGGATGCATTGTCATGACGAAGCTGCCAATCACCAGTTACCCATAGCTGTGGCCTTCTGCATCAGCTGAATACTTTCCACGGAGGAATGTTCAAGCTTCATGCAAAATTTGATGCAGATTCGTTGCTCTACTCACTCAGTTATTTTGAATGCAATGGTCACACAGCGCACATGCTCACTCAACAGTGTCCACCGCCTCCACTGACTAGTACAGTGGAGTCATCACTGTTCACACATGCGCATTCCAGTCCACTCTCTTTGGCTGCCAGGTTACATCGATGTCATTCAAATCATTCTTGTAATAACAATGGCTGGACTTTTTCCACACAGACCTCATATGTAACACAATTTACCATTTTAACCTTTTTTGAATGTACAATTAGGTGGCATTAATGATATTTACAATGTACACGCATCTTGTTTTTCAGTGTTGTCTGTATGATAACACTCATCTCAAAGCTCTTTCCAACCTTATATCGCTTCCTCCTCTGTCAGCCTCCTTGTTGGCAAAGGGTTAGTAGTCGACTTTGGGTCCTTGAACGCACCCCTTGGGGAACTGAGGGAGGCAAAGGGGCACTATGACTGGCAGTTCTACTAGATCCACAAGGAATGTGGGGGGAGCCATTCTCCAAAGGAAAGAAAATCCGGCATAACGAAAGAGGATGAGATCCTCGGTGTGCGAAGATGGCATAGGTTCGCCTCGCCGAGGTTAGATGTGCACTTGTGCTCTCTGTCGCTTTCTCTCTCTGTCACTGTTTGTCCCATTTGACAATAAAACACTAAGTCATAGACATGCATTGTGATCCTTTTGAGGTCATCGAAAATCTATATTTCAATTGCAAGGAAAGAAAGGGAACGCCACTTTAATTTTAGGAAAAAATGTAGTCGTTTACAAAACGTGTCTTGTTTATCCCCAGGCTTTTAAATGAAAAATAGGCAGTGTTTTTAAAAGCCTGAAATGATAATTTGATAAATGAATTTCAAATGCTGTCAATCGTGCAAGAATGAATGCTAGATGTCTCACTGACCAGAATCATAGTTTTACAAGTTTTTTCTCCAAAGAGATCTCAATCCTAAAGGACCAATTTGAGCACACATAAACCCTTTCATCAGTGGTCTAGTCCCACAGCAATTCTTCTGTCATCTTGTTATCTCAAGCCTCTTTCAGATAACTTCCTCTCTTTCAAATTGCATGCAAATGTGATAATCTTATCTTTTTAAAATAGATATCATATGTCCTAAAAAAGAAGAGCATTGTAATATTACCAGTAGCAAGAATTAGCAAACATTAGTGTAGCTTAAGAATTTTTTTTTTAAAGGGAGGTCAGGTTCTGGCACTGCCATAACTAGCTGGATTTACCTTAACACCTCCGTTTCTTTGTAAGCAAACTAATATCATCCTCTGCTCAGAAGGCTTTGTGTAAAGAGGAATTTGGGTAACAGTGACAGCGCTTAACATACGGAAATTGAGGGCTTCTTTAGAGCCAGGTAAGGACCCTGGTTTATTCATTCATTTCTTTCTCTTTTAAGCTACTTCTGAAAGTTTTCACAGAGCTTGGGAATCATTGTGTTGGGCTTAAGTCAAGACTCCGCGCTTATGGACTTTTTCTCTGTGCTTTGATTTCTTCATCTGTTCAATGGGAATAATAACAGCATTCACTCAGTTGTCTGAGAATTAGATGAGATAATGAATGTAAATTACAGAGTAGAGCACCTGGTGTATAATCAGTGTTCAATAAATTATACTTGTTGGTAGTAGTAGTAGTAGTAATAATAATAATTATAGTAATAATATGATGTAGTCTCTTGATAAGTGAATGCTTTGCTCACCATACCATCCAATGGAATATTTGATTTTTTTTTAATGTGAAGATTTGATTTTTAAGAAAAAAAATCTCTGAAATAGAATCATTTAGCTCTGGCTGGTGTGGCTCAGTGGATTGAGTGCCGACCTGTGAACCAAAAAGTCACTGGTTCGATTCCTAGTCAGGGCACATGCCTGGGTTGCAGACCAGGTCCCCAGTAGGGGGCGTGCGAGAGGCAACCACACATTGATGTTTCTCTCCCTCTCTTTCTCCTTCCCTTCCCCTCTCTCTAGAAATAAATAAATAAATAAACAAACAAATAAATAAATAAAATCATTTAGATATATTGATTTTAAATGTCATCCAGTTTTTTGGGGGAATGCACTTGCTTTTCCACATTAAAATTTCAAAACAATAATATGTGGGAATGACAATAGGATAGGGCTGAATGAGATCTCAGCTTAATATCATCACTCTTTTGGCTCACTGACCTCTTCCTTGCAGAAGACTTTGCTAACATTTTTGTAATTTCTTAACATTTTCCACCCTCCCTTTCCACCGTTCATTAATGAGTAGTTCACTGCACATTTTTCCTTTGCTTTTTACTGTCCTACTCATGGTGTGACATCCATTCTCTATCTGTTTGTATGGAGGCTTTTGTGAGGCCTCTGAGGAAATGAAGCCTGAGTCTTTGAAATAATGAAAACATCACTAAACCACAAAACTAGATTTCAGGAGCCTCATAGTGGATTACTGCTTTATTACATACAACCATCGTATAGTAGTCTTCAAGTTACAATTGAAGACTGATTTTTGGGGGGTCCCTTTTCTCCAGCAAACACAATTCATGCTTCTGTCCTAGTAAAGATTGATAGAGGACCCAGATGTGGGATTCAGTGTTGACCCCAGGGTGAAGGGTATCTGTGGTTTTGGAGGACTTGTACTGGCTATATTGTTGTAAGACCAGGAATACTTTTGTCAGTTTGGATGCTTTTAACTTCTAGTTACAAAATATAATAAAAACAGAAATCATAGATGTTCATATACATATTGTAAGAGTTTGAGAGAAAGGTGTTTCCAGAGTTGGTCCAGCAGCTCAACAGTATCATTAAGGACCCAGTGTCTACCCATTTTTCCATTCAGCTACTTTAGCCTTTGACCTTGATGCTAGGGCTTGCCACCTCATGGTCATAAAATAGCTGCCATGCTCCAGAAATCACATCATGACAGAGAGGGGAGAGTGGCAGCTCTCTTCACATTTCTCTAACATATCTTTATCCTTACCTGGGTCACATGACTGTAAGCTAAGAAATTGAGTATCTGGCATTTTTTAACTTTTTTTTTTAGGTGTACTCTATACCTAAGGAAAAGAGGGAGTGGAATGGCTGTTGAGGAGGCAACCAACAGTGTTTATCACTCTGTAAACATTTTCTTGATCTTTCTTACTAAATGTGTAGCCTTACTTTGGGGAACTTTCTTTATATTTTTTTATAGTTCCAGCACCTAGCACATTGCCTGGCACAGAGTAGGAGATAAATATTTTTGAATGCCTCAAGAAACTTGCCATCTGATAGGCAAGGTAGCCAATACAATAGTTTTTAATGGTTTGGGGGGGATATTTTATTTCCTTATTTTTGGAGAGAGAGGAAGGGAGAAAGAAAGAGAGGGAGAGAAACCTCGACGTGTGACAGAAACGTCAGCCCGCAACCCAGGCATGTGCCCTGACTGGGAATCAAACCCGCGATCTTTTGGTTCGCAGGCTGGCACTCAATCCACGGAGCCACACCAGCCAGGGCCCAATATAAAAATTAATGTTATTCTATAATTGCAAATAGTGAGAATGTTATGAAGGCAAAAAAAAATAGACTATTCTGAGAATAATAGTGGGAGCTTCTTAATGGCCTAGGAAGGCCTCTCTGAGAAGGAGATATTTAAGGCGAGACCTGAAAGTCAGGTAACTCACTCACACAAAGGTGAAGGGAATGGAATAGTGTTTACAAGGCTCTGAACCAAAAGGAGCCCGGCGTGATTGGAGGGTGATGACCAAGGGCAAATAGTACAAGATGAGGCTGGAGAGTTTATTTTATGAGGAAGTCACGTGATCTGACGTATTTGTAAAATACACCTGAGCTGATGTACCCATAAAGCACCATGCGATGTGATGGCCCTTCTTTCTGGAGGAGAGTGAAAGCAACAAGAGCAGAATGAAGGAGACCAGTAACAGGCATTTACAGTTGTCTTGCTGAATGACAGTAGTGGCTGGGACTAAGATAGTGGCTTTGGAAAGAGAGAGACTTGAAGAGATTTGAGATGCATTTTGGAGGTAAAACCCACACAGCTTGGTCATGGCTTAGATGTCAGTCATGAGGGATCGAGAATGACTCCCCAGGTCTTCCGTTTGAACAGTTTGTTGTAGTATTTACTGGGGTGATAAATACTGAGGAAGGAGAAGATTTGGGGGAGCTCGAGAGTTCGGTTTTAGACATGCCCAGTTTGAGACATCCAAGTGGAGAAGTCAAATACAGTTGGAACTCAGAAGAGAGTAGAGGTGTAAAGGAGGGAGATGCAGGCGGAATTTAGAGAACTGGAGGCCAAGACCATCGAGCAGGTAGAGTAAAAAAGGAAGAGGGCCCAGGACCGAACTCTGATAAACTCCAAGAAAAAGAAATGAGGTGGCAGGGAGAGAGGAGAAGGAAGAAAAATATCAGAAGCCTACGACATCTCAGAAGCCACAGGCGTGAATCAATTTGATGGACGGCTTTGGGTCCAGCATTTGTTTCCATTTTCAATTGCAGCTGGACTGCAATCCCGCTCAGGATCCCGTACTCTCCCAAATTATCTGGGGCTCCCCGAGGATGCTTCAGCAAAAAGCGGTCTTCTCTAATGCCCTGCACCTCTAAGCGTGAGTTATCTGAGAGTTGAACAAAGGAGGCAGGGAATGTGTCACGGGCTCTGCGACAGCACCGGAGCCCATGCCCACCCGCTCGAGGACCCGTTGGCCAAATGAAGACTCACGCACACTCCAGCCCCCATTCTGCTGGACAGGGGAGGAAGAAAGAGTGAGGAGGCTGAAGGGTTACTGAGTGGATGGTAGGGAAACAGAAGATTATGGAAGTCGGTTGGAGAAATGCATTTCGGTGGTCGCTTTTGTTGACTAGCCGAATAAAATAGCCTGTTATGTATGTATATAATTCTTTATACCTTATAAATCACCTCTGCATGTGCTATCTTATTTAACGCTCATCAGAACCATGTGAGGTAAGCATGTACTACGATTCCTGTTGTACAGATAAGGAAAGGAAGGCACAGCAATTATTTTTTGTTCATTTTGACTTATTTGCTTATATTGCATCTATTGGGGTGATATTGGTTAATGAAATTATATAGGTTTCAGGTGTACAATTTTAAAGCACATCATCGGTATATTGTATCATGTGAAATGACTCTTAAAAACTCACTGAAATCACACAACTAACATAGGAAAGCTGGGATTAGAACCTGGGTGGTAAATTTTTAACTCATTTCTTATCACACTGTATGCGGCATGGTAAATATTATTCACCTCATGTGTAAACTCACATCAGCCAGTATCAGCTGCCTGGGGTACTGTATAGTGAAAGAACACGAAGCAGCTTGAAAAGGGCTAGAAAACGGTGCCGTAGACTGAGTATGTGTATCTGCCATAGGTATTACATTGGAAAAGAATGATATAAGTGCCGTATACTTATCTGCCATTCCGGAACTAAGGAACCTCCTATTATTTAGAGGGAAGTATATCCTACCAAGTTTCAGTCTCTGGTTAAACCATTGAGTACAGTTGGGTAAAATGGTTTAAAATAAGAATACGCCTGCTACTCGGATCAGCTACACTTCCCCGGTGACAGTGGTCAAGTCAGTTGGGGCATCTCAAGTTTCCCCATGTAAAGACTCAAAACGAAATGCTCATCAAACCTCCCGGAGACATTTCCTGGACAGGCAAACTAATTTCCTACTAGGATGCTGCAGTTCTGATCCTCCAACAGTCCCAGGTGTTTTTACTAAAGAAAATGAATGTTGTGTGGTGATTTCCTTCGCAGTGTCTTGACTTCTTCTAGAGTGCTTTGGGGCAACCATTTTCTGTCTGTGTTCGTCGTCTTAATCATTGGGAACTTCTTTCACATCAAACACAAAATACTGTCTAAAGCACAGGTGGCAAACACAAGGCCCGCAGGTTCGAATCCGGCCCTCCACCTTGTTTTATCTGGCCCGACACCTTGTTTCTACAGAACCCAGAGGAAGACATTTCCTTCAAAAAAACCTGAAAATATCCTCAATTTTTCAGCCTCCCGCAGACAGAAAAACCAACCTCAATCAACATCACCTCTTAATATGAAAAGCGGCGATACTATGTTAGGGTGCCAGGAAGGTACTTAGAATATCCAGGGGACCCCTTTGTAAAGTATGTGGTTGTCTAATCACTGTGCTGTATGCCCGGAACTAAGGCAAAATAACATTGAATGTCAACTATCATTGAAAAATAAAGTTACGAAAAAAGAAAAGCAACAATAAGTACCTTTACAAGTCAACACACATCTGTAAGTCTGCCCGTGTTCCTGAGCAGCGAGGGTGGCAGAGCCCTGTAGATATTTTACCCAAATATGTCACGAAAGAAAATGCTTTCCCCAAATTTCTTGCCTGTGACCACCACGGGCACCCTAACTAGGATGTGAAGATGCTCTTCGTAGCCCCGGCTTTATTGATTGTGCTGTTAACAGCGCAGGCATGAATGACCGATGGTCACTCCCTGGCCGTTCCTCGCTTCTGCTATTAACATGGCTCTGTGCTTTATCTGAACGGGGCTTCTCAGTGAATAGTGGATGTACGAACAGAGGAGAAATTGGTCCTGAGGTGAATTAACTCTCTTGAGATAGATTTGTTAGAGCTGCCAAGAACCTATACACTCCACCTTGTGAGCCTTCGTGGGGGAGATTTTAAGGAGAAATGGACACCTTTTTGGAAAGCCTTATGTTTTCTCAGCTGCTTGTTTGCTTCTCATTGAGACCTGAGTGTTCTCGAGGGACTTCTGATGTTTGCCGTTTTCAGAACAGACTCCTTGAGAATTATTTGAAGTCCTCCATGTTTCTAGTAGTTTTTCTGATACCGATAGTCTGCAAACACTACCGAGAGAACATTCTCGTCTCCTTACAGGTAGATCACAAAAGTGGACCCATAACGATTGGGCCAGAGGTTTCTCAGCTCTGAGCTGAATTACAGATGGACACTATTTTCCAGTAACAAGATCTTCTCTGCAGCGGATGGCCGCCCATGCCCTTTTCTGTGTCTGCGAGGGCACAGCCTTCCAGATTATGGACTAAAAGTGGCAACAGGCCATAGTTTCAGCTCCGCAGGGAGAGGAAACAGCAGGAATTGCCAGGTGCACTCACGGATGTCTCTCTTTGATACTACTCGGTAGCAGTACCGTGCGCTTAGGATTACAAAGCACAGTGTAGCCTTGTTTCAAAGCGGTAATGGTCCTCCTGGAAAAGCGACAAGGTGCCTAGGGCACAGGAGCGTACATTGCAGGGTTTTTCAAGAACTGGTATCATAAATCAGTACTTCACCACGGATTTATTTTCACACATCTTTATTCTTTTCTCTGGTCATCAGAATAGAAAATCACAAGCAAGAAGCCAGAATTGATATGTAGGAACCCAAAGAGTTCACAATGGTGGCGGCGGTGGTGTTGCTGGTGGCAGTGCTGCTGGTGGTGGCGGTGGCAGCAGTAGTAATACTTAGTACTATGTACCAAGCCCTGTCTACACACTTCACATATATTTACCAATCTAACTGTTACACCAATCCTGTAGGTAGGTACTGTTTAATTCCTAGTTTTTTAAAAAAGAGACAAACAGCATATGGAGATTAACTAATTTACCAACAGTCACATGGATGGTGAATCAGTCAAGACTCAAAACCAGGTACTCTGGCTTCAGAACCTGTGATCTTAGCCATTATGTTTGGTTGCCTCTACTAATTAACTTATTAAAGTTAGTAATAGCCACATTTTAACAAGTTTGAGGAATAGAGTGTTAGGTTGAGCCCTGGCCGATGTGGCTCAGTGGATTGAGCGCTGGCCTGAAAACCAAAGGGTCGCCGGTTCAATTCCCAGTGATGGCACATGCCTGGGTTGCGGGCCAGGTCCCCAGTAGGGGCGGTGGGGAGGGCACAAGAAGCAAGCACACATTAATGTTTCTCTCCCACTCTTTCTCCTTCCCTTCCCTTCTCTGAAAATAAATAAATAAAATCTCCTTTCAAAAGAGAATCTTAGATTGAAAGTGGGCCTTCGAGATCCAGTCTCATTCCTTTCCCACTACAGATGTCATTCTACAGCATCTTTGCTAGAAAAGCCTTTACCTTGGCCCTAAAACCCAAAGTGATGGAGAACCCCTTACTTTGCAAGACAGGCCATTTCGCTTCCGCTTCCTGTCTCCTCTGCCTTTCCGTCTGTGTGTGCTGCAGCTCTGCACGCTGCAAACGTCAACTCTCTTGTCAGTGACAGCCCTTCAAATACTTAGAAGCATGCAATGTCACCTGATCCTGCTCTCACCGCCGTGTCTTTCTTTAGAACAAGAGTACAGGTATCCAAATTGAAACCAGGTAAAAAGTCAAAATTTACTCCCAGATTTTAAGCGTTTATCAGTTAAACTCTAAAATCTGCTGTGGCCAGTGTGATTCAGTGGGTGGGGCGTCATCCCACAGACCAAAAGGCCATGGGTTCGATTCTTGGTCAGGTCACCTGCCTGGGTTGCAGGTTTGGCCCCCGGTTGAGGCGCATGCAAGACACACCCAATAGATTTTTCTCTCTCACATCGATGTTTCTCTCCCACCCTTCCCTGCTCTCTAAACCTTCTCTTCCTTCCTGTCACTCTAAAAGCAAAGAAAATGGATACCCAGTTGAGGATAAAATAAATTAATTAATTAGATAAATTCTTTGTGTGTAACAAGCAGAGCAACCCCTAACCCCATACATAGGCTGTGTTTGCAAATGGGACCATTTGTTTTTCCCATGCTTTGCCACCAGAGGTGGCAAATGCTGACCTGTCACATTCAATGCATTTTGCTGAGTTAGAACCTCAAGGGCTTTCCCGGGGACCAAGCTCTCAACTGTAATCATTAAAACCTGCAGAACCCTGCCAGACTCTGGGGAGAAGCCCAGCATTGTTGGCCCTCATCTATCCTCGCTAGGGAAGCCGCTTAAAACTAGGGCAGAAAAGACAACCACTGGCTTGGGATCAGTCCTGGGCACCATCCCTTGCCTTTCGTTCCAAACCCTGCGTCGGTATTTTCAGCCCCCTGCTGTTCTGTATCACGTCTGTTTCCTCACGCAGCAACTTCATCCGAAACTCTAACCCACGCTCAGATGTTTGCTCTTCATTCTGACTAGGCATGAATTTCTAGAAGATGGCCCCTGCCCATACCTTGACCCTGTGTATATACTGTGCCCTGCTGACCAACTTGAACTTGGGAATAACACAAACTCCCTGCTCACTGTAAAGTCCTTCCCTTGAGCTTGATGGGCCCTCCTCTGTGTTTTCTGACCTTGACTCTGCTGTCTGTACGAACAGTGATCGCGCTCACCCCTGAGCAGAGAATCTGCGTCAAAATCCATGAGGATTACTAACCATACCATTACATCTGTCAGCTCCACCAGGCTCCCGATCTTAGCCCCTTCCTTTTAACACCCTGGCACTGGCACGGGATAATTTCTTTTAAACCCTGGTGCAATCTGATGTGCTTTCTAAAGGTTATGGCGATGATTTGAGTGTTTGTTTCGTTCGAGAAAGGAGGTTCCACAGTGCTGATGGCTGTTATGTAGCCCTTCAGAGCCTATCCCAAGGTGATTCCAGAGCATTTTAGAGTTGGGAGTCTAAAGAGACACAAGGAGATTAGAGCCCTCGATGGAAAGATTGGATTATGGAGACACAATATCCAGGGCAGCAGCTGGGCAGGGAGTTTTGATCGTGTTTGCAACTGTAGGTCTCAAGGGGATGAGAAGACAGCCAGGAAACCAGGAAAGAAAGCTGCTTGTTGTTAAAGTCGGTTAAATAGAAACAAGGGTATGGTAGCCATCATTTCTGCTTCTTTTAAATTGTTGTAAAAAAAACACATGGCATAAAATTGACCATCTTCCCGATTTTCAAGTGTTCAATTCAGTAGTGTGAAGCCTCTTTGCACTGTTACTCAGTGGATGGATCTTCAGGACTCTTTCATCCTGTCAAACTGAAATTTTATACCTGTGACATAGTGGTCCATTTCTCCCTGCCCCCACCCCCTGATAACGGCCAGTTCTACTTTCTGTCTCTGTGACTTTGACGATGCTGGGTACCCCACCTATGTGGAACCCTACAGGTTTTGTCCTTTGGTGACTTGCTTCTTTCACTTAGCACCATGTCCTCAAAGTTCCGACACCAGCCAGCATTTCATGAGCACAGTTTTGTGCCAAGACCGTGGTCTCATTCCTTTGTTACCGTGATGGTCTTTGGCTGCAGTACCGTTTTTCATTTCACAGATTAGGAATGAAGGACACGTTCTGAGACTGGACTCAGAAGCAGTTGGAGAGCTGCCTGCAGAAGGGTTATTATGGTGTTGTGGAGTGTGCTCAGGCTTTATACCCTAAGAAGTGAGGGTGCAGCACCAATACACAAGTGGATAGAAAAACTGTGGTACATGTACACAATGGAATACTACTCGGCCATAAAAAGGAGGAGATGGTAGCTTTTGTAATAGCATGGAAGAACCTGAAGGGTATTAAGCTAAGTAATATCAGTCAGAGAAAGGAAAATACCATCTGATTTCACGTATTTGTGGAAACAAGAACAAAATAAACAAACAAAACAGGAATAGACTCGCCGATACACAGAATAGACTGGTCGTTGCTGGGAGGGGGCGGTGGAGGGCTGGGTGACAAAGAGGTGGAGGGACCTAAAGTGCAGCATAGAGAATATGGTCAATCGCATTGTAATAACTGTACGAGGTCTGCCCAGAAGGCGTCCAGCCATGTACTATGGCAAATACAGACATTTATGGAAGAAGGTACAAGATACAAGAAACATTGTACATAGGACAATGACACCTCAGACCCCTTCAAAGTAGGCACCTTGGGACCTCACACAGTTCTCCCGGTCTCCATCAGCTGCCCCCTCGTATTTTCCTGAATCTTATCAATGGTGTGAAATCTCTTTCCTTTCAAAGGTGGTTTTAGTTTTGGTAAAAGCTAGAAGTCTCAGGGCACCAAACCTGGGCTGTAGGGGAGCTGAGTTACCTGGGTGATTTAATGTTTGGCCAAAATGTTCTACATGAGCGGATGCATTGTCATGACGAAGCTGCCAATCACCAGTTACCCATAGCTGTGGCCTTCTGCATGAGCTGAATACTTTCCACGGAGGAATGTTCAAGCTTCACCCAAAATGTGATACAGAGTTATTGTTCTACTCAGTCATTTTGAAGGTGACAGCCCCACAGCACACATGCTCACTCAGCAGCATCTACCGCCCCCACTGACTAGCACAGTGAAGGCATCATTGTTCACGCATGCGCATTCCAGTCTGCTGTCCTTACTGCCAGGTTACACTGAGGTCACACAAACCATTCTCGTTATAATAACAATGGCTGGACTTTTTCTGGACAGGCCTCATATATGGTGTTCAGATGGGAAAATATTGGGGGGATACTTTATGAAGTATAAGATTGTCCAGCTATTCTGCTGTACACCCGAAACTAATACAAGATAATCTTGAATACAAACAATCAAGGTAATCTTGGTTTAGCATCCTAAAAAAAAGAAGACGTGAGCGGTCAGGATTAGGTGGAGAAAGCAGATCTAACATGCAGTTGTAAGTATGGCTGCAGTGGGAGCCTGCAGGAAGCTCCTGAGATTTTTGGGGGGTTGTTTTGTGGGGGTTTTTTTGCCTTTCAAAGTTGTTCCAAATGAGTCAAATGGATGGAGACTTTGTATTCGTGCCCCAGCCGGTCAGTGGCCACAGGCCTCCCTCCTCAGGCAGGATGTAACCTTCTGGGAGGCAGTTCCTTGAGGGCAGCCCCTGGAGCTTGGGTGCAGTAACGCCGAAGAGACGGCTCTTCGTGGAACACCACAGCACCTACTACAGATGCTGAGAGAATGCACGTGTCTCTTTAAGGTCATGTAAATGACGTGCGACACAGACTTTGAAACCCATGCTCTTTCTACTCCATTGGGCTTTCTGTCCAAAAGAGACCCATTAGCCACGCGACAGTTCAACTTGAAGTGCAGTCACGGTTAAAACAGAATCAAAGCCCAGAAATGATATCTATCCTTCGATTCATCTTTCATGATTCTCTGATTCCTTATAATTCCTGCTAGCACCAGCCTTTTTTCCTGGTTCTTGTCACAAGAAGTGAAGCTGTATGGCTCTCGTAGCTTTCTAATTGGTCTCTAGGCCTAAATGTCTGCTTCCTGCAGCTGATCGGTCCACTGCTTTCAGATTAATCTTCCAAGAACTCTCCTTTTTTTTTTTTTTCAATTTAATTGAGCAAGACTCATTGTGGGGGCCAAGGAGTGTCCCAGGGATCAGGTGGTCACAGATAAGCCATGGTTTCTGCTCCCAAACTGTTTACAACCTTTGCAGAGAGACAACATTATGTAACCATTTGCTCCGAGCAGTTAATGCTTGCCGGGTGAGGCTATTAGGCAGACACAGTGCCGAAGGCTGGATATACATTATCTCGATTAATCCTAACAACCACTTTCTGAGGAACCTCTCAAGAGTGCGCATTTTTAGCTGCAAAACCTGGGCTCAGAGGGGTTACGTGCCTTCTCCGGTGGCTCTCAGCCGGGAAATGCCTGGTGAAAACAGGCATTTTCGACTGCAGAGCCCGAGGGCTTCATCATCATGCTTACAAACCTGGACTTGCCACGGTCCTTAGGATCGGGTCCAAATATTTCCATTATCACTGCCCTTCCTATCTCCTTCTGTGCCCAAACAAACCAGGGAAACGCTCTTCCCCTGATGAGGCAAGTCTCCAAACTTTGACACCTGCTGCTTCTGGCCCTTTCTTCTGCTATTTGCTAAGTGCTGGAAGGATTCCCTCAATTCAGATGTGATTGCAGACTCAGCTCCAGCTCAGCCTCCTCTGGAGAGCCTTTTAACTCACGACCCTAGAAGCTGTGGCCCTTACCTTCTACCAGACACTGTTCAGTTTCCCATATCCACATCTATTGCACTGTTTGGCTTAGAAATTCCTTAAGAACTGTGTGGGTTTGCTTTTTTTTAATGAAAAAATAATTCTGAGTTCTTTATTCTTGTTGCCAAGAAATTGTTCGCTATAGAAGCTTCCTGGATTTGAATGTGAAAAGGAATGATATATAGCTTCAAAGGTAAATCCAAGCTCATAGATTCTTGAAAAGAGACAGCTACAGAACCTTAAAAGTAAGATTCAGTGTAACTAATCCTATGAAAATTCTGTCCTTGACATATTACTGAGAACTACCAAATTGTAACACTTTTGAAATTAAATTGTTATTTTGAGATCATTGTAGATTCCGTTAGAATTATACGAACTAATACAGAGTAAGGCCATGTACCTGTTACCCAGTTTCTCCCAGTGATAAATCTTGCAAAACTATAGTTCAATGTCACAGCCAGGATATTGACATTGATACGGTCGATATATAGAACATATCCATCATGACATATCCTCCCCTGGTGCTTTAATAGCAACACCCACATGCCCCCCCTCACTTCCAATCCCCAGCAGCTACTAATCCCTACTAATCTGTTTTCCATTTCTAGAATGTTATTATTGAAAGGATGTCATGTAAATGGAACCATGTCGTATGTGATCTTTTCAGACTGACTTTTTTTCACTCAACCTAAGCCCCTAGAGATTCATCCAAATTGGTACCTGTAGCAATAGTTTTTTGTTTTCATTTTTTTGTTTTTATTAACAAGTAATAGTCTATATTTTGGATCTGCCCTTGTCTGTTTAACCATTCACCCCTCGGAGGACATCTGGGATATTTCTAGTATTGGAGTATTATGAATCAAACTGTTGACATCCACGAAGATGTTTTTAAAAGATTTTATTTATTTTCTTTTTAGAGAAAGGGGAAAGGGACAGAGAAGGAGAGGGAGAGAAATATTAATGTGTGGTTGCCTCTCCTGCGCCCTCTGCTGGGGACCTGGCCTGCAACCCAGGCATGTGTCCTGACTGGGAATCAAACTGGTGACCATGTGGTTCACAGGCGAGCACTCAGTCCACTGAGCCACACCAGCCAGGACATCACATAGATTATTGTGTGAACATAAGTTTAGTGTGTATGGGGTCAGTGCCTAAGAATGCAAATGCTGGGTCATATGGTAGTCGAATGTTTAGTTTTATAAGAAACTACCAAACTTTTCCAAAGTGGTTGTACTGTTTTACATTGTACCAGCATTCTCTGCATCCTGGTCAAGATTTGGTGTTGTCACTATGGTTATCTTAACCATTCTGATGCGTGTGTAGGAATACCTCCTTGCAGTTGTAATTTGCGTTTGTCTAGTAGTTAATGATATTGAACACCTCCTAATGTGCTTATTTGCCATGCCTATATCTTCTTCAGTGAACTGTTTATGTCTTTTACCCATTCTCCAATTTGAATGGTGTTTTTTTTTAGTTTTAACAGCTATTAACATATTTAATACTACCCCTTCTATGGTTTGCAAATATTTTCTCCCTTATGTTTTCATCTTCTTACTAGAATCTGTCATAGTGCAAAAGCTTTGAATTTTGGTGAGGTCGAATTTATCAATTTTTCCTTTTAGGGATTATGCTTTTGGTGCTAAGCCTAAGAATTCTTTGCCTTGCCTTAGAGCCCAAAGATTTTCTCCTGTTTTGTAGGTTGTATAGTTGTATGTTTTACATGTAAGTCTGTGATCCATTTTTAGTTAATTTTTATGCAAGATGTGAAATACAGTTTGGAGTTTATTTTTGTGTGTGTGTATGGAGATTCAGTTGTTCTGGCATCATTTGTCCAAAAGGCTGGCTTTTGATCTTTGAAGTGAAATCAAACTTCTTTGTCTCCTTGGCTTCAGACCCAGACACCCCAGACTCCCCATGGCCCCAACAGAGCTCGCCATTATCCCCCACTCCTCCCCACCCCTCTGCAATACTTTCCCCTTCCTAATTCTGCTATCCTTGTCACACGACCCTTCCCACAATTGCCCAAGCCAGAAACTCAATGGCCCAAGCCATTTGCGCAGAATGCACCCTCACCTTTAAACCTGACGTAGGATGTATTGCCAAATGTCATCAACTCTATCCCCAAAGCATCTCTCCAATCTCTTCCCTCCTTCTGACCTTCCCTGCCTCCAGCATCTTTTGCCTCAAATGCTGCACAGCCTCCTACTTTTTCTCCCTGATTTTGGTCTGGCCTCCTAATACGTGCTCCACAATGTGACTCTAGTAAGTGTCTTAAAAGGCAGACCCAATTAGGTCACTCTCCTTATTTTAGTGTCTTTATTGTTTCCTGCTGCCCTAAAGCAGAGATACCCACAAGCCCTTTCACCAGACTCTGGCTTCAGTCTCCAGCTCCAGCAGCAGCACCAAGTATACTGCCTGACTCACCATAAATACTTATTAACTAACATAGTACCTTAAATTATCAAGGAAGTCAACTTCCCACTGGTGACATCGTGCGTTGTGTTTTGAATAGTGTTCACGTACACATTCTTCTAGGATCCATGTAAAATGGAAAGGAAGCCCGTCTCAAGACCTGGTATCTTGCCCTGGCTGGTGTAGCTCAGTGGACTGAGCGCAGGCTGCGAACCAAAGGGTTGCCAGTTCGATTCTCAGTCAGGGCACATGCCTGGGTTGCGGGTCAGGTCCCCAGAGGGGGCCACGTGAGAGGCAGCCACACATTGATGTTTCTCTCTCTCTTTCTCCCTCCCTTCCCCTCTCTAAAAATAAATAAAATCTTAAAAAAAAGACCTGGTGTGTCGGCGTTGCCCCATCTCAGATTTGAGACAAGGATTTCGATGTAGAAGGTTTATGTGGGATGTGATTGTACGAGGCAGGAGTAAGAGATTGAGAAGAATGAGACAGCAAAGGAAGACAAGCTATCCTCTGGGACGTGGGAAAAGCGTACAGAGTACCATACAATGAATATAGGTAGTGAGAGCCTGAAATGCCGAAAACCAGATCAGGTATCCCCCTGATTTGGTCCCCCATTGGTGGAGGGTCGCTGCCAAGGCATCAAGTCCCCTGTGGCTATGCTTGTCTGCCCAGGAGCAAAGCTCCACAGCATTGAGGGAAAACCCTGGGGCAGAAAACAGGAAAACTCAGGGCTCACTCATAAGGTAGGATGCTAGCTACACCAGATGAGGTTGGGCTTGGAATCCGAGGTGGGCTGATGACATGTAATGGAAGCACCAAAGGCATTTGCTACCAATGCCAGAGTGGGCCAGGCCATCGGCAATGTCGGTCTTCCTTCTCTATGTCACTAGAAGACTTGTTTATTTTGTTTAAGATTTTATTTATTTATTTATTTATTTTTAGAGAGGGGGGAAGGGAGGAAGAAAGAGAGGGAGAGAAACATCCAAGTGTGGTTGCCTCTCATGTGCCCCCTACTGGGGACCTGGCCGGCAACCCAGGCATGTGCCCTGACTGGGAATCCAACCAGTGACCCTTTGGTTTATAGGCCCGCACTCAATCTATTGAGCCACACCAGCCAGGGTGGGGGTTTTTAAATCCTCCATATAGGAACCAGCAACATAAAACTCCAAAGCAGGACGGGCTTTGGATCATTGGTGTGGTGTGGAGAGTGAGTGCAGTAACTGCTCCAGAAGCTCACTGGACTGGTTTTTAAATCCATATTAAATCAGCCATCAAACGTGAACAATTCTGATATGCCAGAGCATTTGTATTCTTAACTCATGGGGTTATTGGGAACATCGAATGAAGCAATCGTTATAAGGCACTTTGCACAGTGTCTGGCACCAAGCTAGCACTCAATAAATGTCCGTGTTTATGTGATTATTATTGTTGCCTGTCAGAACTCATCAGACTCACATCAGCAAATAGTAGTAAGCGGCCCACTAGCAGGAACATGGGAGCGTTCTCATTACGTGGAACTCACGTTGCAGTGAGAGTCACTCAAATAGGACCCAACTTTCATCTTCTGAGAGGCAGAAAATACCAGCTTCTCTGGAAATGCTGAAGCCTTCCTTGGGCACATCTTTTCATTTTCCAAAATTAAATTGTATTGTCTGTAAGATGAAAATGAAATCGTACTGCTCTTCCTAAAAAGCCCAGGAAAATCTCAGGCACTATACAATATAAATGAAAAAAAAAAAAAGGAAGAAGAAGTTCTTTTCCCACAGGGCATAAAATTAGAAACAAGAAGCAAGGTCAGTCACAGAGTGGAGCTATCAGGGAGGAGAGGAACCCAAAACTTTTCCCAGTTATTTTATGGCCGCCAGGTTGAGCCCTAAAATGGAATGCCGCTCTGCGCCAACTCCATTAATGATAGTGATCCAGGGAGTAGATGACAGGATGCCGCCCTTCTAAAGGGCTTTCAGAATTGGAATCTAGTGAGTTTCATTTTGCTGTCGGCCAATCACAAAAGAGAGTGCAATAGGGAAAGCTGAAGACGTCATGCTGAAGAGAGGAAGCTGGACAGAAAAGGAAGAGAGCGCCGCTCATTTAGAGATACAAATGCTAAAAAGAGTCAGGCACACTGTCACGGGAGGGAAACGTTAAACAAAGCATTAAGAGAGGAGAAAAGTGGCTTGAATAGAAGAAACATAGTCAAGGAGAGATGAGAGTAGACTGCAATGCCAAACAAAAGACAAAAGGACGTTGAAGGGAAAATGCAGGGAATAATAGCCTTGGCTGGTGTGGCTCAGTGGACTGTGCGCCGGCCAGCAAACCAAAGGGTCACCGGTTCGGTTCCCAGTCAGGGCACATGCCAGGGTTTCGGGTCAGGTCCCCAGTGAGGGGTGTATGAGAGGCAACCACACATTAATGTTTCTCTCCCTCTTTCTCCCTCCCTTCCCCTGACTAAAAATAAATAAAATATTTGAAGAAATCTGTGTAACAGAACTTCTCTTTGACTATTGTTAATAATGAGTTTTTGTTCTTATTTGCATTTATTAATGCTTATCATTGATAGTCCATCCAACTCATTTAACTTTTGGACAGAAAGGCTAGATTGAATTAGTGAAATGTGTAAATCCTGGATTTTTAGAAAATTACGTGTTTAAGACAAGTATTAATTTGAATTTACTTGTATATTATTTTGTATTTCAAGTCTCTATAGGCTTTGATTTGGTGACTCGTTAAGAAATATCTGCATTTAGCTTACAAATTGCCTTCTGAAAGTATGATTTCAAAAGTACTAGTTTGTTACTGATCCGTGTAAATATCCCTGGCCTATAGATCCCTTTACTCCGGAAGTTGACTCTGATGTATTCTTTCTTTTTTATACATTACTGAGTTGAAAGCAATGTCACCTCAGATTGAAAAATTGTAAGTTCAAACTTTGACTGAAATCAGTGACAATTTCCTGCAGTATACCTTCATCTGCAAGAACATATTTTCTTTCTGGGATTTCTGCTAAAAAACACAGCACAACAAAAGGCAACTGTGAGCACCGTCCATTTGGAGCCATCTAATAAATACTTTCACCTTCGGGGAATTTAGCACCAGAACTGCTACTAAGAGAATAAAGACTTAGTAATGCCTGGAGGGATAAAGGGATCAACTCACAACAACAAAAATATTTCCTCCAAGATGCGAGATGTGTGTTCAATCCTCAATCAAGGACTAGATGTTCAAAGTTTTATGTCTGAGGTTTAATGTGACTGTGGAAAAGTCGAGAAGAAAGTCAATCAGTGCGATGAAATCATTTTCCAGGAGGAGTGTAGTGGTACCAGCACATGCAAACTCCACTATTTGGAGCTGAAGGCAAGATCATTTGGTGATTTCATATCCAAATGTCTATATTCATATAACCATGAAAAAATCAGTTACGACCTAGTGAGGAAAAGGCAAGAAAACACACCATTGTGATCACTATATTGTGTAAGCTCCTTGCAAACAAATGGGAAATGGTGGAAAGAAGGGGCCATAATGGTGACATATTGCTTGCCAAAGTAAAAGTCAACAGTATTTAAGTGATCCTCTTCGAAATCTCCGGCATCTCCAATCCATGAAGATAGTGTCATTTGTGCCATAGAAACTGGCCGTTCAAAAAGCACTCATCAGCCCTGGCTGGTGTAGCTCAGTGGATTGAGCGCGGGCTGCAAACCAAAGCATCGCAGGTTCGATTCCCAGTCAGGGCACATGCCTGGGTTGCAGGCCACAGCCCCCAGCAACCGCACATTGATGTTTCTCACTCTTTCTCCCTCCCTTCCCTTTCTAAAAATAAATAAATAAAATCTTAAAAAAAAAAAAAAGCACCCATCACTGGATGTGAGATACACTACGCTACATAGACTCTGGGTCCAATCAAGGTGCTTGGTGTTCCTGTGTCACCCCTTCCCAAAGCCTCCCAGGCTGCTCCACGCCTCATTGCTTTCTCACTTCTAGAGATCCAAATGCTGTTACTGGTCAGTGACAAAGAGACAAGGACTTCAAGAGTCTCTCTTTTGTCCCAGGCGCAGCCTTCCCCCCATAAGATCCACGGTTCTCGGGAGCAGGAATTGCTCATGTTCCATCCCTGGCGCCTCTGCAGGACGAATGCACAGTGCAGTGTACAGAACAGGGTGGGAGCAAGATGTCTGAAAGAAGACGGTGAAAGGAGACTCGCTTTTTAAAGATTTTCTTTTGTTCTTCTTGAATTTTATTAGTGTGCGAATGCATACAAAGATAAACAGAATTAAAATTTGAAAGTATGCCATTAGTTTTCAAAATATTTGAATGCTTTTTTATGAACAACTAACTACGTGAAATCTCTGTTCTTAAACCCGACACGCAGGCACTGCCCTGGTTTAACTCCAAGCTCCATCTCCAGCCTGATATTATTCAACTCTTTCTCTGTCTATGTCTCACATCCAGGCCTTCAGGAATGCCCCAAACAAGTGTTCCTTCTGTTCTTGCCACACGGAATGTTCCCTCTGTTTTGATTATCAAAACTTTACCCAACTTTGAAGGCCCAGCTTAAAACCAACCTCTTCCATTAATGTGATTGGAGAGTCTATAATCCCGGAAGCTGTTTATGCTGCTTTAAGCGCTTTTAGCACAGTTCTCAGGGCACAAAAAGGAGAAAGCACCTGCTGAGTACCAGGATGTGGCCTCCTCATCCATGCTCTTCACAGCATCCCATTCTCTGTGCCTCAGTTTTCTCATCTGTAAAATGGTCAGTGTAGGGGTGTCTTTCTCATAAGGCTGTGTCTGCTTTCACATCTTTAGTTGCATACTCCTGCGACACAGGCACCGCTCTGGGTCCTGCAGATCCAGTGATGAATGAACTACATAGAGCCTCTTCTCATCCCGTTTCCTTTTGAAAGCCATCAAGCTCTTAAGACGGCACTTGGAACATAACAAGTGCTGTAGAAACGTCAGCCATCACTACTGTTGTCGCTCTTGTTATTTCTGTGTACAGATAAGGAAACTGAGGCTCCTAGACTCATACATCAAATGCCGAAGGTCAAATAGCCAGTAAGGGACTCCAGCTCAGGTCTTCCTGGCCCGTCAAGTGGGTGGCCTGTCTATTTCAGTGGCTCCCAAAACAGACGGTACGTCAGAATTATTAGTGAGGCTTTAAAGAAACAACAAATTCTCCAGCCCAGCCCCAAGTGGACTAAGTCAGAAATTTTAGAGGTGAGCTGAGAATGTATATTCTTTGAAAACTTTCCGGGTAGCTGTGATGCGCTGTTTCCTGTGCTGCTTTATTCTGCCTAGTTGCAAACGCCTAATCCCTAAATTCCTTAAAGATACGTTCCTTGTTTTCTTATTTGTATTTTGTCTCCTTCCTCTTGTAGCAAAGTGCCTTATAAGTACTTGATAAGTCTTTGAGTAATTAATTGCTTAATTATTTAATTAAAGTTGCTTTTTAAATGCAAACAGCTGTGACACTAGAAGCCTGTTACTAGCTATCATTGATCTTCTTAGGGGTATTTATTAATCAGCTATTTTTAGGTTTTTTATTTATTTATTTTTAGAGAAGGGAAAGGAGACAAACATCAGTGTGTAGTTGCCTCTTGTGCGCCCCCTACTGGGGACCTGGTGCGCAACCCACAACCCAGGCACGTGCCCTAGACTGGGAATCAAACCGGTGACCCTTTGGTTTGCAGGCCAGCGCTCAATCCACTGAGCCACACCAGCCAGGGCAAGAACCAGTACTTGAGGACAGGTAAAACATCTGAGAATAGAACTGAGAAGGCCTCCAAACCAAATGTTAGCCACATCACTGCACAGCCTCCGGCCCCTTTTCTTACCTTGTCCACACTTCATGGACAACCTCAGGTAAAATGCAAAAAATAGATTACTGGAAGTCAAGTTTTTTTTTTCCCCTGTAGTTTTCTGGATTTCCCCCCTTCCTGCTTTTGTTTCTTTTAAGTTGACACGTATATCTGATTTGGAAATTAGAGGAGTAATCTCTGGTTTGTTTGTTTGTTTGTTTGTTTGTTTGTTTTTAGGAAAAATATATTTTATTCTTGTCACACCATAAACATGGGGTTCAGTGCTATACGTTAAGATTATAAAGCAAGATCCCGAAATGCAGTGGCTGATTATTCACAGTAGACATATTAAGTCAAGAAGCTTATCTTTTCTCTCTTTGCTAAGGCACAAAGCCTGAGGCTATATGCATTTTTATTACACTTTAGTATCTTGGTTTTCACTTGAGGATTAAAAAGAAAGTCAAGGTACAGTGCACGTATCCTGGTGGATTTTAGGATTTCTTGCTTTAGTGAAAGGGAGAATCTCATAAAGGCACCTCAGATTATTGCTCGAGAAAGTATGCCTACTTCCCTGATGACCTAGAAATTCAATCTTTTGTTTCTCCTAGAAAAGATCACATTGTATTTTAGGGTTTTTTTTTTTTCCCCCTGTAGTTTTCTGGACAATGCAAAGCCATGTTTTAAAAATAGCTTTAGTTTAGATTTGAGGTGAAATGATCTGTAATAGTTCACGAAAGTCTTGTGACTATTCGGGTAGCTTACAGACCACTTTGGGGGCGGAGTGAGGCAGAGTGGAGGAGGGCGGGGAGAAGTTGGGGGGCTGGGTCTGAAAAGTACAAAGGAGCCTGCAGGAGAGAGACTATATAAGCTGACAGGAAGTGAATCCTGTCAGAGTTTTCCCTCCAGTTCTGACAGATCTTCCCTGAAAAACAGTAGAAGCTCATTGCTCCTTCCCATGTCCTTTGTGAAGAAACAGAAAGTATACTTATTTATTTCACTTGCTCCTTGTGCAAAAAAGGGAGGAGGACTGGATGTTATAGGATTTGGAAGTACAATAGATGAACTCTTCAGTTTTACTGACTTGTAAATAACAGGTAACTGGTTTGGCAGGTAGCTTGGGCGTGAGTGAGAGAAAAGAAAGGCGCTTTTCTGTGGTCTGGAGGAGAAGATCTGGGAACTGGAAACAGGGGCTCCCAGCATCCAAGGTTCTTTGATACTGGGTCAGACTGACTTTGAAGGGAATCAAGGTCAGGAAGCTTTGGAAATGCTGCGAGGATAGTGTAAGATTCCAGGAGCTTCGGTTTGCTTGGTTAAAGATTTTTGCATGCATAGTTCAGCAGATTCTCCCTCCCGACCATCATTACCCAGGTGATCAGTAGAATGAACTGAAAATCTCATAGTACAATGTTACCCAAAATATAAGAGTTTCACTCTTGAGACAAAAAAAAAAAATGGTTGATTTCTGGTGCTTTGTCTTTTTTCATTTATCTTCAAGATTTCCACGTGCTTCAGTCATCTTTGAGTATGAATTTGCTACCTGCTAGATACATTTCCTTTTTTTTTAGATGACACCAGTTCTATTTATCCCCTTGATAATTATTTCAGATCGCCACTTGTGGTCCTTGGGAACACTCCTGTGTTCTAATACCAGGAGGCATAATTATGCAATTACCACGTGAGCATTATGCTCCTTATGGCCCCAAAATTGCCCCTAGAAAGGAATGCTCTAATGGCCGCACAGCAATTTTTGAGAGAATGATATCTTCCAAATGTGGGATAAATAAAGCTCGGGAATAAATAGCTGAAGCCGAAATGTGAATGATTTAATGGAATGGTGTTGCAAGGTGAGAGCCACTTGACTTCGGTTCCTGCTGCAAATCACGAGATACATTAGGAAAGCTTTTAAAAGGGAACCTATTTTTTTAATAAAAATCTTCATCAGTTACATCACCCAAGCAGAGTAATTCAACTTTCCTCTGATAGCTTTGAGACCAAAAAAAAAGCAGAAGAAATGTTTCCTATGACCTCTTCCCCTCCCATCACATTTTACATAACAGTCTATAGATATAACCAAAACTAAAGATTTTGACAAATGGAGCAGGATAGGAACTTGATTGCTGCTTCTCTAAATTGAAATTAATGATACCCTGAAGGTCCTCGGTTGTATGAAGTTGACAGAACGTTAATACAGCCTGACTCCATTATCACGGAATGAGGCAGGCGCATGAGCATGAAAACCAATCACCAAACTTCCAAGGTGCATTTTAGAAATCGGTGACGTGGAAGCTGAAGGCTTAACAATGGACGGAGGACTTGCCACTGGTCCCCCTTTGCTTACTGGTCGATGGCAGGGTCCGTCAGAATTAGAGGACTAAGGTTGCCGAGGAAGTGTTGGGCGGGCTCTAGGCGAGGGCTCCTACTCACGCCACGCCTCACCTGTCTTGCAAGGACGCGCAGCCGCTTCATTTGAGGTGCTGCGTGTCTGCCTAGGCAGCGTGTCTGTGCTCTTCTGGCAGGTTGTACGGAACCTGATTGGGGAGGGCGGGGGAGAGTGAAGGGGTGGGTGGAGGAGAGAGGAAAGGGAAGGGAGGGAATAATAAAAGGAGTGAGAGATTAAGAATGGAATCAGCACAGAAATATAAAATAAAAGGGGGGAAATGATGTGGACCCTGGTTCGTGGGGTCCGCCACATTGTGAATGACACATAAGAAATTCACACAGACTACTGAGTCCTGTGGAGAAGAAAAAAGCCTGGGCCCTTGCCTTGACAAGCCTTTATTGCCTTCCTGGGCACATTACATGATGGCCCTCATTAACTATGCACAGGTTCGCTTTAGGTGGTTACCTTTAACAGAGAACAAAAGAGCCGATGCCACTAATCACATCACAGAAGGATATTTGCAAATGCAAAGGAAAAAGTGGTTGAACTGGTTACACCTGTCCTTGGAAGGTTTAGCATGGATTTTAGGAAGTTACTTTAAAAATATGCAGTAAATGTTTTCTGTCTCAATTCAGGGTGAGGGAGCTTTAGCAAAAGCAAGTCTCATAGCAGCCAAGGTACAATGCAGGCCTGATTCCCTATAGGAGAACCTATCCGTGGGCGTGGGTCCTGTCTGGGCCCACGCCACACAGAATGGTCTCCTATAGGGAAGCTCTGAGAGAGGAACATACAAAGGTGGATTAATGATGGCCTCAGATGGCCCACATTAGCCCCATGCCATAAATCACACAGAATCAATGGATAATTATACTCCCACTCAGAGTGAGCGCTGTTAGCACTGGTTGCTTTTCCTGTCATCTCTCCTGCATGCAGGCAAATGCAAGGAACTCTGCTTAACTCCTAAGTGTCTCAATGTCAAGAAAACACCTCTGGAAATTCAAGCAAAAGAGAATTCAATCAACAAGCCCAGACTGTTTTGCCGCAGAGCAGTACCTATCTTGAGTCCTCATTCCACACCTTATCTCGGACCTTTTTTTTTTTTCAGTCCCAACTCAAAAGAAATCAAAATTGGAAGGACAATGGATTTTAACCATAAAGGATTACAAGTAGTTGGAAGGATCGTACTGAAACTGTAATGATCACAGGAGGGGTTCCAGGATACTGCTTGGCCATGCATTTATGAGTGTTTACGAGTATTTGGAAGTAAGAATGAATGATGAAGGCCTCCCCCAACACTGCCACATGCATCCAGAAAAGCATACGAACTGCATCATTTCAGCACAGAAAGTCATGGACAGACTATAGAGGGTCATTTGTGGGCACGTGCGTTGTTTATTCGCTAGTCTCACAGCACACGGAGAGCTGTTTTTTTATGGGCTCATTAGCGTAGGTGTGAAGTCTGGTTCTGGCCTGTTCATGGGTATTTGTCATGTGTCTAGACAGATTGAGAGCCAGAACATCCAAATGGGCATGCCCGGTGATATCCTTTCCCACGACTGGGGCGAACGCGGTTTATGCACGTTGTTGTGCCGGAAAGAACACTCGGACACCGGAAGGATATCACATTAGCAATGCATTTCGACATCAGGAGGGAATCCTTGGCCCCGCTAAACCTTTAGTAAGGGTGAAGGCTTCCAAGTAATTAACCAACAGGTCAAAGAAAAAGTGGAAGCCTTTGAGAATTCGAAACAAAGTTAAGTCGCAAACATTTAGAGAAATTGATTTCAAATCTTTTCGGCGGGGGGAGCCACAACGTTGTTGCCTGTCCTTTTTCTTTTGTTCTTTTCTGCTCTTTCCTTTTGACTTATTTAATGCAGTTGTAAAGAAACCAAAAATGCAATAGAGACAGTCTGCAACGTGCACAGAGGGCTGGGCTTTGGAAAACAGTCCCAGCTGGGAACGGAGTGCGTTCTCATTCATGTAGATAAATGACTTGGTGCTCGTTCTCTATCCCCAAAATTATCCTTTCAGCTCTATCATAATTGTACGTAGCATAGTGCCTAACAGGGAACAGGAACTCAAGAAGTTTTTTCATTTACCCATTTCTAATATGTCTTGAAATAAACACCTCTTATGTATTAGGTACTACGTGCACTATGTGTCTGTGAATGAAACAGACAAAGTCCCCATCTTCCTGGATGAAAAACATGCATGCTAGTAAATTTGTTTAAATGAATGCGGAGCTTTTTGTAATGGCATGAAAGAAGGGAGGGCTCTACAAACAGTATACCACCTACAGGACTCATCTGAGATGACAAAGCCAAGGAGAATAATAATTAGTCCTTAGAGCTTTCATAGGAGAGGAAAACCTTTCCCTTCTTCCCTTCCAGGCTCTATGGCTAGCCTAGTAATTAGAATGACATAAGACAGATTAACAGAAGGAAAACAAATTTAACTTCGTATAAACAGGAGCCCATAACAATATGGGACTCAGAGAAGCGATCTAAGCAGGCAGCACTTATACCTTTTAGACAAAGAAACAATGCTTATGTGAAGAATCGACAAGACAAAGAAGGTTGGGCGTGGGCTAGTAAATTGGTAGGGTGACAAGGATGCCCCCCACCCTCCAGGTAACAGGCAGGGCACCTTCCACACGGGGATTCATTTCCTGCTTTCAGGGGGACAGAAGGGGTCAAAGTGTCCTTACGCCCGCTGTTTCTTAAGTAACTTTAGTTCAAAATAATCAATATGCCAGAGTGGCATGTTTGGAGGGTTAGGGTTCTGCGCCCCTTCATGTTCAATTATGATTGCTTAAAAATTAGAATAAAACAAATGTGGGGGAGATTCGGGCTCTTGGTTTGCATAACAAATTATTGCTTCTTAAATTTTGGAAAACCCAGTATTGTAGGCACGATGATAGAAGTAGTTTTCTTCTCCTCTGTTTATCACTTTGAACAGCAAAAAGAAAAGAGGGGATAGAGGGATGGAGGAAAGGGATGCGAGGGAAGGGAAGGGAAGGGAAGGGAAGGGAAGGGAAGGGAAGGGAAGGGAAGGGAAAGGAAGGTGGAAAGTCTTTTTAAGCTTTGTGTTGGGAATCTTGAAAAAGAAATCTCTTGTTCAGAACGTAGTGGTTATGGTGAAGATTCTTGAATAAGTGGTACATGAATTCATTCAACTAACATTAGTTGAGCACCTGCTATATGCCAGGTACTGTACCAGTCATGGGGGCTGTAGAGGGAAAGAAAGGTGTGTCCCTGTCCTTGCGGAGCATATAAAAAAGGTTTAATTTTTCTCTGTCATGTTCTTACTGAAGAATCACTGCAAACTACATTATGGTTACTCATGGAGCAGATGGCAATTTTCTCCCCATCTGGGAGAGTTCTAAAGAATAGACTTTGTGTATCAATGGATAGCAGTTTCTTCCCATTATAAGCTTTCATGATCCCTGATCTAATAGTAGACACAGGATGTGTGCTTCCAAAAAACATGTTAGATTTGTATTTCTTTTATAAAAGGAAACAGAGGTATTGCCTAGTAATTCTGAGGGAATTGGATTCTCTCTGTCTCTTTAAATGATTCTGTTTAAACTCCTTTGGTTCTTCCCTCTCGGCTCCCCTTCTAATGCTCAGTCCTACCGCTCCCCCCCCCCCCTTTATCCTTACTTCCCTCTCTTTCTCTTACTGACTGAGAAGATGGCTCCTCTCTAACTGGCTATAGACCTGATGTCTCCAGTTAAAGGTTTCACTGTTAGGTTAAGTGTATCATACTCCAGGTGAATTCATATACCCATATGCCATTCCTCGTCTTTCTAATATCCATACTTCCATCAGCAATATCCTCATTCTCCCAGACTTTCACATTAGAAAGCCAGAAGTTGCCCTGGCTGGTGTGGCTCAGTGGATAGAGCTCAGGTCTGCAAAACAAAGGGTCACCGGTTTGATTCCCAGTCAGGGCACATGCCTGGGTTGTACGCCATCTCCCCAGCTGGGAGCAAGTGAAAGCAATGACACACTGATGTTAAAAGAAAAGAAAAGAAAAAAGAGAAGAAAAGAGAAGAGAAGAAAAATAAAGCCAGAAATTCTCTTTGCTGCTTTAAATATTAAGTTCCATGTGCCCTTTATCCATGTTCCTTGACGGCCCTTCCCATATTTTCCCCCATTATCCCTCTCCCCCCTCCCCTCTGACAGCTGTCAGTCCATTCTCTAGGAGTCTGTTTCCATTTTGTTTGTTCATTTATTTTGTTCTTTAGATTCCGCATATAAGCAAAACCATATGGTACCTGTCCTTCTCTGTCTGACTTATTTCACTTAGCATAATACCCTCTAGGTCCACCCATGTGGTCCCAAGTGGAAAGAGATTTTATACTTTTTTTATGGCTGAGTAATATTCATACACACACACACACACACACACACACACACACACACGTATCACACCATGTTTATCCGTTGATTCGTTGTTGAATGCTTAGGTTGCTTCCCTATCTTGGCTGTCATAAATAATGCTGCAAAGAACATAGAGGAACATTTGTTTTCCTGAATTAGGATTTTGATTTTTTTTTTCTGACAGATGCCCAGAGGTGGAATTGCTGTCATATCCTAGTTCTATTTTTAATTTTTGGAGGGTCCTTTATACTGTTTTCCATAGAAGCTGCTAGTTCACCATCCCACCAACTGTGCACGTGGATTCCCTTTTCTCCACACCCTCTCCAACACTTCTTATTTGTTCTGATAAGAGTCATTTTGCCAAGCGTGAGGGGATAGCTCATTGTGGCTTCGATGTGTCTTTCCCTGCTGGTGTTTAATTTCTTGACAATATTGAGTGTACACCGGAAAGCACTACTGAGATTCTCCGTGGGTAAGAAGGAAGCAACCTACAGCGACCGAGGCCTATAATGGTCTCAGGTGTGGTGTCCACGTGGCCTCTGGGAAGTCCCTAACATACTTCCAGAGGACGCCACCTGTGGAGCACTCACAGTCACACTCCCACGCCTTCGGCGTACTCCCCCTTGGGATTTCTTTCCCAATATAAGAAAAGAATTCTGAGCAGTGTCCTTTCCCAAACAGCCTCCTTGTTCGCTCTTCCCCCCCCACCCCCCACAAACTTTAACATTCATCTCTTGATGAATCTGTTCGTGAAATGGCCCGTTCAACATTTAGAAATAAGTACCTATTGCACACATTCCTTTGCGTGTGTTCTTCTACCATCGTTCGTTCTCTCTGATATCATGGCACCGCATCCTTCATGACCAGAAACTGACCTCGTGTGGGCCCATAAAATACACTGGTGACAAAAATGCCATAGATGTGACTCTGGATTTCATCTGCATTCGATCTATTAATTGATTAAAAGAAATAAATGACAGCTCTAGATGCTTAGGAAATATTTACAAAATACTTTTTTAAACATCATTGCCAAAATTGCAAGCGGCTAGGAGCCAGAGCCAGACTGAACAAGTTTGAAATCTGGCTCCGCCGGCTCACTAAGCGCTTCAGCCAGCCAAGTTTGGTTTTGTTTAACCTCTCATACTTCAGTGTCTGCATTAATGAAGCGGGGAAATAACCTTACTTCCTACTACAGAGTGATTGCGAAGGGTAAATAACTTAATTCATACTGTCATCGATGAAGTGCTTCATAAAGGTTAGACATTTTCTGTGTTGTACGCGGTGCTTTGCGCGTTCTGACCTCCTCCGTTCCGTTTATCAGCCGTAATAGCAACAATAACACTGGCCTCTAGCATATCCTGAGCAATTATCATGTGGCAGAAACTAGGCCAAACATTACGCATGTATCAGTGTATTTAATTCCCACAAAAAGCTGTATGAGGTAGGTTATATCATCATCGTATTTCCCTGATGAGGAAAGTTAAGGCTATTCACTCAGTGATGTGCAGTTTGCACTCAGGGTCTGTGCGCATTCTTGGTCTCTCCCCCCCCCCCCACTCTCACTCGCTCTCTCTCTCTCTCTCTCACACACACACACACACCCGTTGATTTCGTCAACTAGTCATTAAGCAAATATTTGCTACCACTTACTATGTGCCGGGTTCGGTGCGTCCTGCAGGACAGAGGGTGGGAGAGGAGAGATAAGCAAGAAATGGCCCATGCCGTCAAGGAGTTTACAGTCCATTGCAGGAGATACTCATGTGCATATACTTACAATGAATGACACAATACAGGTCCTCCAGGTAGAGACCGTGTGCTGTGAGGATGGTGAGGAAGCAATCACTTCAACCTGGGGGGTCTGCAAGTAAGCAGAAAAACATACAAAAACTTTGACCAGGGAGAGAAAGGGACTAAGGGCGCTCCAGGGAGAATGAGCAAGTCACACAATGTTGTGATGGAGGGAATGGCACAGGACAGGAGGGGAGAGTTTGGCTGGGAATACAGGGTCCTAAGGCTGGCAAGGTAGCTTTGAAATGTTCCTCATGCTTTTCTGTGCAAACCCTATGGTTTTTTGGGAACTCCACTTGGTTTTCCAAGTATCTAGTCCAAGCAAAGATGGACAAGGCTGGGGAGAAAGTGAAAAAAGAGATCGTTCTGGACCTATGCCAGACACTTGATTGATATTGGGCGGTCAGAGTTGGCTTGGGCGGGACCAGACTGCCTGAGCTGGTTTTTGGATAAGTGTAAGACCTATTTTACCTCTTGGGAACTATCCACTTCACAAGAGCAAACCCACTCGAGCTGTGGTGGCTCTGGGCAAGCACTGAGCAACCTCTAGTTTAGGATGGGCTGTTCAGAACCGAATCAAGATCCAGTGTCGCGGAGCTAGGAGATGGGTGTGTGGGGCCATCATGAGGGCCTGTGTGGCAAAATGCCGGATGAGAAAGTATACCATTTCACCCATAGAATTCTTCTTTGTTTCCCTGCCCAGAATAGAATTTACTAAGCTATCAGAATATTGTGTCAATATAGTTTAGAAGAACAACATAATAAGAAAAAATGGTCATTTTTACTCCATGCCACCTAAAAATATGCTTCCTAGTAATTTCCATGTCCACTGAAAGCTAAAATCTGAAGATTTCTTTTATCTCACTATCCACCCTATAAATACCCTGAATTCAAGCCTCGTCTCTACTTCTTTGATGCTTACCTATTAATAAACTTTTCGGTTACATATTACCAATGATTAATTATGACTCAATGATCCACTAATTATTGATTAATACTATTCCAAAAAAAATTAGCCAAAAAACAATAGACTTAGTCAAAGACTAAGACAAAATACGTCATTTCTGAGGTCCTTTACTCACCTAATATCATAGCGAATGGCCACCTCCCTCCCTAACCTTTTCATGAAAGATTTAGAGTTGGCATTTTTGTTGGTGCTGATTGGAGCCGTAGTTCATCCGTGGCTGCCAATGAGTGTTTCAAAAATTCTCACTGTAACATTGTCGAGAGAGCAGATCTTTTTTGTTTGGCCTTGGTTTGCTACAAATGGATCTTGGAGGCCCCCTACCATAAGTGGATATTAAAACCAGGGTTATAAATTGCTGTGTTAGTACTCCAGCCTTAGAAGCCCAAAAAGACGTCACCAAAGAGGATACATTGTTTGAATTGCTCCTCATTAGATACGATGACAGAGCATCATTTCTCTCCTCTCCCTCCCAGGTGGCTGTGGAGGACCGCATCAGGCAGCTGCACGAAGCTCACAGGGATTTTGGCCCGGCGTCCCAGCACTTTCTTTCCAGTAAGTCGTCAGCTTTCATTGCTTACCCTCTTCATTGCATCCTGGGAGCTAAGAAATAAGGGCTGAATTACAATCATCTCTGCTAAATGCACTGCGGGCATAAATCACCCTGAAAAAGAACTTAGTGGGTAAATTTGGAAGGTTAGGAAGAGGAAGACAAATTTGATTATCTTGTCCGGTCTTCAGCGAATGCATCGTTTCCTGCAATGTATTCTCGAGTGCTAACTTGGGTGAGATTTCTGAGTCTTTAGTCCCTGCTCAGAGCAGTTCACTTAATACAGCTGGCAATTGTGCTAACATATAATTACATGATAATTCAATATGTATTACTGTGAATCTAGAAGTCTTGATCTCTGTATAAGTTACTAAATACTCTCTGCCTCCAAGTTAGAACCTCAGCCTGTGTTCTAACTCTTCTCGCCACTCCTTAATTCTTCACCTCTACTCATTCTGTATATTTTCCAGTTTTAGTATTTTATCAGTTATGTTTTCATAATTAATTATTTATATATCCTTAATAAATAGTCTATTTTTAAAAGATTTTATTTATTTTTAGAGATGGGAAGGGAGGGAGAAAGAGAGAGAGAGAAACATCAATGTGTGGTTGCCTCTCACGCATCCCCTACTGGGGTCCTGGCCTGCAACCCAGGCATGTGCCCTGACTGGGATCGAACCTGCAACCCTTTGGTTTGCAGCCTGCGCTCAATCCACTGAGCCACACTAGCCAGGGCTCTTTTTAATCATTAATATTAAGAGGAATAGACCATCTTAACGGAAAGGGTTTTTTAAGACCTTTTTTATTTATTTTTTTAGAGAGAGGGGAAGGGAGGCAGAAAGGGAGAAAACCATCACCCGGGAGAAAGACATCAACTGGTTGCCTCTCGCGCACCCCCTACTGGGGACCTGGCCTGCAACCCAGGCATGTGCCCTGACCCGGAATCCAACCAGCAACCTTGTGGTTCACGGGCCAGCGTTCGATGCAGTGAGCCACACCAGCCAGGGCGTGAAAGTTTAATATTGGAATACCCTACTCATGAAAATCCATGTTAAATTGTCAAGCTCCTGTTTTCCTCTGACTCTTGTTACTTATTTATATCAGTGAGTCTTTCATTGCAAAAGTACACATTGCTGAGTTGTTTGATATTTAAAAAACCATACTTCTGCCACATGGAGTTAATCTATCATAACATTTTGGTGTATTTCCTCCTGGTCATGCATGAGTCTGTATGAGAGTTTAATGATCATTTTAAGGCAGTTATTTTGTGCCTGGTAATGTTACAAATGTGAACTAATGTAACCCTTATAGCAACGTATCAGGGAGATAGCATTATTATGTGCATTTCAAGGATAAGAAAATGGAAGCATAAGAGGAGGGACCCAAACAAACTGGAATTATCTTCTGGAAGCCTGAACTTCATGTAGTGCAGGCTTCCCCCACTAGGCGAGTGTTCTAGGATCCCATCTGTATCAGTGTACCAGCTGGCGTTGTGGTGAGAAGCTGCGTTCAGCTTCACTGAATTTTTTTTGAAGACTCAACACCTTTGTCATTCCATGATGGGAGATTTACAAGCAACTGGCCCACACTACACTGAGTGTTCAGCAGCTTTGGACCAAAAACCGGCATGACCCTGTGCCCCACCCTCCCTATTCACCCAGTTTCACCCTGAGCGACTTTTTTTCCCCCTCTGGATAAAAAAAGCCCTCAAAGGGACACGTTTTGCTGATGTGAAAGTGGTGAACCAAAAAACAGCAGAAGCACTAAAAGGCATCAAAGTCAACGAGTTCAAAAACTGTTCTGAGCAGTGGAAAAAACGTCTCAATAGGTGTATTGCATCAGATGGAGAGTACTTTCATGGTGACTGAACTTTAAACATGTAAGAATAAATACACAGTTTTCTACAAGTACATTCCGCTGGGTTTTGGGGGGTCCCCCCTGGTACAGTCACACAGCTAGCAGATGTCACAGTCGGTATGCAAATCCAAGAAGTCAGCTGCAGAGTCTGTCTTTAACCGCCACCCTGGACTGTCTTTTACTTGATGTACATATTACAGGGAGGAAGTAATTCTGTCTGATCTCCCTTCACTTTTCTGACTTTTTAATTGCCATGTGCTAGTCCTTTGGGTTTTTTTTTACTTTCCATAGATGAATAAAAATATCCACGCTCACAAACATTTTAAAGTATTTGACTAGATGCTTTCACCCCTGTTCGCCATTTCTTTTAGGAAAAACATTCCTAGATCGTGACAGTCCTGTCTTTTTGTTATATGATGCATTAAGTAAGAAGTTGTCTTAGTTTCTGATGGGGCCTAACCTTATTTTTTGCCTGCCGTTGTTGCGTGAACAGTGTCACACATGCTTTGAAGGCGCCAGGGTAAAAAAGGCAGGTCAAAGCGGTGTACGCCATTGAGTGGGATTACAGCTTTTAGGAAGGGCTCTGGAGCAGCGATTTTCAACCTTTTTCATCTCACGGCACACATAAACTAATTACTAAAATTCTTCAGCACCCCCAAAAATAGATTTTTGCCAATCTGACAAAAATAGGTATATTTTGTATTCATTTACATCAGACAGCTATGGTTGTGTTGGCTGTTGTGATTTTTCTATTCGACAATCTAAGGGAAAAGTCAGCGCCCCAGACTAAATAGCCAGGTATTGCGTGTCTTAAAACTCCTTGCGGCACGCCAGTGGGCCTCTTGCACCCTATCACTGTGCCACAGCCCACAGGCGGGAAATCGCTGCTCTAGAGCAATTATAAAGCCTGCAGATTTTGTCTTCTGTATTTTTCCAGATCTGTGGTCTGCCTAAGTTGCCTTGGTAACAGCTATTCTACTCGATTTCATTGAGATTAAATGTAATAACATTCTTGTGACTCATAAACCATAAATAAAAATATTACCATTAGGAATATTAATTACTCCTCAGGCACCATGTGTATTCATTCATCCTTCACTCCCTCTGTGTGCCCCAGCCAAAGCCCCATGCCTTCCCCCAAGAAAACCTAGTCTCAGAAAATGCTACATTATACTCATTTAACCCAGGTGACCGGTACAGTTTAATGCGTACTTCTCTTGGGTTATTTGCATTTTAATAGGCTGCAAAAGCATAAACCTGAGCAATGGCTCTCTGAGAGAGATGGTACCATCAGCTGTAATCTCTGAGCTGTGACGAAAGTGTTTTGAGGGGCCACGTGGAGCATCCTCACACTTTTCAAACCACGCCACAGAGGCACCCACTCCCCAAAAGGTCAGGCTTGAAGAAATATACTCATGAAAACAGTCATGTACCTACCTACATGGAGCCAGAGCTGGAATTCAGATTCTGGGGCGGGTCCTTTCTCTCTCTCTTTTTTTTTTTTTGTCGTTCAAGCACAGTATGCATTTTCCCCCACCACTCCCCTCCCAGCCATCTCCACTTCCCACCCCCATCCCACCCCCACCCCACCCGCCTTGGTTTTGTCCATGTGTCCTTTATAGATGTTCCTGAAAACTCTTCCCCCTGCCCCCCCATTATCCCCTCCCACCTCCCCTCTGGTTACTGTCAGTTTGTTCTTAATTTCAATGTCTTTCTTTTTTTTAAGATTTTATTTATTTATTTTCAGAGAGTGAGGAAGGGAAGGAATGAGAAAGGGAGAGAAACATCCATGTGAGAGAGAAACATCAATCACCTGCCTCTTCTATGCGGGGATTTATGACCTGTATTTTTTCCCTTAGAGCTATCATAGAACTATTTTTGTGTGTTTGCACATTCCACGCAGAGTAATTTTTTTAATGGCCAAGTAGTAGTCCCTTTTGTGGCTCTACTGGATTTGCCAAGGCAGTTCTCAGTCACTCGATATTAAGGTTGCTGCAGATTTTTCACGGTTATATCCAAAACTGTGACTAACATTCCTTGTCAACCTTTATAAGCGCCTCACAGTCTTTCTGCAAGATAAACGCCTCCAAATGGAACTTCTGTGTTAAAGGATGTTTACATTGGTGAGGCTTTTGATCCGTATTGCCAAATGACCTCTAGAAAGTTGCACCAGAAATTAAGTGCACCATCAAACCCATATCTGAGGCAGGCTGTCTCTGAAGTCACCTGTCCGCTCCTAAATGGTGTTCTATAAAAGAAAAACAGCTTCCCTTCAGCAAATAAAAATATGTTTGAAAAAATACCACTAAGGTCAGAATAAATGAGTTTGAATTGATAGATGTCTAGTAATTTGCTTTCAGGTTCCTAGAACTAATAATAGGGTGATTTCTGAGGTTTAGAAATTACCAGTGAAAGAAAAAGAAGAGCCACTAGCAGCAGCCCCGCCACACAAACATGTTCAGTGTCTTTTCATCCTATTCTTTCTTTGTCCCGCTGTCTCTCTCTCACGCGCGCGCGCGCACACACACACACACACACACACACTCCCCTTTGATTGTTACATTACCCTCTGTCTTTGTTTGGGGTTTGTTGTTTTTTTTTTTTAAGATTCTACTTATTATGAGAGAAAGGAGAAGGGAGAGAGAAAGAGAGGGAGAGAAACATCCATGTGTGGTTGCCTCTCGCGCGCCCCCTACTGGGGACCTGACCAGCAACCCTGAGTTGCAATCCAAAATCCAACGAGCGACCATTCACCTTGCAGGACAATGCCCAACCAACTGAGCCACACTGGTCGAGCTGTCTTCGTTTTTATCAGTAGAGAGAGGCAGCCTTCTACCAAAGAAAAGTACTCACTGTTTCTTCTTCATAGCCCAGGCTCTATTTGTTAAAGCAGTCATTTCTTTGATCTTAAATCTAAGGGAAAATGAGAAGAGAAAAACATTGATACATAAGAGAAAATGAGAAGAGAAAAACATTGATACACACTTGTATCACTTGTATTGATACACACGAGCTTGCCTTTATTTCTAGCTTTAATATTGTATCACTTCTAATCGGCTTCGGCCACTGAAACCAAGAGAAAAGGAGAAATTCTAACTGTGAACTTTAAATTTATTCTTTAAAAATATTATGGTATCTTATACATACATGTAAATATTATATACATATATATTAGAATATATATATATATATATATATATATATATATATATATATATATATATATATATGGTTGAAAGGTACAGTATTGATCTCTTCATATGTCAATGACCAAGAAAGTACTATAGTATTCATTGGCACACTAGTTTTAAAATTGTCCATTTTTTTATTTCCAAGAATTTAAGCCCTTTAAAAAAAGAACGTAAAATCCTTTTTTCTGGCCATTTTCTCAACTCTCTGGGCTTCTGTTCAAAATTTTACTTTTCTCATCAAGAAGGGTAAGTGTAGGTTTGGGTAAAGGTTAAAAATCTTTCTGTAACAGTAAGAAGAACTTGCAGTTGTCTTAATATTTTACAAGTTCTAGAATTCCCTGAAGGAACATTTCCAAGCCAAGTTCCTTTGGCCATGAATGTTCGGTATTATGTTAATAACTCTCCCTTGAAAAAAAAATTATTTCTGGAGTCAATAAGATTGGGAACACACAGGGCTATAAACAAAGGTAAGGCAGGTTTTTCCTGTTGGAATTCTGAAAGCCTTTAATATACATTCACACTCTAAACGGGGACAGAGTCGGTAGCTCTCGGCCATACTTACGTGACTACGGAAGGCTTTTTTAGGCGCACCAATTACTTTCTCACTAGACAAGCCAAAGAACATAGTATGGGAATCTCTCCTCTAAAGTGGAATTTGCCAAATGGTTTCATGGCAAGAACTTTCTCTCGAAGGCAGTAAGAACATGGTCCAATGAAAAAGAAAAGGAATTTTTTTTAATTTATTTGTTTATTGTTATTCAAGTACAGTTGTCACCATTTTCGCCCCCCCCACCGCACCCATCCCTGCCTCCCACCCTCGAACCTACCCCCTTTGATTCTGTCCATACGGAAAAGGAGTATTTTTAAGGCAATTGGATCAACTCTCTTTTTCTTGAGGTTCTCAGTTCACCCTCCCCACAGCCGCGCTCACCACGCTGCAGAATTGCCTGACTGGAGAGAAATGTAGAAGATATTTGTATGAGTTGTTTTCCGACTGCCCCTTAGTGACTCCTAAAATCACTGTAATGACTTATAAACAACCACTTTTCAATGGAGTGGAATAGAACCAACTGGAAATGATCAGAGTACATTGCACAAGCATAGTTAAGTGCTGTTTTGACACTGTGGTTTCAGTTAGGGGTGTGTGTGTGTGTGTGTGTGTGTGCGTGCGCACACGCGCTATGTCACAATGTAAAATGTTTTCCTTCTGTGCGTTGCAGCCTGAGTTTGAGACGCACTGAACCACTCAGGCCTTCACTTATTTTACAGATGACAGAATAGATGTAGAAAGATCAGGTGACATAGCCCAGGTCACAGAGATGGTTACAATAGATGTGGGACTGGAACCCAGCTTCTGCATTTCCAGGGCACACCGCGCACACTGCCTTAACCACGAAGAATAAACACCTAGGCCAATGACTACCTAGTCCACCTGATACTGTCTCAGATATTTCTCTCTTTTAGGCCTCATGCTCTGGCCCATACTAAGGTGACTTACAGAGCCTGAATTTTTCTCTCAAAGCCTCTGAGCAAAGTGCCGTCTCACCAATGGGATATCGGATAGTGGTGAGGAGTACAGGCTCTGGAACTAGATGGACTGGGTTCAAATCCTGGCTCAGATACTTCATATCTTTACCCTTCACCTACAAAATGAAGATTATAGTACCATATGTCATCAATTTTAAGACATCCCCCCATGTTTTAACAACTCTGTGATCAGAATGTTCCTTATGACCAACAGGGTTTTAAATTCCACGAAATATGGTAATATTGCTTTAGAGTGTTCCAGTGCTAATGAAATAGTTAATACGTGTAAAACCCTTAGAACAGTGCCTAGCACATAATAAGCGCTATCTCAGTGCTTGCCGTTAGCATTAGTATTCCTGCCACTGTCACTGTCAACTCGACTGTGTCACTTCCTATCATAATCAGACTAGACGTGAAAATATCATCCGCTCTCTTGTATTGAATTTGCAATGGAAGTGGTCCCTCTCTTTTTCTGAGGATGTTTTTCAGGGATCAAATCAGAAAGTCTAGTGTTTTCCACATTATAAGACCTTCGTGTTTATTAGTGTAACTAATGAACAGGCAAATAACCAATGGGTAGGCCCTAATCTCTGTAAGGACAGGGTGGTTTTAGTCTTGTCAACAGTTAAATTCTCTAGTACCTAACATGATATCTGATACTTGGTAGATGTTTAATGAAATTACTTGTAGAATGAATTATGTCTTACATCTAAAAGAAGAGGTAAATTTTGTCTTGACACTGATAATACACAGTGGTGCGATAGCGTAGTGAGTGTCACATAATAGACACTCAATAAATAATGGGACTTTCTATGTTACCTCTCAGCGAGGACTAATAGCATTCACAACTGCACATGGCCCTTTCTATAAAATGCTACCGTGCCGTGTAACATACTAAAGAAAAAAGCTGATTTCAAAATTACAAACGATCACGCCTAGGTTAGAAAATGAAATAGAAATGGCAGAAAGGCACACATAAAAAAAAGACTCAAAATCTATATCAAAACACAAACAGCTATTGTGGTTTTGACTTTGGCAGAGTTTTTGTAATAAGCATGTATTACTTTTACAATGGAAAGAAAACACTAAAGGTAAAAAAATCGTATTCTCTAGTTTTTAACCCAGTGACCTCTTGCAGCATGAAACTCTGTTGGTGGTTCTGGAACTCTGCAAGACGTATTTCCTTTTTACTATTTGTTCTGAATTTAAAAGCTGTGAGTCTCATCGAGTGATCATCTCATTTTCAGAATACGAGATGCTGTAAAGAGAAAGAACTGATCGATTACTTCCTGCAGGCCTTATCATCTTACCTGCCATCATCAGACTCCCAGTTAACTCTTTCTGCCTCGTTAAAGCAACCCAAACTGGTTCCAGTTTTTCCGTGCTACACAGGGCTACGAAGTTGCCGAGTTCACCCCACCTCCTGCAACTCACACATGTAATAAAAAAAAAAAAAGGTAGAGGAAAAACTTGAAGCACACCTAATAATTGCTGACATTTCACTTAACAGTGCTCTAATCTACGTTACTGTTATCCTCAGGGGATGGATGAATTTGAAATACGAGTGGGCCAATAATTTAAAACCGCAGATTGGCTTAAAGAAGCCATCAGGATAAAAGTTAGGAAGAAGTTTCCAGGTGCAATGTGAGATGATTTTCAACCTAAAGCTCTCTATCAGGTCAAATCTCAGGGCAAAATCATTTGGGCCAATTTTTTCAGTCAGTTGCTGTGCCAGGTGTTGGGAATTTGGGGCAGATGATATCCAGCCTATAAGTCAGCGGTGGCAAACACAAGGCCCGCGGGCAGAATCCAGCCCTCCACCTTGTTTCTACCCGGCGGCAGCACCGATCTCTCACTTCACTGTTAAGGAGCAGTTACATGTACACAGTCCTAAAGTTACATTTGGCCCTTTGAAGGTGACCACGAGGCTGGTGTGGCCCCCGGTGAACATGAGTTGGACACCCCTTGCTATAAGTGGTTCTGGTATCACGTCCATAAATTCAAAGATAGCCTTTCAGATGCCCACAAAAAGCGACCATGATGATAATAATTACACTCTTTTCTCGAAACCTATTCCTATTACCCTTTCTCCTTGAGCCCAAATTTATATTCTTCAATAAGACCTTAGATTTATTTGCTTCGGGGTATCCTCAGTAGCAAACTTTTGCATTGTTGGTCCTACATATCCATTTGTTTGCACATGTTGAGGAACGTTAGGAAAATTCTCAGTTTCTGCTGTGGGAATTTGTGCACAGGAGCTGGCTTATACTGGTGTGAGAGAGCCCATTGTTAAATACATTGTTAAATATACTTAGGTAGCTGGACATCAGCCGTAGTGTGATTATTTATCCCACAAAAAATTGGCAAATAGTGCAAATCAAGGCTTTTTTTTCCCTTTTTTGCGTAGCTGGTTTGCCAGAACACCACCCCATTTATTTTTTTTGATGCTCGCCTGAGGATATGTTTATTGATTTTACAGAGAGAGGAAGGGGTGGTGGGAAAGACAGAGACAGAGGGAGGGAGGGAGGGAGGGAGGGAGGGAGGGAGGAACAAATATCAATCGGTTGCCTCCCATACATGCCCTGGACTGGGGATTGAACTCGCAGCCGAGGTATGTGCCCTCACTGGGGATCGAACCTGCAACCTTTTGGTGTACGGGATGATCCTCCAACGAACCAAGCCACCCAGCCAGAGCACAACCAAATTTATTTGTTATTCAGATCACCCAAGTCCCTGGAGGCAAAGCTCAGTATCTGCCTTAGGTACGAGGACCAGCGGTCCTGGTTTGGCTGGCATATTCTTGGGTTTGGCACTGAGATTTCCATATCCCAGGAAACTTCCTCAGTCCTAGGCATGCCAGATTGGTGGGTCACCCTAGCCTTAGGTAAAGTTCCTTGGCTGTAGAGCCCTAGGCGAAGACTCTTGTACAAACAATGTGTCAGGGGAGTGGCTCTCAGGTGCGGAGGAAAGGAAGCAGGATAAGGTAGAGGAGTTCCTGGTCTGGGAGTGAAACTAAGCAAAGAGATGGAGACTGACTTCCGCCTGTCCCACGGGGGTGGGGGGGGGCGGCTCTGGAGCACACGTTATACCGCAGAGGCAGCCGAGGGTTTCGGCAAGGGTGCTGGGCTTTTGCTCCTCCATGCCAACCTGTCATTGGCTGCAGATTTCTGGGGAGGAGGGGCCAGCAAGGGCAGTTCCCATTTCACTGAGGGAGGCTTGCTGGAGGTGGGAGCAGTGGGCCCGTACCAGCTGACACTCACGGTGGCTGGAGATGCGTGTGCCCATGGGGAAAGGGGATCTGCGTGGAACACCAACTGCATGAACCTCTCCCAGGCTGTATGAAGCTGCTGTGGTACTCCATGCATAATCTGGCTCTAAAGCTAAATGGTGACGTTAATTTGATCACTACCTACCTCTCCTTTACATACCTGCATGGAAATTAGTCTGGTGGCATGGCAGAGATGAAACAAATGCGTCTTTCTTTTTTTTAAAGATCTTTCTTATTTATTTATTTATTTATTTATTTTAATTTATAGAGAGAGGAGAGGGAGGGAGAAAGAGAGGGAGAGAATGTGTGGTTGCCTCCTGTGTGACCCCTACTGGGGCCCTGACCCGCCGCAACCCAGGCATGTGCCCTGAATGGGAATCAAACCAGAGACCTTTCAGTTCATAAGCCAACGCTCAGTCCACTGAGCCACACCAGGCAGGGCATGCCTCTTTCTTTCTTATTTCATTTTCCTCCTTGTGACAGGTTCCTCTGGGCCTCACGGGGACCCAGGACAGGGGGAGCAGCACCGTAGTTCTGAAGCAGTTTCATGGCACGCGGGCACTATTTTAGTGGAATGCTGACTCTGAAAGGTATATTTTTACACTTCCCAGAAAATAAAGGCATTTGTGAGTTTGGCCTAGGGTAGCTTTTTTGTCATCTGTCCCAAAATATAAAGCTTTGCACAACATAAATGGTAGAAGCACATCCCCGTGGGCAAAAGTCATTACTTTCGTTTTTCCATTTGGATGTTTTCCATCTTGAGAGCACAACCAGTTTGGGATTACAAAACCCTTTTCAGGGCGAACTTTGAGGTGAGGACAAAAGGCATTTGTGTTCTTTTGTAGACTTACATAAACTGCTCCTGGTTTAAAACCCATTGTCTTGGGATTTTTAAATATACTTTCAGATATCAGCAATGACAGAGTCTTCTTGCTTTCAGTCCACTGCAGATGCTGCTGTGTTATGTGCTGTGTCTCCTTAAGGCTGTAAAGAACAGGGAGGGATAGGCTTAGGGGACGAGAGGTATTTTAAGGATACGTGGAAACAGAAGGAAGGACGAGGAACACCAGTCACCACGAAGCATCTGTTTGCTTCTCTCTGCGTGTCCCTCTGCTGCTGTAGACTTCCGACTGGCGCAGTGTAATGGCTACTCTCCTCTCTCTGCCTTGTGGCTTTGGGTTTCCTCTTTAGCTTTCCGACTTTTTCCCTTCCCCAGCTCTCTACCACCCACCTTTGTCTCTGGGAGTTACCATCAGAGTCTCCAAGAAGCAACGCCTGATTGGCTCAGCTGTTTACAATCTGTTGCAAATTTAAGGCCACCTCATATAGGCAGGCTAGGCTGTCAAGCAGGTTTTCTTGACCTGGGCACCATTGACATTGGGGCCCAGACGATTGTTTGTTGCGGGGTCTGTCCTGTGCACTGTACGATGTTTAGTAACATCCCTGGCTTCTACCCACTGCATGCCAGTAGCAACCCCCTCCCTTGGGTGCGGCAACCAAAAATGCTTCCAGATATTGTCAGGTGTCCTCTGGAGGGCAGAATTGTCACTGGTCAAGAACCACTGCTGTATACGAACCCCTGGACAGCACATAGCCATGGCAATTGAGTCACATGGAACACTGAGTAGAATGACCTAAGTCTCAGGAATCATCTGAGACTAATTTTCTGAACTCCCAGTCCCTGCAATGAAAAGGAGTATCCTCAGCAGCCATCCCCTCGCTGTCTGTCCCTTCAGGAATTGTCTCAGCTGCCTTGCCCAAGATCACCCTTCTTCCACAGGCAAGTCCTGACTGGCGCAGGAATATAAAGTCCTAGCCATTTAGTCCCAACTTAGGAGAACTCTATCATTCTAGTGCAAGTGCTGTTGTGGGGCCCTGGCCAGTGTAGCTAAGCTGGTTGGAGTATCATCCCATTCACCAAAACATCATAGGTTCGATCCCCGGTCAGGGTACATTCCTGGGTTGTGGGTTCGATCCCTGGTGAAGGCACCTACAGGAGGCAACCAGTCGATGCTTTTCTCTCCCACTGATGTTTTCCTCTCCCTTCCTCTCTCTAAAAATGCACTGAAAAAATGTCCTTGGATGAGGATTACAAAAAATTTTTTAAAGAGCTTCCATGGGGTTGACTAAGACTGTCACCAGGCCTGTTTCCCAGCTTGCCTTCCTTCTGTTGTCATTCCTGCTTCCTTAGTCTCCCTTCCACAGGTGTCAGTCCCACAGCACACTGAACTAAGTCCCCTGCTCTCTAAACTCTGTGTTAGAGGCTGCCTCCCGGGGAACCCAGTCTGTGAGCGGGCAGTGTAAACAGTGTAACTGACAGACATTGACAAGCTAGTCCCTGGGGAATTTGATTTACTCTTGCTTTCATAATGAGGTTGATGATTCTGTCTAGTATCTGGAGTGATGATCGTTATCTAAGGTGTCTGACCTCATGACCTCCATTAACAGGTAAGGACTTTAGGGGCAGCATAAATTACGTCATCCTTTTGCCTTACACCTTAAGTTCAGCAGCACCCAGACCAATGACAGGCAAGAGTGAGAATGAAGGATAGTCGATAGCATATCATAAAAGGAAATGGGTTGGAGTGTGTGTACCATGAGGGTAAAGGGCATGCATTGCTCTTTTTATTTTTCATTGCATGCATCTAACACCTGGCAGATAGATGCAGAATATGCCTTGACTAAATGAATAACTGGTCACACCGAAGGTTATTCCCACTCTAATTCCGTAGGAAAGAACTTAGTCTAATGCCTAGTATAATATCCTGAAAGAGTTAGGAACTTCACTTCATTTTCAGCCAGCTAAGAATCCATTCACTCCGGCACTCCACAGATGTCTGTTCACTGAACTATATAGTTCAGACCCTGTTCTAGGTACTGGAGAAACAGCAGGAAATGAAAGGAAATCCTCTGTCATAAGGATTAATTTTAATAGGAGAAGGCACTCAGGCCATGGTAAGTTTGGTAAAGCAGACGAGAAATTAGTGACCTCTTTAAATGGGGAAGTCAGACTGGTGACAGTAAGGGAGCAAGCCAGGCAGATGGGGGTGGGGACAGGAGGCAAAGGGTTCCAGATAGAGGAAACAGTACGTGCAAAGACCCTGAGATGGGAGCATGGCTTAAGCAGTGGTGTCCAACCTTTCGGATCTCTGGGCCACACTGGTAGAAGAACTGTCTTGGGCTACACATTAAATACACAACCACTAACGAAAACTGATGAGCAGTAAGAAGGTTTTAAGTAAATGTACGATTTTGTGTTGGGCTGCATTCATAGCCATCCCAGGCTGCATGCAGGCCGCGGGCCACAGACTGGACACGCCTGGGGGGTTAGAGGGAGAACAAGGAGGCTAGTGTGACTGAAGCCAAGGAGGCGAGATGGTGAATGGTAGTTCAGTGGGCAACCAAGAGCCAGGCCAGGTAGGGGCTTGCTGACTGTGGTTTAAAAACTTTGGAATTTGTTCTTAATAAGAAGGGAAGACTGCCCTGGCTGGTGTGGCTCAATTGGTTGGAGCGTCGTCCCATAAACTGAAAGGTTGAGGGTTCGATTCCCTGTCAGGGCACATTCCTGGGTTGCGAGTTGGGTCCCTGTCAGGGCTCGTACAGGAGGCAAATGATCAATGTTGCTCTCGTACATTGATGTTTCCCTCTCCCTCTCACCATCCCTTCCCCTCTCTCTAAAATTCAATCAGCGTGACCTCGGGTGAAGATTAAAAAAAAGAGAAAAAGAAGGGAAGACAGAAGGATTCTGAGCTAAGATGTGGCATGTGATATACTATATAATTATAATCCTATTAGCACGGATTCATTCATGTATTCATTACCCAACACTAGGCCCCTGGAATAAGAAGACGAGAACCACAGAATCCTGGCCTTGGGATACTCAAGTTCAAACCCAAAGAAATAGACATAAAAAAATAATCATGACCTTCTATAGTTGTGGTAAATAGTGTCATGGGAGTAGAGTGGAAGGAAGAATTAATTCTACAGCGAAAGAGAGGACAAGGTCTATACAGACTAGTATTAATGCACATTGTCCCTGAGGCTATATGCAAATCCAAGGTAGAAGGTATTTCATCTCACTGTAGTCTAGCAAAGGGTGCTTCTGTGTGCCTGGCCCTTGCGTTCATTCACTCGGCAAGCGTTACAAGATGTATTTGGTGATGAGAATCAGGTTCTCCGTTCTCCTTAGTCATTCTTGTATGATGGATATCCCCCTTTCCGATTTTATGCATCACTTCCTTATAGCCCTTTTGTCCAGAAAAGGGATTTTTTTTATGTATGGATAATGAATATAAATATAGGTTTTACAGAGTGCTAATGTTTTAATGAGCTAGAAATAGGCAGACAAGAGAGAGAATAATTGAAGGATTAGTCAACATGGGGGCAATTTGACTTGGAAAGAGAAAATCCGAGCAGGAAATGTCGGAGAAAAAAATTAGAAGAATGGAACTGAATGAGCTCATTTATGGTGTGAGTTAAGGACAGGAGGGATTTATTTGCGAAAGGTAAAACAGTGAGAGTTCACGTTGTGGAACTTGACCTAAGCCAGCTATCAAGGGAAAGAGGCTTGATTCGGAAGACTTGGCCCAGAAGGCCTGGAGCAGATACATCTATTAGCGGTGCCAGGGGAAGACGGAAAGTATTGAACCAAATCTACCATTATTCCCGGAGCCCAATACAGAAGCTCACTAGAACCTTGCTCTCTGCCCTGACTGATGCAGCTCAGTGGATTGAGTGCTGGCCTGTGAACCAAAGGGTTGCTGGTTCGATTCCTAGTCAGGGCACATGCCTGAGTTGTGGACCAGGTCTCCAGTAGGGAGTGCATGAGAGGCAACCACACATCGATGTTTCTCTCCCTCTTTCTCTCTCCCTTCCTCTCTGTTTAAAACTAAATAAATAAAAATCTTTATAAAAAAAAAAAAAAGAAACCTTGCTCTTAGGGCGAAATAAAGGGCAACAAGGCTTATGTCTTAAACAGGACACGTTAGATAATTCCTCTTACATGAGCCAACCACACTCATTTAAGTACAAAAAAAAGGTAGTACATTTGGTAAGCTGAGATTTAATTCAAAAATCAGAACTAAATATGTAAGTGAAAATGAAAACGTCTTATTTTATTTCCTTCTAAAAGTTCTTGGGTGTTTATTTTGAGTTCCTAAACAACACTAATATAAAATGATAAAACACCACTGACTCGCCCTTGACAGCAGCATCAGAACGCCCAGGGAAGGTCTGTCTCCTTTCATGTTTCACTACTCTGAGAACTGCATACAATTTTTTAAGGATCAGGAAATGGCTGGAAGAGAGGGAAGAGGGATGGTTCACTGGCGTTGTTTTCTAGGCTTCTGTTTTCGTGGCAGTTTTGATCGCTCTGGGTAGTAGCTTTTCATAGTCAGTGGAACCCTGGAACCCTCGAGTCTCTCTCCTTGGCCTGGTTAACCTCAGATTCCTCACACTCGCAGTAAGCCAGTTGATGGGATAAGGATCCTCATAACTCACCGTATTAATGCCGATAATAGTAGGGCTAGGAGTAGGAATATCCAAATTACTGAGCACTTTTTGCTCTTAATACTGAAGGAAGCATTTTATAAGTTTAATCCTCAGGACATCCCTGTGGATTTGGAATAAGGATTACTATTGCCTCCACTTCACAGAAGAGAAAACTGAGACTGGAGACGTTTAGTAACTTCAGGTTTGCCACTGTGTTTATTTCCTCCTTCCCTCCCTCCCTCCCTCCCTCCTATATGAGAACCAAAAGCTTCCATTCTCACGCTCCATGGGTCTACAGGTCAACTACAGATGTGTGATTCTTCTACAAGGGCGTAAAGAATTGGGACCAAAATTCCTTCTCTCCCACCCTCTTATTCCTCTCATTGTTATCATATCCTTAGCTCTCCCTGGCTCTCGCTTTCTAAATGGATGTACAGCCCATCTATAGTCATTTGGTTTTTAATATCTGAGTTGCTCCCTACTGTCTCAGATTTCAAATTCTACTTTCCTTGAAATTTCCCTGGTGCCTAATACAATACCATTCACACAGAGAGTGTTCAGCAAATGGTGTTGACTACCTGCCATCTTTTAAAAGCGCGTCCGGAGAGACACTGAAGGCACCTGGCAATATTGCTCTGACTTGTTAGTAACCTGACTGAACCCACATGGACTACAGTCTGGAGCCGCTTTCACCTGGAGGGAAGTTCAGTGGTCACAGAGTCAGCCAGTTCGAAGTTCGTCGGAAATTCCATGAGCATAATTTGGTCCCATCTCTGTTTATATAGACACCGGCCCTGCCTCTGTCCTTATGAGGCTGGACCGCTTCCCTAATGTCCTAATAATGACAATACGGTCTTTGGAATTTCGTGGAAGTCCGTTGGAAGGACCATTTCTTTTTCCAGTACCACCAAATACTGTTTACAGCCAGCAGCCCTGGGTGTTAGACATTGCACTTATGGCTTGCCAGGTGGTTTAGTATGAATTCTTGACTTCCCAGATCAAACGTAAACCTGATTCTCTAAATGACTTGACGATGCACTGACAGGGCCAGTGGCGTGGTACAGACAGTCCCTGATTTACAATGGATCGACCTGTGTGTTGTCGACTTTATAATGGTGCAAAAGTAACACAGATTCGGTGGAAACCATAGTTTAAATTTTGAGTTATGGCCTTTTTCTGGAGTGGCGACATGCGGCATAATACTCTCTGGTGGAGCTGGGCAATGGCGGGGAGCCCGAGCTCCCAGTCAGCCACATGATCACAAGGGTAAACCACCAGTACTCCGTAGCGTACTGTGTGGCCAGAAATCTTTGGAGCCTGTGTTTTTTGTGTGGTTTTGCATCCCATTATGGCTCCAAAACGCCCATCTATGTCTCCTGCTTCTGGGGAGAAGAAAAAGAAGACAGTGACTGCTGAGATGAAAGTCCGCGTCATTGCCCACATGTAGGCTAACGTAGGTTGTTCTGAGCATGTTTAAGGTCGACCGGGCTAGGCTTAGGTAGGTTAGTGTATTAAATGCATTTTTGACTTTCGATATTTTAGGCTGACAATGGGCTTATCAGGATGTAACCCCCATGGAAGCAGAGCAGCATCTGTATTCCGTTCACCCCGTGTGATGGTCTCGGAGCTTAGTGTTATCTGTCTGACAGCTCATATAATATTTACAGGTTGTTATTCGTGAGGAATTTTAGTTAGCCGTAACGATTTTCACAGCTATGGCACACATTGGAGGCCCCATTCATCATGCCAGTGACCTTCCCCTCTGGAATGCAGCCCATCTGTCTCTGCTGTTGAAATCTTTATGGAAAAGTCTTCCCATCTTTGCAAGTTTAGTAACTGATCCGAGAGTTCTCATTGGCTCTTTACTTTTGATAGATGATACAGACATATAAAGCACTCTTCTTATTTTAATTGCATGTTTCCAAAAGTGTTCCGTTTCACTTGGCCTTTCAGTTAAATGACAGAAAATGTAATCTTGCTACAGAAACTATAGGCATCACATCGAAAGGAAATAGAAATTGTACAGAAAGCAATTGCAATGGGGAAATATTACACACAAACACACACACACACACATCTACATGCAGCATTAATAATGACATGAAAATTTAAACACTGTATTATTATCTTAAGTATGACCTTAGGAAGTAAAAGAAGCAGGAGAAATAAGTTTTTGTGTAATTTAACATTATAAGGAAGACCATAAGCAAATTCCATAGTAAATGAATTGAATGGGCTGGTTCACAGAACAGGAGAGAGGGATGGCCAGCCCTCACATATTCTCCCTGTCCCTTTACCTTCTTCTCCTTTTGTGTACAATTTCTCAAATGCTTGGTTAAGACCCAGTCTTAGCACTTTCCCTGTGTCTACCCCCTCCTTCAACTTCTGTGATCTGGTTCGACCTTCCCCACTCTTGTGAAATTGCCCTGTGGGGATCACCAGGGATCTTGTGGCCAAATACATCTTCCTTTGCTACAGCCTTAGTCCTTTGGAACCGCTCAGCATTCAAACCTCACCGTCTGGCCGTCCTTGTGTTTCACCCCACTCTACTTTGGTTTATGTACTGTTTTTATTTGATGACTTTTCTATCACTACCAGCTTTTTTAGGGCATTCCCCAGGGTAAAGTTCTCTTTTAATAGTCTTTCCTTAAAGAGTCCGTCCATTTTCTTTCTTTCTTTCTTTCTTTCTTTCTTTCTTTCTTTCTTTCTTTCTTTCTTTCTTTCTTTCTTTCTTTCTCTTTCTTTCTTTCTCTTTCTTTCTTTCTCTTTCTTTCCTTTTCTTTACCAGAGAACAAATCCACTTTATTTACTCTTGAGTAAGTTTCGATTCTTGAGGGGTACAGCATGACACAGATTCTGTATGAAGTGGTCTGAGTAGGAGGATTGTTTGAGAATTTAGCAGGAGCCAGCCACGGTTTCCAGTTTCCATGAGCACCACTTCCTTTCCCCAGATGACGCTGGTTTTGTTCACTCTGCCACCAGGAGTCAGTGTTGTTCTTTGCTTTGTGCACAGAAGCACATCTCTTGCCTAGATGGAACTCAGTTTCATCTTGGGTACAAACACCTTCAATTTTAAGTGCCGTGTGCTCCCTCTGGTTCCGGAGACCGCGCTTATAGCTGGCAAAAATGGCCTTGGACCACAGCCTTCCAGACATATTTGCCATTATAGGGTCCTCTCCCAGCAGGACCCCCATGCTACAAGATGGCGGAAAAAGCAAGAGTCCTTCCATTTTCATTGCTTCAGCTATCATCTAGTGCTTAAGGTCTCATTCTTTCACTTGAGTTTCAATGAAGAGACCTACCTTCCAAGTATTTTAACCTAAATAATAATATATAATTTACCTGAAATTTACCTCCTAGCTAATTTTTTTCTGCCGGTGAAATTCCCTACTGCTTAGTAACTAAGCCTTAGAAGTTGAGTCGTCTGTGATTTCACACTTTCGCTGGATACCAAATTCACTTATGAAGTAACTCTCGAACCCCATGCTCCTGCCTCTAATCCACTGGATATAGTACCACAGGAATGTTCTTTTTATCTTTTCATCATCATAATCCTCTGATTATGAAACAGTCTGTGGCCCTCTATTTCCCATTGTATCAAATATGAACTAATCTGTTCCTCATTCATGCTGACGAATACTGTTCAGCTGGCCTACCTAAGAATGAAGGATCTCTTCAGCAGACACCATTGATCTAGGCAGACAGAAATGTATAAAGAAGTACCATAGGCCCAGGCAGTTAGATCATGTTCAAAGGCATTTCTCTCTGCCACACTTTGGACTATACGTGGCATGTTAATAGTAGCTAGGAGTGGATGCAAGGTTTGAAGACAAATGCTGCCCAGGTGAAGCAGAGAGGTCGATTCTAGAATTACCATCATTCACATAGCATCCCATAGGTATGTGATCACAGGCGTTATTTGCATGCTAATTAACATATTACAAAGCAGTTTCATTATCTACTTTCTCATTTTTTTCTGACAAGAGTTGGGGAAGGGAGCTATCACTATTCCCATTTTGCCCATAAGAAAAATAAGGCTCACGGAGAAGGTGAGACTTGCTTAAGTTCAAGCACTAAGCTCAAGCACAGCGGAGTCAGGACTCAAATCCCGTTCTGCTGAATCTGCATTCCAGACACTGTCCGCTTGCGCCAGATACCTCTCAAGACACTGGGTTGGTCTTTGAGCTAGAAAGCCAAGGTACTGAGTGCCTTTCTGAACTCAAAACGTTTACAGTCGATCATGGGAAGTGGGGGTATGAGACGCATGTTCTCAAATAATCCCCCGTGCCAAGCAGTATATGTAATGTACCTTGAGAATTATACCAACTACATGCCGTGGACCTGCAGAAAAGGAATTTTTCTCTTTCCACCTAGATCAATAGAGAAAGACTCCTGCTGGCACCAGTGTAATTCTATAAAATGCCTTTTAAATGCTCATAGGCTTTCATCAAAGAATCATACTTCTAGCAATTGTGTTTAAGAAAATTAACAAAACTACACGCACAGATTTATCTACAAAGATTTTCATTGCAGCCTCACCTATAACAGTGAAAAAATGGGAAACAACCGATTTCTTTAATACATCATGGTGCATCCAAGGGTGGAATACTGTTTACCCATTTGAAATGTAAGCCTGGTATGATGTGAGCAGCCTTAGATGGTTTGGGTGAGTGGGAGTAGTTCCGTAAGAAGCAGATTTGGGCTCTGGCTGGTGTAGCTCAGTGGATTGAGCTTGGGCCAGCGAACCAAAGGGCCGCTGGTTCAATTCCCAGTCAGGGCAAATGCCTGGGTTGCTGGCCAGGTTCCCAGTGGGGGCCACGTGAGAGGCAACCACACACTGATGCTACTTTCCCTCTCTTTCTCCTACCCTTTTCCCCTCTTTAAAAATGAATAAATAAAATCTTTTAAAAAATAAAAATAAAAGAAGCAGATTTGGCTGCATGTAACAGAAAACACAACACAGGCTTACGTGGAATAGGTGTTTATAAGTTTCTCCCATAGGAATCCGGAAATAAGCTGGAATGGTAGGCACGTATTCACTGGGAACCCAGATTTCTCACATCGTCCCATTTTTTCCCTCATTCTTAGTGTGTGCCTTCTGTAACATAGGTTGTTGAGGCCTGGCCCAAATTCACCACGCCCAGGCATGCCAAACCCAGACTTCCAACTGCACACACCTGCAACTCTGCCTTCGAGGCCTTCTCTGGCCATTGGAGTGGGCTCACCAGCACAAGGGGCAAGCCAGAAGGGCCAGGGGGTTAATGACCCCCCTCCATACTCCAGGAGTATCCCTCAAGCAATAGTCAATAAATACTCCAGTTCCCTCGCCCCTGGGAAGAGGGGCGGATAACTCAGAAGCGTAATCTACACGGAAGCCCTCAGCTGCACTGCACCCCAGGTGCCCAAAGCAGTCATTCATCTTTTGTTGTGTTTTTGTCCCTTCGCTGCCTTACTTCCGGTTCCTGTATCAGTGCTTCCTTGAATAACCGCTCAAACTACTTGTACTCACTTCCTTGTCTCCATATTTGCTTCTGAGGGATTGCAACCAAGATGGCTTCCATTCTCCTGGTTTCTACAGCTCCAACCATCATCACATGCATGTTCCTGGCAGGAAGATGGGTGGGAAAAGGGCCAAAGCAGCCTCTCCGTGGAGTCAGCCACTCTTGATGCACTTTGCCCCTCCACATACACGCTCCACACTTCCCTGCCTTGCTCTGGGCCTTGAAAGGTTCACCTCTGTGGGCTCCATGAATGGGATCCCCAGCCCTTTAGCTTTGGGTCGGGCTCAGCCAATGGAGAACCGTAGGAGGAGATGGGTGGGGAGATGGAGAACAGGGCAGAAGGCTTATTCCCTACACTCCCTCTCAGCCCACTTCCCTGGACTGAAGATCTTGTCCCGTGACCCTTTTCACCAGAACACGTGCATATTTGTTCATTTGGGGCTTAGCGGAGGCTCACCTGCTCTCTCCTCCTCCTCCCTCCTGCCCCTCCCTCGCTGTCCCCACCCTTCTGGCCATGGTTCTTTCTCCCTGCCCCTCAGACTTGAGAGTGGTAATGGCTTCCTGTTGTTACTAATATTATCCTTTGGGATTGCCCACACCCTGCACAGGACTGTGTGACCAGCCCTTTTACTAAACTCTGTTCACACTAGCCAGTGTGAATGCGACATCTGGTTGCTGCCAGGACTCCGACAGGTGCACTCCCATTTTAAATATACAGTCATCTAAAACCTGCCCTCATGAGGGTCCAGAGACACATGGAAAGATGCTCAGTATCGCTAGCTATCAGAGAGATGCAAATTAAAACCACAATGAGATACCACCTCATACCAGTCAGAATGGCCATCGTAAACAAAGCAACAAACAACAAGTGTTGGAGAGGTTGTGGAGAAAAGGGAACCCTAGTGCACTGTTGGTGAGATTGCGGACTGGTGCAGCCACTGTGGAGAACAGTGTGGAATTTCCTCAGAAAACTCAAAATGGATCTGCCTTTTCACCCAGCAGTTCCACTGTTAGGATTATACCCTAAGAACCCTGAAACACCAATCCAAAAGAACCTGTGCACCCCAATGTTCATAGCAGCACAATTTACAATAGCCAAGTGTTGGAAGCAGCCTAGGTGCCCATCAGTAAATGACTGGATCAGAAAACTATGGTACATTCACACAATGGAATTCTATGCAGCAGAAGGAAGGAAGGAACTCCTACCCTTTGTGACAGCATGGATGCAACTGGAAAGCATTATGCTAAGCGAAATAAGCGAGGCAGTGAAAGACAAATACCATATGATTTCACCTTTAACAGTAACCTAAACAACAAAACAAACAAACAAGCAAAATATAACCAAAAACACTGAAATAGAGAACAGGCTGACAGTGACCAGAGAGGAGAGGGGAGGGAATTTCGGGGGGAAAGGAGAAGGGTTTACAGGAACAAGTATAAAGGACACATGGACAATAACAAGGGGGGGGGGACAAGAGGGAGGTGGGGAGGGCTAGTGGGGTGGGCTGAGATGGGGGGAAAAGGTAGAAAACTGTACTTGAACAACAATTAAAATAAAAAATGCTTCTAAAAAAATAAGTAAATAAACATAAAACCTGCCCTCATGAAACATTGATGGTTGAGGGCATAGAACCTCTTTGTCTACCGCACCCCGCCTACTCCTGTTTGCTGCCTTAACGCCAGCACTTTGCACGGTGTCTGGTGTAGTAGGTGCTCTGCACAAATGCGGTACCTGACGAGCGATGCCAGGTATTCTTTTGTTTCTTTGGGAACTGAGGCTATGTTTTTGTCTTTCAGATGCAAATAGGTGTCATCTTAGTTCTTTCAAAATAGCTTCTCTGAACTGACCATATGATTTAATTTAGATGTCTAGAACAGGACCGGCGGCGATGGAGATTACAGAGCACGGGGAGCCAGATTTTTACCAGAATAAACGAAATTTGAGGCTCACCACCACTAAAGCCCTAGGAAATTCAAAACAACCCTCCCCCAAGATCTGGTGACAATGAAGTTGTCCAAACAGCCCCCCGGGCAATAATTTGGTGGATCTAGTGGAACTGGTGTAGAGGGTCAATTTAGGTATCACAGATAGTATAGAGAGCTTAGACTAGATGACATGACAGTTAATCCCTTTTAAGATGTATTTATTGACCCAGTTGTTGGGCAGATATTAAGGGACTGCCTGTTACACACCACACACGATAACATAAAGTACAAAGAAAGACTAGACAGACCTCGTTAGCATCCTGAATGCCGTCTGTGCTAGCTGGCACACGACGTGGGCGAGTTTACTAACCATTACGGAGCCTCCCTGGCTTCATGGGGAATGATGGAATCGCACGACCTCGTAGGATGCTTGGGGATCGCCTTAAGGAGCATGCAGTGCAAGACACCTAGTAGACACACAACGTGCGTGTTTTCTCCATCTCCCAAATGCCCTGACTTCCATGTGAGCAATAAACAAAAATTAGGATCTAATGCTTCCTGACTGAGGACCTTCGCTGTGTATTCCATGTGATCGTAACTGTCTCACCATGTGCAAAATGAAAGTAATAGTAATGCCTACCTCACAGGTCAGGACGAGGATCAAATAAGCTGCTTGGGATCCGGTTTTCTGTCTCCTCCTCCAACCCCTCTCCTAGATCCAGCTTCCTCCATGGCAGTGATATTGCCCCCAAGGGGGTGGCAGTGGGGGAACAAAAAACAATCTTACTCTCTTTTAGGTAAAGCAGAGATACAGAAAATACATAACCAGGTATATATGATTATGTGTGGTATTGAAATTTCCTGGGATGGGGTAGGGAGATGAGGAAAAACATGCCTACAAAGATATCTAGGTGTGGAGGGGAGTGGAAGACACGGTAGAAAACAGGTCATCGCTCCGGAGTCCGTCTCCTCACTAGAATGTGTCCATATCAACAATAAAAAAAATGCAAAAATTTTCAAAACCTCAAAATTAAAAGGAAGGGAAATTTAAAAAAAAAAAAGAATGCGTCCATAAAGCCATTACTGAAATTTGTATACTGCTCAGGAACCAGGTGAGAGTACCTGGTCACCCCTTCCCGACACCTTTGTTTTAAAAGGATCTTTTATTGATGATGCTCTTATAGTTGTCCCATTTTTTCTCCCCTGTATCCCCCTCTGCCCTGCACCGGCCCCCACCCTCCAGAACCCCCCACCTTACTTCATGTCCATGGGTCGTACATATAAGTTCTTTGGCTTCTCCATTTCCCATACTATTCTTAACCTCCCCCTGTCTATTTTGTACCTACCATTCATGCTTCTTATTCCCTGTACCTTTTCCCCATTCCCCCCTCCCTCTCCCCACTGACAACCCTCCATGTGATCTCCATTTCGGCCAACACCTCTTTCTTAACCCTATAAATGAAGTATCTGTTTTGCCTGCAGTGAATGCTATATTATTTATTTTCATAATCTGCCCCCACTTTTTTTGACCCAACTATGTTATCAAACTGCAAATCCACAGAATATAACAAAAGTGAAAGATTAATGCCTCCATGTGGGTCTGAATTCCAGAGAGTGCTCTTTTGGCACAGTTTGAATATCATTAGCATTCTTTTTAATTTTCTGGTTAGGCCCCTGTGTCGATTAAAATATGGCTTAACACCGGGGTGCATCGCTCGGCACATTCTGTTCGTCATGCATTAAAAAATGGTTGAAATAAGAACTAAACAAATGGTAGCCTGTGTTTATGATTTTCAAAAGTACCTTGGGCACAATATTGGATCCTGTCACCTCCAGGGACGAAAAGCAGTTGAAGGTAGAATTGCTACCCTTTCTTGCTCTTAATGACTAACTGCATGGGGGAAATTCAGAGGTTGGTTTTGGAATAAATAAACACACGGGTGATTTGCTATTTAAATTCAGCAGACATCCCTGGCTGGTGTGGCTCAGTGGATTGAGCATTGGACCGCAAAATGAAAGGTCAGGGGTTCGATTCCCAGTCAGGGCACATGCCTGGGTTGCAAACCAGGTCCCCAGTAAGGGAGCACGTATCTCTTGCTCATCGATGTTTCTCTCCCTCTCTTTCTCCCTCCATTCCCCTCTCTCTAAAACTAAATAAATAAAATCTTAAAAAAAATAAATTCAGCAGACAATAGCCCCATGATGCTGCTGCCGTATGATAATGAATGGTTTTCACACTCAAGACTGAATCGCAAAGCCGCACTGGAATGGCACGGAGCGGTTATAGAACCATCTCCATAGGAAAATACAGAAGTACATTACAGTCTCATATAAAAGGATTCGCCAATAAATATGCTTTTGATGGGCTACTAAAAATGGACACATCAGGCACCAATGATGTGTGTGTCTGTTACGTACGTAGGCCGGTTTTGTGAAGGATGACAAACTTCCACTGGTAGCCTGAGATAAGAAACAGCTGTTGTTGGCGTCAGCACTCCTGCAAGAAATGAAATGGTAATTCTGGGACTCACCAATGACAGTTACCATGTATTTGATCAGCTTTGAATATATGCAAGACCAGAATGACGTGGCAGCCCCAAGCAAAATTGCACAGTCTTGAGAAGGAGCTCTAAATGCAACCGAATAGAACCCTCATCCGATTGTGTGTGATTTCTAAAGCAAGTAGTTCCAGTGGAGGGGATAAGGCTGGGGAGTGAGGGGGGCAGGCTGTTCTTCTTCTTGTTTTTTGCACCAAGGACTTGTATTAGTAGAAAATTTTAGGGTTTCAAATGGTGACTGCAGAGCAGTTACTGAGGCACATATATAAGCTGAGTCAAATGGCAAAAAAACACCTTTCGGCACAAAAGAAAATTCAGTGAATGTCCCCATTGGATCTATTCAATAACTATACATAAAGACAAAAGGCTTTTTAAAACATAACAATTTTATGTACAGTTTATATACGCTGTAAACATTGAACGATTAGGAACTCCATTTATAAAAGCTTGAACTTTCATATGGATGTGGAACTTACAATGTTTTAGAATGTCTCTTAAAATCTTTTCAACTATTTAGTTCAAGCATATTCTGATATCTGGCATGTTTTTTTTCTTGTTTTTTTGTTGGTTTTTTTTTCCTTTTACTGTTTTTTTTAATTTGTTTTATTTTATTTATTTATTTTTAGAGAGGGAAGGGAGGGAGAAAGAGAGAGAGAGAGAGAGAGAGAGAGAGAGACATCAATGTGTGGTTGCTGGGGGCTGTGACCTGCAACCCAGGCATGTGCCCTGACTGGGAATCGAACCTGCGATGCTTTGTTTCGCAGCTCGCGTTCAATCCACTGAGCTATGCCAGCCAGGTCTTTTACTGCTTATAATGCAAAGTCAACTACAGATACTCCACGCAGGTCTAGCCATTTGTTCAGCTGGGCACCGCTACTCTTCCTTGGGCTCTTCCTAGAATCTTTGCTTGAAGGTTGTTTCTTTCGGGCAGAGAGCCCCCCCGGCCAGCACACGTCTCCAGCACACTTCTCTCTGAGAGACGCCTAGGAAGCTTGTAGAAACTCAGAACTGACTCTTCCAGTGCCAGATGACATACCCAGCATCCTCTGAGTCAGAAAGACTTTCTGGACCATTAGAATAATAAAGAACTGGAAAGGGCTAATGAAAGAAATTGCAGGGGTGGGGGCAGCCTATGGAGACCTGTAAGAAAAAAAAAACAGCCATTGTTTTTCTCATATTAGGCATTCTTAGGCTTGGCAATACCGCCAGTGAGGGCTGGCCTAAAGTCTCTCTGGAGTTCTCTTCTTCTTTTTACGATGCCGTGATTTTTGGAGCTTCTTTACACTGAGGTATAACTGACACACAGCATTCTATTAGTTGCAGGAGACCAGCATAATGATTCGATATTTGTAAATATTGCAAAACGATCACCACAGTAAGTCTAGTTAACGTCCATCACCATTATGATGCTGTGGTTTGAAGGAGAGAGTGTGCTGAACCGCCTGGGGCTATGATTCTGCCTCTGCACCCTATTTCCTGACAGGGAGGGCTAGGGTCTTCAGGTTTCTGCAGCAACGTCAGACTCTGCCCAGGTGCATTAAGGAGTTCAGCCTCAAGTTCTCAAATCTGGTCTTATTTGCTTTGTCAACTAATCTGGGCGAGAGAGCTGAGACTGAGAGAGGAAACACAGAAAAGAGGAGAGAGTAGGCCAGGCAATGAGAAAGAGAGAGGGGAGGGAAAAGGAGGACAGAGATTGAAGGCAAGGGGTGGCTTCAGCTCCGCAGACAAATGTCTTTTTCGCCCATCTTAAAAATCTGGCTGGCAAAATGAAAAGGAATAATTAGGGGCTAAATTCAAATCCATGTTCTGTATCTTTTTTAATGACATTTCGCCAAGGTACAAAGCAGCATGTCTGGTTGAATATTGGATGAGTTGAGCCTTCTATTACTCAATATAAAATAGAGAATCTGTAGTTTCATTACCCGTGAATTTGTCTGGCAGTAGGCAAAGTTAACTTTTTTCAGAAGCTGTTCTTTCATATTAGTACAGTGTGGTCGAGGATATATTCACTCGGACATTTTCTTACATCTCAATACACTGTGGAATGGATTTACTGTGAAACTAATTTAGAAGGGAGCTTTTCATAGTGGGAAATAATGGTCGGCATCAGCTTTGCTTCAAATTATAAGCAGGAAGAAAATTCAGGGGGAAATGGACATACACATGAAATTGCTAGATGTTAAAAAGAATGCTTCTTATATTTATATTCCTGATGACATTCTATGTCTCTTCAAACTCCAGTTTCTTAAAAGTCTATTCAGGAGGAAGATTTTATTGTTGAGGAAATGTTATAGTACCTCCTAATGCGATTATTTTGTCTAAAAGAATGAAAAAGCCACAGATTAAACAGTGTAGAAAAGGTATTTTTAGAGTCCGGCTTTGGGAGAGAAAAAAAGCTACAAGTGACACGTTTAAAACACAGTTGAAAGATGATTGATTGGACTAATCCCCAATAAAGTCATTATAAAGTGAATTCCCCATACATGAAATTTAATTTTACCTATAGGATTCATCACTCATCACAGAAGTTTTATTACATTCTGGTACCACATGCCATTCTCTCACTTTTCGCTATCTTCTCTAATAAGATCACGTTGGTCAGCTGACATTTTGAGGCTCCAATTAAACGGATAACAAGTAAATGAAATCGGTGAAAGCCAAATACAGAGAAAAACAAACACATCAGAGTGATAAGTATAGCACTTTCGCTTCAATAAGTTGGGGTGTAAATGTATCACACAGGGATGTTTCAGCTGCTAAACTAATAAAACCCAGTCAATCAAATAGTAAAAGATACCGAGAAGCAGCAACAGGAAGTATTATAAGACAAGCACCCAATGGAGACACATAAGGGAAAACCCGTCAGTTCATTCATTCCCTTCCTTATCTGCATGGCAGTGGAAGGGGTTTTTTTTTCCCCCTCTTTGCATTTATCTTTTGCCTGAATGACTTCAATTTCACTTAGATTAGTACAGAAACTTCAGAACAGCCAGTTAATCCATCCTGTCTTCACGGGCAACTGAGCAAACAGACCAATATCAGAGTAAAAATGTAATTCTGGAGATTAATGTTGTCTTTCCTGTTTGCAGTGAACTTGACCTCCTTGCCTTTTTTTTTTATTTCCTTTTTCAGCTTCTGTCCAGGGTCCCTGGGAGAGAGCCATCTCACCAAACAAAGTACCCTACTATATCAAGTAAGTTGGAAGCATCATATTCTTTAAAAAGCTTTTATGTGTGGCTAATCTGTGTATTCACCAATGAATTTCTTTTTAAAACGTGACGTTAACCTGGCGTATAATGCCTAGTTCTTTCTTCCCCGTGGAAGCTTGGGTAATCAACTCATGCTTAAATTACCAGTGAAAATTTACTGATGTGATACGGAGCTGCCTTTAGGAAAAAAATCCGTTTCTTGCAGCCTGTGTGCTGTTTTGTGATTGGAGGTGGTGTGGGCTTTTCACAACGGAAACAAAAAACTGCTGAGAATATCATTGTCAGTGGACGTGAGTTCCGACAAGAACAACTGAACAGATTGAGGGGTTTTCCTGCATTTCTTCTTCAAACAAAGATGGAAGATTTCTGCCACTATATGTACACAAACTGTTTTAGGTGAATAAATACTTTATGAACCCAAAAGGCAGTCAGCAGCGATCCCGGATTTGTGCGGCTGAAGTGTTCATTCTCAGAATATAGCGCTCAGCATTTTTGACATAACAACAAAATGATACCATTTTCTGGTGCGATTACTGTCCGTCAAAGGAATACAGGTGCTTAGAAGCACCTTCTGCAGGATGCTGCATCAAATACATTAGGATACACTTGGTCCATGTGAAAGAGGGAGGCAAGAGAGACATTGTGTTTGCATGATACCTTAATAGTATCTCATTGATTGCGCGAGTCCAACTTAAATTTAACTTGGAATCAGCTACTTCGACAACAATAAAAATGAACCACATTCACGAAATAGACTTCCATAGCGACTATGGTCTCTGGACGTACCTCTGCAGTGCATCTGACTGAAAATATTAAATGTTTTTCCAATTGGTCGGCCTGCCATCTTTTATCACGTCTATTTTTATTCTTCCACTGAATCCTTCACAGTTCAGTTCTAAAGCAATAACAGCACTCCTAGATCATCATTACTCCACTTCTCGAGAAATTTGATTTCATGCCTTAATTTTGTTAACTCAGAAGAATGGGGGTGAGGGGGCTCCTGGCTCTTCAAGGAAAGATACATCCTGTAGGAAGGGTTGGTCTTACTAAATGTTTCCAGACAGCATACCTCTTATATTTAACATTCTCCTTTAATATGCTTTGATTCTGCCTTTTAATTTTCTTATCTTAAAATTTCATTTTGTTTTTATTATATAGAATTATTGATTGAGTCGCTCTATGTATTTTAAATACCTATTTCAAATCACCTGTTTTATTGAACAATATATTGATTCAGATACGCATTATATTGCTTCACATCCTCTATATACAGGGTCTGGCACAAATCACGCCCCTTTTTATTACAAAATCTTTATTACAGAATCATAAGCATGTCATTCTGTAACATAACACTATCACACTCAAGCACACCCTAGGACATTTGAGGTGACATGGTCAAATTAAAACTATCAATTATCGCACCCATATTGTCACCCTCCTGATCACACTCGAGCAGGACTTACTCCTGCCAAACCCTGTATTTTAGTCAAAGCATTTTATTCAGACTCTTTCCAGTTATCATCTACATCAATGTCTTTGTCCTGGCAAACTTATTTCTCACTCAGATTTTGAAAACTGCTACTTCTTCAACCCATTTATAAAGCTCTCACTTTATCCAATCTCTATGAGCTGAAATAAAGGCTGACTGAGAGACAAAGACATCTTTAAGCCATTATTCTCCAAATCATTACTTGTTTGGGCTCATTAAAGGTCTTCTGGAAATTCCTACACTTGTCCCCTCCCCCCACCGAGTTTCACCGTCCCTTTCCTTAAATCCTTAAATATTTATCTTCTCCTTGATGTTATACTTACTACAAAAGATCCCAGTACCTTGCATTGGGGAAGTAAACATGAATTCAAACCAAAAAATCAAAAGGAGAAAAATTCCACAAGAGCTATAACCCCTCCCCCCACCGCCCTGTAAATGAATCTCTTGCTGTTCCTCAGTGGAACGAGAGAGTAACTACTCTCTGTTTGTCCTCCCACTTGTCCAGTGCTCTCCACCAACCTGAAGATCACGGTAATGGTCTTGGTAAGGGCACAGACCTGGGAAAAAGAAAACTTGATTTCTAGTCCTGGCTCTGATATTAATTGATTGTGTGGCCTTGAGCAAGCCACTTAACCTGTACAAATCTTGGTCCCTCATTTATAAAATAAAGGAGTTTGCCCTGGCTTGTGTAGCTCAGTGGATTGAGTGCCGACCTGCAAACCAAAGGGTCGCTGGTTTGATTCCCAGTCAGGGCACATGCTTGGGTTGCGGGCCAGGTCCCCAGTAGGGGGCGCATGAGAAGCAACCACGCATTGATGTTTCTGTCCTTCTCTTTCTCCCTCCCACCCCCTCTCTAAAAATAAATAAATAAAATCTTTAAAAATATGTATATAGCCCTGGCTGGTGTAGCTCAGTGGATTGAGCACTGACCTGTGAACCAAAGGGTCACCAGTTCAATCCCCAGTCAGGGCACATGCCTGGGTTGCGGTTCAGGCCCCTGATGGGGAGCACGCAAGAAGCAACCACACATTGATATTTCTCCCCCTCTCTTTTTCTCTCCCTTCCTCTCTGTCTAAAAATAAATAAATAAAATCTTAAAAAGAAAGCAAAGAAGCTCAGTATTTCAAGAAAAATATATGTAAAATATAGCAATTTGACTTGATGGTATCTAAGGCCCTTTTTAGCTCAGAGAATCCATGAATGTGACTCATTTCATGGTCTTGTCGTGATTCAAAAACCCAAGATCTCAGCTTTTTCCCCCAGATTATCTTTATTTTTTAAATTATTTTTATTTTAATTATTAACATAGTATAAATACTTAGTTTAAAAAACTGCGGGAATTCTATTTTTCTACTGTTTAATTAGGATCAAATATGATGTCCTCTCAACTCTAATTTTTCTGGGTACCTATTGCAAGAGCTGAAATCTTGCTGTATAATTTAGGGCTATTATGCTCCCTAGTATAATGTGAAGAGACATAAACCAATAGACAGAACAAATCAGTACAAAGGTGAGTATGGAGACCTTAAAAGCCTCTGTCCGAGCTGACCAGCTCCTTGAAATGAGGAATGACATAATTTCTCAAAGATACCTCTGAAACTTTATGAAGACCGAATCTCTCTGTAATTATAATCCACTTGAAAATAGGCATTATAAAATTTCTCAAATTTACCTCTAAAACATTATGCTATAAGAGAGAGAGACCACATGTTTAGAAATATACATTGACTAGATTATTAATGGCATTCGTGATTATTATCCCACAGTACTATTGTCTAAGGTGTTCTGTTTAAGGTAGATTCCTTCGATATATGAACGCCAGTGACTTTCATGCCCTGACAAATGCCATTCACAATTTGAGATTCCTTGTTGGTCCTCAAATAACAATAATGATAAGTATATACATAATGGCATTATTTCAGCCAGTCCCAATTTTTCGTCTTTCTTATCTTGTCTATCTTGCCTTATATTCAAGAGTTTTTAGCACGCCTTTCCAGCTGCAAAGCCAGGTGTCTTCTCTGGACATTTTTTTAATGCCTTATAGATTTTGCCTCTGCAGCACTGGGAAAAACTGATCATCTAAGTAACAAGAGGTTTCTACACCAGTAGCACAGCTCCCGTTAGTTGTTGAGCTGTGCTCTCTCATCCTTGAGGTTGTAAGTCATTAACAACTTCTTCTGCTCTAGATTGCAAATCAGACAGTGTTTATGTTCGCATCCTGACACCAGCTTTTCAGATGACGCTAAGAACCTTGATTTCGAGACTTCAGACGACGTGTTTGTCTAGTTTATTAGGCCATAGCATACATCATTGTTACAGTTTTCATATTCCCTCTCCCTTGGGGCTCTCTTCTTTCTGCCAGCATCTCTTTCAGGTTATTTGATTACAGTTTTCATTGCCACTGAAGAAATAATCACCAGCAATGTTCAACCTGTTACAACTGCCTTTTCCACACTCTGCCATTTTGTAGTTTTTTTGGCCTACTGTCAAGCTCATGAAAATTTCAATATAATAGCCTTTAACCAGCTGCTGCATTCTGTTAGGGTTTCTTTCACCTTTTTATGTTGCAGGCTCCCATATGGGGAAGCCAAATGGAGCCAAGCACTAGGACTCCCTCGCTTTCTTAATCAGTGAGAAAATTAGTCTTCGGTATTCTGGACTGTCAGAAGAATTTAGGAATGCCCAGCTTGCATGCAGGGTGTTCCTGCATAGATGCCATAATAAGAGCACAGGAAATAGCAGCCTGGGTCAGAGCACCAGGGCAACGAGCCCAGACCTGTCCCAGATACAGGGCCAGTGGCTGTTTGTCAGTTAACCTGGCAGTGTCCGTTTTTACCAATTAGGATGCATTGTGAATCAGTCAGCATGGAGCATAGCCAATGGTTTCCTGAACTTTTCCCATTCTCCACTTCAGCCTTGTCGTAGGCATGTAAGTTTTACAAATGTACTGATTTCCCTATGAATCCATAGAGGTCTATCGCCGCTTCTCTTCGATCTACATCCTTGAACCTCGAGGGATGGCCTCAATTCAAAGCTGTGGAATTCGGTGAATACAATTATATTTACCCAGAGTACACTTGAAGCCCACATCCCCTCCCTAACCCCTTTTTATCTGCATCTTCCAAGTCTGAGAAATTGTGAGCCTTTTTAGGTTTTGAGTCTGTCCTTGAATGACAGGTAAGCGTTCCCCCGATCATCTTAGCTGCTTTTCCAGCTATTGTATCTTCCTTGGGATGTTGTGACCGGAATGACCCAAATATCGCTTATTCAATTCATTAGCCAATATTGGTCTCTAGTCTCCACTCAGTCACGAAGAAAGTAAATGCTATTCACTATCTGCCATTGATGCAGGAATGGAGACACCGATGGGGATCATAACCCGTTCTACATACAGGGTCCGGCAGAAGTAACGCCTGCTTGACTGTGGTTGGTAGGGTAATAATATGGGTGTCATAATGTATAGTTTTAATTTGAACATTTCACCTAAAATGGTACATGGTGTGCTTGAGTGTGATATTGTTGTGTTACAGAATGGCAAGCTGATGATTTTGTAATAAAAAGGGGTGTTATTTGTACAGGTCCCTGTATATTAGTTCTAGCCAAAGGCTGGTTTGCTGCCACTTTCCTGTGATACCAGCTGAAGTGTTTGACCTTATCTTTCCATTATTTGTCCCTCAGGAAGGGTCTGATTTTTAGAGAAACCAGTCCTTTCTTTTCCCTGCAAAGACCCCGCAGTTGCTAAATCTTGGGAAGCATTCACTACTGTAGCATACACTTTCGTGCTGTTTCTGTTGAGATCCTTCACACGTATCTTTTTCTTCAAAGTATACCTTTTAGCAGCTGCCAAGACATTACAAAATAGCAGAAATAGTAAATAGATCAGGCGTCAGAAGAATGGAAGTCTTCTTCCAGCTTTGCTGTTAAACAGCTAGTTGACCACAGGTGAATCACTTATATTCCCTGGGCCTCAGTTTCTCCATTTTTCATCACACGATACCACAAGTCTTTCCCAGTCCTGACATTCTCCTATTTTATAGATACTGACTTGGAAATAGAAATGGTTTTTAGCAGTTTTCCCGAGGAGTGAAAATGAATCTTCATATTGCCCTTGAGGGTTCTTATTGCACCATCAATCTTATCGGGATAGAAAGGACAAATAATATTAAACCTTTTACTTAACTGTTTAGCACCGCTGATAACAGGAAGTGGCTGTAACAGAGAATGGGCTGGCTAATTTCAGCTGTCAGTCTTGTGAGGATGCTGGTGAATATCTCCGGATAATTCAATTTGTGAAATTGCTGCCAAAAGCCTGGTGCCCTGACTTTTCGAAAGGCTTTAGTACACAAAGATAACCCCGAGGTCAGTCTTCACCGCCCTGCTTTCTCCTCCACAGTTTGATGGTTCCAAAGATCACATTAGCTGAGTCTCATTAAAGCTCTGGGACCACAAGGAAAGAATCGTCAGTAATGAATACTTGATGATAGAATCAGGAAAACAGTTCAGTTGAAGATATTAGCTGAAAGAGAGTGAACGAGATGCCGCAGTGTTATTCGGAGGCCCGATTCTGGCCTTTGGTTGTGTGGACCTTGCTGGTAGATGTAGATGTTGCTGTCTTCGGCGTCTCCTAGGTTCGTAACAAAACTCTCACAACCTTCTTTACAATTTTATAAGCCAATGCATATAACTTTGACTGAAATAACAGACTCCAAAAGGGTAAGTGCTGTATTTCTTTTTCTAGCATAGTGCCTCACAGATAGTACATGCTCAGTAGATATTTGAATGAATGAATGAGTGAATGAATGGACACACACCAGCAATTCTACATGCTTTGCCGTTTTCTGACTCCTTCTGAAATTCTTCTAGTGTCTGTGTGTCAATGTAGATCTACCGCCCAACTGTGTCTCTCATATCCTCTGGACATCAACTTTAATATTAGAAAGTGTGCTGAGTCTTTCTTATAGAGTTTCTCATGTCTCTTATTAGTTGGTGCGAAGGAGCCAGTCCTTAGCATGTGTGTCTGAACGGTACATACCACGTCCTGAGGTGTGTAGAGTTCTCTTGTCTTTATCTAGGCAATATGATTTGGGGTATAAGTCACCCAATCTGGGGCTGAGTTTCCCCATCAACAATGAGGAAATAGAACTACATAATGCAGCCCTGGCTGGCATAGCTCAGTGGATTGAGCATGGGCTGCGAGCCAGGCATCGCAGGTTCGATTCCCAGTCAGGGCACATGCCTAGGTTGCAGGCCATGGCCCCCAACAACCGCACATTGATGTTTCTCTCTCTCTCTCTCTCTCCCTCCCTCCCTTCCCTCTCTAAAAATAAATAAATAAAATCTTTAAAGCAAGCAAACAAACAAACAAACAAAAAAAGAACTACATAATGCCTGAGGCTCCTCTGAGTTATGGCTTTCTTTGTTTCAGTACAACCGGAGTATTTTTCTTTTGTCCAAATGGTGCCCATGATGCTGCTTTTGGTTTTCCAGTGGTTGGGTGAGCTTTAAATTGATCAACCGCTGTTTTCACTAACCATTCATGTATAGCATCTACTTTGGGGCCTAGGATCTAACAGCCATTGAATCTGCCCTGGCTGGTGTGGCTCAGTGGATTCAACGCTGGTCTGTAAACCAAAGGGTCATCAGTTTGATTCCCAGTCCCGCCACACGCCTGAGTTGCAGGCCAGGTCCCCAGTAGGGGGCGCATGAGAAGCAACCCATTGATGTTTCTCTCCCTCTCTTTCTCTCTCCCGTCCCCTTTCTCTAAACATAAATAAATAAAATCTTTTTAAAATGTTTTTTAAAGTAGCCATTGAATCTTAAGAGAATGGCATTGTTAAGTCTTTGTTGCACAGAAAATTTTTGTAACATCCTGTATGTTACATGTAATGCTTAAAAGTGGCCATATGTGTACATATAAACATATATGGACAGCTAAAATACAATATTCGGCACAGACCCATCATCTGTTGCATCAGCATTCCACATGTGTGGCACAGATGTCGCCTGCCTCATTCATGGCACTTCTGGGAACGTGAAAGTATACCGAGAATTTACTTGGGTCTGTCTCCCCCAAAGAAGTGGAGGCAATTATTTCAGCTCTTCTTTTATTTTCATTTTCTAACTTTCTGAAACACGCTCTTTCTTCCATAAGTCATGTGGCAGAAAAGAACAGGCTGTGGCAGCCAACAGATCTGCATTTGAAACCGAGGTTTATCATATTCCGACGCCGTAATTTGAAAAATTTACTTAACCTCACACCCCTTCCCCTCTCTGGCACATGAGTGCTATTCATTAGCTTTCCTCATCTGAAATTGAAGCGTGATGGACGTTTACTAGATACTGAATGGGGTTTTTAGGGGAAACACTCATGCAGATATTTGCACTATTAGCTACATGTTTGGAATATTTCCTAGGACACAAATAGGGCCTGGGTCAAATTAGTTTATTTTCATTCTTGGAGTTCCCACATCATCTGGGGTATGTGTGAATTCCCAAACATTCCAGAGCCTCTCCTGGGCTTCTCTAATTGCTTCTTAGCCTGTCCCCCTGGGAAGCAGCGTCCTATGGTCTTCACAGAGGTCAGCAGCAGTCCCGACAGCATTGGAAAATAACTAAATAACCCTGAACTGCCTCCCCACTTTGGAGAATTTCCTTAGAACCCTAGTCCTTTGAACACCGGCCCAGCTGCAGAAAATGTCCTTTTCGCAGCGGGAAAACACCAAATCCCATTCAGTGTCCCCCTGCCTCATTCTAGGGGATAACGTGGGGGAGGGGAGGGGCGAGGGAAGGGATGAAATGCTTTTCTAGAGGAAATGTTAGCATGCAGATACACATGTAATTTTATTCTTTAAACAAATAAACTGAGTGCCTTCTATAACTCCGTGCTGTAACATTGCGAAAAAATGTTAAATCTTGGTACAAGATAGAAAAAAAAGCCCCTCTGCTTTCAGCAGTCTGCAAAGCTCCTGAGAGCAGGTCCTATATGGGGCTTAGCCTGCTGTCAGCATTCAGCCAATGATCGAATCCTCTGCGACATCATAAACTCCCGGGTGGATGAATGGGAACAGCTTCCCTACTCCTCCTGAAGCTTTCAATTGCTTCTTCTGTTTTTTCTTTCTCCCAACTTATCAACATCCATCTTGGTCCCCAAAGCCACCGCATGTCAGAGAGTCAGTGCAAAGAGTAATTTTTAACTGGCCTCTTCATTGCTTTAGAAGGCTTTTCTTTTGTTTCCTTTTGGTGTGAACACTTTTGCTTGGCCTTGAGCTTTCTATAAAAGGAGGATCTCATGGCTATTGTCCATATTATCTCCTAAACAGGACAAAAGCAGAGTTTAATGCGTGCCTACTACGTGCTAAGTGAAAGGCTAGCTGTATCCTTCCCTTTATGGGGATAATACCACCAGTGGCTATCCACTAGTTGAGACTCAGAGGCTGCTGGCTTACTCAAGTCCTGCTAATGATGACCCAGCAGTGCATTGTTCTCCCCAACCCTGTGACCTTCATTGGTTTTTCACCACCTCACCCCCAGACTAGGACCCCCAATCTTCACCCCCGACAGACACAGGATCACAGTTGCTTAGAGCACACCCCCTCAGCCATGGGGTAAAGCAGGGTGGGAGTTGGCCGCCTGCCCCCCTGAGGGCAGAAGCCAGCTTGGCCAGGAGCCTGGAGGATGAGAGTGAGCACGCATTGAGGGGTGGGGCTGTTGAGGATTGGGAGAAAAAAATTTAACAAAGGAATAGAGAATTGAGATTTAAAATAATAATAATAAAATAATAATAACAATAATAATAATGATGTGATCTCACCTGCTGCTCCCAGCCATTTCAGCTTCATAGTATTGTTGGTTGAAAGCCTGCCCTTAGTATAACCAGGGCAGACCAGTCCAGCACTGTGGGGCCATCAACGCTACGCCTTTAGTCCTTCCCTGCATGGCTAGTTTTGCCCCTTGGCTAACCCACTCAATCGACTTCTACCATTACACTCTTGCAGATACCTAAGTTTCTCTTCACTGCTTTTGGCAATAAAGGGCAAAACAAACAAACAAATGTAAACTTGGTCAGCTGTCTTCTGTGGAAGCAGAGAAAGCACAGGATCTCTGACTTCCTGCCACCTCCATCATCGTGGCTAAGATGAGAGTATGGCTGCAAGCGCCCTACTAGGTGCCCCAGAACGTGTTTCTCCTCATCCTCCCAATCCTAAGGCTTTGTGAAGGGTAGGATGTAGTGACTCAGGTGGACTAAACAGCTCTTTGGCACCAGAGCGCGTCCTTAAGTTTGACACCATCCCCTCCTTCCAGCAATAGTCTCATCTCCCCCATAAGTCCCAGGCCTATGCTGGCAGCTTGGCAAGGCGAATGCATATGGCCTATGGCAGCAAGTCCTGACTTCCCCAGACACTGAGCGTTGTACATTACAAGTAGAAAATCTTATCTTATTGCAGAATATCTTTTTTCATTGTTACAACTACATGGTGGCAATGAAGTCTTTTTTCTATTTTCCCTTTTAATGACTTAAAAATCACCAAACCTATTTGGGCAATTCATATGTTTTCTTTTTTTGAAAACTTATTTAAAATTGTTTTTTACTGAGCCCTGGCTGGCGTAGCTCAGTGGATTGAGCGCGGGCTGCAAACCAAAGCATCGCAGGTTCGATTCCCAGTCAAGACACATGCCTGGGTTGCAGGCCACGGCCCCAATCAACCTCACATTGATGTTTCTCTCTCTCTCTCTTTCTCCCTCCCTCCCCTCTCTAAAAATAAATAAATAAAATCTTAAAAAAAAGATTTTATTTAAAAAATTGTTTTTTATTGATGATGCTATTACAGTTGTCCTGATTTTCCCCTTTGCCCCCCTCCACCCAGCACGCCCCATTCCCTCAGGCAATCCCCCCTTAGTTCATGTTCATGGGTCATGCATATAATAAGTTCTTTGGCTTCTCCATTTCCTATACCTCACTTTACATTCCATGGCTAGTCATATGTTTTCAAGGATAAAGAATAATGTATTTCCAGAAGATTAAGAAAAATCTCTATCTGAATATACAGTCACCCTGTATTAATCTATAAATATAAGTGCTTTATCAAATTTGAAACCAGATTCATTATTTTTCCTCACTCTTCCTTATATCAGTGCTATGGGTACTTTTCTCTCCCTCTTAAAAAAATCAAATAATAGGAAAGAATGAATCCTAGATAAAGTAGGAGGGGCCAAACATACATAGGGCAGAAATCAAAGGTATAAATTAATTTTAGAGCTAAAATTAAAAGAAAAATTGTGAATGTATTACAGATATATGTGTATGTATATAGGATGGATGGATGGATGGATAGATGGATGATAGGTAGATATAAATATATGTAAGGAGAAAGAGAGGACAGAGGGAGAGGGGAAGAGAGAGAGGAAAACGAGGACGGGGAGGAGGGAGGAAAGGCCTGTGATTTATTCCCTGGGGCAAGTGAGGGTAGTGAATGACCTCAACTCAGCAGACCACCTTATAAACACGTTAATGACCCCCCAGACCTTTTTGTTAATCTTGGTAATGGCATTTAACGAACAGAAATATACCTGAAAGTCCCTCTCTATAAAAAGTTTTTAGCAAGCTACACTTGGTCTGAGTCCTTTACTTGGTGTAAATAAACCTGGAATTTCTGGATTTATGAGTCATAAGTGCATGGAAAACGGGGCATGGTCACATGAGCACTTTTCTATTTTTGTCATTAACAGATTATAAAATGGAAGCCTCTGGAAAAATGAACTGGCTTCCTTTCAATGTCAGTGTTTCCGTGTAAATTGTTAGAAAAAAATTTCAGTTAATATGAAACCAAAACATATCATGATATAAAAGTACAGGGTGGGCTGGGATGGGAGGAAAATTTGAAACCAGAAACCAGGGGCAGAAAACTACTTGAGCAACAATTAAAATTAAAAAGAAATAATGAAAAACTAAAAGTACAGGGATATTTTAGGGAGATGTGTCTGCTTATTTGAGGTTTCTCCAGGGAAAGAATGATGTGTGCCTGGTGTTCCCCTATAGCCCTCTGAGTGGCTAGTAAAGATTGGTACTACATAGGAGTCTATAATTTATGTGAGTCAGCTTCAAATTTAACCCTTTCTACTTAAACAATATGCATTTCTTTTCATTTATTTTTTAAAGATTTTATTTATTTTTAGAGAGAGGGGAAGGGAGGGAGAAAGGGAGGGAGAGAAACATCAATGTGTGGTTGCCTCTCCAGCGCCCCCTCCTGGGGACCTGGCCCACAACCCAAGCATGTGCCCTGACTGGGAATCGAACCGGCGACCCTTTGGTTCACAGACACAACTCAATCCATTACACCAGCTACAAGAGCCAAATCACACAGGGCTCTTTTAATTTAGAAAGTCCGTCCCTTTGCCATGAAACAAAGGGAAGAAAAGCAGGATGAATGTGCCACTATATTTCCCCTTACTATGTTGTCCCCAGTTCTAAGAAATCACAGGTCTAAGGAAAGGCCACTGTCGAGATTAGTGGTCTTTTGAAACAGTGGTACACTTCTATATTGAAAATTATGTAAATGGAAGGAAGAAAAATATGTAAATAACATTTAATTTTTTAAAAAGTTACCTTGGAATCTATCCAAGAGATAACAAGGAAATTTGTAACTGTCTTGAAGTCCTAAGTCATCTTGACTATTTAACTTTCAAAATGTTTTTGTTAATTTTCATATCTCTTATCTCCCCATGAACTTCTCAATATCTGTTCCTTATCCATCCTCGTATCCTCCTTTGTGCTTTATTATCTTGCCCATACGAAATTGAGAATAGATGCTTGATATTGTGTTTTGATTTGAGGATTAAGCACATTTTGGGGGAACGGCGCTATGGTCCTAATAGGTGTTCTTGGAATAGATAGTAGATTAAAGGCATTCCATATAATGTTTTTATTCTAGTAATCCCACTGGAATTACTGTTGATTAAATTATACTGGGAAGCGATTTCAATCACCAGTTCATTCAATTTTCTGTATTTCAATTGATAGCAGAAAGGAGTGCTCGATGGAGTTGTTTGCCTGGTTGAACTGTCCTGTAAAGTGACAAATCTTTGAAAGTTTCTGCTTTAGAGAAAAAAAATTAAAGATTTTATTTATTTACTTTTAGAGAGAGGGGAAGAGAGGGAGAAGAAGAAGGAGCGAAGCGTTGATGTAAGGGAGAAACATCAATCGGCCGCCTCCCGCACGCCCCCAACCACGGACATGGCCCACAACCCAGGCACGTGCCCTGTGCCCTGACCGGGAACCAAACCAGCGACCCTTCGGTTTGTGGGACGATGCCCAACCCGCTGGGCCACACCACTCAGGGCATAGATAAAGTGTTTTGAAGTGAATATGTCCCTTTAGCAGCTCCTGTTTCTAGAACTGTTGTGAGGATATCTGACAAAAATGCCTTCAAATCCTGTTTCTATCAAAATGCACAGGCTGCCTTCACAAGCTAAGGTGGCTCAGTGACTGCCTATAGGCCTATGACTTAGTAATAAAAGCTTTTGAAAGAAGTTGGGATGAGGCAGGCGATAGAATCTGAACAACTGAGACAGAGCCGTAGTGGCACCCAGTGGGGAAGAAAAGACCCGAAGTGAAAATATTTAGTTAGACTCAACCATTTCGTGCCATTCTCTGGTAAATATTAGTTGCCATTCTCAAGCACATAGAAAATAGATTAGTTGCATGTCTAATGTTAATGTTTTTAAAAAGGCAGCCAACTCTGACCGGTGTGGATCAGTTGGTTGGATGTTGTCCTGCAAAGCAAAGGGCCACTGGTTCGATTTCCCATCAGGGCACGTGCCTGGGTGGCGGGTTCAATCCCCAGTCGGAGCTCGTATGAGCAGCAAGCGATCCATGTTTCTCTCTTGATGTTTTTCTCGCACATTGATATTTCTCTCCATCTCTGTCACCCTTCCCCTCTCTCTAAAAATAAATTTAAAAAAATTTTTTTTAAATAGAAAATGAATACATGTTTAAAAGATAGGCAGTTTTTTTTCCAAATACAGTTTTGGGGTTTTTTTTGGCAGAGGGGAAGGCCTCTCATTATATCTTTTTAAATAGTCTTCGTCATCAAGGCACTTGGAGCTGTTTATCTAACTGGTGTTTTGTATATTCAGCCACTGAGCCATTTCTTCTTCCTGGAAGCACGGCAGAGTGGCAAAAACCATCCTTACTCTGCTCAGCCTCATTCATCACCAACAAAATTGCCATTATATCCCAAGTCCTTGAATTCATTGCTTCAGAAGATGTATAAGCTAAGAGGAAGCAGCTCCATGTTGACGCAAAGGCTTCATCTTTCTCTCCTGGCTGGTAGATTCAAAGCATGCTAATCGTATTTTGACTTGTGAACTGGAAAAAATTAATATAAGAAGGATAAAGAAAACACACTCCAACTCCAAATCACTTTTCTTGAGAAGTTATCTGACTGTAACTGTAACTATAATTCAGGAGGTATCAGAGGACTCAGATGGGGAACATTTCTTTAAAATTAAAACCCAGAAATCCTGATGTCTAACAGAATACGTAAAAGTAGCCACCTGTGAAGGATCTGGGATGAGCCGAGGTATACTGAGTAATATCCTCTGACACGTCGGGCCGTACATTTACACGGAGTTGCTGTGGCCTGAAAAATATAGAATTAATTCAGTAACACACTGGGAAAAGCCCAAAGTAAACATAAAATATTTTAAATTAAAAACACTGAATAAGAATGGGGAAACAAATCTCCCAGTAGATCAATATTGCTTGAGGAAGCATGAATCCCAGATCAGCAGTATTTTTATCCAGGTGACATCTGGTTCCATAGTGAACAAACACCTTTATCACCAGGTGTTATAAACAGCGGAATGAAGAACAGAGGACCGGTTGTTGGATATACTTCCCAAAGGTGGTAACTTTATTCAGAGTTTCACGCTTGACTCTACCAGCTTCTCTTGAATTTATTCACAGTACCCTGTCAGTTTAGGACTCATTTTTTTTTTGCTTGTCTTTGCCTACATATATGCATTACAAAATGAAAATGGAGACATGGTGAAGTAATTACAAAGATAATAAATAGTGGTATCTGTAGTGAACAGATTATTGTCATTGTATAGATTAATAATGCACCTAAGGAAATGCATGAGAAATTTAATTTGGGAAATAAAACGCCTAAGTAAGGCAGAGATGAAATGATAAACTAATAGAAAATTAAATTTAGGCACAAGTGTACAAAGATGTAAATTCTACAGATGGTATAAAATCATATGTATGCCCTTACATAATTATGTTACTCTTTGAACTTCAGTACTCTGGAAAATAAGGTGAGTGGTCCTGAACACAATTGCATCAGGTCTGCTTATAAATCAGTCAGAGGATGTAAAAGTCCCTTCTTAAGTGTATAATATACATTATAAAGGTATAATTTCATCCATGTTTTAACATTGGAAAACTAATTTCATATAAATCCTAATTGGGCAATTCTTGATACTTTGACTTGGGTATTACAGTAAATACATTTTTCCAATTTCCAAGTATCATGTATCCTTTTCAAAGAAAGAAGATAATCCTTTAAATGCCTAACCATCTGGGACTTCCTGTGGTTTTCTTCTACAATAGTCCAAATCATCCAACCATAAACAGCAACAAAAATACCTTGGCAGGCAATATGGTTCATTTGTTTATTTTAATGTTCACAATATAAAGTACACTTACTGCCCAATCTTCCTTTCAATTCTGTTAAAAATTACCAAAGCATCTCTGGTTTGTAAACAAGAAGGTTCTGGAGGTTGAGCCCTGAATATACTTTTTCTGCAACCTCAAAGGGGAAAACTCTTGGAATATAAACACTGGCCTTTCTCAGTGTCCCAGGGAAAGTCCAATAGCGGTGTTTTGTTTCATGCCGGTGCTTTTTTTTTTTTTTTTTTTATGGTTCTAATTTCATTTGAATTCACTTGAAAAAATTTTATGATTGAATCTTTCTTGTATTGTTTTCCCATTACCATTTACTCCCCGTAGGCCTCCTGGCCCGCACTGGTGCTTTGTTATAGCAGACATACAGCCCAGACTAGATTGGCAGGACACAGTGCCTGCTGTGAATATCCTTGGTGGAACACACGGGATGGGGGCGGGAAATAGGAAGAGCCAGAGTGGAAGGAGAGGGACCAATAGGTGTGTGGAAAGCCCTGGTGGTAGATGAGATCTAGATAATGGTAGCAGTGGAGATCACGAGGAGGGGTTGGAGGGGATATACTCGTATTTTGGAAACAACAGGTCTTGCTGAGGTCAGGAGTAAGGCAAAGAGAGCAATACAGAGATTTCCTGGGCTTTTGGCTGGACCAGGTACCTGAAGATGAACAAGTTCAGTAGGGAAAAATCAAGAGATCTGTCTTAGATCTGGCTGGTGTGGCTCAGTGGATTGAGTGCGGCCTGCAAATCAAAGGGCTGCGGTTTTGATTGCCTGTCAGGGCACATGCCTGGGTTGCGGATCAGGTCCCCAGTAGGGGGCGCTCAAGAGGCAACCACATATTGATGTTTCTCTCCTTCCCTTTCTTCACCCACCCTTCCCCTTTCTCTGAAAATAAATAAGTAAAATATTCTTTTTAAAAGAGATCTGTCAGACACTATTGGCACCAAGGGGTGACTTGAAGAGCTTTCAGTCTCCAATAATACCCACTGGCCATCTGGAGCTGCCTGGGTTTAGGAATGTTAAGTTTGGGTACCTATTTGGTATCTGAGCGTGTAGCTGGAAATACAACTTTGAAACTCCAGGAAAAAGTCAGGCCAAGGGCTATAACTTTTGAAGTCGTGAACATACATAGAGTCACGGGATGGGATGCCATCACCTGCGGATGAAAGAGAAAACCCTAGGACTTTTGAATACTAAACTCGCTTCTGCTCCGCCAAAGGCAAATGTGTTAACAGATTTGTTTCATTAATCAAACTCTTTTCACTGCGGGCTGCTGTGCTGGGTAGTGTTGCATCAGGCACCAGAGACATGGAAATGAACAACACAGGCATAGCTCCTGCCCTGCTACCGCTCCTGGGATGTTCCTGTCCTTCTAGCGGAGGAAACAGACCTCAAACAAATAGGGGCCGAAGGTGAGCCAGTGAGGCAGGCAGTTGTTATTATCTCGTGTAGCATGTTTTGACATGGCATATTTTTGAAAAGAAATAAAATGGATTATTCAAAATGTTGAATGAAAATGTCAAATGGACACAACCTACAAAAGGAGTTAAGCCCATGAGAATAAATTCAACATCCATTCATTAAGGGAACGCAAATCGCAACCACAATGAGATGCCACTTCACGCCCAGTAGGATGGCTATTGTAAAAAAAGAAAGAAAAAACACAGAAAATAGAAAGTTTTCATGAAAACGTGGAAAAATTAGAACCCCGATACATTGCTGGTGGGCATGTAAAATGGTGTGGCCACCGTGGAAAACCATTGGTAGTTCATCATAATGTTAAACATGGAATTACCATATTATCAGCAATTGAACTTCTAAGATTCATCTTAGACCCCAAAGAATTGAAAGCTGTGACTCAAACACACACTTGTACACTGATGTTCGTAACAGCATTGTTCATATTTTTCAAAAGGTGGAAGCATACCAAATTTCCATCAACAGATGACCACATAAACAAAATGTGGTCTATACGTACAATGGAATATTCTCCAGCCTTAGAAAAGAATGAAATTCGGATAATGATGTAACATGGACGAACCTTGACAACGCTTTGCTAAGTGAAATAAGCCAGACATAAGAGAACAAACATTGTGTGATGGCACTCATATGAGGTACCTACAAAAGTCAAGGTCACTGAGGCAGGAATTAAATTAGTGGTTACTGAGGAGTGGGATGACCCGGAAGTAGATATAGTTTAATGGATACAGAGTTTCTCTTTGGGATAATGAAAAGTTCTGGAAATTGAAAATAGTGATGGTTGTACAACCTTGTGAATGCACCTGAATGCCACTGAATTCTGAATTCTGCACTTAAAAATGGTGAAAATGGTGAATTTCATGTTATGCAGATTTTCCCACAATAAAAAATTGCCAACCAAATAAAGGAATTAAGGAGTAAAGGTGTTTATGATTTCAATAAGATAGCCTAAATAGTCTCTATTTTTATTGTAATTCTATATTAAAGATCTATACAAAAGCATAAAACCATGTAAATAAGCTCAGAAGGAGAGAGTTTTTCCTTAGGCATCCAAGAATCTTTCCCTGTGCTTTTGAAATCTATTGTGCGATTAAATTCCTTGAACTGGCCTGTAATATGTGAGTATAATACCATTGCAGGGACTAATTGGTATATTTGTGAACTGTTCTGAAACGCTAAAATGAAAGCATCAAACTATAAAATGTATTATTATTCTCTAAATAGGCATAGTTCACAAGGGCGTCTCCGATCATTGTCAAAGCATAAATGGCCAATTTCACTCGTAATTAGCCAATTTAGTGTGAAGTTATTTTTTACTTGGTATATTTTGTTTAACCTCAGTAACATTTGTAAAAACAAACTGCTGTTTGTTACTGCTTTTGAAATTTCACGGAAATGCCAAAATGTTCTTCAGTGCTAAAATACGTACTTAAGGAACGGATACTCCTTGCCCAAGAAAAAAATCTCAAATGCATCATTGTTTAAAGATACGCTCTTGGCAGATTGATTCATTCATTCAGTCCTTATTCATTCACCATAGTGTGTGCGCCATGTGCTATGCCAGACGCAGGGGCCTAGCCTTGGTCATCAACACTCGTGCCATCCGGGAAGTGTGGTGAGAGAGCAGATAATGGGGTTGTGATACTAAGTATGAATGTGCAAACGTAGAAAAGAGGGGAGATCATGCCGCAAGGCACTTTAGCAGGAGAGAATTTGTCAATACAAAGAATTCAAATGACACTGTGACTGTTGGTGGAGGGGGTGGGGAGAAAACTTGAAAAGCTCTCTGGCTAATTCAAATCAACTGGGTGAGGGCCCTATGGATACACATACGTGAAGGTTACTGATGAAACCCAGGCGAGAGAGAATGGCACTTGGACCATGATGACAGTGGATTGGAGACAGTGAAAGGAGAGAGGTTTGGGAGAGATTAAGGAGGTGAAAGTCCTGAGGGCTTGACAACAGATAAAATGGAGATGGGTCACAAAGAGAAGGGAGACGCGTCAAGGGATGTGCCTAGGCTTCTGGGCCATGGGCAGTCGATGACCCTTTACAGTGAGACAGGGAACACAAAGGATGATTTGGGATGACAATTTGATGGTGGACATTTAAATCGGAGGTGGTTTGTGACATCTAGAAAGCCCTGCCAAGTTGACACATAATATATGTCTAGAGTCCAAAGGAAAGGCAAAGGGCGCTGAGTTGGGTTATCCACTGAGGTAGCACTTGCACATAACTGATGATGGAAACCATGGGTGTGAATGAGAATAATGCTAAACTTTACGAGAGCAGTTCTAAAGCTCTTTGCTTTTTGAAGTACAGTTTTAATATTAAAAACAAAATTTTAAAACTGATTTTTTAAATTATGTTTTTATTGTTCAACACAGCTGTCTCAATTTTCCCACCACCACGTCCCGCCTGCCCCGCCCATCCCCACCTTCCACCCTCCATCCTTCCCCCCTTTGGCTTTGTCCATGGGTCCTTTATACATGTTCCTTAATAAAATAATTTAAAAGCCTAGAAAGATACACATCAACATTATCATAATGGTTGTAGTGTAGGGGAGAGGGAGTTGAAGGGGGTCTTTGATTTAAAAAGGCGTTTTCTGCAAAGATAAATCTTAACCATTATTAATTCTGGACAGTGGGAGAAAAAAACTTACTTTTTACTTGGTATCCCGGACCTTTTTGATTTCCTAAAACTCTTAAACTAACACATTTTAAAAATGCATCATGATTAACAACCAGAATGTCCCTAGTCCATTAAATACTTAACAAAGCTTACTTCCGTGAGTAAAGTCTTTAATTCATAATTATTTATACTTGATCAGCATCGTTGTACCAAAATGACTTAATATGACAAGTAGCTGTTGCTGAGAGTCGGAACTAATGCTGAAAAACGATTACATTTGTATTCGAATTGCAGAATTTTGTTCACCATCTTCTTTTCCGGCTCATGTGATTTCTATTGCCCTGTCTTCAAGTTCACAGATTCTCCCCTTGTCTGTGTCAGATCTACGGATGAGTCCATCTGAGGCCCTCTCTCCATCTTTGTGACTGTGTTGGATTTCTAGCATTTTCATTTGATTCCTTCTTCTAGTTTCCGTCTCTGCTGCAATTCCCTACTTGATTTCGCATCCTGCCTTCCTTTCCCAGTAGAGCTTTTGAACATACAAATTATGGTGAACATGCCTGATAGCTCTGACACCTGAAACATACGTGAGTCTGCTTCTGATGATTGCTTTGTCTCTTTGGGCTGACAGCTTTCTTCCTTTAGGCCTGCCTTGTATTTTGGGTGTGAAAGCCAGGCATCTTGTATAGATTAGTAGATAGTGAGCTCAAGAGACTTTGAGTGTGAGGATTTATTTTAATCCAGCTGGGAGATGGCCCAGTGTCTGAAGTTTGTTTGTTGCTATGGTTATCATTGTTGAGGTATAGTGTTACTATGGGCACCAAAGCCTTGAAATTCCTCTGGTAACCTTCTTTTATTACTGGAAGCTCGTTACTGTGGTAATGGAGCCTAGGGCCAGGAGCATTCTCTCGTGTGCTGATGAACACACAGTTGGCCTGGATCTTGGGGATGCGGCCTTCACAATAGTTTCTGCCCTGCCTGCAGGGGCAGAACTCCCTCAGCCTCCCATTCCCTTCCCCTTCCCCTTCCCGTGGTGAGTATCCACCAGTGTTCTGTCTGTGGTCCCAAAGCCCATTCCCCTTGCAGATTAAGACTTTTCCTCCACCTAGGTGATAAACCAGATCTAGATCTGGGTGATATTCCCTTCCCCCAAACTGCCCTGATATTCCACCAGGGCCCTCAGGTGACAAGCTTCCCTCCACAGAGGAAAGCCTTTGCCTCTTAAGGGAGGAGGGTTTGGGCGGGCTCACAATGGCTGGCTCCTGCCCAGAGTGGGAGGAGCTTTCTCCAGATCCGGCCCATCATCTCTGCAAGAGCCTGGTGAACCCTCAGGAAGGGTTAGGAACACTGCTGTGACTTGGACCCCAGGAGCTTCTCACTCTCAGGCCCTCATGTGGCCTCCAGGAATGTAATGTCCTTGTCAGTTCATATGGCATCTGGAGGCCTCTGACCCAGGTATGCAAATCCTTATCCAAGACGACTGTCCAGGTTTCAGGGTGGCTGTTTGTTCTCGCCCTCATTTCTCTGAAAGGTTGATAAAAAGTTGCAAATTTATCTGTGCAGCTTTTTTTTCTTAGTGGAACTTTGGGAACTGCCTCTTGGCAGATCTCTCTACACCTCTCAGGTGAGACTAAAAGTCTGAGCAATATTTTGCACAGTGAATCCTTATAAGCTCTTCCTCTCGTGACCAAAGTAATAAATGTTCACTGTGGAAAACTTAGAATAGGATAAAGAAAAAATACCGAACCACCCATCGCCACCCACAGAACTACTATGAACATATTGGTGATCTCTTCTTTCAGTTTTTGAAGTTTCTCTACTAAAGCATCAAAAGTTTAATTCATAGCATTTTGTACCCCACCTTTGGTTGAGCAGGGCGAGTTTATACTTAGACACAAAGGCGCCTTGACTTCTCACTTTTAAGACAGATGTTAGCTGTCTCCCCCAGTGAAATATTCTTGGTTTAATATCAGGTAGGCAAGTAAAGCCACCACAAATTCTGCTTTCACCTCGATAACGCAGGTTATTTGACAGTTCTGTACAGACCCTGTAACACCGCTTGGCTCAACACCCAGAACATGATAGGGATTTTCAAGCATCACTCCACAGACTACATAGAGTATTAGTGTCATTCTCCTTTATCACCTTTCCAAAACCCAGTTTGGGGGCCTCGGTAAGAAGATTTGTCTAATATTGAAAAATGTGTTTTGCTCTTTCTACATCCGGTGAAACCACCAGTGTTTGGCTGGCTGCACCAGCAGAATACAATGATTTCATTGACTAGAGGAGGACCCAGAATGGCAATTTAAAGCATCAAAAATAAAGTTGTCCAAGACGGTCTCAGTGGCAAACCATGTGAAAACATTGAAATATGGAAAATACCCCTCTCAATCCATCTTTAGATTTTGCCTCAAAATTTGTGCAGGTTAAAAATAAAAATCTTTCTTTCAAGATACGTTAATCTTTTGCCATCAGAGAATTGAACTCATTTTGTCTCCTCTTGTCTATTTCCAGTTTTTTTAAGCCGTCTCCACATTTCCTTCTGTGAACACATAAATCAAAATATTTCTCCTACGTAGCACTTTTTCTTCAGAGATTTATTTTTTAAATATTTAAACAACTTATCTCCATCATTTCCCCTGCCCCTTTTTAAAACTGATAATGCCCCTGGCTGGTGGGACTCAGTGGATTGAGTGCCAACCTGTGAACCAAAGGGTCACTGGTTGAATTCCCAGTCAGGGCACAGGCCTGGGTTGTGGGCCAGGTCCCTAGTAGGGAGCGCACAAGAGGCAAACACCCATTGATGTTTCACTCCCTCTCTTTCTCCCTCCCTTCCCCTCTGACCAAAAATAAATGAAATCTTAAAAAAAAAAAAGAAAAAACTGACAACAGGTTGACTGAAGTCTCTTCAGTTCTTTTTCAGTTAGAAATATCTGACCCTTGGTTGTAACTTCTGTTTTGCTCTTTACAGTGAGTTTTTATGTGTACTGTTGGGAGATGTTCTTTTTTTTTTTAAGCTTCAAATTAAAAAGGGGGGAGTTTTAAATTCCTTTGAAGTCAAAATACAACTGTTGTATTCTAAAGCTTCCTTTTAAAAAAGTAGAAGCAAATCCTCACCAGTAGTAATTAATTTTGACAGTGTAGGCTCCGTAGCGATTCACAAACCTGTACTTTGTGCACCAGCATTCCTTATTATTCTAATGAAAGTGGAACATTGTGCCCTCGCTAATCATTAATGGGTTTTCATTTTGTAAATGACATTTGCAGAAGTTAAAACAGTGAGTTCATGTGAAGTCCACAGGCAACAGTGTTGAAATTAGCATCACCATAGCAACAGTCTTCCATCATTAGCATTCAGGGCAACAGGAGGTGTTTTGTTGTGTTTTTGTTTCCTCAGAAAAGAAAGAAAATCTTCAAAGGCAAAGCCTAATGGAGCGCTTTTGAGAGATATTTGTTCCTTGTGTTTATGTAGACGGTACTAGATCTCTAAATCTATATAGATTCTTTTAAATTGCAGCGTGGATCGCCTCTCTTCCATATTTGCATTTTCCCTCGTATACTAGCTAAATTTCATGGTCTTTCCCTAGCTGTACACGTCTGACCTGCCGAGCAGCATTTACTTATTGCCAACCCGCTGCTCAGCAGTAAGGTTTTCTATGTGGACCGAGAGAATCTGTATTCATAAAAATACTTGGTTGAATCTAAAGACATCATATGCATTTATGAGTTTTACATTTAATTTGTTGGAAATAGATTTATGCTGTTAGATCCTCTAGTGAACTCATTTAGGAAAAAAAAATAGAACCCTGTTGTAGATATAGGTCAATGATTATTATCATTCATCTTTAAGATGGAATTAAAAATTGAGTCAGATAGAGACCAATATTGTTATAGCTGTGTCTCCAGCGATGGTATCACACTGTTACTATGTGCATGTGTGTGCGTCATTTGCATTTTAATATTCTCAGAAACTTTAACAGCGGTAGATGTAGCATTGATGTTTTTTGCTCAGCACTAAAATGCATAAAGAAGAGCACCATATTGACCTACCAGCTGCTTCTAAATCACACCAGTAGTAGATAATTATGAAATTCAAATCAGAGTTTCATTTCCACTTATTACACAAAAATGTCATGGCTCAAAGCTCAAAGCATTGCCCCAAGCTTGCATGTGGTCAGGTATGCCTGCACCTTCTACTTCTCAACATGAATCATAGCTGTTGTCCCGATTACGTGTAAGGACAAGACGTTGCGAATTCCACTCAGGTGCCTAAAGGCAAGCCCGTGCTGGCCCACGCTAAGCAAACAAACCGGAGCAAAGGCCCCGGCTTTCAAATTGGGATGTGTTTGTGATGTTATCAGTCCTGGCTCCCAGCGAATGAGTATCTCAATTGCCCGAGTCAGTCAGCCAGCCAATAGGCTGTCACCCCGTGTTTTAGTAGTATTGAAAGGCAGCAACCCCCAGAAGCCACACGTTCCAGTGCGTGCTCTAGAACAGTGGGACCACAGAACTCATAAGTACACACACATACACATGCGCCCCCACTTCTCTGATGCTGTACTCAGTCTTTGCCTGCTCCCTGGCTGGTCAGCAAATAGTGACCAGAGAAGAACTTTCACTTTAACTTTGCCATCTGCCATGACCCCTTTGAGAGGCAACACAAACCAATGAGATGTGGGTATTCATAACAGGCACTATGTAAGGATGGCGCAGAGCTGTTAGGCAGGGATCAGTGACTACCATGAAAACTACCTCTGGTCTCACGGTACCGGCACCTACTGTCTTTCATTTTCTCTTCCATAATGGAAAGATTTCAAAGTTAGCTCTGTATCCCAACAGATCTTACAAAGCCAAAAGATAAATAGAATTCCCATAGAAGTGTTACAGAACAACAAGGGGCCAAGGGGGGCCAAAGGCAATATACTATTACCGAAAGGAACCCCCCGCGGTTCGTTGTGTCCGCCGCCTTATAGGAAAGATGTCTCTCAATGCCAGAGATTTGTGAAAAGGAAAGGAAATGTTTATTTAATGCTGTACAGACTTAAAGTAGTGACCTAATGTCTTCATCCAAATCCCAAAGTCCCTTAAAATACCCACAAACACACACAATCCTTCCTTCTCCCTTTGTCCAGTATGGTACCAGTCTGGGGTACCATATCTCAGGAAAAGAAATAGAAGTCCATGACTCAGGCAGCCCCTGGTTCTTCCCAGTAATCCATCTCAGCTGGTAGGCCTCCCTTGGCTCTTGGCACCATCAGCTGTGTTGCTGGGATCTCTGCTAAAGCCGGGTAATGGTTCCCCCTTCTAAAGCTGTGGGGGTCCCCACTCTGACAAAGCTGCATGGTTCTCCCTCCAATGGCTGCCACGTCTGAGTTTAAAACCCCGCACCAATCTTCCTCTGCAGCCCCATTTCCGACTCCTCCCACCATTGGCTACACTTGCCAGCACTCCCATACCCTTCCAGCTTTACTGGGCTGCCATTGTGAGTCTGGGCAGGCGTGGCCCCATGGCATGGAGCCAATCATCTCCAAGTTCCCACGCAGGCACTGTAACTCGGGGGACCTGTCCCCCAGCTACCTCTTGCGGGGGAAGTTACTTCCATTCCCCTGGCTCAGTGCATGGCCACAGCTATTTAACATACTTATGTAACCAATTAAAGGTTATAGATATGTTAAATGACCATGCCAGAGGTTAGCTGCAAAGTTATTGCTATGCAAAACAGCTGTCAATGGCCCTGCTCCATCTGTCCCTTCCCCCAATCTACACCTGTGGGGGAAGGGGTGAGGACATCCTAATATTTCCTGAACACCTTGAGTTCTGGACCCCATTCCAAATCCATATTTGGGGTCCCCCTTCTTGGCTGCACCCTGTTACAGAAGTAACTTCCAAACATCACATTTTTCTTCTAAACCTTCTGTTTTCTCTTATGCATATAAGTTCAAAGAAGATGCATGCTACAGATTTCCAGAGAAACCGCAGGAACAGAAGGTTCTCATATTCACTACCAGTCACTTGTTCTGCCACTCTGAGGACAGTGGCCTTTGGATTGCATCTGTACCCTTTGCTGTTTTTCAACCCTTGTCCTTTTTAGGCATAGAGAGCATCAGACAAGGTTTCGTTTACCATTGCATGAGGAATGTGGGCTGTAAACTGATACGGGTAGTCCAGTCATGGATGTAGTATGTAATCAGACTTTAGTTTTCAGGGGCCTGTTCATCCAGTTTTCTATCAATCAATTTCTCTGGGTGAGATATTAGTATTTGCAAGTGGCCGCGCTTCCTATATACACAATCACATCAGGGGCAGGAAATTACTGACGTTAAGAAAGATGAATTTTTCTTAAAAGTAAATCACTCTACAAATGCCAAGGTCTGTGTTGAAACATAGGAGCTCAAATGATTACGAAGAGCTAAAAACATTTAGAAAGATCCTACTTGACCGTGGGTACTCAAAGGTTTAATCCAATTTAGAGCCTTGTCCATCCATGTGTAAGGCATGAAACCTAAAAGCTAATGAACTGCCTGGGACTCTGGCACCAATAAGAAAGTTCTACCAATTGGATGAGATGTGAGAGTGTTTAAGACTTAGCGCCAGGACTACTGTGAGTAAAATTCGTGTGAGCCCTGCTATTTGCTCTCACTTGCCCCACTGTATCTTTCCCTTAGCTCAGAATCGTTTTCTGTAACATTGGAACCTGCCTGTCTGCCTTTACATGGGGTTTAGAAAGATGCCTATAAAACAGTTCTGTGCTGGAAACCAGAGTCTCCTGAGCCGCTGGAAAGGGAGGAGCAAAGAGAGTTTCTCAGGGGAATCGTTCAGTATACTGCAGGTCTTCACAGAAATTTTTATGTCAAAATTGTCTTCACTGAAGATGCCATCCGTTGGACTTCAAAATGACTGACCATTAGATTTTGGAAATGGGAAAAAGTCAGGCCTTCTCAGTGATAGTTGCAGTAGTTTTTCACGACCAAGGGCCCTCGAGCTATCAGTTTGATTTTTAGATAACATATGTAGGGGTAGTTACAGAATTTATAGAATACGGTTTAAAGGGCTATTCAATTGTAGGGCAGTCATTCCGTTTACGCCCGTGGCGGAGCTAAACTGCACCATTCCAGATCAACAAGAGGCTAGTCTCTTCAAATTCAGAAAGGAGATTCCCCATCGTGGATAATCTATGCTCAATCTTTAATACCTCAGGATGATTTTCTTAATAGCTTCTATCGATCTGAAATCTTTGATCTGTTCTCAGGGGCATATTGAACAGTTAGTTACCAAACTTTTTACTGTCTCCCATTGTGAAAGGTCACCTTTTGGATTGCTCTTCTCACACCCGGAGTACATGCTCTGTGCTCGATACTTTGGCTTTTACTTTGGAGCTTTAGGTATTGCAAATGAATCTGTGACACCATCAAAGTTAAATTTCTCTTATACATTCATTCTCAGCATCCATAATTAAGTTTCCTGCTCTTTGGCTGCTATACAGGTCTCTATCTTAGCATATTTCACCCTAAATTCGAGCAGGTAAAAAATTTGAATCAATTGCATACATCACCAATACATAATACCAACTCATCCACCCTGAAAGTACAGGGTCTAGCAGAAGTAACGCCTGCTTTAGGGTGGTTAGTAGGGTAATGATATGGGTGTAATAATCTATAGTTTTAATTTGAACATTTCCCCTGAAATGTCCTATGGTGTGCTTGAGTGTGATATTGTTATGTTACAGAATGACATGCCTGTGATTTTGTAACAAAAAGGGGCGTTATTTGTGCTGGACCCTGTATATTGAAAGCAAACTTACAATGTCACTTACAAATGCAAATACCCAATTCCAAGTACGCTGTACTGAAATATACATGCACCCTGAACACTAAGAGCATCTCCTAGACCAGCACTGTCCAGTCAACACTACCTCACTCAGCAAAGGGGTTTTGCATTCAAGTTCTATTTAAAGAAATAGATTTAGTGTGCCACAAACAGGTCATTCTTACTTTTTCTTCGGTGGTCACTTTCTGCTGTGATCATTCAGGACTCAGGCCTTCTCCAAGGACCCTGAGAGGACCCTAGGATTGAAGCCTTGTCCCTTAACTTACCTCAGATAGCACTTTCGGATGGCACTCAGATGACCTTTTAATGGGTCATCAGTCTGGTGTCTACAGTCAGCTAATAAGACTGCAGGCATGGGTGTCCTTTAGTGTGAAGACATGAAATCACTGAAATGTAAGAGGAAGAAAGAATCTTTGAAATACTCCACCACAAACTCCTCATCTTACAGATAAGGAAACAGAAGTCCAAAAGGGGAAAATAATTTTGGTGGCTAAACTAGCCTAGAAAACCAGATCTTAGGACTCCCATTCCCGAGGTCCTTCTAACAAGCTGTGGCTGTAGGAGTAGAAGGCATGTGCAAGTAGGGAATTTACAAGTAGCCCCATGTGTTCCTATTTTTTTTTAAGATTTTATTTTATTTATTTATTTTTAGACAGAGGGGAAGGGAAGGAGAAAGAGAGGGAGAGACCCATCAACGTGTGGTTGCATCTCACACACCCGCTACTGGGGACCTGGCTCACAGTCTAGGCATGTGCCCCGACTGGGAATCGAACCTGCAACCCTTTGGTTCACAAGCCAGAACGGTGTTCAATCCGCTGAGCCACAGGAATCAGGGCCCATGTGTTTTCCTTTAGCACTCCATAAAATGCATCTGTTATCCTGTTTGATTTTTGCATGTCCCGTGGATGGTTTGAATAGCATGTATAGTTATCCTCATTTTTATAGATGTGAAAAGTGAGCCTCTGAGATGTTTTGATTTACCTTAGTCAACATGGAGTAAAATATGGGACCTAAGTCATTTTTTTTTCTAAGTGGAAGGCTGGTTCTATTGTACCAAATTGTTCGTTCATTCCTGTTGGTAAGTGACACAAAGGCCAGCCATTGCACTTTGTACCTAAGCTTTGGAAAATACGTCTTTAGCTTGCCGCTTTACCCATTTGTTAGAGGGTCAGAACTGTGTTTTCTACAGTTACTTAACTGATAGGACCATTTGCTATCCACCCCACACTGCCTCCAACTGCCCCAACCCTGCTCTGGGTCTCACTGTACTCGAAACAGCCCTGCGCTGCATACCTCTTAGAGCAGCAAGCCTGGGGAAATCTTTGATCTTCATACAACACAGAAGTACATGTCTAATATGGCTATGGAAAACAACCAGCAGGTGAGGCTGTGACACTATAATTTTAACTCTCATGCCACATTAAAGTATCTTAGTTCAATAAATGGATCCGAAAATATGAGGTCATTTTCCCCAAAGGCTGTCAAAACAACAACAAAAAAAATCAGTAGGCAGTACTATTTCAGTAATGTGTTGTGTCGAATGAATTGTTTTCAAGGGCATTTTCAAAACAAGTTGCTTAAATCGGATTTCTTTTTTTTTGTACCTGAGGAATAAGACATTGAGAGAGTGCACAGAAAATGATAAATGTTCACCACAGCGCAATCATCACACAATGAGCACATCCGTGTTCACCGTCTAGAACAATAAATAAAACATTATCAGTATCCCGAAGGGAGGTTCTATCCATCATCTATCTATCTAGGAACATTAGCAGCATCCCAAAAGAAAACCCTACCTCCCTACCTACTTACCTACCTGTCTGGGAAAGAGAGAGAAAGAGAGAAAGTGGAAACAAATATGGTAAAATGTTAACAGTTGGCGAGTCTAGGTGAATGGTTTATCAATGTTCTTTTTGCTTTTTGGGGAGGTCTCAAAATCTCAGCATAAAAAAAGGTGGGGAGAAAGATAAAACATTAGTACATCAGACCCACAGTGTTCCCAATCACTACTCCGCCCTTATCCTAAAGGGTTGTTGGGGTTTTGCCTAGTGCCTCTGCTTATAAAACCTTATAGAAAGGTTTTATATGGTGAAGGAATCTCAGATGCCTTTGAACTTTTTTAGGGAACTTAGATTGCTTTTGATTAAGATCCTACAGATAAGACGCATTGGACAGAGGCATCATGAATGACAAATTGTTCACAGGAACACCTTTCTAAGGGTATTATTTTCATTAGTTCAACAAGCATTTATAGCCGTTGGACTCGGCAAGCGCAGGCCACAAAGATGCATGAAGACTACTATCCATGTAGCTTGCAGTCTTATTGTGTAATAATATATGCACAAGAATAAAATGGTCCAGTAAAAATACAAGAATTTTGAATAATCAAACCATTTCAAATTGTATTTATTTGACATACATCAGTTTATGTATTTTAAGAGTCAGTATGTGTTTGTCTAAGGTAATTTTTAGCTGTTCTCAGAGTTGGTAATCACCTCGTTACTACCAACATTACCACAGACATTACATATTTATCTGTACTTCACGGGAAACTTGAAGAAATTAGAATGAAAGAAAAATAAGATAATTTAAGATAAAATAAGTGAGCCCTGGGGAGTGTAGCTCAGTGGATTGAGTGCCAGCCCACAAACCAAAGGGTTGCCAGTTTGACTCCCAGTCAGGACATATGCCTGGGTTGTGGGCTATGTCTCCAGTAGGGGGCGTGCGAGAGGCAACCACACATTGATGTTTCTCTGTCTCTCTCCCTCCCTTCCCCTCTGTCTAAAAACAAATAAAATAATAAAATAAAATAAGTGACTATTTGGCATTTAAGAAAAGTTAAGTAATATTTTTATAAAATATGCAAAACTAAAATAAATAGTGAAATTTTCTAGTTCGTGAAGTACATTTTATCTTAAAAGAACACTATAAAGTATGTAGGATAGGTCGCATTGTTCCAATTTTGTGGTCAACAATACTGCTATTTAAAGAGATTTATGTGAGTGTCTTAATCTGCTATAACAAGATACTTGCCACAGACTGGGTAGCTTATAAACAACAGAAACTTACTGCTCATAGTTCTGGAGGCTGGAAGTATGAGGTCAGAGTGCTGACGAGGTCCTGTAAGGGCCCTCTTCTTCGCTGAAAGTTCTGGCAGTATCTTCACAAGAAGAGGTGAGAGCTCTGTGGGGTCTCTTCTCATAAGGGCACTGATCCATTCATGAGGGCTCCACCCTCAGGACCTAATCACCTCCCAAGAACCCCACGTCCTAATACCATCACCTTTGGGGGTTAGCATTGCAACACATGAATTTTAAGGAGATAAACATTCAGACCATAGGAGTGATGTTTTCCTCAACATCACAGTGTTAGGGTCTAGGTTCAAACCAACATTTTCTAACTCAAGTCTGGAACTCTCTCTCCTTATTCTATGGAAGATACCCCGAAGGTGCATAGAAGAAACAGCTGAGTGGGCTCAGGCCTGGTCTTCAAAATTACACATATGTTTCTGTTCACCTTTTTTCAAGGGTTCCACTAAGCAAATTAAGAAATGAAACATAACTTTAAAGGTTCTATTGATTTACTTTTTAAATTTGATATGGAACTAACAAAAATTATAATTATTCTCCATCTAAGACTGTCAAAACAACCAAATCAACACCTCATCTGTGTTGTCAACTATAATAGACATTTTACTATAATTGTGTATCACAATGTTCAAATTTTATGACCTTATAGTTCTTTTAAAAAGTTTTGAAAAAGTTGATAGAAAATGTGTTAGTTATACATCCAAAAGCCTAAAAATAAGATTTTAGAATTTTCTCTTTTCTTCGTATATTTTATTGATTATGCTATTACAGTTTTCCCAGTTTTCCTCCTTTATCCCCCTTCTGCCCTGCACCCCGCAACCCTCCAGCATTCCCGCCCTTAGTTCATATCCATGTGTTGTACATATAAGTTCTTTGAATTCTCTGTTTCCTATACTATTCTTAGCCTCTTCCCGTCTATTTTATGCCTACCATTTATGCTTCCTATTCCCTGTACCTCCCCCCCATTCTTCCCCTCCTCTCCCCCGCCGAAATCCCTCCATGTGTTGTCCATTTCTCTGATTCTGTTCCTGTTCTAGTTGTTTGCTTACTTTTTGTTTTCATTGTTTTTCTTTTTTTTTTAGGTTCACTTGTTGATAGTTGTGAGTTTGTTGTCATTTTACTGTTCATAGTTTTTGATCTTCTTTTCCTTGGATAAGTCCCTTTAACATTTCATTTAATAAGGGCTTGGTGATGATGAACTCCTTTAGCTTTACCTTGTCTGGGAAGTACTTTATCTGCCCTTCCATTCTAAATGATAGCTTTGCTGGATAGAGTAATCTTGGCTGTAGGTCCCTGCTTTTCATCACTTTGAATACTTCTTGCCAGTCCCTTCTTGTCTGCAAAGTTTCTGTTGAGAAATGAGCTAACGGTTTTATGGGAACTCTGCTGTAGGTAACTAACTTCTTGTCTCTTGCTGCTTTTAGGATTCTCTCCTTATCTTTCATCTTGGGTAACTTAATGATGATGTGCCTTGGTGTGTTCCTCCTTGGGTCCAGCTTCTTTGGGACTCTCTGAGCTTCCTGGACTTCCTGGAAGTCTATTTCCTTCACCAGATTGAGGGAGTTTTCTTTCATTATTTGCTCAAATAAGTTTTCGATTTCTTGCTGTTGTTCTTCTCCTTCTGGCACCCCTATGATTTGGATATTAGAATGTTTCAAGTGGTCCTGGAGGTTCCTAAGCCTCCCTTTTTTTTTTTTATTCTTGTTTCTTCATTCTGTTTTGATTGGATGTTTATTTTTTCTTTTGGTTCCCAATTGTTGATTTAAGTCCCAGTTTCCTTCCTGTCACTGTTGGTTCCCTGAATATTTTGCTTTATTTCACTTTGGGTAGACTTCATTTGTTCCTTCATTTTGCGATGCAGCTCAATCAGTTCTGTGAGCATCCTGATTACCAGTGTTTCGAACTCTGCATCAGATAGGTTGGCTATCTCCTTATTGCTTAGCCCTTTTCCTGAAGTTTCGATATGTTCTTTCCTTTGGGCCATATTTCTTTGTCTTGGCACACCTGTTAAGTTGTAAAGGGGCAGGGCCTTAGGCATTCACCCCAGCAGGGCAAACCCTCCTTGCTGCGGGTTTCCTCCGCCCACCCGGCTGCCCACCTCCCTCCTACCGGTCTGGGTGGATGTTCCGTGGTTGTCGGAGTTTCATGCAGTTTGATTTTCTGGCACTTCTGGTTTTGTATTGATTTTAGGTTTGTCGTTACCCTCCTCTTGGTTGTGTGAGGCAGCAAAGGGTTTCTATCTACGCCTCCATCTTGGCCAGAACTCCAGAATTTTCTATTACTTGTTTATTTACTTTCAACCTTAGACTAATTAAATAAATAAAAGCAGCAGAAATGTGATAATTCTGGTAAGAATCTCTTCTCCCAAATTGGCAGCTGTTAGTTATTCTTAGCATTGCGAACAGGATTCTGTTTAATGAAATCACTCATTTCTGATAAAACGGGCAGAGCGAACATAACATCTCTCGGTGGGCCTCAGTGTCTCTGTAGCAAAGAACTGAGGACATGATTCAGCTCTTTTGTCCTTTCCAGACAAAAGCTACCTCTAAAAGGCTCTATAAGTCTTCAATTTAAGGCTCTAACCATTATCTTAATTGGATTGTGTTTGCTTATCTGATAAATTGTTGGCAACCTACCCACATTACTTCCTTTAACTGACAAAAAATTCACTCAACTATTGATCAGCTTTATCTTGTAAGTGGTGAAGGGGAGGCTTTCTCACTCCTTGGATACACCTAGATTTTGAGCCTTTGGAAAGATGGAAGATACCCGTCAGCCAACCTGCCAGAAGTACACGATGCCCATGGCCATCCATAACTGGTGAAGGGCTTGTCTAAGGTATTTGGAATTTTCTATTTTGAGAGGAACAAAAACATTCATGTGTTCTTTTGACGTTCTGTTGCTTAACTTGTGTCCAGGTTCAAACCATTACACAATATCTTCTTTTTTTTCCCCATGTTACAAAATTTAAAAGCTATAAAGTTTATTTATGTGAGAATTTAAGTCTTAGAACAAGCTGACAATCACCACAGCGGAGAGGGGAGGGAATTTCAGGGGAAAAGGGGAGGGGTTTACAGGAACAAGTATAAAGGACACATGGACAAAAAACTAGGGGGGTGGAAATAGGGAGATGGGGAGCACTGGGTGGGGGGGGTGCTGGGATGGGAGTAAAAGACAGAAAACTGTACTTGAATAACAATTAAAATTTTAAAAAATGTAGAAAGAAAGAAAAGTAGATTTAACTCAAATTTTATGCTAACTGGTATGTAATTCTCCCCAATCTTTATTCTTCTGTATCTAAATACAAGTTAATGGCTAATGTAGTGTATTTTCAGCACACAAAAAAGTAAAAATAAAAGAGTACATAATAAAAAAAATTAAGTCTCCTTTCCATTCTTGTTTGTAGTTAATCAGATCCCTTCCCCAGAGGTGAACGCTGTTACAAACGTATCGTCCCACTGCCTGTTAGATCTCACTCCACTGTCTCTTTTCTTCCCTTCCGTCTCTACCTACAACCATCCCCACTGCTCCAAAGCAATTCTCTTCTCTCCTGTCAGCCGAGGGTGAAGTGGTCCCACTCTTTTTTTGAACACTAGAATCCTGACACTAGTTATCATTTTGAAAATTGCCTGCTTCAGATATTTCTTTATCAGGAGGAGTCCGTAATCAGTGGCCGTGATCGGAGCATACGAAGGAGTCTTTACCTGGAGATTTTAAGGCATCGGAACACATTCATTGAAAGTAACTAAACTTGTGCCATACCTATGAGAATTATTTACTGTTTGCTATATACACTGAATGGAAGCCTGAGTAGATATAAAAGCATCAAAGTAAAAAGTTAAATAAATGCACAAATAAATAAATACCTGTATGCCTAAATGCATACCAAGGCATCCTAACATCTGCTTTCAATCCCTTTGCAATAAGGACTGGACGAATCAGAAAAAAGAGATTTCATCCTGATCCTGCTGTAGATTACACTTTCCCCCCCAACACCCAGTTATTATTGATCCTCTTCTTTGGGTTTTATTCCAGCCCCATAGGTTGCTTTCTGTGAGAGCTTTTCATACTCATTGATGAGAAGTCTTGGTCTTTCTGTCTGCAGTTGCTTCAAAGTGCAGATTTGAAGTAAGGACTCCTCGCCCCCTGGCTAAGGCATGCTCATTGCACTGTTACACAAAGTGCCTGCTGCCAGCTACTTGCCATCTAGAATGTTCTCTCTGTCTCTCCCTTTCTCTCCTCTCTTGTCTCCTCTCTCCTCTTCCCTTCCCTCTCTCCTCACCTCTCCTCTCTCTCCGTCCCCCCTTCCCTTCTGTATTCTACCTTGCATTGCGAGAGTGGAAGGATTCTATTCTCCATTCTTTTTGGCAGACAGAGATGTTTTCAGATTAGAGTCCAATGGGAAAAAAAGCTATTCCATTATGCAGATGGACAGATGTCCTAACATCCCAATACCTCCTCTAATACTCTGATGCTGAACTTCCTTTTCATGTGCAATCTGTACGGGCCGTGCTTATATATAGCAGGCATGTCGTAAGTATTGGTTGTTTTAATGCCCAGGCTTCCTAGGCTCTGCCTTGTGCTAAAATGTACTATTCAAACCAAAGCATTCCGGTACAAATTCAACAACGAAAGAGAGGTTCTGACTGAACACGGAGAAACATTGCTCCTCAAATTTTAATGAGCACACGAATCACCTGAGCATCTTGTTAAAATGCAGCCTCTGACTCAGTAAGTCTAGAGTGAGACCTGAGATTCTGTATTCCTAACAACCTCTCAGGAGATCCCGGTGCTGCTGGTGATCTGTGGACTATGCTTTGAACAGCAGGGCAGTAGATTCGTTTTTATTTACCTGATTACTTGTTCCATGATGACTCTGGAACACATTGCTGACTTTACAGCACTTCAGAGCACCAAATAAAGATTGGCAGGTGCATCATTTTGTTACCCGCCATCTTGAATCCAAGCTACTTAAACTTTCCAGTTGTACAGCTCTATTGTCATTTTAAATAGGATCCAGTGAAATGATATTGTATAAGTGTATAGAGATAAATAAATTTTAATAAAAATGTGGGTTTTGTTTAGAACTTCTGCTTCTAGTTGCTTTTTAAAAAATTTTTATTTCTTTATTTTATTTTTAAATATTTTATTTATTTATTTTTAGACAGAGGGGGAGGGAGGCAGAAAGAGAGGGAGAGAAACATCCACGTGTGGTTTCCTCTCGAGCACCCCCTGCTGGGGACCTGGCCCGCAACCCAGGCATGAGCCCCGACAACTGGGAATTGAACTGGAGATCGTTTGGTTCGCAGGCCAGTGCTCAATCCACTAAGCCACACCATCCGGGGCTATTTCTTTATTTTAGAGAGAGAGAAACATTGATTTGTTTTTCCATTTACTAATGCATTCTTCAGTTGATTTTTGTCTGTGGGATTGAACTGGGAATTGAACTCAGCAACCCTGGTTGTATTGGGGCAATGCTCCAACCAACCGAGCTAGCTACCAGGCCAGGGCTGCTTCTACTTGCTTTTGAAAGAATTTGCAGTGGCTTAAATAGAAGAGCACAAGATCGGCCAGTGACAGGAAAACCTAAGTGCATCTGACATCTTAGCTTTGCAGGTCTAGAAGACAACCTCCAGTACTTGGTAGCAAGCTGCTGGGAATAATGGCGCTCAAAGCTGTGATTCCCCTATGGCAAAAACAGCATCAAAATATACAAAGGTTTTCACTTCTGGCAGGAGTGATAAAGATGCCGAACCGAGGAGCAGGTGAGAAAACTTAGCTTATGCCTCTAAAGGCTAATTTTATATAAGGGTTCTTGCCCAGCTGTTCATGGTAGGTCCAGCTGCTAGCTGAACAGGACAGGTGGTAATCCATGTTCAGTGCCTCATTATCACCCAGAAGCTTTGATCTGGCTAATACATAATCAATCACATTCTGAATTTAAATCTCTCTCCTATTTTCATTTCACCTGTTTCACCTAAATTTATTTTCCGAACTCCCAATATGCTTTTCTTTTTTAATGAGATTATTTTTGATCATTCATTTATTTTGACAGAACTAGGCTCATGCTTTGCCATCTGGAGTTTACTACACCCCTGAATCGTAAACTTTTTTTCTCTCCTCTGTATCTCCTTACAAGACCCAAATTGCAAAAACTTCAGGGCAAAGTTTTCACTTTGGACGCACAAACAACTGAAACCATTTTAAAGAAGAGCACCAAGGAAAATCAGTATCTAAATCCTCATTTTAAGACTGGGAGCCCCACAGTTTATTCTTCTTTTCTAGTTTCTTCCGAGTTGTAATGTGCATAAGTTAACACTAAGAAAGGTAAAAAAAAAATAGTCCCAAATATGAAAATTTAACTTTCTCCAACCAGTCATGTATTCTGTAGTACCTATGGTGATCACTGATTAGAGCGGTGGCAATTGAGATATTTTCCAACTATTTCTCCATTTGTTAAGTTATTTTCTTTTTATAGCTATCTATGTCCATTATGTCATACAAACATTCATATATATGTGTGTGTGTGTGTATATGCTTCTAACATTGAAGGAACCATATGTGTGTATATGTGTATGCTTCTAACATTGAAGGAACCATATATGTATGTGTGTGTGTGCATGCTTCTAACATTGAAGGAACCAGCTAAAGTTTTTGTCTCTCCATTCACAAATATCTATGTGTTTAAGTATTTGCTTTTTTTTTTTCTACCACATATAGTGGTAGAGCTTCAAAATAGGGTGGATGGGACAGAGGGTGGGGGTGGGGGCATGGTCAGTAAAAGACCAAGTACCCCAAATACACTGAGACCAAAAGACCAACTCTAGAGGAAGAGTTTATATGAGTCCACTGGTATGCTCTGAGAGCATTAGATTTTGTCTGGGGGTGGGGGCAATGTATAGTAAAGCTTTAAGTATTATTGAGAATAGTTTAATTCATATTAGCTTGGCCCACTTCCTTGTTATCTCAGAATAGCACCTCCATGGACAATGGGATGGTCCTAACAGCTTAAATATGGTAGGCTTTAAAAGCAGATGGCTTGCGGCCATTCTCCTTATTATATCATTGCTTTCAATAGCATAACTGTTCTTCTGCAATAGCCCTCTTTGTTTTTTGCTTCATTATTGGCACATTTCTTTAATATGTACTCTATAACATTAACATGAAAATGGCTCTCAAATACTATTACTTTCTCCATCTGTGACCCAGTACTGTTTATCATGATCTAATGATGGTTCTTATTGCAGATGGCCCTGTCTAAATGCTTCAGAATAGCATTTTAAAGACATCGAGGGTGCTTCCGACGTAGATTGACAGACTGAATGGTTTAACATCTAAAACCTCGGGTCTATACAATGTGTGAGAAATGACTAGAGATGCAAAACACCAATCAGTTCCCAAGCCAAGTGTTAGAGGAATGGGAGAGTGATTTTAAACAAGAGGAGTAACCCTGAGTGTAAGGTCATGGGTTTGATTCCTGGTCAGGGCACATGCCTGGGTTGCAGGTTCTGTACCAGTCAGGGCCCATGTATGTGAGAGGCAAGCGATTGATGATTCTCTCTCACATTGAAGTTTCTCTTCCTCTCTTTCTCCTTCACTTCCCCTCTCTCTAAAAATAAATAAAATCATTTTTTAAAAAAATACATGTATAACATCAGCATTATCTTTAAGGGGAGTTGGAATGGGAAAGACAGAGCTTAATTATAAGAAGCTGTTCTTTATTGCAAGTCTTGAAGGAGTTTGCTTACATTTTCTTTCTGACAGTTCATTTACCATGGCACTGATAGAAATGGAATGATAGCCAAAATGACAATCGAGTTTTCTATGGCCTGACATATATTCAGTTTCTGGAGTGAGATTCCAGACTTCGGAGCTCCGCAGTGCCTCTTTAATTGGTTCTTTTATATATATATATATTTCTCAAGATCCTATCACCACAAATTCTTTGTCTTCATCACTTTCTCTCCGCTCTCTATGCTTCCAGCAAATGCAGGCCCTTGTGCTGGAAACTGTCAATAAAGTATCTGGGTCAGAGCAGAAGTATTGCTAGTAGTACCTCCGCTCGTCAACTGTTTGCCCAGTTGGGCCGCCTTGCGTGTTGCGAGCATGCTCCCTTCCAGGCTGGCCTTTGTGTTGGGGAGGAAGGTATTATGAGTCTTTGGCCAACACTGCCATTCTTAGATGAGGTCAAAACATTACTTTCTTCATCTGCTTGACATTTTCATTTTCTTTTTTCTCTCTAACTGGTAAGCTCTTTGCAAACGTGAGCCCACGTGTTTTATCATTCTCTACATAATATTCACAGATCTTAGCATTACTCTCCTGTCAGAGAATAAATGGGGACTAAGGTGAAAGTAGGCCAAGCCAGAGCAGTTATGAGGACCGAATTAAGAGTGAGGTTTTGTGACAGTACAAAGCTTTTGCAATTATTATTTCAACAAATGGGTAAGCATTTGCTTCAGAGAGCTAACCTCAGGGGGAAAAAAAGAGAAGTCTCCTGGGCTTTATTTAAAATATAATTTAAACAAAAATCAATTTAATTCAGTGGGGCAAGTAGAGTTAGACATATTTGGGGCTTTCCTAACTATTCAGACACTATAACATCTGAATTTGTGGCCTAGATTTAAATTTGCCCGGTGAGACCCTGGGAAGGTAGCTCAGGTGGTTAGAGCATCATCCTGATACACCAAGTTTGTGGGTTCAATCCCAGGGCAGGGCACATAGAAGAATGAACCAATGAATGCATGAAAAGTGGAACAAGAAATCCATGTCTCTCTCCCCCACCCCCACTTCATCCCTCTCTCTAAAATCTATGTAAAAAAATAAATTCTCCAGGTTGAAGAGATACATGTTGAATACAAATTCCATCTGTGAAAATATAACCATGTTCGTTCTTCTGAAGGATTTTTGGGGGTTGAATTTCAATTGTTGAGATTTTAAGTTTTATGTAAAAAGTGAACATTTAAGCCCGACCTAGCCAAGCTCTTTCATTGAGAAATTTCACTTAAAATTTGATTTTGATTAAATTTACTACTACTAAAGATTGTTGGCATTTCTTTTAGTTAGGAAAGAAAACACGAGTTGATAGATTTATACAGAAAGTTATGAAATTTAAGAAGAAATACCAGTGCATATATTTTATTCAAAATTATTTATGGATATTATGTATATCTGCCTTCATTTTCAGAATAATGCATGTTATTATTAAATTTAAAAACATCCTAAAGTTGTAAGTCAAGAGTCCACTTGATTCAAAAAACACCTTTTATCAGATAGTCATCTTTGTAAGGGTCAAATGCATTCAGTTCACACCTGCACAGCTAATTCTCATGCGCAGTCGTTCTCGTTTTCCCCTAACTTTCCTCTAACTGTCCTTATCCCAAAATGAGAAGTTTTCTTCCCCACACAAAATTCCCTTGACTATATATTAGAAAGAACGGAAACTTTGCAGCAAAGCGTAGGAAAAGCTAACATAGGTAGAGCTTCTAGGACAACGGTTTTACAAACAAAAATGTTGGGTTTACTGCTGATGAAGAATGGATTGTTACCATTTGCATTTGCTCTTCATTGAAACTCATAAATGACTTCATGAGTCTTGGATAGCACTTCTCTTTTATGCCACGGGTAAAGATGCTTCTTCAGTGAAGTGCTCGTTTTTATTGCATTCGGAACCTTGAAATATAACCATTGTCCCAAGGGTAGAAAAGTAGAGGCAAGGAGAAGCACATCAGCCACTTTGCCCTGAGGGATGAGCTCCTGTCGACTTCTGTTAGCACATTTCATCTATAAAGGGAGCTTTGAGCAAAGTCTGTGTTTTGTATACATGTCTTTACATTTGATTACAATAAAATATAAATATATGCCAATTACTCAGCTCTCGTTCAAATCAGCCCAAATACAGGAGGCTTGCGTGTGATGCAAACTGCAGATTTTTATAGATTAAGGGTGCAATTTCAGAAAAGTACATTTTATGTTTGCTATATGACTAAAAGACAGCTTAGGTATGTTATCCTGCTTACTTACCAAACAAAAAACAGCCATCAAAAAGCAACTGCGTAAATTTCTTGTAACTGTCTTAAAATCCACTGCCATTGCCATGACATACGAGTCAGAAATAGACAACCACTTCTTTACGGAAGGTCATAAACTTGTTGAGGGCCACAGATGAGGAAGGAACAACATAATACCGTCTAAAATATTCAAATCACTTGCTTTGGGGGAATGTATACCAGCTTTTAAGATTTTATTTATTTATTTTTAAAGAGAGGGGAAGGGAGGGAGAGAGGGAGGGAAACATCAATGTGTGCTTGCCTCTTGAGTGCCCCCTACTGGGGACCTGGCCCACAACCCAGGCATGTGTCCTGACTGAGAATCGAACCGGTGACCTTTCGGTTCTCAGGCCGACACTCAGTGCACTGAGCCACACCAGCAAGGGCATACCAGCTTTAAAAATGACTTAAATCCAAAATTGTATTCAAGTTTAATGGGAAAAGGATCCTTTTCTAGACTGTCTTGGAAACAATCTCAGCTCTCAGTATTTTTGTTGTAAAATAAATAAAATCAACTCAGAGATCAGGTCCAATTTGTTAGAAGTGCTGTTGTGTAATTCTAATATCCAATCCCTATGTGAGTGCAGAGACCCTCCTTTCTATTCAAAAGGTGTGTGTTCTTCTCACCCGAGAGCAATTGAAATGTTCCTCCTCCTCCCCAGGAAAAAAGCAGCTGGTGATAGGTTTGGAGAAAACATGGGAAGGGGACAGGCGACATCATACAAGGAGATAAGAAAGCATTGTTTGGACATTTAACATATAAGGAGAAGACAAATGTTAAAAATTACAAATAAGCTTGATGCTGACAAGCGATACCATCCTGGAAAACAACATCGAAGAGATTAATAACGACGCTTAGAAAAACACACTCCTGGGAGTTAACATGTTATCCCCAAAATTTGTCATGCCACATTCACCTCATTTTCATTTCTCTTAGGGCTACTCAACGGCGAGATGAGAAGGCTGTTATAAACAGTGTACCTTTTGATTTTATGCCATATTTTTCAAGTTCTCTCTTGACAGTCTTGGGAACAAGATAAAGAACAGTGGGCTGGGTAATGGAATGAATTTGTAGCTGATAAACAAAGACATCTCAAGAAAGCCAACTGACAGATAAAGATTAATATGCAATGGAGTCCCTGTCCTTGGTCCTGTATTTAAGATATTAAAGATATACAAAGGGATATCCTTAAGGTATGCCTTTGCACACCAGTACTTTTCAAACTAAATTGTAAGTATTTGTGCATACACATATCTCCTGCTGTAGTCTGTAAATACCAAGAAGATAAGGAAGACTTCTATTCATTTATGTCTCTTTACTACCTAATTTTACCGAATCCATAATAGGTATTCAATTGTTTTTAGAATGATTGTAGATAATAGCTTGGAATGATTGTAGATAATAGCTATACTTATTAATACACTTGCAATTGACAAGTTAGTACTTTATAAAGTAAATATATCCAAATTCTAATAAATTTAAATCATTTAGAAAGATGAGTTCTCATTACCAGTTGAAATATGAAAGCATATTTAAATAACACATAAATCTCACATTTAGACTCAACTAATCAACTTAAAAACACAGGAGGGAAGAAACCTTAATTAATATCAGATTATGTTTAAAAACCCTTGGGTGTCTAGTAATCTATAAGTACAGTATTAATAGAAAGGACGATATGGCATTTACAAAACTAAAATGTTACTATAGTTGCAGGTAGCAATAGTGACAAAGAAGGGGATATAAGTGTCCCTCTTACTCAGTTCTGGAAATCACATTTTAAATACATCTTTTTTCTCAAAGTGTCATCAGAATAGCCATGGGCCCATTGGCCATATTATATAAGATAAATAGCCCTGGCTGGTATGGCTCAGTGGATGGAGTTCCAGCCTGCAAATTGAAAGGTTGCTGGTTCAATTCCTAGTCGGGGCACATACCTAGGTTGCAGGCCAGGTCCCCGGTAGGAGGTGCGAGAGGAAACCAGTCAATGTTTGTCTCCTTCTCTTTCTCCCTCCCGTCCCTTCTCTCTGAAAATAAATACATAAAATCTTTAAAAACAAGAAAAAGAAATAGAGGGGAAATGTGGGTATTTAGAGTTAGCTTAGACAGAAGCGGCATCAAGGAGAATGTAATAGTGTGCCTCAAACATTTAAAAAGTCATGAGACTCACTTTATTGTATTCCGGTTGTTGTTTTGTTTGTTTTTTCCTTCTTTTGTTTTGTTTTCCATTTTGCCCTGAGAACAGATTCCGCTGCATATGTGGAAGTTAGAAGAAAATTATTTTAACTGAACATTAAAGAACATTTTGTAACGGAACTACCAGAAAACAGAGTCTACCGCCTTGAGAAGCAGCAAACCCCCTGTACAATACAGATTCAAGGCTGAAATGACTGTCTCACCCCTAAAGGCAATTTCCGTATTGGATGTAATTCATTAACCTTTAAGGTCACTTCTGAATCCAGTGTTTGGATATTTTCAGAATTAATCAGAAGGCACTGACAGCATGACCTGAATCTGTCCTGTATTTATGTAAACATCCTGTGTAATGCACCTTGTTTTTGGCCCAGTTGTATACATTTTTTCAATGTTAAGTTTGCTTTTAGAGCAAGTGCTATTTTAAGACTTTTAAAATCAACTTTATTAAAGAATAACTTACACCCTGGCTGGTGTGGCTCAGTGAATTGAGTGCCAGCCTACAAACCAAAGGGTCGTCGGTTCAATTCCCAGTCAGGGCACATGCCTGGGTTTCAGCCCAGGTCCCCAGTAGGGGGCGTATGAGAGGCAACCACACATGGATGTTTCTCTCCCTCTCTTTCTTTCTCCCTTCCCCTCTCTCTAAAAATAAATAAACAAAATCTTTTTTTAAAAAAAGTAACAGAATAAACGACATTCATTTGAAGTATAGAAATCACTCATTTTGACAGGCGTGTACCCAGGAAACCACTGCTACAATTAAAGTACAAAACATTCTCATCCTCCCCTCCCAAAGCCTCGTGGTGCCTTTTTGCTGGCCGTTCTCCCCTTCACCCTTGGCCCCAGGCAGCTACTGGCCTGCTGTCACGACAGATTAGCTGGCATTGTCTCAAACTCTATGTAAATGAAATTATACAGTGTTTTTGCCTGTCTGTTTTCGTACACTCAGTCTAATGATTTTGAACGTCAGGAGTTTGAAAATCGGTAGTTCATTCCCTTCCGGTCTCAAAGAACTCCCTAGGATGTGGATACACCACATTTTGTTTATCCATTCAACCAACTGGGGGACATCTGGGGTGTTTCCAGGGTGGGGATATTCTGCATAATGCTGCTAAAACTTGTACACTTGTTCAACCTACCATGAGAAATCTTTATTTCGAGAAGCACGCTACGAAAATAAGTCCACAGGTTTTGTGTGTATTTGTTTATTGTATTCATTTCAGGTGCTAGCTTACAAGCAACTAGATGACAAGAACCGAGGGTAAATTGAGCAGGTGTCAACTGAGTCCTCTGAGAAAGTCCTGGTTTCTAACATTCTTTTGTGTTTTAAAGATTTTATTTATTTATTTTTAGAGAGATGGGAAGGGAGGGAGAAACACAGGGAGAGAAACATCAATGTGTGGTTGCCTCTTATGTGCCCCCTACTGGGGACCTGGCCCACAACCCAGGCATGTGCCCTGACTGGGAATCGAACCGGCGACCCTTTGGTTTGCTGACCCGCACTCAGTCTACTGAACCACACCAGCCAGGGCTGTAACATTCCTTCTCGACAGTACATGTATTTCAGCTCTCTTTGACTATATAACAAACACAGCTGTATTGCTGTATTGTTTAACATGGGGGTCAGCAAACATTTCTATAAAGGACCAGATAGTAAATATTTCTGGCTTTGTTGGCCACATATGATCTCTGTTGAGTATTTTTTGCAACTCTTTAAAAATGTAAAAGTTACACTTAGGTGGGAGGCTATACAAACACAGGCCATAGGCTAGACTTGGCCCATGAGCCCTGGTTTGTAGATCCCTTAACAGAAATATTTATTTAGCTCACTAGCTGATGGATGGACTGGGATGTTTTCGTTGTCTGCACCAGCTATTATCCTTTGCTGGGCCTGCCCATGCATCTGTGGTCAACTAGCAGCTGGATGCGCTGTCATGGCCTGGCTCGCATGTCGGGTGGTTGGCAGGCTGTCATTTAGGAACAGATGCAACTAGGTCTGTGTGTCTCATCATCTAACAGGCTAGCCCAGGCTTCTTCACTTCGGGACTTGTAAAGTTTCTGCTTGTGTCACATTTCATTTTCTTTTCTTAGAGATTTTCTTTCTTTTTAGAGAGGGGAATGGAGGGAGAAAGAGAGGAAGAGAAACATCAATGTGTGTTTGCCTCTCACATGCCCCCTACTGGGGACCTGGCCCACAATCCAGGCCTGTGCCCTCACTGGGAATCGAACCGGCGACCCTTTGGTTCGCAGGCCGGCACTCAATCCACTGAGCCACACCAGCCAGGGACACATTTCACTTTCTGGTAGCCAAAGCAAGTCATATCATAAGGTCATTCCAGATGCAAGGAGTAGGGGAAACCCTGCGTTTTGATGGGAGGAGATACAAAGTCACATGGCAGGAAGAAGATACCAAGGAGGAGGCCAGCGGTGTGGTCTTTCCCAGTATATCACAAAGTATTCGAGAAAAGTCATTGGCAGGTTCTTTTCTGAACCAAAGACTTTGGATTTAGGTGTAGATAAAATGAGATATGCTATGATAATTCTTGCTTTGTGAGTAATTATCGCTGGGCTACACTGTGGTTTCATAGCTTCAAGCAGGCAATGGTAGAAATGCAGTATCCATAGTCTGGTGATTTTAAAATGTAAAAGATACTGATGAGAATTATAGTTAATTAACCACTTCTTACTACTGGGAATTTAATGAATGCTGCTGTGATTAAATACTGAAGAAAGAAAGATTGCGACTCCCTTTCGGATTACTCTCCTAGCTGGTCACTCTTAAGGATAAAAATGAAGTGTATTGTTAAAGCTGTTGTTATTTTTACTCTCGATCTGCTTAATGTCCCCATAGCCATCAACAGTCAGAAATGTTCCTATAGTCACATAAGAATATAAGAATCTCTTTCTTTCTTTTTATGAGCATCATCATTATTCGTTTTCATAAACACTTACTCATACAAATTTCCCTACATGCTTAATACAATGAATTTATAGGTATTAAGAGAAGGGGAACCATTCAGCCCTCAAATGGCACCTTCTGTGTAAGGCACATACTTGCCCACACTTGGTGGCCTAGACCTGGGCCCACTAGCAAGGGTTTTGAATGAGGTTCCGCTGCAGGGTGGAGCGGAAGGCTTACTTCTCAGTTTATGTTTTGACATGTGTGGCCCAGACAGGCAGCACGCAGTTGTGTATAGTAGTGTGAGCTACTTGTTACTTCCCTTGACAATACTTTTAGCAGCGATGTCTTTCCTTCTGCAATGTGACAATATCACCGTGCCATTTGGAATGAAAAGAAAAGGCTGGTAATTCCGATGCACTCAAACCACCGCCCAAACAAACAGCTGGCAGAGAGGACACTCCCTAAAACTGGAAGCGTATCCTCAGCTCCTGCAGAACCTCGTGTGGCTAGAACTCCAGACTTGATGAATGCCTCCTTAGCTTGTTCCCCCTCCCGTAGCTGTGAATCCCCTTCCCACCTCTTGTAATGCTCCAACCTTTACCAGGGAATACAGCTACAAGTGGACTGCTTCCCCCCAGCTTGCTTCCAAATCTCAGGCTAGAGAAGTTTCATTTATGCATAAATGTTCAATATGCATGCAGTCCATCCATTCCTCGGTACAGAAGAGCTCCCTAGCTTTCTTTTTTTGTAAAGATTTTATTTATTATTTTTAGAGAGAGAGGAAAGGAAGGAGAAAGAGAGGGAGAGAAACATCCATGTGTGGTTGCCTCTCATGCACCCCCTACTGGGGACCTGGCCTGCATGTGTCCTGAATGTGAATCCAACCGGCGACCCTTTGGTTCGCAGGCCAGCACTCAATCCACTGAGCCACCCCGGCCAGGGCTAACTTTCATCGTTTTTTACCAATCCACAGTAAAAATTGCATTTTATATATTATCCCAGTATAAACACACATATACATATGTATCTATACCTATAAATATTTATCTATACTTGTAGAACAGAAAGAAGAGTTTCACAAAAGGTTACTTACTTAACCTAGGTAATCCCCGCTCATAGTTTCCATTCTTTTCTATTTCATTAAAAACAATATTACTGATGATCCACTGGATAAATTTCATGACCTAGTAAAGGTTCAGGACCTGCAGCCTGGCGAGCACTGTACCACGTTTTATCCCTACCTTAGGCCTGTCCATCACAAAGCTGCCTTCTTGGCCCACTCTGCCTCGCTCCCCATAAGACTGCTGCAATGTGGGTGCATCCTACCCTTAGCTTATGTGGAGGGCCACTCTAAAGGCAATTATTAAAGGGAGTTTGCTGAAGCTGACATCACACAGTGTGTCCCCCCGCCCCACCATGTGAAAAATCTACACAAAAATTTTCTGTAGAGCCAAGAGCAGAATTTAGATTTTGCTTTGCTTCACTTAAAGAATTATATTCTTTTCCCCTTATCAATCTATTTCCTTTTATATTTTGTGTAATTTTCTTTGGCCTACAGAAAGCCCACAGCCAAATGATACACCTTTTCTAAAAATGTTATTTTTAAAGATTCTATTTATTTATTTTTAGACAGAGGGGAAGGCAGGGAGAAAAAGAGAGAAACATCAATATGTGGTTGCCTCTCGTGCGCCCCCTTCTGGGCACCTGACCTGGCCGGAAGCCCAGGCTTGTGCCCTGACTGGCAATTGAACCAGTGTCCCTTTGGTTTGCAGCCTGCACTCAATCCACTGAGGCACACCAGCTGCGGCATTAAAAAAAAAAAAAAAAAACTTTTTTACATAAATGTATATTGTAGTCTTCTAATTTTTAGCAGGAATAAATCTCATAGCTTGTTCCATGGTTTCTTATGCTAGTCTTTGTCTTCTAGCTCCATCCTTACCTGAACAGGGGCCGCGTCGCCCGTGCATAGCGTAAGGACTGTAAAATAAGCTGTGCTCACAGTGTTGCATCTGGCTTCAGTGCCCAGATTCTCAACCGCACACACTGCACACTCACTCATCCTCCCTGACACTGGACACTCTCCTCACACCGCCACTCCTCAAACTCAGGGACACAGGCTTGTGCTGCTACTGCGTCCTTTACCTAACTTACCCTCTGCACCTCTAAAAAAAGCCTTCTGTTGAAATATGTTAGATGTAGAGAAAAAAGGTTTAATGTTAAGTATAGACTACGGTGAGTGGATTTGCACGATCTGAACACACCCGTGGAGTCAGCATCCTGATTAAGACATAGAATATGACCAGTCCCAGGAGTCACTCTGTGCCGTTCCAATCCTTACCAAACCCTCAGGGTAACTACTATCTTGAGTTCGAAAACCATAAATTAATTTGGCCTGGTTTTGTGTTTTATAGAAATATAATCATATGGCATGTATTCTCTTGTGTCTGGATTTTTAAAAAATCAAATTGCTTTCCCTTTTTTTAGATTTATTTATTTATTTGCAGACAGAAGGAAAGGGAGGGAGAAGGAGACAGAGAGAAACGTCAATGTGTGGTTGTCTCTCTTACTCCCCCTACTGGGGACCTGGCCCGAAACCCAGGCATATGCCCTGACTGAGAATAGAACTAGCATCCCTCTGTTTCTCAGGCCAGGGCTCAATCCACTGAGCTACAGCAGCCAGGGCTGTGTCTGGATTTTTAAAACTCAGATGTATCCACACTGCTGTATGAAGTTGTTCATTCTCATTGCTGTAAAATGTTCCATTGTGTGAATATGCTGTCGTTGATTATATATTCTACTCTTGATGGACATTTGGTACAAAGAATGAAGTTATAAACGTTCTAAAATTTGTCACTTGCTGAATATATGTATGCATCCCTTTCAGAAATATATCAAGGAGTGGAATTGCTGAGTCACAGGTATGCCCGTGTTCAGCTTTTGTAGCTTCTGCCGAACAGTTTTCCAATGTGTTGTACCAATTTCCATTCCTATCAGCAAAACATGAGAGTTCTAGTTGCTCCATATCCTTCCCAGTACTCTGTGGCATTTGTCTTCCTCACTCGGGGGGGGGGGGGTGCATGTGTGCTAATGTTCTATTTATATATCCTTCATCCTGGATTTTATCTATCAATTTTTGAAATGTATACAGTCTTATAAATTGCCTTAAAGCCTTTATGGAACAACCTGAGGTGTAAATACATACATAGTACAATTAGGACACAAATAAGAATCCTCAGCTAATGGTGCCATTACCGAAAATCCTCGAGTCTTGGCTTTCATCCAGCTCTCACATCCAGTTGGTTGAAAAGTAACATTGATTCTCTTACAGCCTGTCTTGAATTCAACCTCCCCACCAATTCCCCCAGCTACTTCCCTAGTTCAGGCCTTCATCCTCTTCCCTGGGCTATTGTAAGAGTCTTTGCATACATTCCCATTCTAATCCATGCTTATTTCTTCTCTCGCTCAATTTAATTCTATTTAAAAATCAAAAAATCTTCAAAAGCACTGAAGACACCTATTTTTCCTTCTCTGTCCATCCCATGAGAAGAGGCTTTCGATTCTTTGTTGCCTTCTAAGGGACGAGATTAAGCCAAGCTGTGCGAAACTAAATTCTCACACTAGAGTCTTGATATTAACTCAAGAATGTCATTTGATATTTCAATGGGGACAGTAGTATTTTCTGCATATTAGCCTTCCTGAGGTACAAAACCCAATATCGGCCCAATGTGTTTTTGAATTCCCAAGAAGCATAATATGATTTCATAACACAGCAGTATGTTAACATTAAAAAGTAATCTGTGCCTCAGTCAATTATTAATATGAGGGATTGGCTTTTAGAGTCAGACTTAAGAAACTGCTTCAGCTCTCTTCATATCCTAACAATCCCATGCATAAAGCCTGGTGATTTAACTCTAGTTAGCTTTTAATGGAAACAGTGTTCCCTAATCCCAAGAGGGCAGGCTAACCACATTTCCCTTTATGCTTGAAAAAAATTTCCCTATATCTGTACTTCTAATCTGTCTGACAGTGTACGTATTGAGTCATGTATGAGTCACTCTCCTCCCCCTCCCACACTAGCTTGTAAGCGTCTTAAAGTTAAAGGCACATTTGGGTCCCCCTAGTGAAGGGAACTGATGACAGTGTTGAATGTTTCATATCGTTCCATGTCCACCCCACAGACACTTCCCAGAGTCTACTAATAGCAAAGAAAAATAAAGAGCTTGATAAGCAAAGACCTATGTAAGTGCTCCATAAATCCAGCACGATTGCACTCACTTAAAGACATGAAATAGGGAACTACTTAACAGAGAATCGTATGTAGTCTAGGTGCAGTACATGGAAAATGTTCTTGGAAATGTGTGAATTAATCAAAACTCCCTGCATTCATTTTTTCCTTTCATCTTCAAAAAAATAAAGCCCTCAACAAAATAAACCGGAGCTGGAAGGAAAGATTCAGCCCTTGGTAAATCATGAATTGGTTAAAGTGGTTTCTACCTCTGTTTCCCCTTCTATGGATTCGTGTCTTGGTAGGGAATCGCTGCCACATGCTGTTCGAGGCTGCCCACCAAGAGAACTTTCTCTCCCATTGTCCCCCACAAAACCCATAGTCACTTATTTTGTCACTGCCCCAGGGTTCTACTCTCTGAACGTACGAATGTGAATACAGCTTTCAACATGTGTGAATAGTGCTTATATTTTAACCTTGGCCCCAAAGAATGAGAGCTAATGGTGTGAATTTGACTCCTATCTCAGGCTTGTGGTTAGTGCTTTAACTTGCACACACACAAAAAAAGTTCTTTTACCCACTTGCTTCCTTCTTAAATGTGAAAAAAAAAAGGAGGAAAGGTTCCTTTTGCAAACTGCTGAAGGGAAAAGACTGAAACTCTCCGACTTCTCACTCCCCCTCAAACACCCGGTCCACAGAATGAAAAGTTCAAGTGACTGCTGGATTTCTTTCGCGCTATATTTTGTAACTGTATTCCTGAACATATTGGGTTTTCTTTTAAGGAATTATACCTGCATGACAGGCTACTTTGCATTGCAGCCTCCGAATCACGTCCGTAGGCATTATGTCATTTCAACCAGCCATGGCCTTATGCAGTGTTACCCGGCTTTTACACATGAGTCAACAGAGCTCCAGAGGGGTTAAGTGACCGGCCTGTAAGGGTTAAGTGACTGACTGTAAGGGACAGAATTGGTCTGGAGCTCTGCCTTGCTGCCTTAATGCCTCTGCTGGAATATACAACTACGCTTGCTCAAGATTAAGAAGCTGGTTTTGATTCTGGTAGATACTCATCTCCACGGGGAGGGGTGGGGCGGAGGGTAAAAAACCCTGGTATCTTCACTGGATAGCATTTGAATATTAATTTTCCTTATCTGTTTCCATTTAGGATGACTTCCTTGTTCACTTAATTGACTGGTAATTCCTCTGTTTACTTTTTTTCCAAATCTCAAGAACCCAGTCATAAGTATTAAAAATGGTTACATTAGCATTTAACATTTTTTATGAAACTTGAGCATTTCAGAAAGGGGTAATTTAGGCAGGCATGTATGTAGAATTTTGCATTTTAATTAAAAAAAAACCCTCACAATGAAATGAACCTCTGACAGTAACAGATGAGTATTTCTAAAAGCTCTGCACTCCTATTTGATGTATGTTCAATATTTTCTTGTGGATAATAAGTCCTACGACTTGTTTCAAGGAAAGTGACAGGAGTAAAACAATTAAAAAAGACAAAGCCGCTCTTTTTTAATCATATGCTCATACATAAAACTGGATTGTGAATTATTTCCGGAGAAGCAATTGACAAAGTACAAGTAAATCACTCGAAGAAGCAAAACTGTCTTGCTTTTTTTTTTTTTGTTGTTAATGTTCAAACCAAACCTCTATCCTTGTCCAATGGAGAATTTCCTCCAGCAAATACATATTCACAAAGTATAAAATATGCACTTTGTGCACGTCCTAAGGCCTAAGAATAGTGTTTAAACTAAAATTTAATATTTCCTCTGACCTCCAATACACGAATATAAGAACATAACTTGAAAATAATTTTCTGTTGTAGCAGACTACCCATTAATCATTCCTTAGGTACTATTGGCTTTGTGAGTTTTCAGGTAAAAAAGAAAAACTGTAATTTCAAGATTGATCAGAAAACCGGAGCATATTTATGGATTTGAAGAAAACAAAATCTGTCAAAACAGAATTTTTGTAAGCCCCTGGATGAAGTCAGGAAGGACAAATCTTTCAATATCCATTTGCCTGTGAAAATTCTTCGAGTGGTAAATGGCTTGATTGGGTAGATCAAAGGGTTAATTTGTGATTTCAGAAAAAGACTGTGACTTCCCTTATTTTTTTTTACCTGTGGTGTGTGGGAGGAAGGTAGAAAGAGGCCCCAGAATGAATTCACTAATTGGGGTTTTCACCTGCTGTGAGTCTAATCGAATACAAAGCCTTATTTGTAGCTGAAGAGGAAGGGAGATTATGCAGAGTGTCAGAATTTCTGCCTAGTTTTGAAATTCTTGTTATTTGGCACAATTCTGGAAAGGCAGGCAAATAGTTACAGCTTTGAGCTGTTGTTAAGGTGGACCAGGAATGCTGTTGTCATATCGTCTTGAACCACCTTAACCAGTTATCCATTTTTAGCAGGAGGTGGTTATGGGGCAGGGATATAGCTGGCAGGCTAATAGGTACTTGGAATTCTTTCCCGTGAAGCAACCACCGGCCTCTGAGGTTAATGAAGTGTGGCTTTATTTTAGTGAAGATGCTAAACTTCACATCTTTTTAGATGTGCGGGTTGATATAGGTGGCTCTGTGAAGCTTTGAAAAATCTTATTAAAAGAAAACTCCATGACAGGAAGACTGAGTTTGACTTTATCTGGAACCTGTTTGGTGAAATCCCTGGTATAGATGGCAGCTGGCTCGGAGAGCTTTGCTCGGCCTCGCTTACTCTGCCCCCCTGCAGGGGAAGGGCCTGGAAAAATAGGCTTTTGTGTGCATATGAAGTGCCCTGTGTCTGAATGTAGAGGACTCTTCATTTACTAGTTAATGCAAACTGACTGGATATTCTTAAATCCAGAAGATGCTGGTTTCAGATTGATCTAAAGGGATTGTTACACATATTTTAATTAGCACACGATGGTATTTGCCCTAACTAGAAATGACTCACCATCGTTGTAAGCATTTGTTAGATGTCTCATCCACTGTCCGGGGCTAGTTCTTGTTATTACGCAAAGAAAACCATGGAGTCCTTAGGCGTTTGCTGCATATCCAAACGTTGAAACCTTACAATAAAGTATGCATTGTATTATGCTTAACCAAAGCAGTATCTGTATTCCAAATGGATTTTTATGAAGTGATACTGGTTATGCCTGAGATTGGTTAGGGAACAAAAAGCAGTTCAGAGAGAGGCTCTTGGAGCTAGAGGGAAGCTGGACCCTCGAGGGGTGGCGAAGTCCCTCAGGGCCATGCCCGGGCAAGTGTCCACTGCACACCATTCCGTCTTTTTTTTTTTTTTCCTTCTGCTCCTCATTTTGACACTGGTAAAATCAGGCTAACATGGAAACCACAAGCAGCCTAAAAGGGAAAATGCTGTGTTTGTGGAAGATCGGAGCCACCTGGCCTGTGCCCTTGGCCCTTCACGCCACCCACAGGATGGGCTCATCCAAACTTGTGACTCCACCACGTTGACATTTCCAATCGAGAGCTCCAATCCGGACATCATCGCTTCAAGCTCTGGACTTAGATGCCCAACTGCCTATAGGATCCCTTCACTTAAACAGTGCACCGCCACCTCAAACTCATCATCTCCTCCCATCCTCTTCTGCCTGAACCTGCCTCTTCCTCCTAGCCGGTGAATGCTATTCATTCTACAATAGTGATCCTCAGCCTCAGCTGTGCATTAGCATCATCCCATGAGACTTAAAGACCCCAGTGCCCAGGGCTCATTAAATCGGAATGCCCAGGTGGCGAGATCCAGGCAGATGAATTTTTTAGTGTTCCCTGGGTGGCTGAGCTTGAGGACCATCACCCTTGGTCTTCCCTCTCTTACATTCCTATATGCAATTAATCAAGACTCCCGTAATTTTGACCGAATTTTATTATTTCTCCACTTTCTCTGCCATGGCCATCCCGCGGGTCCTCATCAGACCGCAGGCACCTTGGAACCTTGGATCTGGGCTCTGAATTCCAAACTCTTCTGATCCAGCCCCACACCACTGCCCGAGCCATTTTTCACAACGATGAATCCTTTAAAAAGCTCCCCCATATCTTTCATGGGACAGGTCAAACTCTGGACCATCACACTAGGTCCTCAATTTGCCCACCTATGCCTATAATCTCCATCTTCGACCTTCTCTCCCAAAGGGCAACATGAACATTGCAGCTTTTGGCCCCTTCACTGTTATGTTAATGGCGATAACTCCTGCTGTTACCGCCATTCATAATTGTTGACTTGCCTTTATCCCCCAACAGCCAGAAGCTCCATTTGTGCCACAGAGGAGGCTTCTAGAAATATCTGTCCGGTGAATGAGGCCAGTCTCCTTTTCCGCTCCAAATGGTGGTCCATAGTCAGCGTCCCATCTACTGCTTCAGTTGGTGGATTTGACTGGGTGGGTTTGCTCAGGGTCCTGGGCAAAACAGACCGTACATTCAAAAGTGGTACTTGAGGAGAGTATGGTGAAAAGCGTGTTTACCAAAATCTGGATAGAGTAGGGGAAAGAATGCAGGCAGGAAGACGGAGTGGTTTCAGGAACCAGGAGAATGCTGTTGCAGTAGAAATGACCATGCAACAAGACTTGTGGCTGTGGATAAAGGAACTCAGACAGCGCCAGGCTCAAGGCCAATAAGAAGGAGCTTATAGAACAAATACCCAAACAGCTCTCTCCTGCTGCCCTTTCATCTCCTGCAATAGGCCTTTCATCATTGCCTTCCATTGGCTGAAAGCAAAGGGAAGCCAAAAGGCAAGAGAGCCTGATTGATGCCATCCACAGAGGTCCAGCCTCCTGGGGCACAGAGAGAACGGAGCAGGGCAAAGGATAGAGCTGGAGGGGAGAGTGGGGGGATGTCCAGCACAGCCCCTTAGGTCAGAGAGGTGCTCGGTTTTCTGAAACACAACATTTAAGTGGTTCAAAGACTGGAGTTTGGGATATAGAAAAAATGTATGGGGTCGCCTTCCCAGACGTTATCTCGTCTCATTCTTTCCTTACCACTATTTCTAGCAAATTCACTATCCTCTGCTCTCAGCCAGCAATGAGATGGCTTATGAGCACACGAGGACAATACAGATCTTCCCCAGCAAATAAAAGAAGCCACACCTGGCCATGGCAGCATGGGTCTTGCAGCCAGACCACCAGGTTCCAATCCTGGCACTGCCACATTCTAGCCAGGGGTACTGGGGACAAATGGCTCATGGTAGATTCTGGATGCAGGATTTCAACATAAGTTTTTGTTTGGTGGCAGAGCCTCATAGTCCTTTCTTGCCTGCGTTCACATCAAAACAGGAATAATAAAATAAGAGGGGGGGCTACTATAAATAAGCCATTAATGTATTATCATACATGGCATCACTATATAAATGAAGATACATAAATTATGTTCCCTTCTTAATGCCTTTCCTTAATAAGCAAAATTCATGATCTGAATGAGTTGCTAACAGTCACGGTGATGCCCATGTCACTTCTTAATAATACTTTCAGTATTTAATTTTTTAAATAAAATCAAGATTCAGGAACAAGTCTTCAAGTTCCTATAACTGTAGTCTAAAAAAGATCTTAAAGATCTATTTTTGAGGATTGCCATCTGTCAAATTTAAGGAAAAAAATCTGAATAGTGATTTTTTTTTATTTTCCATTCCTTTTTTCTAAGTGGTTTCTAGTAGTTTCCTAATTGGACCCTGAGAAAATAGACAAGCTCTTATATTTTATAGAAACATATCAGAATTCCAGAATCTTGAGTGGGTAATTAAAAAGTATAAAACAACCGAACCAAAAAAAAAAAAAAAAAAAGGAAGAAAAGGCAATGCTGACTCACCACACAGGGGATGCAGACTTGGACTGGATTGATTTCTAATATTTACAAATGCCCATGCTGTGATGTTTGCATCTTTTCACGGAAATCAACATAAACAGTATTGAAGTTCTTTGCCACATTGACACAGAGATTACATCACTGATCATTGCAAAGGCCTGCACTTGCTCATCACAGAAAACTTGTCCTCCAGTCAGAGAGAGGGCCAGACCCAGAATCTCCACTTCGACCCAGGGACAAACCTGACCGCAAGCGAATGGAGTCCTAGAGCGCCCCCCTCAGACCGTTATAGCAGCTGCCTCCACAGCTCACTGGCTGAAAATCGCCAAAAGGCAGCACTAATGAATGTCTCAGTCTATCAGGCAAAATGCCTGAAGAAATGCCCTATTTGCTTTAAAATAGCAATACCGGTCATACCTACATGCACATGTCTTTCGTGATAACGTTTATATTTTCATTTGGTTTGTCAGGAAAGGGAAGAAACAGGGCTCTCCCTCTCCCTTTCGTTCTCGAACTTTATTTCTTGTCTCTTGTGCCACGCTGTAACAGACGGCAAAAGAGAGATTTCTGTCTAGAGTCCTTCCAGTTGTCATGTTCCACAGGGAAAATGTTGAACGAAAAATAAAGGATATTTAAGGGGAGGGGCATGTTTTGAACTCTGCACCGAGGTGGCACGAATCAGGCAGCAGAGTGAAAAGGAAATGGTTGAAAGAAAGTAAGAAAAGCGAGCCAGCAAAATAAATGGAGAAGGAGGGACAAAGAAACCACGAAAGGAGTTTATCTTAAGATACTCTTCGGACTCCAATTGATGATATGTGGAGGCTGAAAAAAAAAAAAAAAAAAAAAAACCCGTGCTAGTGAAGGCTTTCTTCTTTTCAAAGTAGTTACAAGCTTGAAGTAATTTTGCATAGTTAACCTGTGTCATCATATTGCAAACTCTAAGATTAGAAATACTGGATTTCTCTAGGCTCTGTAACTTTCCCAATGAAATCTTCCATTGGAAATGGTTTCCTTTTAGATTTCTCTAAAAGAATACGAAAAGCCCAAACCGTGCCAGCCCATTGGTGGCGGTGTTTTATTTCGAGAATCTCTACCAGTGGTTCTCAAACTTCAGCGTGCTGCGCTTTCTGATTCAGGAGGTTTGGGCTGGGGCCTGGCAAATTGTCGTTTCTGAGAAGTTCCAGGTGATGCCGATATGCTGGGCTCAGAACTACACTCAGAACCACTGCCGTATCACAAATACACGTCCAAATGCTTCTCAAGCAGCCCATTTAGCTCCTGATGAGTGTAACCTGAATTTCAGGTCCTTACAGCTTCACCACTTTAATGTTCAATTAAGGGGGGGGGGGGCGGTGTGAAGTAGAATTATGCTTACGATTTTTCTCTTTCATTCTCTAAAAGGAAAACTGAGTCGCCACACTTCACGGTCTGCGATGAGGTCATTTGCACCTAGGTCATTTATTTAGGCAACAAGTAGTCTTACTGGAGGTTTTAAGGACTGCCAGCAGGGCGGTGTGTGCCTTCCAGGTTCCTGGGGCTACCTTAAATCCCCTTCTCTGTTGTGCTTTCTTTTTCTTTTCTTTTTCCTTTCCGTTTGGAAAGTCCCGAGTGCGGGGTCTGCGGGAGTCCGGGTTCCCAGGTCGCTAGTTGGGGGCGGAGCCTGGACCGGCCCCGCCCCGTCTGTCCGCAGCGCCCCCTCCCCGCCCGCCCCGCGCCGCGCCGCCCGCCAGCCTGCCAGCCCGCGCCGGCTCCTCCGCAGTGCTTTCAGCTGCGAGCTTGGGCGGCGGCGGCGCTCGACTTTTGGGAACCCGGCGGCTCTGGGAAGCTCACTCCAACGCCTGCCCTCCCCCGACCGCGGAGCACTTGCAGCCATGAGGGAACAGCTCAAAGGGTAAGTGCAACGCGGCCCCCTCGGATCGCCGCAGTCCGTGCACTTGTGGCACGAGCAGGGGGCAAACCGAGGCGGCCAAAACTTGGGTGAGCGCGGAGGCTGGACCCCGGGCTGCGGGCGGCGGACGTCGGGGAACCTCTCCCGCGAGTCCCCGGCGGCGCCGCTGCAGGTGCGCCCCCGGGGCTTCTCCTGGCACCGGGCTCGCGGGCAGCCCCCTTCCCCTGGCTTTGGGACTGGCTCGGAGAGAAGAAGCTGATTTCCCACCATACCCAGAGGGGACAGTGCGTTCCCCACGCGGGGATTGGGGCCGCTAGAGCTCTTACTCCTTTCCGGGCTGTCTGTGTGGACGTGAGCCAGACAGACTGTTCCTAAATCGTCGCTCGACCTCGCAGAAGGAAGAGGGGCGCGCGGCTCTGCCTCCCTCTGCACTGCAAGTGCCAAAAGGTCAACTTTCTGCCTGATTTCTTCCGAGAATTCCAACTGACATTTCCCTAGCTGCATTTTCCACTGCGTTCGTCTCATGCCCCAAGACTTGGAGAAATCAGGAAAGAAAGAAAAAACAATCTAAAGGTTAGCATTCCAGGATTTGGCACAGAGTATCGAGGGGTTTTTTTGTTTTTGTTTTTTTCTTTGACCTCTGGGGTTGAGTGTGGAGTCATTTCTGAGTGCCCTTCTCTCGCGTTTCTCCAGGTGTCTGTACTCGTCTTTAAGCAAAGTTTGCCATTCCGGATCCGATCGTGCCAAAGAAAAGGGCAGGATACTTTGTTTATTTCAGTTACATTTGAAGTTAAGTTTGAAGCTTAAATCGAAGGGCTTTAGTTGCCCTAGGGAAGCATATTATTAATTATAAAATGCTTTAATGTAAAAATATCCATCTGATTGAGGTGGCCAACTCCAAAGTCTTTCAGTGAAATCTACATTCTCCCTTAGCCAACAAGCTCTTCCTGGTCTCTCTGCTTCTAAATCTTGTCACCTCTCCTGTCACCCCCCTCATGCCCCTTCTTCTTTTGCTTAGATTTGTAAACATTTCCTTGTTCCCAGTCCCCTCTTTGGAGGATACAGTTGTTCTTGGAGAATCTGGAAGAGCAAATGAAACAACTCGGTGTATATGAAAGGTCTGTGACCCTTGATCACCGTGGAATTGGTGTCAGTCATCATTGTTTGATCTCGCATTGGACACGACCCTGAATTGAAATTGCTTTGGCCAAAGTTGAGGGTTGGGTGGGAATTAGCCCTGAAAAGCAAACAGAACCGAGAACAAGTAACAGCTGGAACAGCTACCAATGCAATCATCTTTGCCCCAGCTTGAGCCAAGCAGAATAACATGCTAAATATCCCAGGGTAAAGAAATGGGGACTAGAACAGGATTTCTGATACTTTGATTGACACCCACCCTTCTTAACCCACTCCCCACAGTAGCAGAAACTTTTAAATAGATTTTCCCATTCCCACCCTGCCAGTATTCCAGCAATGCCAGCCAAGTTCAACATTCAGCATGCAAATACCAAGGTTCCTCTAGCAAAGAAGTCTGATCCCCAGATTAAAGGGAAATGATGATTTTGTGTGTATGGGTCAGTGGCCTCCAGATTATATAGGAAGCCAAACTCTAATCCTCTGCAAATCACAAGAGAACGCTACCTTTTTATGTCACTGCATAGCGATTAGTTTCTTCCCTGGAAAGTAATGGAAAGATATATATATATATATATATATATATTTTTTTTTTTTTTAAAGGCAGCTGTTTGGAATATTTTCAGTACCAAATAACAGTGGTGGCAGAAGAAATCTTATTTTAATTAGGCAACTGCCATTTCCCGGCAAGCGCAGTAGAAATTTGTTACTTTTTATAAGTGTTTAATGTTTGTTTGTAAGAAACTAAAAAAGCAATTTCAATAAGTCTGACTATTCCAGCACTGACAGCAGGAACAGCTCTGAGGCAGCTATAACCTTGCACTTGAAACTGAAGAAGGTGAGAGAAAATTTAAATTGTATCATAGGAAATTAGGTCAGCCCTGGGCTCAGTAGAGTAACGTGTTAATTTCTTGTTATTGACAAGTAGGTGTTGCTGGGGTCTTTTGTCACTTTCAGTGATTTTGTATTTTAATTTGCATCAGGTTCTTATCACAGCCTCAACAAGAGGGGAAAAGAGAGATTATTGAAGTTTGTACACATTAGGAAAAGAGGGGAAGTCAGAGTTTCAAGGAGACTGTGAGAGGGGTATCTGATGCCAGGCTTTGTAAGCATCAGGGCCAAAATCGAGAACATTTCAAAGATTGTTTTCAGGATTATTTGTGAAGCTGGTCTCTGTGTTAATGTACACGTAGAATTGTGATCAGCGCTGAGCATCACTGTTCTCCGGGAGACTGGACAGAGTCCCCACGAGCATGGGAACAGGTTTCAGAATTTCCTTTCTGCTTGGGCATGGTGTATGGGGAGTGCGCTTCCAATATGAAAAGTGAAGCGCAGAAAAGAGACAGTTTCCAAAAATAGTCCCACCTACCTTTCTACCACCGCCTCCCCAGCACAGCATATTTTTCTATATTGTCTGTATATTCCAGGTGAGCCTGGGCTGCTGCTCACGGAGTTACTGAGAATTCACTACTGTGTGTGAAGACAGACATAGAGTAATAACTAGAGCTGTAAAATCTGTGCTGGTCACAGCAGAACAATTGGTGTGGTTGTCCTGTAAGGTACAGTATAGATATGACTTATGCAGATCTGTGCTGAGCCCTTCATCCTGTTCATACTCCTCTCTCCTGTCTATTTGGAGGGGGGTGGTTTAATACAGGCTCACTAGGACGTAGCTTTCACCGCAGATTGAAAATACCCACAGTGAAGTGACTATTTGGTTCCTACAGTTACCAAGAAGTCTGGTCGTTTCGGCTATGTTACCAATCACTTTTTAGCATTAAGCAATGAAACCATGGCTTTCTAGTTTTGAGCCTTCGTTCCACCCTTTATTTCTTCTTTCCACTGTGCTAGCTTCTTTTGCTTGCTACTGGTTTGCAAATGAAGTGAAACTAAGACTGCAAAGGTGAAATAGAAATCTGTTTTTCTAGTTACTTTGTCTTGCTTTTTTTAAAAAAAAGGATTGTGTGTTGGGGGGGGGGAGAAGGTAAAAGAAGATGGGCTTTTGGATTTGTTGGAGCACATTTATGTAGGTTATCCAGGTTCCCCAGAAGCACAGGTAGCTGGGACAGCGGGTACCTGGAAAGGACTGGTACTTAATCTGGTAGCACTGAGGGGGACCTTCAGATTTCTTCCGTCTTCCAGTAAAGGAAATTTCAGTGGAGCTAAGGACCATTGGAGTAAAGGATAATATCTAAAATGGCCTTTCATAATTTTTAACCACTGGAAGCAATTCCTTAAATAAAGACAGAAATGTAACACTATCAACAGTCACCAGGAGGGGTCTTTTTGGAGGGAGGGAGCTGCGTGAAGCCCTCATTCACTCTACTTGGGACTCTCTTGTCACTTGTATGCAAGTTTCCCTTTTCTGTCGGAATTGCATTTGGTACAAGTTATTTCTTGCCCATGTTCCTCCGACGTGAAGTCCTTTTGCAGACGGTGGCTTTTCTGAGTGATTCTCTCTGTTAGATTTATCAGCTCAGACAGACATTTTCCTGCCTGTGCATTGAAGATGCCACAGTCCTCCCACATGTCGCGGGGAAGGGACGCTGTTAGTCCTCAGTTTGTATAATAAGGGAAGTACAAACGTGCTTTCCCCCTTCTTCTCTCTTCCTGCCTCTCTGGTGCCCACATATGAACGGCCTTTGGAAATGCCGAGATGCAGGGTGGTCTCACTAGCTGATTACCTTTCCTTGCTGGGCACCTGTGTGCGGAATTGGTACACAATCCCTTTCTAAGCTACAAAACACCCAAGAGCAAGCAACACTTTTCCCATGAAGCTGCAAGCTGCAGGCTCCTTGTGCCGCGCATGTAAAATACCAGCCCCGCCCACCGCTTGTCCAGATCATAAACCAGCTTAGTCCCGGGCCTTTGCGAAACCCCATAGAGCGTGGACTGCAGCTTCTGCTCTTCTTGCTCTTCAACACCTGGACGTCATTCTGGCACATTCCCTCGACTGAGAAGCCCCCGTCACACTCCTCAAATGGGAATTGTCTCTGTGGAAAAGTGGAACAGATGTGAACGCATGGGGAAAAGACCGGAACAGCCCTTCCCGAGTGAACAGTGTCCTTGCTTGGTCACTGAATGGGAACTCTCAGAGGGATGTCCTTCCAAGTGCTACCATTTGGGGAATTCCCACATGTTTTTGTGACACGACTGTTTCTTATTTCTCAGACCACAATAAATGTTTCTCCTATGTGTTTATGTTTTTAAAACAGAAGTAAATCACATCAACTGTTGGTTTTGCCCTCTATGTAGGATCTTAGGCTTGGCCAACTTGCCTATTTTTATCATCAGCCGATAAAAAGTTTGCTTCATCAGTTAACTTGAGGGCCACACAATAACAAAAACAACCGTGTATGGAACATTAGAAGCTACCAGTCACTTGTTTATATCAACTAATCCAGGTGAGCAGGCTTGCCCCAAATTTCACAGCTAGTAGGGCCCGGAGCCAAAAGCCAACGCTAAGATTTAAAACCCAGGCTGAGGTCATTGGGCAATTGCTGCCTCCCCAAACTCCTCTTTGTAGGTGAGGCCTGTGTACTTTCTGCTCCCCTTGAAGTGTCCACATTTCAACTCTTTCTCTTCTCTCCATCCCCACCCCTCCCCCAAAGATTATGAATAGGCCCTGAGCATGAGTTTGGAAATATCACTCAAGGCTGCATTTTACTGGAAATACGATGCTATGGTGATTTATGTAGATGGGCCAAAGTAAGGAAACGTATATGTAGTTATCTCTCTCGGGTTTGTTCATGTAATTGAAGGAGGAACAAGGGTGGTTTGTTCTTTTTTTTTTTTTTTTTTGGTGGCAGGAGCTGATAGCCGGCAACCATACTTAGCTAAGCTTCAAGAAATGGAAGAGACCCGTCTGTGAATGCTCCATTCAGGCCCAAGTAAATATAGGAAAAGGTGCAGTGGCGTATAGCGTACCGATGTAAAAACACATTGTAAAAGGAACAGGAAGAGGGAAGGCATGATACATTAGTCGGGCAATGGATGCACCTTGAGCCGATATAAAATACAGCTGTCACGGGTGGGAGATGTGGATATGGAGAAGAAAGAATAATAGAAAAACATTGAGGGCAGTTAAAGCAAATGAGAAGTGAGGCGGTTTATTTATTAAACTGATGTTCAGTATCTCTCTTGGACAGAGTCGAGGAAGGTAACACTCGTCACTGTCCTTTCTCAATGTTCCCCGTTGGGCAGGTGAAGAATCCTGATTTTCAATCAGTGATTACATAACAAGGTCATTTTATCATAACAGAAGGGCAACTGACTTGTGGGCGCACAAAAAAAAAACAAACTCTGGTTACCCAAATAGTGTTCATATTGCTTTTACCTTTGAAAGCAAAGGCGGAGGCTTCTCTGCTTGGAAGATAAACATCCTACACTACAGGAAAGTCCTTTGAAGTACAGATGATGCCGAATGATTCAAAAGAAAACCTGGCCTTTCACCCCCCCTCCTTTTCTCTACTATCTATTAGACATTCTAACGTCTCTCTTTGTATTTGCTGTTTTAGCCATGAGACCCAAACAACTTGCTGGGACCATCCGAAAATGACAGAGCTCTACCAGTCTTTAGGTAAGGATGCGGCCATGTTTCTTCCGGGTTAAGTGACAGATGACCTTTAGCATAAAGTACATTATATGTAGTATGCGAATCCTTTGTTGTCTTAATATACCACCGGATTGTTTAAAGGGTGAAAATGACTCCTTTCTATCCCAAATTGACTATCGGCTTTCTTTTTTCCCCCAGCAATTCCTTAAAAATAAGTTTTAGAATTTCATGGATTCCTGAAAATTCAACATACCCCAGCAGGCCCAAAAGTTCTTTGTAGTTTTCTTTACAGCCTAAAAGGATGGAAAAAATACTTGCGATTTATGGCAATTTTGCCCCCAACAAGAAAGAAAACTCTTTCGAATTGCTCTTATTGATTTCTTCTTTGCAAAACCAAGACATCGTTTTGCCAAACCACAAATGTTGTGTAAAGGAATTTTCAGCAGTCTTTCCAGTGCTTATAATTCTGAAGCCTGTCAGGTCATCCTTGTGAACAGTTAAATGACTTCTCTCCTATGGCTTGTTCTGTGTTTGTGTGAGAGCATGACCGTTCAGCTTCTATTTTAAAAAAAAATTATTGATTGATTTGAGAGAGAGAGAGGAAAGAGGGAGAAGAGAGAGAAATATAGATTTGTTGTTCCACTTATTTATGCATTAATTGGTTGACTCTTGTATATGCCCTGACCAGGGATCAAATCTGCCGTGTTAGTGTATCGGGGACGATGCTTCAACAAACGGAGCTGCCCGGCCAGGGAGTGACAGTTCTTTTTACTCTCATAGCTCACATATTTTTTAAAGAGATACACAGCCTCCAAATAAGGGGAAAACCTCCATCTTTTTCATGATTGATAAAAGTCCACTCTATACCGTTGAAGTTCTGTCTGGAATACTCTGAAATGAATTCTGTTATGTCACTACTAGTTGGGCTTTTTTTTCATATCTTTTTAAAGATTTTATTTATTTATTTTTAGAGAGGGGAACAGAGGGAGCAAGAGAGGGAAAGAAACATTGACATGCAAGAGAAACATCAATATGTGGTTGCCTCTTGCATGCCTCCAACTGGGGACCTGGCCCACAACCCAGGCAAGTGCCCTGGCTGGGAATCGAACCGGCGACCTTTCAGTTCACAGGTGCTTAAGCCAGTGAGCCATGCCAGCCAGGGCTTGTTGTTTTTCATGAAAGATGGTTATGTGTTCTCTACTACTAAAACTTTTTAAATCTGCTTTTTTTGTGTGAATGGATATATCTACAGATAAACATGCACTAGGTGAAGTCTTTGGGTTTCAAGTTACATGATAAGGCTCAAGGGACTCAAGATTTTTAAACATATATTCTGTATACATAAATGTATGTGGACTGTTTAAGTGTATATGTCTGTAGCTATTACTACCTTCAGTAGGTTCTCACCAGTTAATGAATTGCAGCTATGGAGACATTAGGGAATGGGGCAGGAAACATCTAGAAAAAAATAGTTTCCTTAAACTTCATCTAAAATTATATAAGTTATTTCTAGAAAATCTGAAAAATACAAATAAGCAGCATGGAAAATGAAAGAAGTCACATAATCCCGGCCGGACTCATTACACTTCAGGTAATATTTTGTCGTTTCAGTCAGCAGTAAATGTGTACGCATGCGTGCCTACACACCCCCCCCTTTAAAAATGCAAACAAAATGGGAATCAGCTAAATTTTAAGTGCTACGTTTTCAGTCCCTACCGATTGTTTCTGGCTTATAATGCTGCACTGTTTAGACCACAGGTGGAAAACTGCAATGCATATATTTTGGCAAATGGGAAGAAAATGGAGAGTCCATCTGAAGGGGGCTGTGCTGGGGAACTGGGGGTCCTGGCCCGGTGTTCGTGGGATTTTGGGTTTTTCAAGAGAAACTAGACATCTGTCAACGAAGCTAATTTTTAATCTTGTCCGTGGGCCTTCTGATTATAACCTCTGGCTTACAGAGACTCAGCCCACTTGTAATTTCTACTCTAATCACAGTGATCTCTAGTTGTAATCTTTTCATTTACTTTTATTGAGGAATTGATTATTGTAGGGTCAATACTGTGTCATTGTTTTTTAGTTTAAAAATATATACAAACTAACAAATCAAAAAGAAGACCAATCCCCTATAACCCACCTCTTAGACTTAACTGATGTTTAATAATCTAGTAGGTATCTTCAAACCTTTCTTTCTATACACACCTTTTTACAAAATGTGATCATTCTGCTTTATAATCAGCTTTTTTTTTTTTCACCTAAAAGTAATGTACCACGGCCATATTTCCATTTCATTGCCTTGTATTCTCTACCAGTTTATTTTTAATGACTCAGTAATGAGAAATCACAAACATGGTTAATTAAAAGCTAATTGAGAATTGTCAATGAATAGGTGTTTCTACCTTCAATAAGCATTAACTACACTTTTATCATATTTCTAAAGTTTTCTCAGTAGATGGAATGTGATGGTAGACGCAAAGCTAACTGGTAACCCAGCATGCATTGTAATCTTGGGCAAATCACCTGACTTTGGAACCTAATGGAATTATGCAGGAGAATCTAGATCTCATCTATTACAAACTCCTTCTTGGATGAAATCAACTTGATAGAGATAATTTACATATAATAGAATGCAGCCATCGTAAATACCTGGTCAATTCCAACCCCCTTTGAAATTCTGGCTTTTGCTGTCTTAATAACTAACGTTTTGGAAATGAATTAGGTGCCAGATTTCTTTTTCAGCTTTCAGAATTAATAATCCAGTATTTTTGTTGCAATCAAGTATTGCTTTTCTCTAATGGTGAGTCATCATATAACACATGCATGTACCAGTGTCTGCTGTGTGTGCTGCACGTGTAACCTGTCAGCAGCCAGCGTGCACGCTGTCCACTGCCATGCTTCACAGGGAAGCAAGGTCTGGTGTAGGGGAAGTATTTGTCAGGACTACACAGCCGTAAGGGGCTACACTAGGGTTTGCCCTGGGTCTTCTGTTATTTTCATTTTATCTCATTGAGTATATTAGCCTAGAAAAGTATGTCCATGCAGGTTACCATGCACCTGCTACAAATACATACAAAGTGACAGTTTCACCTATGGATAGACAGTTACTTGAATGGTGTTTCTGGAGCAAACCATTATATTTCCAGCAACAATATGGGGGGTTCCTGGACAGCAGGCACTCTGCCTGTCACTGTTGCCAGGTGCACATGGAGTGATTGATTTAGTTTGTCACATGTCTACATCCCTAAGGTAACCTACAAGATTAAGTACCATCAGTGCCCTGCTCACCCCCAAGTTACAGTGTTTCAAAGTTGAAATACAAGCATAAGAAATCTTTCATTTCTTTTTCATTGCTATATATTAGCTTATATTTTTTTGTCAAGACGTGTCCATTTAGGTCTAAGTTGCTATTCTGAGCTGGATGAAATGGTTGGAAGCCTTCCATTGCACTCAATTCATCACAGGTATCACAGAAGCAAAAGTGGGGTTGTCTCGTTCAGTGCTGTAGACCATACTGAGTAGGTCCCGCTCGTAATGGAACCTGAACCTGCCTGTGGTGACATGTTCAGAATATCAAGACTCGGCCTCACCACTATACCCTCCTCCACACTCCGGACATACCTCTACTGTGGGAACTTCAGTGGGTCATAATATGCATGACATGTTAGACATTCCTATATATGCCCACTTCTGAGGAGGCTTCCATAGTCTGATTTGCCAAAATCCCCAACCGGCCTGTTCAACACTCTCTGTTACCTGCCCCGCTCAAGCGTTTCCCCCTTCCTGTGGTCCGAACAGCATAGGATCAGAAGCCACACACATTTTGTGAGGACTGAAAAAGTGGCACTTAAGCATTAACTGATGGGAAGACTGCAGTATTACTTGAAATGTTCATGTTGGAGATCTCTAGTTAATAGCATTCCATCTGATTTTTTTCATTCTTCTTTCCCCAGTTTTCTGTAATGAATTTATATATTTTTTAAAGATTTTATTTATTTTAGAGAGGGGAAGAGAGGGAGAAAGGGAGAGAAACATCAGTGTGTCGTTGTCTCTCGAGCCCCCCCCTGCTGGGGACCTGACCCGCAACACATGCATGTGCCCTGACTGGGAATCAAATCAGCGACCCCTTTGGTTCACAGGCCAGCACTCCATCTGCTGAGCCCAATCAGGCAGGGCTGAATTTATATTATTTACAATTATGTATTTAGCAAAAAAGCTTCATCATCAGAACTCCCTATTCCATTCTTCAGTAATTTATTAACCAGTGAGCACCTGTGACAGAAAAACTACCATAGCAACACACACACAGACACAGAATTGATGTTTAAATACCCTGATTCCATAGACTTTCTTGGGTAAATTTAAACACAAAGAGGTCTCATGTGTTGTTACTCTCTAAATATGTCCACTCACAAAAAAGTAGGCTTAAAAATCTTCAGTGCTAGAGAAGACATAGTTAACCTTTTGGGGTTTTTTAAAGAAATGTAAAAATTCATTCTAGATTATTACCAATAGATCTAAAACATGAGTTTTCTTTTGAGTGAACTTTTATCAAATGTTAAAAAATTTTTCTTTTTTCCCTTACTTTTAAGCTGTGTCTCCAGTCGAAAAATTCCAAGTTATGAGGGGAAAACCTTGTCAGGCTCCCACACAAAAAAAAACACAACAAAGTATAGTAAAGAAATCATTTTAATGTTCACAGTGAGTACCTGACAGTCGTTAAGAATGTGAACATTGGAAGTTCTCCAGAAACTTGTTTACGCCACATTACCTGTTTGGCAGAAGCATTGTCTTGTTTTCACAGGCAAGAAGTCAATAAGAATACCTTGAAAACAGTTTTCTTTCAACATTTTTTTCCTGACATTTTTTTTACTCCCACTGCGGTGGGGCGAGGGGTATATAAAAACCAGTGTCCCACATCTATCTTTATGTCGGCCTCAGTATCCTTCTGTTTAAGATAAGGGCATTGGACAAACGCGTCTCCAGAATTGTGTTTATCTTTCTCTTTCTTTGGGCTGAGGTGGGGGCAGGTTGTTTCCACAACTTGCTGCGATCAGAATTTTTCAAGAATTACCTTTGGCTGACTCTGCAGACAAATGGGTTTCTAAAAGTTGAATCATTTCTATTTTTAAAAATGTGCATTCTGGGAAAAAAACAAATATCAGGGAGGAGAACCCCGCCCCCCATCTGAGTCTCGTACAGTCTTATAGGCTGAGCGAGAGAAGCTGTTAGCATGTCGGGGAGCCCTGGAGATATTTCCCACAAGCCCCCTGGGCCATCCATTAGTGGTTGAGAAGGCCTCTTCTTCATCATGTCTTTGAAGTAATAACATACTCAAGTCGTGAGGTGAATTTCAGGTTTCTTTTAGCATCTTTACAAATGGAATTGGAAAGATTGTTGCTCTAATAGGCTATTCTTGGTCATTGAAATCGGGAAGCCCCCAAAAGGCATTTACAAAATCAGTGTGTGTTACTACCATGCTCTGAAATTTATTTTTAAATACTTACCTAGTGTTGATTTAAATGAGGTGCTATTGTGGAATGAAAAGCCTATGATTCTCTCCCAGTTCCTGTCTCAATTCTGAAGTTCTTCGCTGAAATTTGTATCAACATTTTTTTAAAAGCCCCCTCCCCACATGTTTGTTATATGTGCTGCTTAAAAATACTTGAAGTATTTCTGCGTCTGTCTTATTGGAGTGTATTCATTATAAAAACAATAAAATCTGTATGGGGCGCCCTCCACAGCCCCTTTCTGAACTACAGTAGGAGGTGTTTACATCAGTGATACAGCCCCAGAATAGCAGTTTGCTAAGGAGACATGTAGGTAAAAATAGGATAATGTGAAGAGAGAATCGTTTAGCTTCAGAAGGCGAACTGACTTTATTTCTAATCATTGACTAAAATCTAGATGCGCTGTATGATCTGAGATGACTGAACCCAATTTCCATTGCCTTCATCGAAGCCCCTTCAACCGGCGGGATATCCCCCCTGGGAGTATAGGTTCTCCTGCAGTCTGGTATCCTTTGAAGGATCTCACCCCTCTAATCTGTTGCCCAAGTTTTGACCCTCACTATTCATGATTGTCAACCAAATAACGCATAAGCACTAACTTTTCAAAAGTAGACCTAGGAGTGTTTTAGGAAGTCTCAGGAAAAGTGGTCATACAACCCCTTGTGATCGGACACCATTCCCTCAATGCGTGACGCTGAATGTCATGTCTGTTGCCCGAGAAGAGCTTCAGAAGGTGAAAATGAGGGTTTAGCTCAGATCTCCCTGGAGATCTGAGGCCGGTGTGATTTTTCAGCAGTCTTAGTTGAGAGGACTGGTTAAATCCCAGTTAAAGTCAGGAATCTATTAAGTGTACCCTCCTGAGGATGATCCATGATTAGCAACTGGATTCTGGATTAGCAATGGGATTCTGAATGACGAATTCCATCGGGAGCTGACCCTATTGCTTTCTTCGGCATATTTTGTCAAACTCACCTGTTCGCAGGGAAGCTAGTCAACAATTAGCTCATTCCTTTCCTGTCTCTTGTTCAAGTTCCTGAAGTAGTGCTAAGTATGAAAACCTCTGCCTTTCCGTTTTTCACTAGCACAATGCCTTGAAGTGGACAGAGTATTGAAATGCAGATGCCAGCTTGCGTGTGACCTTGAGCTACTCTTTTGCTTTCTCTCGGTCTTCGATTTCTGACTTAGCCAGGTTGGGCAGTGACCTTCCACCTCTAAATGTCTGGCTTCGATTGAACTGCTGGTTAGATCAGGGCTCGGGTATATGAATGCTACGCCCATCTCCCCAGCTTGACTTCATCTCCACCAGCTTGGAAGATATCAATACTAGGATGTTCGCATTTATAATCATTGCACTTTCATTTGTATAGCCGTTTACAGTGTGCCAAGGGTTTGCAGAGATAACCGTGTTTCATCCTTAACACAGCTATAAGTGAGGTAGAGAGCTGGTACACGACCTGAATTTTCTATCAATTCTAGTTTCAGATCTCTGTCCTGCCATGCCTTTGAAGAGACTTCCTGGTTGTGATCTGGAAAGTAATCTACCGTATCATTGGGTGGGGCAACTTTTTTTTTTCTTTCCATGTGAATTTGAGCAGGCTGAGGCTCCAGACTTGCTTGGACTTCTTCATACTGACATACTGGGTGGAAGATAAGGGACCAAGTCCAGAGTACACATTTACTGGCCGCTAGTTCACTGTTCTCCAAGGAATATCCATTACTTGTAGCGTGATTTATAAAACTGCTTTATCAGCATAATTAAGCTATGGAATCTCAAATGACACTCTTTATTCTCTAGCTGACAAAGTTAACATGGGAGATTTACTCAGATTTGCAAAATAAAAGACATAAGACATTAAGGCTGTTATAAATGTTCCTTCTTTACTTCTATCCTGCTTATAAAAGAAAAAGAGAAATAATCTGCTCTATTAGCTTGAGTTAGGATCAATTGATTTGCCCCATTTGTGAAATGGAAATGTAATCTTCAAATCAAAATTTATGGCATTTTCCTGGAACATTCTTTTGTAATATTTTTTTCCTGTTCAAATGAAATGATTTAAAGCTTCTAACTGAAGAGCATAAATAAATAGATATTTCTGAGTTGCATCTACCAAAGCTTATTTCACAAAGCAGCTCAGAAGGATTCTGTCTCAGACTTAGTCTGGTGTGCAATTTACAAGAGCTGCCTAATTGTAGTTTACTTGATCTAAATAACAGAAGCATTGGCCTGCAGCTGTGAACAAAAGTGCTGGATGCGTACAATTTCCTATAGGTGGGTCTGCAGAAGGCGATTTTTGCACACGCAGTAAAGGCATCTAAAAACGTGTCTGCTCTTATTCAGACATTTCCAGTATTTCTTTTTTAAGCACACCAGTCTGATTACCTCTGTACGCCTCGCAGGAGCTGCAGTTTTGCTGGAAAGCGAGTCAGAACATTCATATAAAATAGATACTGAGTTTTTAAAGTCCGAATCCTCTACAGTAGTAATAACAATGACCTAAAAATATTCTGAAAGGCTCTCTTATGACGCAGTAGATGAGTCATTCGCTTATTTCCGAATTGGGGATGTTCTTTGAGACTGTTTCAGAATTTGCCATTTCACCAAGCCTCGATCCTTGGCATACCTCCAGGGAAGTCCTTGGGCCCCCTCCTAAATGGAAGCTTACGTAACTGGGGCATATGTTACACATGGTGTGTGTGTGTGTGTGTACACACATATATTTGCACACGTATTTTTAATCAGGTATGAATTTTGGTAGGAAAGTTATTCGTTTTCTATTTCTAGTTTATTAAAGAGGCTGCCAGTTTTACAGTGAGCTTCCCTGTAAGGTTTTGGGTTTGTTTTTTTTTTAACCTACAGGGTGTGACAGACTGTTAGGTGGCCCTCTTGAAACTGACTAGCGTGCACTCACATCACATTTGACTCCCTGCCCAAGTTCAGCAGGGCGCAATCTGGTCAGCACTCTGTTCTGTGAAACGAGCCCGTGGACCACACATGCGGATGTGGCGGCGAGAGAAGCAGCTTAACACACGCCCAGTCTCTACCCTTGTGAAGGATCAGGCTTTGAATAGCACTGTTCTAGAACACTTAATTTTTGAAAATGTAAATGCCAACTCAAATCAAGTGACCTTGGCTGAGAAGATAATTAATTGACACCAAACAGGAACACCTGAAAAATGTTATTTATGGAACTTTAGGTTTTGCCAGTTGTGACAAGCCCGGGCAGAGGAGGGATCTATCTTCTTGCTCACTTCACAGCCCTTCTTAGCCATTATTTTGGAGGTCAAAATAAAATCTCATTCCATTATAGGAAAGGGACGAGTGTGAAGTGGCGGGGCCACTCCTGCCTAATTGAATGCCTCCCCCACCCATGTAATTAAAGAAAATGTATACAATGTGATATTTGTCAAATACAAGTTTGTTTTTATCTAGAGTATAAAATGTGGTATATGTACCCTTTCCATGATGTGATAAATTCAATGGGGACCAGATTGATTTTACTGTGACTTGACTACTGTCACTTTATGAGTTTAGATTAGAAGGTAATGTCATGTAGTCGCGAAATACAGTAGTTGATTGACTTTGAGACTGGCAAGACAGGGACTTGAATTCCAGCTCTCCCACCAGTTCTCTGTGGCCAAAGACAAAGGCAGTATCAATTTTGAACCCCAATTTACTGATTTATTTAGTACTTACAATACTACTTTCCTTGGGAAGCATTATGGGGATTAGAGATAATGTATGTAAACTGACAAAATGTCTGACATAGTAACTGCTCAAGGAATTATAATTGCTATTAATGATGATTATGATGATGCACTATCTATTATTATTAGTGTTGTTGTCATATATCATGCCCCTTTTCTCCAAAATCTATTGCACCCTGGCTGCTGTGGCTCAGTGGATTGAGCACTGGCCTGTGAACCAAAACGTCAACTGGTTCGATTCCCAGTCAGGGCACATGTCTGGGCTGCAGGCCAGGTCCCCAGTAGGGGGTGTACAAGAGGCAACCAATAGATGTTTCTCTCACACATTGATGTCTCTTCTTATCTTTCTGCCTTATTTCCCCTCTCTCTAAAAAATAAATAAAAGTATTGGGTTCTTGATTTCAGATACCAACAGTTAAGATAGTGAGGGACACTCTGATGTAGGTCTTTGGGTCTGAAGAGCCACTTAATTTTTCTAAAGTAGTTTACCTCTTAACCGAAGTACCAAGGTTTACCTGATCACAATTTATCCTAGCCTCCTCAGACCCGTATACACTTACTTGAATTTGAAATACAAAGTAAAAGCCCTGGCTGGTGTGGCTCGGTGGATTGAGTGCCTGCCTGTGAACCAAATATGTCATGCCGCCAGTTCGATTCCCAGTCAGGGCACATGCCTGGGTTGCAGGCCAGGTCCCCATTTAGGGATATGCAACACGCAACCACACACTGATGTTTCTCTCCCTCCCCCTCTCTCTAAAGATAATCTAAATAAAATCTTTATTAAAAAAAAAAGAAATGCACAGTAAAATAACAAATTTCGTACTGCATTCTTTACCTTCTCCCGATTCCAAAGTAATATACCTTTTGTAATAGACAGTAATATACACCATAATCTTTCATCACAAATGCAGGTGACTTTGTTAATACATGTATGTGTATAAATTGTTGGTTCTCTTCCTATCTTTGTCTTTAAGGTCTTAAGAGTTGAAATAGAGTACAAAATCAAATATGTAGCAACTGGGAGACATACATGCTCAATGATTCCTAAGTAAAGAAGGGAGAAAGCCTGTAAAATAATGTGACACGCTCAGAAAAATGACCGACACATAGTAAACACCTAGCAAATGTGGTGGCACTATAGAGAGCCAGGGAGTGGCCACAGGTGGTAAGGAGGGTGAGACCATACAGAGTTGCATATGATGTACTGAAGGTTTTGATGCTAAGATTTCTTTACTTGGGCGGTCTATCCATCAGGATCCGGTCGGACAATAGAAACCACTTTAGTTATTTCAAAAAGAGAGAATTTAATGCCACAAATGGATGACCCAGTGATGGATGGAGGGGCTAGGAAGCCAAACAGACAAACAGACAACAAGGAGCCTCTGCCATTCCCAGGGCTGGAAGGACAGTGGCCAGAGAGGTGTCACCAGAGCCCCAGCAGCCAGAGCCATCAGGTGGAACTAGAATCAGTGGCCACTGGGGACCTCTGGGGGCGGGGCTGATGGGAAACAGCTGGAGCCCGAAAGGAGACACAGCTATGGGCCGGGCTTTTGCTGAAGGCAGAGAGAAAAAGGGAGAAAGAGCCTGGTCTCTCCTTTTCTCCTGCCCTTTGGTTTTCTGCCAGTGGCTCCCAAGGGCCAAACTTACCTGGAAGCCAACTGGTAAGAGAGCATCAAGAAGTTGCCATTCTCTGTAATACAGAACAGAGCAGGGGAAAAGGTCAGAGAATGGATCTGAGAACCAACAAGCAAATTGCTGAAGTCTGGGGAGACCTCATGCATGGTGATGCAGCCAGCCTTCTGTTGCCAATATGCAGGGCTGAGAAACACAAAGCCTTAAGCGCTTTCATAGCTCTTACTGAGTCTGACGTAACTTAGATATGGTACTAGAAGGGCACAATGGGCTCAAAGGACGCTAACTTAAAATCAAGAAAAGAGGAGGTAGAAATAAAAGTCATTTGCATGGAATTTCAAACACTGAAGAGAACCTCCCATTCATTCAATTATAGTACTTGTTTGTAGTTGTTTATTCTCAAGTCCCTCAAGTTTTTGCCTTAAAGCAAAAAATGTCTTTCTCACCTTTGTCACCAGTTCCTGGTATATAGTAGCCTCTGAAGAAATAAATGCTCATTGAATGGAACACAGTAGAGCAAGAGATTGTGATTTTGCTGGGAAAGAAGACAAATGCCACTCAAGCAGACGGAAAGCTATAGATGATATTTTCCTAAGGCAGATTATTAAACTGGCAAGATGGAACTCTCTGGAGAGACAAATACTTTCCAGAATGTAGAAGATAAAACCTCATAATAATAAAACTAGGGAATATCCAGTAAGTTAATAGATTTTTTTTTTTTGCAATTTGGTATTATAGAAACCAGGTGACCTGCCATTCTGTAATTACTTTTGTCCTAAAAGAAATAACCAGTTGGTGATCAAGAATGTAAGACCCTTGAAAGAAAAAGTCAATATGGATCTGGAATTTGAATAACAAGGGAAGGAAACACTGTATACAGTTTGATGTGCTGCCCGTTTATGATAAAAACTCTCAGCAAAGTGGGAACAGAGGGGATGTGCCTCAACATAATAAAGGGCGTACATGACAAACCCACAGCCATCATCATACTCAATGGGCAAAAACAACATCTCCCTTAAGCTCAGGAATAAGAGAGGTCTGCTTTCACCGCTGTTATTCAACATAGGACTGGAAGTCCTAGCCATCGCAATCAGACAAGAAGAAAGAGAAGGCATCCAAATTGGAAAGGAAGAGGCAAAACCATCATTAATTGCAGATGACATGATACTGTAGAGAACCCTAAAGATTCCACCAAAAAGCTTCCAGAATGGATAAATGAATTCAGTAAAGTGGCAGCATACAAAATAAATGTCCAGAGATCAGTTGTACTTTTATACACTGATAACGAATTATCAGAAAGGGAAACTAAGAAAACTCTCCCATTCACAATTGCTTCAAAAAATACTTAGGAGTAAATTTAATCAAGGATGTACTTGGAAAATTACGAGAAACTGAAGAAAGAAAGAAAGAAGATACAAATAAGTGGAAGCACATACTGCGTTCATGGATAGGAAGAATTAACATCATTAAAATGTCCATACTACCCAAAGCAATCTATAGAGTCAACGCAATTCCTGTCAAGATACCAAAGACGTATTTCACAGAACTAGAACAAATATTCCAAAAATGTATGTGGAACCGCAAAAGACCCCCAATAGCCACAGCAGTCTTTTTTTTTTTTTAACTTTTTATTTTGAGAGAGAGGGGAAGGGAGGGAGAAAGAAAGGGAGAAAAACATATAGGAGAGAGAAAGAGAGAAACATCAGTTGGTTGCCTCTCATACATGCCCTGACTGGGGAACAAACCTGCGACCCAGGCACGTGCCTGGACTGAGAATTGAACTGGTGACCTTTTGATTTGCAGGTTGACAACCAATTGAGCCACACTGGTCATGGCAGCCACAGTGATCTTGAGAAAGAAGAACAAAGTTAGAGGAATCACACTGCTTGATATCAAACTGCTACAAAGCCATTGTAATCAAAACAGCATGGTGCCGGCATAAAACAGACATATAGATCAATGGAACAGAACAGAGAAGCCAGAAATAAACACCTTTATGGTCAGTCAATACTTGACAAAGGAGGCAAAAGCAAACAATGGAATATAGTCTATTCAATAAATGGTGCTGGGAAAATTGGACAGATACATGCAAAAACATGAAACTAGCCCTGGCCTGAGTGCCTCAGTTGGTTGGAGCATTGTCCCATAAACTGAAAGGTCACGGTTCGATTCCCAGTCAGGGCGCATGCCTAGATTGTGGGTTCAGTCCCTAGTTGGTGCGTGTACGAGAGGCAACCAATCTTGATGTTTCTCTCTCACGTTGATACTTCTCTCCCTCTCTCTCTCCCGCCCTTTTCTCTAAACTCATTGAGCATTCCCTCAGATGACGATAAAGAAAAAAAAATGAAACTAGACCACATTCTTACACTGTACACAAGAATAAACTCATAATGGAGTAAAGACTTAAATGTTAGCCTCAAAACCATAAACATCCTAGAAGAGCCCTGGCTGGTGTGGCTCAGTGGACTGAGTGCCAGCCTGTGAACCAAAGGGTCACTGGTTCGAGTCCCAGTCAGGGCACGTGCCTGGGTTGCAGGCCAGACCCCCAGTAGAGGGCGCACAAGAGACAAACACACACTGATGTTTCTCTCCCTCTCCTTTTCCCAGCTTCCCCACTCTACAAGGAAATAAATAAAATCTTTTCTTAAAATCTTAGAAGAGAACATAGTAAAATCTCGGACATTTCTTGTAGCAATATTTTTTTCTGATAGCTCGCCTTGGGCAAGGGGAAAAAAAGAAAAAAGAAACAAATGGGACTATATCAAAATTAAAAAGGTTTTGCAAAGGAAACCAACAACAACAAAAAAGAACAACCCATTGAATGGGAGAACATATTCCCCAATGATACATCTGATAAGGGGTTAACATGCAAAATTTATAAAGAACTTACACAACTCAACACCCCCAAAAAACCCAAACTGGTTAAAAAATGGGCAGAGGACCTGAACAGACATTTCTCCAAAGAGGACATATAGATGGCCAATAGACCTATGAAAAGATACTCAGCGTGGCTAATCATCAGAGAGATGCAAATTAAAACCACAATGAGATACCATCTCACACCGGTCAGAATGGCCGTCATCAGTAAATCAACAAACATGCTGGCGAGGATGTGGAGAAAGGGGAACCCTAGTGCGCTGTTGGTGGGAATGCATATTGGTGCAGCCGCTGTGGAAAACAGCATGGAATTACCTCAGAAAATTAAAAATGGATCTGCCTTATGACTCAGTGATTCCAGTTCTGGTAATTTATCCGAAGAAACCCAAAACACTAACTTGAAAGAATATATGCATCCTTATGTTCATAGTAGCACTATTTACAATAGCCAAGATTTAGAAACAGTCTAAGTGCCCATCCGTAGATGAGTGGATAAAAAAAGCTGTGGTACATTTACACAATGGAATACTGCTTGACCGTGAAAAGAAGGAACTCTTACCCTTTACGACAGCTTGGATGGACCTGGAGAACATTATGCTAAGTGGAATAAGCCAGTCAGAGAAAGACAAGTACCATATGATTTCACTCATATGTGGAATCTAATGAACAAAATAAACGAAATAGAAACAGACTCAGAGACAGAGAACAGACTGACAGCTGTCAGATGGGAGGGGGACGGGGGCTGGGTGGAAATGGTGAAGGGATTAGGCAAAAACAAATAAAACCTCATAGATAACAGTGTGGTGGTTATCAGAAGGAAAGCGGGGGTGTAGGAAGATAGAAGGGAGTAAAAGGCGGGGAAAGAGTGATGGAAGGAGACTTAACTTTGGGTGGTGCCTACATAATGCAATGTACAGATGACGTGGAATTGTGCACCTGAAACCTAGATAATTTTATGAACATTGTCACCCCAAGAAATTCAATAAAAAGGTAAGAAAATAAACAATCTGATATGCTGATAGATTTATTTATTCATTGGTTCCTCATTGTGAATATTAAGCTTTAGGACAACAGACTAAAATATTATGAAAAATAAGACTTATTGAAGGTATAAATTTTCTGTAAGCTTATTTTTCTTGCACATTAAAACATCAGTTCTTTTCAGAAATTTTGGAAGAGGTGTAAAAAATATAAATCACCTCAAATCTCAGCACCCAGAAATAACCACCATCTACATTTTAAAGGGTTGCTTCCAGTCTCTTTTTTCTGTGCATTTTTATGTTTCTGTTTGAGATAATGTTAGGTTTATAATGTTATATCCTGCTTTCTTCATCAAATGTCATAACTTTTTGCTCATTCTAAACAATTCTTCAGGGGCGTTTTCTTTTTCCAAGTTGCATTTTCTTAGAAGTACCACTTTTGAAAAATAATTTTCTATTTTTCAAAAATTGGTCCGTGACCAAGTAAACTCACATTTGGTTTGAATTTATGGAAATAAATCTTGAAGATTCTGGAGACTTATTATAAATAGACTTCTGAGATAAAGCCAAGGAAAGTGATGTCTTCGGTACAACAAGCTACTTCTGTATTAGAGATATTACATAATAAAGCCTGTGTGGTCAGAAATAGGCAGGCAGAAATCAGAAGTTGAGCCCTGGCCAGGTAGTCCGGTAGGTTAAAGAATTGTCCCTATGTGCCGGGGTTGCAGGTTCGATCCCCAGTCAGGGCTCATGGAAGCGTCAGCCAATAAGTGTGTGGAGAGGTCAAAACAACAAATCAATGTCTCTGTCTCCTTCCCTCCCTCTCCTCCCCTCTCTTTCCCTTCTCTCTCTCCCCCATTTCCCCTCTCTCCCCCATTTCCCCTCTCTCCAAAATCAATAAATTAAAGGGAAAAAAAGAAATAAAAAAATTAAAAGGTTGAGTCCTGGCTGGTGTGGCTAAGTGAATTGAACACCGGCCTGCAAATCAAAGGGTTTCCAGTTCGATTCCCAGTCAGGGCACATGCCTGGGTTGCGGGCCAGGTCCCCAGGGAGGGGTGAATGGGAGGCAACCACACATTGATGTTTCTCTCCCTCTCTTTCTCCCTCCCTTCCCCTCTCTAAAATAAATAAATAAAATCTTAAAAAAGAAAAAGAAAAGAAAAGCTACTCCAGAATTTTGAAGAAAACCCTGATCCACTGCCATTATATTAAGGGTGTATTAAATACCTTACATGATTATAGAATGAGAAATTTAAATATCTTTTTATTGGCAGTGGGGGAACGCTGTTGAATCTGCAGAAGAGAGACTAAGTCTGTGCTCATGGTTTTGGGATAGGGATCTGATGAGATGGTTTCTGGATGTTCAGAGAAGGGAGAGATGAGTTGTTTTGCTTTGTGGTAGCTGAGATGATGAGGGTCTTAGAATAGCCATGGGAGAGAGAAAAGGGGGGCGTGACTCCAGAAATTTTCTCCCCGAGGTAGAATTGCCTGAAAGTAGTGGCAGATTGGATGGGTTTTAAAAGAATGACAGCGTGCCTTGTAGATTTGCAACCCTGATGACCCACAGAGTGGTGATACCATTGAGCAAAAAAAGAGGAAATTGAAAATGGATGGAGGCAGTAGGAAGTAGATCTGAACTGTATTGATTTATATGCTCGTGGATTGATTTATATACGTGGATTTAGTTATATAGTTCATTTTTTATAAAAATTTATTTTGGGCCCATCATCTAAATGTATGAACTTCTTACCCTGGCTGTTGTGGCTCAGTGGACTGAGCACTAGCCTGTGTGCGAACTGAAAGGTTGCCCCGTTTCCATTCAGGGTCAGGGCACATGCCTGTGTTGCCGGCTGGTCCTCAGTTGGGGGTGTGGGAGAGGCAACCAGCTGATGTCTCTCTCGCACTCTCCGTCTCTTTCTTCCTCCCTTCCCCTCTCTCTCAAAATAAATAAATAAATCCCTTTAAATGTGTGAACTTCCATACCATACGCATATATTTCTCATTAATCTTATCAAAAGCCCATGAAGTATATTATCTCCGTGGTGCAGATGAAGCTCAAAGAAGATAGGTCATCTGCTGGCACAGCCTAGCTGGGATTTAAATGTACTTTAAACTCCTAAACCAGTGCCTTAGCCCCTGAGCTAATCTTCCTGGAAGTGACAGTAGCTTTTGAAGAGGTAGTATCCTGGAGCCATTTGGAAAGGAGAACTAAAGGAATATTTTAGAATAATCAACATGATAAAAAAAAAGATTCCTTATATTTTTAATGCTCTTTATGTATGAAAGGATAGCACAAGGTAAGGTTCCTAGCTTTACTGAGCAAGTATAGGAGGTTTTAAGATACAATATCACGTGCAGCCTTCACATCAGCCCTCAGAACAGGTACTGTTACTGGTCCCTTTACAGCTGCAGAAACAGAACCTTAAGGTTCAGGGATGTTAAGGCTGTCCGCCAAAGCACACTGGGAGAGCGCATCCTGGTTATGAGGAACAGTGTTCATGTCAAACAGATTTGAGTTTTAACCCTCAGGCCTTTGATTTCCTTGCCTGTAAGGTGGACTGAAATAACAATATCAAAGTCAGGGGTACTGTATGAGAATTTGTGTATTTAACACTATCATCCAGTAAGCACCCAATAAGTAATAGTCACTATTATTCTTTAACCGCAGAGTTATAACGTAGAACCCATCAATTTTCCTTCTTTATCCATCAGTTTTTTCATTATACAGTAATACTCTTCTGGAAGATGCTGAATGAAACAATTTGGAAGAAATCACAGACAGAAGTGTGGAAAACAAGACAGACAGCCCTGGCTGGTGTGGCTCAGTGGATTGAATGCTGGCCTGCAAACCTAAGGGTTGCCAGTTCGATTCCCAGTCAGGGCACATGCCTGGGTTTCGGGCCAGGTCCCCAGTAGGGGGCGCTCAAGAGGCTATCACAGATTGCTATTTCTCTCCCTCCCTTTCCCTCTGTCTAAAAATAATTTTTTAAAAGTTTAAAAAAGAAGATAGACTTAATATGCATTCATTTTTAAAATATAATATATGCACATGATTTTTTAAAATGAAATAAGAGTAGTATGGAAAATAAGCCCCCATTTCAGCCCTGATATCAATCTTCAGAGGCAATTAATAGTACAATTCCTCTGTTTTCTTCTGTATTTTGTGCATATAGAAGCCAACACGTATATAAATATGCTCTTTTTTTTACATATTGATAGCATAATAGACATAACGCTCCGTTCTTTGATGCACTTGCCTTTTATGTATTTAAACTAAGGTGTTTTTTTCTGAAGAGAAACAACCTGACAGATTGTGAGTGAAAATTTGCTATCTGCAGAGTTATGTTAGTACCGCTATGAGATATAAAACCAGGAATAAATGTAAGACGTTTAAGATCAGCAACTAGTAGCCTTTAAATCAAATTAGACAACCATTCAAAACTATAAATGCTAACTGGTTCTCATGGCTTCTAAAACAAACCAAGAGGTCATTATTGCTAAGTAGAGAAATTAAGATGATCGGCAGAAGTGCAAGGAGGATGAACCATTTTATATGCTGATGCATTTAAGGGAGTGTCGGCGCCCTGTCTTCTTAATTCAGGATTTGGGCTGCTGGTCGAAAGAAATTCACATCCCATCTTCCTGACTTCCCCCTGTAACACACTCACTTCAGTGCGATCATGACTTTCTATTTCAGGGTGCTTAAGAATCTTGGAAACTTAAGATCTCAAGGTCTAACGGGTGCCCAAGCTACGGCCCAACATAAAATCATGAATTTACTTAAAACATGATGAGATTTTTTTGTGTGTATGTAATTAATTACATGTCACAATGTATTTAATGTGTGGCCCAAGACAGCTCCTCTTCTTCCAGTGTGGCCCAGATGCCAAAGGTTGGACATCCCCTGGTCTAGAAACTTCTCCAACGAGGAAATGAGACCTCGTTTTGCTTCTGGGAAAACTTGTTTTCCAGATTTCATGTGATGGCAAATACTTGTCAAGGTTCAAGAAATTCGTGGTGTCTGTGTTCAAATTGGGAGCCAGTGGGAGCCTTAAGCCAAAAGGGTCGTTCTGAAGTCCTAATTAGAGCGAGCCTTTGTATTTGGTCGAGGAAGGGACGCCGCCATAAGACAAAACAGAATAATAAATAAAAGCAGACACGGGAATGCGCAGGAAAATGCTGCTTCTGGTTTATGTAAAACTTGTGGGCATTTGCCTGTTTAAGAGTGAGTGTTTCTCGGCTTCTTTGTTAATTCAACTAAAGCACCCCTTTTCCTGTGCCTGGAAGAGGAGAAAAGTTTTGGCTTCCAGTGATTCTCCTAGCTGACTAGGGAGCCAGGACAAGTTACTAAGAACTTTGTATTCTTTGTTTTCCTCTTTCATTTGGAAAAAGGGAGATTTAGAATGAGAGATACCTAGTTCTAAGGTGCTATCAGATCGTTTTCTTAATTTGATCAAATTATGACTTTTAAAAAAAATCCCCAAAGCCCTGGCTGGCGTAGCTCAGTGGATTGAGTGCGAACTGCGAACCAAAGCATCGCAGGTTCAATTCCCAGCCAGGGCACATGTCTGGGTTGCAAGCCACAGCCCCCAGCAACCGCACATTGATGTTTCTCTCTCTCTCTCTTTCTCCGTCCCTTCCCTCTCTAAAAATAAATAAATAAAATCTTTTTAAAAAATCCCCAAAGAATACCCATAAGGGGCAGGTGGAGATAAATTAAAGCTACAGGAAGAGTTTGCAGAGTGTAAAGCATGACACAGACATAATTATTTTGGTTGTCATGCTTTCTTCATTGACACACGTGGATCTATGGAACTAATACGTGTATTCTATAAAGTAATTATTTCATATACTTAATAATTTAATATGTTAAAGGTGATAAATGTTAAGTAAAAAAAAAAAAAAAGAATTGAATTCCTGGTTGCCCAGTAACTGTGAAATCCCTCAGCGGTCCAGCAAGAACCACATTCTTGAGACAAAATTTAGTCTTTTTGGAACATACCCTCCGGCTGTGTTCCAAAAGCTCATTTGTAAGTTAGTTGCTTACAGCTTGGAATAACAAGTGTTCTAAATGGTGGTTAGCTCCCCAAATCACAGAATCTTACCTAACCCTGTGCTGTATGACGAGCGTGCACCCACGTATTTCTATGGGAACGAAATGCTTTGTGGGTAGAAGTTCACAGTGCTGTAGCTGATTCCTCTACCCCCAAGACTTCCCTGGATAAGAAGAACTGGGCATTTAATCCTAACGGGTCTCATTACCTTCCCGGTCACTCCCATCACCCCAGCGGCCTGTCAGTTTCCCTCTCTAGTCCGTTGTGTTCTTTGTGTGAAGGTGTGTCTGATCTCAGCACCCCCGCTCCACCCTCTGCCCCCTGCCCTGATTCATGGTCCATCTGAGGGCACTGCCCATCGCCCTCATGCCTGTTGGGATTACAAACACCCTGGACAAACAAAGACCTGTTTCTCCCATGGCTGAAGATTGGGACAAAGCCGTGAGGGGCTTTGGGTGTCAGGAAGAGTTGGCCTTGAATCCAGGCTCTAGGATGCAACCCGAAGGAGGTCACTAAACACCTCCGAGCCCCATTTCACTGGTCTTGAACCAGGCTGGTGATACAGAAGTCAGAGAGCAAGCACTGTGTATGGCATCAGGTGCACGCAGCCTCTGGTCTTGGCTCTCAGTGAATGTCAGTACTCCTTTTGCTAAGGGCTCAAGTAAGAGTCCCCTACGTTTTTTAAAAAGAAGACTGCTTGAAGCTTGCCCCACACGTTTTGTTTGAGGAGTGTGAGGGGAATAAAGGACTGGTCAGATCCAGTGAAAGCTGAGATCAGAGAAGACAGACACGAAGAGGTAGAGAAAGCCGGAATGATTCCTTCCTGCTGTGAAGTGGGTGGGAGTCAGCCCCAAAGGTGGGCTGGCAGAAACCCTGGATGTTGCAACTGGGAGGGAAAGGGGGGACACTTACTCCCACGGCTTCAGGGCCATTCGTGAGCTGTGCTGATGTGCCTAATTCTTGAATTGAATTGAACCCCCCCAGAACTGGTCAAATGAGAGATTACATGCCTTATATTAAGCAGCTTCCAAGTACAACATGGTTTTGAGGTGATAAAAAAGAGTCTTTTCCTAGTAACACTGATAATTTCCCTTTCTTGATTCAAGTGATTTGCCCCAACACCTGACAGGTGAATGTGGATCCATCCCTCCAGAAAGCATCCTTTCTTTTTAAAAGCTCTTCGGTCTGTGTCATGAGACAAAGCAGCCCATTATCTAATGAAAAACTCCTACCGTTGATTAATTCTTTAACAGCTACAGCTGCTAAGTGATTGGTCTTTTTTTTTTTAACACTTTAATCTTTTTTTTTAAAGATTTTATTTATTTACTTTTAGAGAGGGGAAAGGAGAGGTAAAGAGAGGGAAAGAAATGTCAATGTGTGGTTGCCTCTCCAGCACCCCCTACTGGGGACCTGGCCCACAACCCAGGCGTGTGCCCTGACTGGGAATCGAACCGGCGGCCCTTTGGTTCACATGCCGGCACTCAATCCACGGAACCACACCAGCCAGGGCTGATTGGTCTTTTTTTATAGAATAATTTACGTGTTAGCATCTTTATCAGGATCTAACCACTAGTATATAGTGTCCAGAAAAAGTAACACTTTTTAGTGTTAAATGCTTTCTTTTTAGAAAGCATTTTCTGTCACATGCTCCATTGTTATAAACATCCCACTATGGCTAGGCTTCTGCATGCCTGGTCAGTTTCAGTCATGCCCCTTGGCCCCTCCTCCCACACCCCCAGAGTATACAAAATGCAAGAATGAGCAAATTTTTCCTGTGTTTGAATTGTGTACTATCTTGGACTAATTATTCACGCATAAGGATTTAACTGACAGTGAAACACCAAAAACCTAAATGGTTTCTTTTCCCTAAGAAGATTAAAGTGTGAGTACCAGCCTAAGGCAGAAATGTTGCAAAAAAGTGTTTTGCTAGACGGTTAATTTGCTTTTTCCATGGTAATTACGGTCAGCTCTCCACTGCTGTTCATTTTGGCATCCGCATCCATGAAAGTATGAAGGGAAATGGGTACTGGGTAGGGCAGAGGTTGGGAACCGGAGAAACGGAGAGAGGCGGACAGAGGACGGGACTCATTTTCAGTCAGAACCTAAAACTTATACTATAAGATAAAGGATAGATTTAGAAGTCTTAATTTGAGTTTCAAAAGTTCTGAATAAGTGAAAGGTACCAACGGGGTTTTTTTTTGTTTGTTTGTTTGTTTTTTTTTAAGGAACATTTATCTTAAGAGCTATGAGTAAGAAAAGGTGCTACTTGGCTTTAAGGAGATTATGCATTAATGAAGAGATAAAAATAGAAACGTCTAAAAAGTTAATGAAAAATTAGTTTCTCATAACTGTTCATATATATGTAGACATTAATTTCCAGAGAAATAATGTGTATATTTAAATTCTTTAATCCATATCTTACATCAGGGAGAATCAAACTCGTGAGCATCCCATTCAAAACAAATGAGCAGTTAGACCCTCTGCAGATCTATTTCTGCCTACAGTGCCTTATCCATATAACAAATTCAGCTGAGGAAATTTTAAATATCTTAATTGGCTTATCTATTTTATTAAAGATTATATTCATTTATTTTTCAAGAAAAGGGAAGGGGGAGGGAGAAAGAGAGGGAGAGAAACATTGACGGGTTGCCACAGGAACATGCCCTGACCTGGGACCAAACGCTCAACCCAGGCATGCGCCCTGATAGGGAATGCAACCAGCGACCTTTTGCTTTGTGGAAAGTTGTCCACCCAACTGAGCCACACCAGTCAGGGCAGGCCTTAAGGGTTTATTCGGTAATTCATGAATCAGGCAGCACCCCATCTAGCAGACAGAAAGGAACTCTGAGGAGGTCTACAAAATGAAAAACCTTTACTAGCAAAAAGCATATTGGTTGTGGCAATGTGACTTTCCTAGGGGATGACAAGGGTGGATGGGGCAGATGACCACCTCACTAGTGCTGATCAGGTGATTTCCTGATTGACAGGTTTGAGATTCCATTTCTGGGAAAGCGGAAACTGTAATTAGGTTAATTCTTGGTTTGGTGATGTGAGGCTTAGCATAAGTGACTCCATTTTGTTTTTAACAGCCTTCTATTCTAATAGCTTTAAACATTAAACTGTCAAGCTGTCCTGCATCAGTGTCACCACCTGGTAGCAAAGATGGGGAACTCTGATCTAACATGTCTTTACAGCTAACTTTTTTCCTCCACCCTAAAGAGGATTGCAATTTTGTTGATTACAGCCCAATTAACATGTCAGTTAGAAATGCATTTTGCTGCAAGTAATAAAACATCTGACCAACTGTATCTTAACCACATAAGGGCTGATGGGTTTTGGATAACAAGAGGTCTGTAAACAGTAGAGAGCTAAGGAAGAGTCCCATGATGCCATCAGGGATCTGCTGTGTCATCCTTAGTGAGTGACCTGTGACCTCGTGGTTCCACGATGACTGCTGCCCCTCTAGCAGAAAAAAGCGGAAAGGATTTTCTCCTTTGCAGGCACTTTGTTTTTCGGTTTGGAAAAGTAGACCCTTTCTTACAGCTGTCTTACTCAAACATTGGCTCAAACTGTGCCCACATGGCCGCCCCTGGCTGGATACAAGTCCTGAGATCCTACAGCCTTTGTAGTTGAGAAGGGCCAGGGAAAAAGAATTTAAAAATGGTGTTGAGTACCAACCCTGGAGAATCAGCCACAATTAAATACACCTGAGTCATCTTTCTGGCTGATAAGCGTTCTGTGTAGTTTACCTTTTTTCTTTTATTGCAACCTCTTTATATTTTGGGAAGGTCTGGATATCTCCGTTATGTGTGTTTCAAAAAAGGAGTCCAAGCTCAGACTTCAAGGAGTAAGCAAGAGAATCATTAGTGATTCACCGTTAGCAGTGGGGAATATTATTTGAAGAAAACTCAGATGGAAGATCAGTGTCAGCCACAGCTTCAACACAGTAAAAGTAGAGCGGTTCCTTTATGAATGGAATTCAATTCAAACCACGTTTAGTGAGCACCGACACTTTTTGCCCTAGGTAGGATAGGCACAATACAGTTTCCTCAGAGGTACTCATTTTTTTTATCTCATCTTCTCTTCCTATAAGTTTGAAAAGTAAGGCTGCTTCTAATTAGCTGGATCATTCCTTTTTATCAGTATTGCTGTAGATTTTATTGTTTATTATTTAAATTAACCTTAAATAAACTTTTGCGGGCTAACTTAGAAATTAACCACTAGTTTCATAAATAACCTGGCTTATATGGAGAATTTTTCAATTCATTAACCCTAAAAATATACATTGGAATACAACTCACACCATGTTGGAAGCTACTGGGTTGGGTTTTTTTTTTAAGATTGTATTTATTTATTTTTAGAGAGAGGGGAAGGGAGAGAGAGAGTGCCAACCTGCGAACGAAAGGGTCGCTGATTCAATTCCCAGTCAGGGCACATGCCTGGGATAGGGCCAGGTCCCCAGTAGGGGGTGCATGAGAGGCAACCCACACATGGATGTTCCTCTCCCTCTCTTTCTCCCTCCCCTCCCCTCTCTCTAAAAATACATAAAATCTTTTAAAAACAGTGTTTTAAAAATTTACTGCAGCTTTGGACATTTCTCATATCAGCATCATGTTTTCTGTGTGGATATTGCTTGGCCCATCACAAACACCCAGGACACATGGACTGATTTTGTGTGCCTGGATATTTTATCTTTTTGTTTTCCCCTATTTTGTTTTTGAAGCCTGAATCTTTCATCCCTGAGCTTAGTACACATTGAGGCCCATGATAGGTGCTTAGAGAAATATTAACTGATAGTTCTTAAATGTACACATAATTTCCACTTAATGAAATGTAGTCATTCAATTGATGAGGGGTTTGGGTTCAGTCTTCCCATCCATTTCCTCTCCTGGAAAAGTAAGTATATGAAGGGCAGTATTTTTGGTGGCACAGTCATGTAGCTTGATTGTGTTAGTAAAAGGTGGAGTCCAGAGAATTAATAGCTGGAAATTTTTGTGCAAACCCAGTGAGCACTTTTTCCATAGAGTAATTGGAGTGAAATCCAGATAATAGCCAGTTATTGGAGGAACTCCACAGTAAGCGCTTTTCAAGGGCCAGAAAAGGAGTGTAAATGTAAAGTTTGGGGGACAATAAGGAAGTGGTCAGACCGAGGCTGGAGTCTAAAAAGAAATGCCTCCTGGGGCCAAGTTGGCCATTTAAATACTGAAGATAGATGGGTGGGAACTGGGGCAACTTGAAAAGCCTCTGTGAGCTCCAAAGGGACCTCAGCTTTTTCCCATTGTCCTTTGAGACTTTTAACTATTGGCAAATCATCCCACAATTTGAAATACCCTCCAGTGAGCCAAAACCAATCAAACAAACAAAAACAAAAAGGCAGTCTGCAGGCTCCATTCAGCCGGTTTGGGACCTCTCGCGCTGTGGTTACCAGAGAAATAATGGAAAGAGATCAGAGTTTGGGGAGAAACATCATATGTTGAAATCTTTGGAGATAAGGGCGGAGAAATAAGTAAACTGAGAAGGCGAGGCCCAGGTAGGAATGCTGGGATTTCGGGAAATCTGGTTGAGTTGTTCTAAAACTGGAAACTAACAAAGATGAGGCTGGCGTGAAAGGCCACGAGGAAATTCACAGCTATGTATTTTCATCATTCAAGTAGCTTTCCCACAAATTCCCCTGTGAGAAGGGACGATGGATTTAAAATAGGTAGTGTCAACTATATTACAAAGAAAGTATGCCTTTCCAATGTAAAAAAAAAAAATTAAGGCACAAATTTTTTTTAAAAAATTGTGAATTTGGTTATATGAAAAGCTATCCACAGGTATTTGATCATTTCAAATGTCTCACCTTTATGATAAGGAGTAAAAATTAATTGAGCTAGCTGTCTCTGCCCTAGAGAATCTGGGATGTGTGTTCCCTTCTGAAGAGGGGTGGGGGAGGTGAAGACCAGCTAATTAATGAAGTGTAAAGGAGCATTGACGGGGACTGGGCCGAGTTTCTAAGTTTGTGTAGTTCTGCCCGTGGTCAAGTGGCTTTTTTAAGCGGCGATGAACACGGAAGAGCAGTGTCGGAACTTTCTGAATCAAAGACAGGAAATCCTATCATTCGTCCCTGTCACGAGAGTGGACTGCGTGACTGTAAGTTTCGTGTCAAGAGGGAGATTAGAAGGCAAGAGCATTGGCTTGATTTGGCGTGGTTATAATTGGAGCTTGAAGAAGACAAGTAAGGCTGCTCAGAGATTGAGGCCCGATTTAGTGAGCTCACTGATTGATAAGGGCGGCACAGAAGGGTAGAAGAGGTTTTGCAGTGAGCTGGTAGAAAGAGAAGAGGCAGGCTGAATACGCAGTTTGGGAGGAGGGAGTGAAGTGGAGGATTTTGCAGTGCATACCTATGTGGCGGCACTTCATCTTGCTGTTGTCAGTGCCTCATCTCACTCCCAAGCTTAGCTGCGCCAGATACTCCTGTGTCTGGTGCAGGTTCTGAGGTAAACCTCCAGCCTTCCAGGGTGAAGGAGGAGGTGGCTAGCTAAGGTGCTCGGCTGTGTGGAGTGCTGGAGAAGATGTTTAGTGCTCTGAAGACTTGCAACCAGCCCTGGCCTGCTGTCCAGCTGGTTCTAGCATCCTCCCGTGCACCAGAAGGATGTGGGTCTGACCCCCAGGTGAGAGTGTGGTAGGGGAACCAACCAATGGATGGATCGATTTCTCTCTCTCTCTCTCTCTCTCTCCCCCTCTCTCTCCCTCCGTCCCTCCTCCCTCTAAAATCCATAAACATATCCTTGGGTGAGACTTAAAAACAGTCTTGCAACCAGTCCTGGGATGTTTTCAGCCACGTTACAGCCTTCAGGGGAACCCCGGGGGGCCTCTAAGTCCTGTGACTTCTCTGTTCTGTGCATCGGCATACTTGACAGGCGCCCTTCTCCCCACCTTCCCCCTCTTGCCCGCACATTAATTTAGGCCTGGGCTTTGTCTGGTACCCGAAATCAGTTACCACCAGATCATTTTCCAAGCTTCCAAGATGCTGGAGCTCTGTCTGTTCTCCTCTCCTCTCCAGCTTTCTCTCTTTTTTTGAAGGGTAGATGTTATTTTTAATTCTTTTGCTGTCATCCTAGTAGAGGTTCAGGAATAAGGAGAGATAAACAAGTCTGTTCCATCTGCCATGTCTAACTAGTAAGTCTCAAGACCTAAGTCCTTAACGTGATGCAATGGGCCTCTCCCTGCCCACCTCTCAGGGCTAAGCTGGGGCCATTCCTCCCCCTTGCTCTCTGTGATTCCAGCACTGTGGACCTTCATAGGATTCTTAATGGTCCACACTCTTTTCTGCTGAAGAGCCTCTTTTGCGTGTGCTGACCTTTATCCTGCTGTGCCCTTCCCACTCCTCACCTGGCTAATTCCCATCACCCTTCAGTCCTTGGCTTGAACTTCGCTTTCTCAGACGCCTGCCTGCCTGCTGAGTAGGTATCAAAAGGATAGATGGGATGGAAGGATTATTGATAGATGGATGTCTTTTAAAATGCTATAAAGCAGTTTTGGCTACTTTAGTGGGCAAAAGTAGGCAAACTTTTTTTTTTTTTTTTTTGGTGGGCAGGTTTTTGAGAATTAGAGCCAAATCCTTTCTGATTTGAAACTTAAGGAAGGGGAACGTGGCATGACAATGTCCGTGTGAGTCAACTCCGCCTTACCTGGGGAAGCTTCCTGGCCCCAGAAATGGTATTTAAAATACACAGTCCCCCACCCCACCCAGAAACTTGACATTGACTATTGGTTACAGAAGCTGCTTTTTCAATAAACCTTTTTACCAGAGCAAAACCAATTTGAATTTCAACTCTTTCAGATAACAGTGTTGCTAAGAAATAGAGAGATTCTGCTGAGGAAGGCCAAGCAAGAGGAGGGAGCCAGAAAGGCCTTGGACAACCCATAGTCGGGGCGTTCTGCTGGCCTTTATTCCACCGCTGAACTTTCCAATGTTTTATCTTTGGTTTATAACCTGTTCCTCTCTTGCAGAACTGAGTCTTCCATGTTTGTGGCTCACTGATTACTTCATTTCTCTTCTTTTTCTTTTTTTAGAAGGATTCTAATTCTAGAGTCACTGGTAGCAAATAAATAATGCCATTTCCCATCTGCAAACATAACTTGATAGTAATTATAAATGCTCAGAGTTGGCTTTTTGCCATTCGTGCAGGTATGAATGTGTAATTCGTATTTATCTCTGAGTAGGTTTAGTTTTCCCCATCTAACTAAAACTATGTTGATGATAAGATTTTAATGAGTTCAGATTTTAAAAGGCCTCATATATATCTAAAAAATTATAGGCCAAATATAATGTGTTTGTGTACCTCTTCTCTGGCTAATTTTGTGGGTTTTTTTTAAAGATTATATTTATTTATTTTTAGAGAAAATTATATAAAGATTATATTTATTTTTAGAGGGAAAGAGAAAGGGAGAGAAACAGTAATGAAAGGGCAAGAGGGAGGGAAAGTGAGCTATACCTCTGGCTAATTTTTTTAAAAGATTTTAGTTATTTATATTTAGGGAAAAGGGAGGGAATAAGAGAGAGAAGCATCCATGTGTGGTTGCCTCTCGAGTGCCCCCTGCTAGGGACCTGGCCAGCAACCCAGGCATGTGTCCTGCCTGGGAATCGAACCTGTGACCCTTTGGTTTTGCACTCTGGCACTCGATCCACTGAGTCACACCAGCCAGGGCAACCTCTGGCTAATTCTTTAAACGGTGTTCCAGAGCCCTGGCTGGTGTGGCTCAGTGGATTGAGCACCAGCCTGTGAACCAAAGGGTTGCCAATTCGATTCCCAGGCAGGGCACATGCCTGGGTTGCAGGCTAGGTCCCCAGTAGGGGGCGTGTGAGAGGCAACCACACATGGATGTTTCTCTCCTTCTCTTTCTCCGTTCCTTCCCCCCTCTCTAAAACTGAATAAATACAATTAAAAGAGTTCTCCAGGAACCTTTCCTGTTCTTAAGGAGTTCTTGAAGAGTTCACAATAATTCTACATTTTACTCTAAAATTTCTGAAAGAACATCTTGGTTGAATTTGCTTTCAAGCCAGACTTGGTTTAAATTACTCAGTTTATCTCAAGCCTCATTAAGACCCATGGTTCTTCTCTGTGCTAGTGAGTTTGAGCTGCTAAGAATAATACTTGCGGTCCTGGCTGGCATAGCTCAGTGGATTGAGCGCGGACTGCGAACCAGGCATCGCAGGTTCGATTCCCAGTCAGGGCACATGCCTAGGTTGCAGGCCATGTCCTCCAGCAACCGCACATTGATGTTTCTCTCTCTCTCTCTCCCTCTCCTCTCTAAAAATAAATAAATAAAATCTTTAAAAAAAAAAAAAGAAGAATACTCGCCATGTGGAGAGTCCATTAGAACCCCATAGAAAGAGTGAGGCTAGGGAATTAGAGATGTATTAGTATATTTCAAAATCTGCCACTTTCCTATAATAGAAGGGGTGTGGAGCGAGACTGCCTTGTTTTGGCTTATTTGGAAAAGTTGGAAAATTATTAAAATAGACATGCAGTAGTAGTTTAATGCACATTGTATGCCAGGCACTGAAAGTTGGAACTGTATCAAAACAATATCATACTTCCTCTACATTTTATTTTTGACTCATGATCACCTGCATGATTTGGATCACATTTCTTCTGTGTAATGGCGTCGGTAGGAAGAAACAAAGACCACACCACTAATTTATCTGTTGGAATAATCTTTAGCCATCCAGCTCTTTCCACTCATTAAGTTTATGAGTTCATTATCGTTCTTTTTACCTAATATATAAACACAGTGAAACTCTGGGCCTTTCCAAGTAGTCTCTACAAGCCATTGGAAAGCTGGGCTGAAATATCCTTTGCTTTAAAATCTAGACCTCAGCGTAGTCATAGATAGCAGTATTTTTGAAGTGTGATTTACAAGCAAAAGCCAGCTGTAAAATTGGAACGAAGGGGCTTAGTGTTTTATTCCTCCAATATTTTCCAAAGTTTCCCAGGAGTTTAAAAAAATGCTGAGGCATTTTTCACTATTTTTGCAAGAACATACCCAATACGCGACGACTTGTGACTCGAAGGTGATCGGGTCATTTCTCTTTTTCTGGTGATTTGACACCTTCCCCAGTACCTTCCACAGAATGGAAGTAAAACTTAAAAAAAAACAGAAATCTTTACCAGAATCAAGAGAAAGTCATAGGCTAAACAAAGTGGGGGAAACCCTGTTCTGCGTTTTGTGCGTGAAACTAAAAGCCAGATGAACCAGCCCTGCAGTAGCTAGCTCACCAGAGAGGGTAGATCTAGGCTTGGTATTTGCCCGTGTTCCTGAAATTTCTAGATTTCTCTATTTTTAGACCAGCACCAGCCCTGGATGAAATACTTCAAGCCATTAAGAGGAGTGTATAGTTCAGCATTTTTATCCTTCTGAAGTATGCTTTCTATCAGCTGCCATGGCAACATTGTGTAACTCCTTTCTTGGATAGTCTCACTCCCCAAGTTCCGGTTGTGAGACTAGTGAGCTCATTACAACTTGGATCAGAGTCCTGGACCGGCAGCTCCCCGGGGCTGGGTGGGAAGCGGAGGGCAGCCTCCCACACGGGATGGGGGTGGGGGTGGGGAAAGGGGTGCTTTAGCCTTATTCTGCATGCATAGTTTAGCTACAAGGTCAGCTCCAGCCTCATCCCAGGACAATGGCGCATTGTGCGAAGCTGTGCCACATCGTGAGGTTTCTGTGTGCATCCTACACACTTTCACAAGGCAGGGACTTGTCTCTTCCAGCTGTAAACCAGAGGGAGTGGTGTTCGAGATTCCGAGCAATGCATGCAGACTCAAACGACACAGATGGTTAACTCTCTGGAGTGGGGACTCCATGACACCAGAGGTCCGCCGTTGCGATTCACTGACGGTTACTGGATATCAATTTGTATGGCTTCTGGTGCGGTTTGAGGAAAGCTAAGCACATTTCCTGCTGCTTTTTTTTTTTTCCTGATATCCCTGAATTACTGGTCGAGAGCTAGTTGGACTCTCTCGCATAGAAAATTCATGGCAAAAGGCTTGTTCTCGGTGGTGGGTCAGAGATAGGCTGGAAAGGGTGTCAGGGAAGATTAACTTGGGGCAGAATGTGCCACAGTTAGAAGGATTTGGAAGGGGAGAAAGTTTGAACTGCTTCGGGGAAGCTGAGAGCCCTGCTAGAGAAGGAATGTTCCAGATGCTTGTCTCTGATAGTATTCCACTGTGCACCACACCCCAAAAGAATCTGATCGTCCCTGCCTCTCCCCCTTGGATCTGTGGCTGCTGGAATTTGCCAGTTCTTGATATGAACTGTGAGATTTGGATAGAGCTCCCGCGGCCTCATTTAGACCATTTGTTCTGAATTCTGAATAGAACCAGGAAAACTGGAAAGGGGAGAGGAATTGGGGGCATGAGAGAGAGATTAGTGTACGAAGGAAGGAGCATATAGTAGGAAACTAGGCTGACGAGTTAAGAGGCAGTTGAAAAGGAGGATTAGAAAGAAAGGGAAAGAGAAGAGAAAGTTTTTGCCAGTATCATCTGCCAAGACGTTTGATTGGCACGTAGTCCACGCTGCACACTTCCGTGTAAGTAAATGAATGGAAGGAAATTTGGAGTCGGAGGCCTAGTCCCTGGAATAAGGGGAAAGTGAACTGTCCTGGATTAGAAGTGCAATTCTCTGATTATTTTACAAAGAGCCAAAGGGGCTCGTTTATGACCGTGCGTGAAGGAACACTGCCCTCGCAAGCATAGCGGAAGTATGATCCGAGGTGCTGAAGGGTGTTAACACCATTCTGGGGAGGAGGACAGCGGTTGGTTTCCCACGGATTAGTGCCACAAGACAACTCATTCCACGAGTTAGCCGAGACCACCCAAGAAGATGAGCACTAATGCCTGGAGCAGGGGAGTCAGAGGAAGAACGGCGATTCTTGAGAGAGAAGGAATGAAGGATGATCAGAGGGACCCTGGGAAACCGACTTCAACTCCCCAGAGAACTTCTCACCTAGAAGGTCCGGGGAGAAGTGAATTCACTTTAAGGGGAAGGACTCTGCAGTCTTTCAAGATACTTCTACTCACTTTTAATGTATTGAAGAACTTTTGTTGGTATTTATCCTAAACAGGAGACCCACGAATATATTCCAGGGGAGGAGTTTTTGTTCTAAATGACTATAAGGGTCATTCAATAATCTCCTAAATGCCCACAGAATGGAATGGAGAAAGATACAATCACAAAAGATAGGACAGATCTGTACAGAAGTTACGCTTGAACATTTTTACATGGAACAAGAAACATTATGAAAATGTACAAGTTAAGGCTCAGCTGCACTAGAAGGGCCACATGAATCACCTGAGATCTTGTTAAAATGTTGGTTCTGATTTATAGACCCGGGTAGGGCCTGAGATTCTGCATTCCTAACAAGCTCCAAAGACACACTGGTGCCGTTGGGCCTCTGTCACAGTTTGGGTTACAAGGACCCACGAGGTTACAAGGTTCTAGTTGGTGGGTGTTGATAGCCACCCATGGTTAGGCACGGGTTGGGCCTGTCCTCTCATCCACGTTGGCTACGAGCTTGTCATGCCAGCAAGTCTCCGAACAAACTCTGTCACCCATGAACATTTAGTAGCTCCCAGGCACAGGACGATCTTCAAACTCATGCCAAAGGCACAACAGAGTCCGTCAGAGTGCTGCCTTCTTGCCTCACAATCCATAACTCAAACCTCTTGCCTTGCAATCCATACCTCTAACCACAGGCGTCTCACTCAGTGGTTCTCAAAGTGTGTTCCCCGGAACAGCAGCATCAGCATCACCTGGAAACTTGTTAGAGAGGCGGGTTCCAGACCTAAGGCAGATCCCGGAGGGGGCCTAGGAGGCTGCATTTTTAATACTCCTCCAGGCCACTCTGCTAGAAGATTCAGGTTGGAGAACCACCGCTGTGACAGCAGGATTCTGTTAGCCATCTAATTGAACTCGGATACCCAAGAATCCGGTGAACCACCGCTGGACACTTTGGACTCCGAGCCAGGGCACCGTTTCTAAAGGGGGGACCTGCTAGCTTGTTTTCACACCCTATTAATGTGAGGGCAGGACGTGTTTCTGAGCCTTTTTGGATAGTCCTCCCATTTTGCAAACCAGTAAGATCACCCGTGCAAGCCCATCTAACATTAATTAGGATAATTAATGAAACCCCTGGTGTCATAGATGCTAAATATAGCTGAAACACTTACAGTGACCGCCTCTGGAGTGAGGCCTTTTGATTAATTGCTAGCCAACCACCCCTGGAGTGTGCATTCTTGATTAAGACAACTGACCGCCTCTGCAGTGTCACTTAAGCTAACACATACATACATCATACTGTATGTATTGTCCGCACAAAGGGTTTTTCTTCACACTTTTAAAATCTGCTTCATTAAGGCATCATGTAAACACGATCACACGCACCCATTCTAAAGGACAGTTTCAGTGCAGCCAGGTGTATACACTCTTGGCAGAAGATACTGATCCTCCTCGCCCGTTCCACTGGGGTCTGTAGCTAGTCACCTCCACGCGGATCCAGATGTGGAGCGTTTCGGACAAGATCGGGCACGTGCAGGGTGGTATGGCCATGGACAAGATATGTAACATTTCAGTCACCCCAAAAAACACCCTTGTGTCCCTTGGGGTCAGTTCCCCACCCCCAAACCACCCCAGGCTACCATCTATCTGCCTTCTATCACTGTAGGGGAGATCTGCCTGTTCTAGAATGTCACGTAAAGAGAATCACACAGTGGTCATTCTTCGTGCTTGGCTCCTTTTACGCAGCGTTACGTTTTTCCGCTCAGTTCACACTGTCGCATTATTAGTGGTTAGTGCCTTTGTATTTCCGAGTAGCATCCCATTATATGACTGTACTGCAGTTCGTTCATTCCTTCTTCTATTGGTTTGTTGCCAGTTTAGGGCCATCATGGACATTCACGCACACATCTTTTTGTGGGCGTGGTTTTTTTTCTTTTGAGTAAATATCTGGGAGTAGAATAGTTGGGTTATAAGACAGATGTATGTTTAATTTCATAACACATTGCTAAACTGGTTTTCCAAAGTAGTCATACTGTGTTCCCTTCCCACCAGCCGTGTGTGAGTGTTCCGGTTGCTCCGCATCCTTGCTAACATTTAGTGTTGTCAGTGATTTTTTTTTTAATTTTTACCCTGAATATTTTAAAGTAAAGCACAGGCACTGTTTTTTCTTCCCCCTGATCTTAATTCAGGTTTTTATAGTTGATCTCTGCAAATGCCATCAAGCTAATAATGGTGACCCAAGTGACTTGGATATGGAGTAGATTATTCCCCTTTCCTGACCCGCAATTAAAATTTTTCTAAATTTAGTTTTAGAGGGGAAGGGAGGGAGAATAAGAGGAAAACATCAATGTGTCGTTGCCTCTCGAGCGCCCCCTACTGGGGACCTGACCCGCAACCCAGGCATATGCCTTGTCTGGGAATTGAACCAGCGACCCTTTCCTTCCCAGACCAGCACTCAGCCCACTGAACCACACCAGCCAGGGCTCCTCAGCCCCCATTAAAATCAGTTTTGTGGGTACCACTAGAATATGGCAGTTAGTCGTGTTTGCCAATATGTTTTTTTTGTTTCTTTTATTCTTTTCATTCATTCTTTCAGTGTGTTAATCAGTCCCCTAGCTGTGTTAGACCTACCTTTTTACAGAGCACTCAGATATTAAGTTACTGGGAAATATGACAAGTGGGAGACAGGGCTCTTGTTTTCAAGGAGGGTTTTGGAGCTGGGCTCCTGAAACAGAAATGCACAGAAACTCTAGAAAAGACATATCACTCAGAGTGTATTGAGGCTTGCATAGACTTGAGTAAGGGGTGTCATCTAAATATAGCTTTCTGCCAGGTAAGGTGAGTTGGAGTGTGATAGGCAGGTGACTAGAGAAACCACAGTAGCAGAAATTGTTGTGTTGTTAATCTGTGCTAAATACCGGAATGATTGCACCTGAGAACCTAAACTAAATATTTATTTTAGTCCCAATTATATTTGAAAATACATCTCTCACACACACACACATATGTTGCGTAAGAAAGCCTCCAAATGTCAGCAGTGCATATGGATTCTTTGTTCACCTGATGTTATATTTTCCTGTAATTTCTAAGTTTTCCACAGCGAACATATTTCACTTTCATAATCAGACAAAATTGTTATATTGCCACTTGATTTTTGCTTAGCTCTAATAGCTGTTTCCATAACATATTCCTTGTTCTCTTTAATCTTGTGTAGCAAAGATTCATTATGATCGAACCAAGATTACACTCTGGAGAAAAAATAAAATGCCTGTCCTTCTTTCCCCTCTCGGGAGCAAGGATGACATGCATGGCCTGCAGACTGTGCCACGCTAGTCTTTCATAAAACTTAGGTGTTTTGATTATCAAAGAGGAAAAAAAGATGTTTTCATTCATCTCCCCATATTGACAGATTTTTATATCCCCAAACTTGGGGCATATGCAAGAGGTCTTAGTCCTCGCATATTTTGGTCATTGTGACCGTTGTTGGCCAATCACGGTGTGTTTTCATCTGTGCTTTCTGGTGAAATAACCAGTCACCTCTGTTTCCCCCTTTTCCTTCCAGCTGACCTGAACAACGTCAGGTTCTCAGCTTACAGGACCGCCATGAAGCTCCGAAGACTGCAGAAGGCTCTTTGCTGTGAGTATTAACCACTTCTTGAAGTACCTGGTACTTGTCCTTCGCTGTAAAAAAACAAAAAGTGGGTCCAGGGTATTTTCACTGGGAAGGAAGAAGTAGCTGTGATTAGTCCATTTGTAACATAGAATTCATTTTGTGAAAGTATCTTTGGCCTAATGTTCCCCTAGACTTAATTTTCTATTGTATCGAATCATTCCTATCACCATTCCTCAGCAACTGCTATTAAATCATGAAAAGATTGATTATTTTTATTTCCCAACTAATGTCGTTGGCATCCGGAATTATCTTTGTGAAACTTGAATTATCTCCTCTTGTTGCAGTGTATTTATTATTAGAGGTATGAGTATTCGATTGTATTATCTAAAGCAAAGTACACTTACGCATGTTGTTTTTTTAGCTCGAATGCTAATTAACATTCAGATAAACATTGTGGTAGAAGGAAAATGACAGGATTGTTTTTCTGCTTTCGGTAAATACTGCACGTCGACAGGAAAATCCTGAATGGTCATACACCTTTTCCTTTTCATCAGAAAGTTTATGTAACTGTCTTCAGCAATGTGCATTACAGTCTAATATTGACTGCTCACGGATGTGGATGACACGGCCGTGAAAGAGACAGGCACAGTCCCTACCCTGACGCAACTTAGTCTAATGAGGGATAGGCAGGGTGTCCCTAGGATGGAGACATGGGTAAATGTATATACGATCATCAAAGAATCTACAATCTTAAAAAAAAAAAATACTACCAACCTTTATGAGCACGCTGAAAAAAGGTGAGGTGACAATGCCAAAGTCATGCATTTAGTCATGTGATAGTAGAAGAATGGGCTGCCGTGAGATCAGGCAGCTGTTGGGAGGCGGGGGTAGGGGAAGGTGCAGTTCAGAGGTTTGCTTGTAGAGATGACATCTTAAGCTACATGAGTGCAGAAACGTACATAGAGCTCACGCTCAGAAGAGCGTCCCAGTTGGAAGAGCGTGCGCTGGGTCACAGAGCCCAGGGGCGTATCCAGGAACCAGAAGTACTTCCGCGTGGTTAATGCACAGAGTTCCGAGAGGGGCTATAGTGACAGACAGGGTCTGGCAGAGGTAGCTGCTGCTTGAGTGTGATTGGTGGGGTAACAAGTATGGGTGCCATCATTTATAGTTTTAATTTGAACACTCCACCTAAAATGTCATGTGGTGTGCTTGAGTGTGACAGTGTTATGTTACAGAATGACATGCGTATGATTGTGCAGTAAAAGATTTTTTAGTAAAAAGGGGCGTTACTTGTGCCAGATCCTGTATTTGGCTGCCAAGAAAAACAGGCAGATTGTGAAAGGCTTTTTAATCAATTAAAGTATTTAGAGGTCATTGGCGAGCTGTGTGAGGGAGAGGACATGATGGGGTTTTCATTTACAAAGATCATCTTGGCTGTGAAATAGGGCATGGAATGCGGCGGGGTATGGGGAGGCGGTTACAACGGACAGGACAGACCTGTCGAGAAGTTTCAGTGATCTAAACCAGGAACATGGTGGCCTGAACTGGCAAAGTGGGGCTGCGGCTAAGTGGGGAGAATTGAGAGATACTTACTTTGTGTTGCGTGAGGGGGAATCAAGGAAACACTAGGTGCTCAGCTGGGGTGAATGGTAGACTTGCCCAATTGAGTTGAACCCAATGCCTTGGCAGTCAGGAGAAATAGGCAAGTTATACTTAGAATTTATTAGCATGTAGATGCTCAGGTAGCATGTGGATAAGAAGAAAGAGTATTTAGGACAGAGGGGGCTACCAAGGAATGACCAGGCAGAGTGAGGGCAAATACAAAGAGGTTAAGGACTGCTAACCACACAGGAAGTCGGCACAAAGTCACCCAGCGGAAGTGTCCATCTGGGGTATGTTAACTTTGGTGAGATTTTAGAGGCACTGTGGAGGTGGCGAAGTGGGCTTAAAAGTAAATCCAAAAGTGGGGATGTAAAGATGGCTGGTGTGTTCAATTCTTGGAGACATTTAGTTGTGAAGGGGAGGGCAGAGGGCTGGTAGTTCATTGACAGGGGCTGAGGTGTGAATAAGAGACACTTGAGTATTTCAGTGAGGTTGAGAAGAGGGGACAAGATTGAGATTATTGACTCAAGAGAAACTAAGAAACAGTGCGAGTGCTCAGAGGGTAGGGGCAGGTACTCTGGAGTCCGAGGGAATGACGGCCACCTTGCCCCCACTGTGATGCGTGGGGCTGGGGGAGGGGCTTGTGTGGAGAGCAGGTAACTAAGGAGAGCTGATGGCAGGAAGGCAAGGGATACCTAAGTAGAGGTTTCTGTTTTCTGCGTGATGATGGAAGAGACTTCTATGCTGCCGTTAGCCATGGGAGGTAATGAAGTTGAGACTGGGCTTATCTTCATGGAGAACAAGAGAAAGAGGGCTAATGTGAGGTTTGCAGCACCATGGACCCCAGAGTCGGCCGAGCACCCCAAGGTGCTGGGCTGTGGTATTTGCTGCAGGCACACTCAGCAGCCGGGAGCTCCGTTGTTCTGCCCTAGGGTGGGCAGAGGACAGCTGGGCAAGAGAAATACAGATTTGGACAAAAGAAGGGGTAGCTAGTTAAAGTGGTGTCTGTTGAGTCCGTTTGGGTAGGAGACGCTGTGAATTCTAATGGGCCTGCTCATTATGAAGTAGAGAGATCAAGAACCTGGCTGCTCAGGGAGGTGGAGCAAGAATTAGTGCGGAAAGTAATCGGAAGGCTAAGAAGCTGTGGTCGGAGAGTAGCAGCGTAGCTAGCCATTATTTCAGAAGCGGAGCCATTCCCGTTGATTAGGTTAGGAGATGATCATTTGAGTAGGTGGCACCGGTGGACCAGAAGTGAATTTCCATGGAGATGAAATAGTTAAGGAACTGAGAGGCTAGAGTGACGCCTGAGTCATCCATGCCAGTGTTGAAATCATCCAGCTTTGGGGCCACACTGCGGGAGAGAGAAGGACTGTGACCCCTGGCTGGCAAGTCTCCAGGGTCTGACCAGGGGTCTGTGGAAGTGAGCAATAAGATGGTCAAGGAGGGTTGCTGGCATGTGCTTTTTAAAATGGCAATGGAGCCCTGAGTGGTGTGGTTCAGTGGATTGAATGCCAGCCTGCAAACCAGGGGGTCACCGGTTCAATTCCCAGTCAGGGCACATGCCTGGGTTGCTGGCCAGGTCCCCAGTAGGGGGCGTGGGAGGGGCAACCACACATTGATGTTTCTCTTCCTTTCTTTCTCCCTCCCTTCCCCTCTCTCTAAAAATAAGTAAGTGAAATCTTTTAAAAACTAAAAATAAATAAAGTGGAGTTGGAGAGGAAACCTCCTAGCAGTGGATTTGTTTGGAAGGAGAAAGTAGGCTTTTCCTCTTCATCTTGGTTTCTCTGATACTTAGCACACAGCCTAGCACAGAGCAGGGTTGAATATGTTTTCATGGAATGGATGCATGACTGAAAGTAAATTTAGGTTTTTATTTCTTTAGCTCCTAGTCTGAAGTTATCATTTTTTCAGGTATATAGCTGCCAAGTTTAAGTGGTTTTAAAGGGCTCCCCAGGCCTAGGATTTCCTCAGGGACCTGTTATAACGTAACCAGAGCTGGAAAGAGGCAGCTTAGGGTGGGGCGGAATCAGAGGGCTGGACGGAGAGAGTCTTCTGCCTCTTTTTCTTCTTCTGTCCCTGCCCCATCCCAGAGATACCTGCTTTCCATTGATAACGGGGTCATTAGGAACTGCCTATTGTAAAGGGCTATCGGATGTAGTCTATTCCCAAGAGATCCCTAAAAGTTCAAAAGCCATCATCAGCTGACCCAAGTTATACTATGAAAACAGCCCAGAAATAGACTAGATTGGAAAACCTTACAAAGACTATGCTTTTCCATCAAGTTCCTCTTGACCTTGGATCTAGGCATTATTCAGTTCTCCTGTGAAAAAATTCTTGTGTTCACATGCGTGTCTCCTTGTCTCTCATTTCAGTTTATTTTGAAACTTCCAATAAACATTGTAGAAATAGGGCTATTTGCTATCATTAAAAAATTTTTGACCATTTGAGGTTATAACCTTGTAATAAAGTTAAGCTGTGGATGTAGGATTTCCACATTTAAATGTATTTGAAATTCTCAGCATTTCTGTTCTGAGAATGACTTTTTTCAGATTCGAAAAAGACTTAGGTCTAATGACATTAGGAGGGTGTATTAACTTACATTAAGTACTGGATTCACAAGAATGGTAAGGAGAGTTCCACATCAAGTATGAATATAGAATGAGGAGTTGACCAATCCTTTTATGATTGAAAACATGTGTGCTCTCATGACTTAACGAACTACTCAATAGATGATTTAAGAAATCCCTCTTCATTTCATATTTGCTTAGGTTTCTCTTCGGGCCTTCTTTGTCATTTTTGTGCCTGCGCAGCCATGTGGAACAGGCAAAGAAAACTTGTTCTGGCTAGCTTTTCCAAGCGAAGGTCGCTTCTGCTCACTCTTACTCTAATGAAAATTAACGATGTTATCTGAGTGATTTCCCGATGCCAGTGGAGAGTTTGAATTACAGATGCCTTAGAAAATATGCGGAGCCACTGCCATTAGGCAACTGGGCCTTAACTTTTCCACTTCACAAGAAAGCTCCGGCCTTGCAGAAACCCGAATAACACGATCTCATCCAGTGTAGAGAATTTGCCAGTTAAGTTGAGAACATCACCATTGGCCTATAATGTCCCCACTTGGTAATTGGTTTAATGTGGCATGACGCCACAGTGCCTTTCAACGCATTTGGGAATGAGAATTCAACGCGGCAGAAAAGCAGAGACAAAAAGCAGATCTTGGTAAGAAGGATTTATACGGGGGTCTCTATGGTGGATACCCTGTGGAAAATTAGGGAGGAGCTAATCTAAGGTTTTTCTTTCTCCTTCTGTAGTTCTGATGGCGTACTGTAGGTGTGGGGCTTCTAAAATTAAAAATACAGCCAGCTTCTAAGAGCACAAATAAAACTGCACTTAAGCAGAGCGCGTGTATTGAGTTTATTAGTGTGTGGTGGGTTGGAGAGAGCCCAAACCATGGGCAAATATACTACAGTTGATAAATGGGGCAAAGACTCTGCAAACGAGAAACAGAGAACAATTTGCTTCTGTTCAGCAATGAAATCACACAGTGGAGAGATTTGAGATAGCCTGGAGCTGTCTGAATAAAGGTATACCCTCGTCACAATAAACCGGGTGAAAAATGTGCTCCCTTCTTAGTAAATGCACCTCACCTTGGAGGGTGCACTGTGGTGGCATTAGAACAGGGTTCGGTTGCTGAAGAAGACTCCCAGGAGCCATGGTAACATGGCTTACAAATGTAGTCTTGCAGGAAATGGCTTCACTAACAACAGCATGACTCTGGCTGGTGTGGCTCAGTGGATTGAGTGCCCGCCTGTGAACCAAAGGGTTGCTGGTTCGATTCCCAGGCAGGGCACATGCCTGGGTTGTGCGCCAGATCCCCAGTAGAGGACGTGTGAGAGAGACAACCACACATGGATGTTTCTCTACCTCTCTTTCTCCCTCCCTTCCCCTCTCTCTAAAAATGAATAAATAAGTGAAATCTTAAAAAAAAAATAATAAGACAACAGCATGAAAGTCAGGACATGCATTCTCAGCCAGAGGCTGCCTCACAGCTAGTGGGCCTGAGAGGCCAGTGTAATTATTCTGTCCCTCCCCCGTAAACATCTGCTTTTCCCATGTACTAGGTATTATTTGTCACATAGGTTAGAGGCCAGGTCTCTGTTATTTCAGAATTCAAAACATCTTGAGGACGGAACCAAATGAATTTTCTCAGCTTATCTGGCTTGACAAATACTGGTACCCACAGAGGGGGGTCCTAGAGCAGGACACGTGTCTCTCCCAGGCAAAGCACTGCAGTGCTGTTGAAACTCTGTCCTGTACCCGTGAGTTAGGGTTGCTTAACAAGGGAAGGGATAGTTGGCCTTCCCTTGTGGTGTTGAAGCTGTTAAGGAGCACCTTGTAGGTTCCGTTTCCAGTCATCATTCTAGAAGTGTTCCATCCTTAATCTTCCTCTGGGAATGGGATCCCCTCGAAGTACGTGCTCTCTTTGCCCTAAGAGGTCTTTTCCATCGGTCTGCCTTGTCTCATTCAAACCAAATTCTACTGGGCCAGGTACTGCTCGCCCAGTTCCTAATTCCCCCAAGGTTCCTTTATGCCCAGGGGTCCCACACTCTTTGGTCCAGCAGACGTGTCATTGCCACTGGGTTCTGACATCTTTACTGTAACTCGGAAATGGATTTGAGATGCAGAAAAGTTGACTCCCCCAGGCTGACATCATATGAACAGCAGTCACTCCTGAATGCCCTGTGGTTTGGGCACGCTGCAGAACTTTCTCTCTAACCATCTATGTCAAACGTCTCGCTTTTCAACTTCAGAGACATAGGCCTACCAAAGGAAATGTAATTCTTCCTCACTGATCCAAGTGTCCCAATTGTCCCTCCAGCCCTTTGTGACTTTCCTCATATAGCAACGGGGCAAACAGCTGTATGTTTACACATGAGATTAGGACAGATGAGACATAAACCTTCTACTGGATACCCAGTAGTACCTTTCTTAAACCTTCACCATTCCGATTAATGTCCACACAATGTTTATTCAAATGATTATATGTCAGTGTTTTCCACATATGACTGTGGGTAAATATTCCCTCAGAGTACTTTGCAACACGGGTCTTTAGTAACAGAACCAAGAATGTAAGACGTAGGTCCTTTGTGATTGCTCTGTGGAGTCACGGTCCCAGTCAGAACTCCCATCTCTTCGTCTCCTTTGTTCAATAGGTGGGCCAGCTGTCCCCTCACTTCCTGGCTCTTTGAAAAGGGCGTCTGAATCACAGCTAAGGGAGCACATTGTTCTCTTAGTGGAAGCGTCTTTCCAGCACCAACATTATGTCAGTTTTCCCTTTTAAATGCGCATTTGGTGACTTGCTTCCCTTCGGCTTACCTTTCCTTATCCAGAATTTTAACCCAAACCTCTCCCTCCCCACTCCCCTTCCGCACACGAAGTATGTCCCTTGGGTACGGCCTCCCGTCTAGTACGTGTTTAGCTGGGAACAAGATAAGATATGCCGGCGCTTTCCTTCAGTCTCTTCCTGGTGGTAGAGGCTCAGATAGGATCAGAACAGAAAAACTGGGACTAATTCTGTCCTGTAGACAAGTAAACATGTGTGACAGTCCACCCCAGAGGGGTGAGGTGTGGGGAAGGAGTACTCTGTTCCACCAACCCCTGTGGAATTCTTGCACTTATGTTCCAACGAATAGCCTTAATATCTTGTTTTGGAATATTACCAGCCTTTGAGACTCTTGATCGTAACCCCAGCCCAGGAACTACTAGGTATGGCATTGAAAAAAGGAAATTGTGGGCAAGTGGGAAACACCTCACAAGCTCCCCACTGGAAGGATCTGTTTCATTGTAATTGGTCTCACTGGTGGGGCCCATTCATCACAAGTGATGGTTGCCCAAGCTCCTGTGGTCGGAACTCCACCTGCAGGCTCGAGGGGGTGAAGTTCAACGGAGATTCTGAGCTTGAGCTTTGGCTGATGCAATCAAGGGACTGAATTGTAGCAGACCTGGCATGAGTTTGCAGTTCCCTCCTAATCCATCTGTTCAGCTCCTAGAGTTCAGGTTCCACCATTTCCCGATGCCATCAGGGAGTTCTGTTATTGATAACCTATTTCAAAGACCGTCCTACTTCAAACGCAGCTTGGCAAGGAGCCATGGTTCACTTTCATACCTTTGATCAGAATCATCTTTGTTCTTCTTAAATATCTTAGCCATATATTTTAGCCAAGATGGACTTGGGGGTGGTCTTCCAAACGATTTTACCTCTGACATTAATTGCCCAGGCAGTGGCCGTTGGGGCCCCGTTGCTAAAAAGGACTCAGAACCCAAATAACCACGCTTACAAATGCATAGTTCATTGCAGGAAACGTCTACGATATACCAACAGTAAACCGAGGGTATGTATCACAACTGCAGGCTGCGTCACATCATAGGGTCCAGCGAGGCCAGGTACAAGCTCCAAGTGTCCCGTCTCTGTAAGCGCCACACCAGGGTGCACTCTGTCTCTTGGATCAAGAACCACCTACCTGTATGAGTGCAAATTGCTTTGGAAACCATGGAGCACATGCTAGAGCTTTAGAGGGCGCTTCTTGTAGCCTGCTGGTAACCCAGGAATATTCTTCCTACGTAGCCAGTCCCCAAAACAGCGGCATCCACTGGTCTCACTGAGACCATCTGAAAATGGCCAGTGTTACTGCCAGCAATAAACAATAGCTAAAACTGCCCTGGCTGGTGTGGCTCAGTAGATTGATTGAGTGCTGGCCTGTGAACCAAAAGGTTGCCGGTTCGATTCCCAGCCAGGCAACATGCCTGCGTTGCAGGCCAGGTCCCCAGTGGCAGGGGGGTGAAAGGCAACCATACATTGATGTTTCTCACCCTCTCTCCCTCCCTTCCCTTCTCTCTGAGAATCAATAAATAAAATCTTTAAAACAGAACCAAGAGTGAAAACCTGTAACCCATGGCTACACGTCTTGAAAAGTCACTTCTCTTCATTGTCTCGATCAAGGCTCTGCATTATGTAGCTGTTCTAGCAAAAGCATCTCACACCCATTCCAGAGGCTCTGGATTAACTCACAGCGCCAATTACCTACATCAAAGTGCATTGACTTTCTTGCTGGGCAAAGATGTCCTTGCAAAGGCCTTCAACATCAAGTGTAAGCTGCCTATCGAGTGAGTTAGTATGATGGCAACTGCGGCCTCCTCTTCCCACAGGTGCCTTTTGCTGCCTGGAGAGTGGGCGGGGATGTCAGCAAACACACAGCAGTTATCTTTTCCTGACCCCCCTCCGTTTCTGTCTGCACTCATTAGATTACAGGATTATGTCTATATTAACACAGCGTATTCAGATTAGCCCACGGGATGAGCTTGGAGTCCTGTGGGCATCCTGGGATTTATTCTAACTAACTTTGTGGTGGTGGTGCTGCTTTTTCCTGCCGCTGTTATCACTAGTGGGAAATGAAGGATGGCTTTCCCTTTCAGTGAAGTCTGTAAGAACACCTTCTGCTTTTCAGCACGTCCCTCCATGAGGAATCTGAAAACTTGCGTGTCCTGCCGTAACACCCACAGCACGTCTTCTCGTCTCTGGTCTCGGTTTTCTGCACTATAAAACGATTCCAGAGGTGCCTTCTAGTCCTCAAAGCCTCTGATGCCGTAAAAGACCAAAGAAAATCCTGCCTCACCTCCTCATTTGTCGTACGGAGAGAGGAATGGAGTTAGCATTTGAACTTAGTGTGGTGAGGGGATGATGAGGCACAATCAAAGCCTCAGGAACTATTAGTGGGGATCACATGCACAAGTCCCCCGCCCCCCATTTCCCGCTTTTCCAGCACAGCAGAGAGGATACTGCAAAGCCAGTCACTTTTGCCCCATCCACGCCCTCTCTCACCCCATAGCCCGCACGCATTATGACCACCACCAAATGGTCCCTATTCTTCAGTGCCATCAAAACCTATGGCATCCTCTACTGTAAAAATAATTTTTGAAAGAGAGAAGCTCTTACAACATACTTGGATTTTTCATACAGCTTTAATATATATTCCCCAGTGAATACACTAAAGGATACATACTTTTTCCCTCTAAGTGGAAATTTCTGGCTTGAGGTAAAAGGATAATTTCACAAAGTTCTCTCTGCTGGTTGCTTGTTGAGGCTTCTAGAAACAGCTAATCATTATCTTTAATGGTTCATCAAAAAATCTCAATACATCCTATAAGATGTTCATTTTGAGCAGTTAAGTGTATGTCTGTGTGACAATTAAACTGTCCCTATCGATTTTTTTACCTCTTATCTAGCCCGTAGTTTCAGCAACGCATACCTCAATAGAATTCTTGTAAGAACTGTTCCATGAAAGTGGAATTCTGTCTGTTTCGGGAAGCGTGTTTTCCGGTCTTCCATGATGGATCGTGCTAGTGTCTGACCACGCGCGGGTTTAGCAGAGCACACGGCACCGTGTTGCTCTCCTAACTGTGTCATCTTTTGCTTCTGTTATTGCAGAGCAGCTTTGCTCCCCTCTGGAGCTATTTCTACTCCAGATTTTCTATTCTGCGTGTTACGAGTTCACCTGTACAGAGATAAGAACAGACCCGATGAAAAGAAACTCAGGCAATTTTGCTGTCCTTGTGCTTCTTTCCGTCACACTGGTAAATTAGACGCAATGCGAAAGCGAGTCTAAGAATTCTCACCTGTTAGTTCTCTTATCCTCACGTATAAAGCCAAGTATTTATGACTAAGGCAGAGTAACAACGAAAGAAAATCACGGAGAAACTTCCAAGCTTCCTTCCATCTATAAAGACACAGAGTGGGAATATCAGGCTTTAGAAGAAATCCGTTTCTCTCTTACGCTAATGGAAACGGTGGGCCGCATTTCTAAATGCTCGCTCTACCTGCACCTGAAACTGTGTCCTCAGAGAACGGCAGGTACACGGAAGAGAAAGTAAAAGTGAGTTCTTGAACCTCTCTCCAGTCTCCCCCGCCGTCCCCGCTCGGCCTTTCCATCCACATGTCCTCCTTCCTGCTTGCATCGTTATTTTTGAAATTCTTTATTCTTTTCCTACCCGCCCCCCTCTCCAATGAAGTCGTGTTCCTTTCTGGCACTTTAAGCCGAGTCTCGGCTTCTATGTGAAGAGGTCATTATCCTCAGAGTGTTTTTAAGCAAAAGGAGTGGGGCCTGGAGAGAAGCAAGATTCGCCACCCCAAAATGTATCACTTTGTCATGTGGAACACTTTGACCAGAAAGCAACTGAGACCCCATAGACTCAGGAAGAACCTTTGACCATCCCTCCAGCTGCCTAAAAGAATTTAGATAGAGGATCCTGGCTGGCGTAGCTCAGTGGACTGAGCGCGGGCTGCGAACCGAAGCATCGCAGGTTCGATTCCCAGTCAGGGCACATGCCTGGGTTGCAGGCCATGGCCCCCAGCAACCGCACATTGATGTTTCTCTCTCTCTCTCTCTCTCTCTCTTTCTTTCTCCCTCCCTTCCCTCTCTAAAAATAAATAAATAAAATCTTTAAAAAAAAAAAGAATTTAGATAGAGGACCTGCCCGCCCCAGGAAGGGAGCTATCATCACAGATAACTATGGTTTAATATGAACTAGTGTGACAGACAGACAGACGGGGAGAAAGCTAGCAAGGCCCGTTCGATCAAAGTCCTCTCTGTGTCCCACAGTTGCCGTTATGACCCAGCAATCATAGTTTTGACTAAACATGAAGTCTTTCCGTCTTCCTGTGAATTGCCTTGCTTCCCTTTGACGTACCACACCTCCACCCCCTTCTCCTTGGTCCAGAATGACCATAAGACCTCATTGTGCCTGACCATCTTTGGAATTTTCATATTTATGTGGCTGCCCTATTTGCACGTAATTAAATTGCTCTCCTATGAATCTTTTTCATATCAATTTCATTCTTAGACCAGTCAGAAGAACGTGGAAGGGTAGAGAAAAAATTTTGGCTTCCCCAATGGCCTTTACCTTGAGACGAAGAGTGCTCCTCTGGGGCACTTTAGGGAAATCGGTACTCGGAATCACAGAGCTTTGCTCCCTGGGATGAAAAACAATGAAAAAAACCCCTCCCGCTCCCACCACCAGCTCTCCTTCATGCTTGCAGGGAAACTTCAAAGGTGACCATTTTCCTTTTTTTTTTAAGAGAAAAATATGTCCTGCGTAGGTATTAACCTACATAGGTATTAACCACTATTTTTGGTTTTTTTCCTTAGCATTTAATTAGAATCAACCACAAATGGCTGGTAAAATACATTAAAGCCTTAAATTTACATCTGATTAGTATTGGGCAAGCTGTTTGCTGACTGAGTTGGCCGGTGTTTATCTGCTGTTACATTTATAATTGTATTGCCTCCTCCACCAAGACGCGTGAGAAATTTACTTAATTACCATCGATTCTTTCTCCCAAAGGACTGAGCATTCAGACCACAGCTTAGGTGTATAAGGTGTTATAAAAGCATGTTGTTGCCTCTCCAATTTCGTTTAATAGACTGGCTTTAGGAAAAAGCATCTTTTCGTGACACTTGGGAATAAAGAAAGCGTGCAGTATGCTAATGCTGGAGGAGGTTGTGATTTTACTTCTGTGAAATTTGTGTCTTTCAGCGTAGATTAAATACCATCTCTAATCATGGGAACTCCCCCCCACACACACATACACGTTCACACAGTTCTTAGAGAATTGGAAAAACACAACATCAAATGCAATCTGAAGGTGAAACAAGGAATGAGGGAGCCTCGGGCCTGCATCCTGGATCGATTGTGCAGTTACTTCAGTTTGCCCATGGAAAATTGGAGTGGAGTTGATTATGTTTTCCACCTAATATTAAGGTAGCAGAAAGATGATGAGGCGGCTGATATTCCAAGGAGAAAAACACTTAATGATTATAAATGTGTAACTGGAAATAGAGTTTACACAACCCTAACCAAACAGATGAATCAAACTGACCTCTAAAACGACTGCCAGCAAGTATGGTCAGGAAGTGTTTTAAAAATCTCTAATGAAATAGTTTTGTCCTCATTCAGTTGGAAATGGCTCCATTTACCTAGAACACAATAGGCCCCCTTAACTCTCTAGTATTCCTCAATACTTTGAGATTGGGAACTGGTTCTTCACCCAGTCAGTGCCAGGGACATGTGAGAACCACCGTGGATCCTGAACGCTCGTCCGTCCGAATCATCAGACTTAGTGCCAAGGGATGAAAACAGCAGTGTCAACGACGCTGGGGTGTGGTCTATGTAAATGTAAATATTTGAATATGTAAAGTATGTGATTGTCTAACCATGATGCTGCACACCTGAAACTAGTACACAATGATAGTGAATGGAAACTGTAACTGAAAAAGTAAAACTAAAAAACGGGAGCGTTCATTTCAGATTTGTCATTTACTGAAGGGGACGAGACATCTCTACCAGGAATCTCAAAGGAAAAGACAAAATAGTGAACACATGATTTTCTCCCCACTCTGAATCACTTGTGATTTTCTGTGACTTTTACAGTGGATCTCTTGAGCCTGTCTGCTGCATGCGATGCCTTGGAGCAGCACAACCTCAAGCAAAATGACCAGCCCATGGACATCCTGCAGATCATTAATTGTCTGACCACTATTTATGACCGCCTGGAGCAAGAGCACAACAATCTGGTCAACGTCCCTCTCTGCGTGGATATGTGTCTCAATTGGCTGCTGAATGTTTATGACACGTACGTATGGCGAGCTTTTCTCTCAGCCTCCTTCGCAGGAGGCTTAGTGAGCAGAATAGTGCCAGTTTCATTAGCATCCCTCCAGGGCCCCCAGTCTAGAAATACAGTCCTCAGGTGGAAAGGTCCTCGAAGCTGTGTGACCTAATGCTGTCCCCGCAATAACTCATTTTTTGCAGTTATTAGAACGGAAAGTATTTTGTGTTGACCAGTTAGGAGGTAAGGCTTGGAACGTCAATTGCTCTCAGATTAGAAAACAAACAAAATCTGGAGATACGCATTTTTTACAATGAGCCAACCTGTATAGCCTTTGGCTCTACCCCTTTCTGGCCTGTGCACTTTGAAGTCCCCTGCCACTGTGGGGGTGGCCCCCTCGCGCAGGCGGAAATGGACGGGCTCCCGGAGATCCTGGTGCACCTGCCACTGGATCTGAACAGTGTTCGCTTGCAGGCAGGAGATGTCTGCCGGAGATGATGAGTTGATGAGGCGAACAAAATGAAAATAAGCCCTTCATGCGGCAAACTCGGCTCCTCACACTGAACACGTTTGGGTTTTGTTTTTGCTTTTTTTCCTAAGTACGGTTTTCCCGACACCTCCATTCATCACTCTTTCTTAGACAGCGCTTGTTTATTTCTCTAGGATTGCATACAGGAGAGATCCTCAGGTTGAGTTTTTGTCTTGAGCTTAAGTGAAGACAATTGAGGAAGGTAGCAGAAGGAATTGGTCTTAATTGTGCCTGAATTCTTCTTTGACCTCAGATTTATTACATGCCTCATTTCACCTGTCAAAAAAAAAAAAATCTCCCCATTTGGAAATCTGGCAAGATTGTCAAAAAGGAGTCCCACATCAACTATTTCGCCTTTTGCATTTGTGTTTTTCGTAGATTTCAACCAACTCCTGGATTAAAATGTGTAGATCCCTTTTTCTTTGTTATTTTCATAAGGTGTTACTTTTTAAATTCTAAAATCACCAGGCTATTGGATTCTGATCGTACCCACCACGCCCTTGAGCCTGCTGGATTGTAATTGTGGATTACCCTTAACGTTTGCTTTCATAATGGTTTGTATTCAGGCCTTTCCTCAAATATGTTTTAGCACCATTTTCTTTGCAGGTGACATATGAATGGATTCTGAGTATATAACTTCCTTTCGACCTGCTGGAAAATTATTTGGGAACAACTTAATTCCTTAAAGACATCAGTTACAGTCTAAAGTTTATTTGTTAAACTTTGATTGGCCTTATTCAAAGAGTGGAAAAGGAGAAGAAAATCTTCCAACGATAGTAATTTTCTTAACACCTTAGCATCTAGGATTTGTGTTTGACTAAGGGATTTAGTGAATTGTGCCAGTTGAAAGTTGAGCATATTGTTTACCAAAAATAAAAGTGCTAAATGGGAGAATGAGTCTACAGTCTTTTTTTTTTTTAGCAACATCTGAGGTTCAGTTACTTTCCATAACAGAATAAAAGCTGAAAATTATTGACAGACATTGTCTACTGAATGAAAAAAAGAATTATTATATTTTCCCATGGATATATTGAACTTACTAATGAGTTTGTCATGTAGACAGCTTTATTTCAGCTTTATAGGTCAACTGAAAGTATATATATTAAAGCATTGATATAGCAATAGTTTATTTTTAAATTGCTTTTAAGATCATATTTTGAATGCTCTCTTATAGAGAGTATTGTATTTTTCTTGTGGAGATAAATGTTCATATTTTATATTATGTGTCATGTGGCCTGAAGTGGTTGATTTTCTTCTGAATAAGGGCCATCTGATGAAAATCTAAAAGAGTTTTGAAGAGAGCAGAACAGTTAGCTCCTGGTATTTTTTTTTGGGGGGGGGGCTTCAATAACCCAAAGTGGGTAATTTGCTTCAGTAAACAAAATAGCTTAGTGCATAGTAGTAATTCATCCACTTGCCGACTTAAACCCAGGTGGCTCTCCGTGGTCGAACAGAGGGTATTTTTCCTATTCCATGTAAAGCCACTCTTACAATTCCGGTAAGGGCTTTTAAGAATTGAAAACTTAGTAAATATTCATTGCTCAAGCTGGCCAAATTTCCATCCCATTCTAAGTCATCAACCAAATAGATAACGAACTCAGAAAAGTTCTTACTCTTCAAAAACAGTGGTCAATAGAGTTCTCATAGCAGGATTTTTTTCTTTGCTGAAGAATGTTTGCTTTCTAGTAAAATGTCACTAATTGTTTTCTGATTTGATTATTCATAATAGGGGACGCACAGGGAGGATCCGGGTCCTGTCCTTTAAAACTGGCATCATTTCTCTGTGTAAAGCGCACTTGGAAGACAAGTACAGATGTAAGTCATGCATAGTAACTCCTTATTGTTTTATTCATGTTGTCTAATTACCCCCGTTCTGGAGGGAAAATGACATAGTGTTCTCGTCTGACGGCAAGTTCTTCATGGAAGATGTAGAACTGCTTTTAGAATGTCATAAAATGTGGTTTGCGCTGTTCCCTGTCAGACAGTAAATCGCAGGTATTTAAATAGAGAATGAGGAGTAACTTTTCCAGTCCAAGTATTATTTTACATTATGGTGACTATGTCTGAATAAAACATATGTCCGTGGGGGATAATGCCTCATTTCCCTAACCTCTTTGTAGAAGTCAGAAAAATAAATATAAAGGTTTTTTTTTTTAAGATTTTATTTATTTGTTTTTAGAGGGGTGGGGAAGGAAGGAGAAAGAGAAAGAGAGAAACATCAATTGATTGCCTCTCGCACGCCCCCAACTTGGGGCCTGGCCCTCCACCCAGGCATATGCCCTGACTGGGACTCGAACCGGCAGCCTTTTGGCTTGCAAGCCAGCACTCAACCTACTGGGCCACACCAGCCAGGGCAAGTGTGAAGGTTTAATCCGTGCTCTTGCCCAGTGTTTTGGACTCTTATTTAAAGAGTACTATCTGGCATGGGTGTTTAAGAAACACTGCCTTTTTTATAATCATCTTACTGCAAGGTATACTGACATAGCCAATTCTATGATGTGACTGACATTTTATTCTTGGAGAGACAGAGAGCTTGCTATTTTTTACAGGGCAAGTATCACCTAATACAATTTCCTAGTGGTTAGCCATTAGGTTCTTCTGCTTAAACATTGCCAATCCACATTTAAAGCAAACACTAGTGGAAATATGACTAAGCAACCACTCGTTCCCATTGCGAAGGACTGTATGTGTTTTCCCCTTTAAAAGCTTGTAAGAAGTCTTTTTGGTAGGAATATTAAAGAAACCCAGTCTATTTTGTCTTTTCTCTTTTCCCCTAAGGTCTAGCCTCACAGGAATGAGGAGATGTGCTGAGCTTAAGGACAGGCAGGAGATAAAAGAGATTAAATTCCTCCAAAGCCACTCTGTGCCCTACTGCTCATGTCCCCCCTAGGACTAAGCCACAAAATACACAAGCCTTTTTAGCTCTCACTTTTATGTACTTTCCACTTGAGTTTTCTCATCCTAAAAAACCAAAGAAAAATAACTGAACAGATTTTGTTAACCATTGAAGAACGTATTTTGGGCAAAACAGAGTCTTTCTGTGGGTTTTTTCCCTTTAAATGTTGTTGTGACTTGTTATAGATTAGTTTGTAATCTAATCTTGTCGATGGTAAGCACATCGTAATAATTGAATCTTCAAGGGAGCTTCGACCCTGTGTTTCAAATAACTACCAAGACAGAATGCATTTTGAGGTTGGTGAAACAAAACTATTAAGTCCAACTTGGGATATGTGCAAATCTTAATTCTGAAAAATCTCTGTGCGCATGTTGTAGAGATGGTAAAAAGCAGTGTTTGCAGTCTCGTTTTGGATGTCGCCATCTTAGCTATCTCGTTAAAATATTTCATGTCTTAGAGTTTGAAATGTGCTGATGGGTAGGAAAAGCTTTCTTGATTTAATTTGGGGAGCAGCTTTTATTCGAATACAAAGTATGACTAAAATGACTTTATTTCTGAGAACAAAACACGTAACAAGCGTTTGGTGTGTTCATACGTCCTGCGAACACACTCTGTCGGGCACCTGCTGTCCACCAGGCACTGCTGTTCTAATCTGTAGACACTTCAGGCACATGATTGCCCGAGATATGGTCCCTGGTCTCAAGGAGATAGCATTCTTCATCCAAAAAGACAGTCACCTATCAAACCAGTGACGATGTAAAGGGGTAGGAGCCGATTACAAATCTGTACAGCATTCTGTGGGGAAAACAAAGAAAAAACTTGATGATCTTACGGCTTCATAAAGAAGTCCCAATTTGGGGGCATTTTTGAATCTCTGATGTCCAAAAGAGGGTGGTGCTTTAGGCTACTTATGTGGCTCCTAATGCTCTAATGGTTATTTTATTATAGTAGTTATGTTCTCTAAAATATTTTCCAAAGGATTGTGTTCTGACTTAGGAAGAATTCAGGCATCAGGATTGTATGTCAACTCATTTCCTGAGATTGTATAATTCATCCATAAAAAGTACTAAATGTCTAGATTAACACACAGTAGAAGTACCATATTTTGCTGTGTATACTGTGCACTTTCTTGGCCCAAATTTTGGAGAGAAAAATAAGGATGCGCATTATACGTGGGTAATACCTGAAATACCTTCCATCTGTTCTTGGGTTTTATAATTATTTGCTACAGAAAATTTCTTGTTCCATAATATGTTCAAAAATAAATGCTAAAATTCATTTATAAAACAAAAACAAATATCTAAATATAAATAAATATTGAATTAAAACAGCTCTGGTGGGTTGTTAAACCACACATTGATGTTTCTTTCCCTCTCTTCCACCCTCCCTCCTCCTCTGTCTAAAAATAAATAAAATCTGTAAAAAAAAAAAAATTAAAACGAAAGGTTTTTTTTTTTTTTTCCTGGAAGTTTGGGCCAAAAAGGTGGGCGTGCTTTATACATCGCAAAATACGGTAACCACTCTCTGTGGGAATATTGGCCACTCTTGAGGATTGGTACTGGAAATAAGTTGGCCGTTAGGTTCTGCTAGCCTCTACTTTGTGCTGCTAGTTTAATTGTTGCAATTCTCTTCTTCCTTTGGTAGACCTTTTCAAGCAGGTGGCAAGTTCAACAGGATTTTGTGACCAGCGCCGGCTGGGCCTCCTCCTGCATGATTCCATCCAAATCCCCAGACAGCTGGGCGAAGTGGCTTCGTTTGGGGGCAGTAACATTGAGCCGAGTGTCAGAAGCTGCTTCCAATTTGTAAGTTATTCGCCTTCTTCAGTAACTATTTTTCTTCAGTAACTACTTATTGTTTTGTATTGTAGAAATGAATTTTTGAAACACACAGCTTTTGTTTCTCACATACATCTTCTGTAGGCAAGCAGGTAGCTAGGGGTTTTTTGATATTTGAAACCTCTTTAGGTAATGGCTTCTGGAACTCTGGGTGTATGGGGGTAGACAGGACAGCACAGCACAGAGGAAGGAAAAGAAGTCCCCATCTGCAGCTGGGACCCCGCAGGTACTACGGTGCTGCGGGGGAAGGGGGTCTGCAGTGGTTCCGTGAGGCAGAGAGTAAAGTTCCAGCCATGGCAGTCCTCTGTATATAAGGGAAAGACTTTTAGCCTTGGCAGGTGTGGCTCAGTAGATTGAGCACCAGCCTGCAAACCAAAGGGCCTCCAGTTCGATTCCCAGGCAGGGCACATGCGTGGGTTGTGGGCCCCCAGTAGGGGGCACACAAGAGTCAACCACATATTGATGTTTCTCTCCCCCTCTCTCCTTCCCTTCCTCTCTCTCTAAAAATAAATAAATAAAATCTTCAAAGAAGACAATGAATACGCAAATCCCTTTTATTTTTACCTAACAATATTATTATAGCCTCCTTTCAATGGCTGTTGGTAAAGAGTCGTTGACACAGCCTTATCATTTTTTTTTAAAGTTCTCCTTTTGTATCTTTGACATCTCTCTACTATTCCAAACCCTTCCCCTGGTCTTATCACAAGGTTGAAGGTTTGTACCCTCTGCTAATGCCCATCACTAGCTCAACACAGTCTTGGCCATTCCCTTTCTGACCCTGCCCCCTGGCCTTTTCCACACCGAAATCGGTGTTCCCAGAAACACCCTCTTCTTCCAAATGCCTGCTGCACATTTAGGTTGTTTCTGTTTCCTGATAAGGTGAGTAACGATGCACTGAATATCTTCAACCAGTTAGCCCTTTTCTGTGATCGAAGTTATTTCCTTAGGACAAGTTCTCAGGACTGAGATCACCAGTCTAAATGATAGAAAGAGTTTTGTGCCTCTCGTCAGAAGTTGTTCCAGCGCCAAAGGAGTGAGGCGTTTGGACTATCACATTGTTCAGAGTGCTCTTACGGCTTTTTTTTAGTGCTGAGACCTGTTTTTCTGATACGGGGTTTCTCAATCCATTCTAATCCCATTACCATTAGAACTAGAGATGAACAGGTTAGACCCGCTGTCTTTGACCACAGACTAGGATAAAACCATAGAAGGCCTCGTGGGCAGAACACTGTGAATGTTTAGGTGTTTAGAGCAGTGTGAGCGTTCATTCAATAGCGAGCGGGCAAATGGACTGAACACACACGTAGTGAGCACACTCCTGTAGAGGTGGATACACTATTTGGATTGTTTCGCCAAGATTGTGGCAGAGTAACTGTAAACGCAAAATCCATGTGGAGAAGAAATAAGCGCATTTTTTAACCGAGTACTTACATCTCCCAAAATGTGAATAGACTCTCACTACCTCTAGATTTCTCTTGCATGTTGCTGCATTAATATTTCCACTTCAAATGCAGGCACAAATAACTTTCACACAATGAATACTAATCACCACAAGTAATCCAGATTCATTTTGGTGGTTTTTTTTTTTTTTTACAATCCAATTATGAAACAACTTGAGATGATGCGAGTTGTGTTTTTCCGAAGTGTTTTTCCTTTAGTCGTTTCAGTTACTTTTTCAGTTCTAGGTGTGAAACTCACAGGCACGATCATTTGTGTGTGTGTGTACACAGTCATTGTGCGTTGTGACTTGGGTGGAGAGTGAGTGTCAGAAAACAAACCTGCCAAGAGCCATCTGTTCAGAGACAGTTCCTGCTGCAGAGTAAGCTGGGCTGGCTTCAGGGACACCGGAGCTATTGTCCTGTCGCCCTACCATCCTGCCTGTGCTACTGCCACCACCACCAGGCAGCCACTGCCACCCTTGCTGCAGACTCTGGGTCTTGGTGTCCGTCTGTCTGTCTCGCTCTCTCTTTTTCTCTTTTTAATTGAAATGTACAGGGTCCAGCAGAAGTAATACCCGCTTGAGCGTGGTTGGTAGGGTAAAATAATGTGGGTGTAATAATGTATACTTTTAATGTGAACATTTCACCTAAAATGGCCTATGGTGTGCTAGAGTTTGATATTTTTATATCACAGAATGATATGCCTATGATTTTGCAGTAAAAGGTTTTGTAATAAAAGAGGGGGGTTATTTGTGCTAGACTCGATACTTGACATATTAACACTATAAATTTAAGATGAACAGCAGGTTGGCAAACAACGTTTCATTCAACCCTGTTTCCTTTTAACATTGACAAGATGCCACGGGAACTTAACTCGCATTTATGTCAATGAGCCTATGATAAAACTGATTTCATCGTAAGTCGTGTCGCTTAAAGTCACAGAGCTTATCGATGATGTTAAGTGAGGACTTCCCATACATCACATTGATTTGATACATTTATATATTATAATATGATTGCTCTTGTAGCAACAGTTAACACTTCCATCATGCCATAGAATTATCTTTCTTTTGTGGTAGGAATAAGTAAGGTCTAGTCTCTGGCTGCTAATGTGGTTGAAGGGGCTGCTGAACAGAAGCCGTGCTTTCCCCAGCTCTCCCCAGTCCTGTGCCCTTATGAGGAGCCCACTCTGGTCTGGGTTTGCCCATTGCATCCTCTTGCTGGATGTTCGCCTTCTTCCCTAAGCTCATGTCTCTGGTTTCCGTCCACCCCTATCTCTGTACTAGCAGCGCTGTCTTCTCCGTGTCCAGACTTTGAACTCAGTCCGCCCTCTCATACTTACTGAACGCGTCCTGGCCAGACAGTCTCCAAGCTCCTGGGAATGTCTTTTGTGATCCTGGGGGGGTGTCAGTCAAGATAGTTACGGTGGTACCAGGTGGTTTCTATTTTCTTCTCGCTACTATTTCATATTTTCTGAATTTTCTCTTTTGAACACGTGGAATTAGAAAGAAATTAGTGTAGTGCTAGTTTTTTTTTTTTTTTTTTTTTTTGAGGGCAAGAAACATCTTTTGTTTGATTCCTTTTCATTGCATGCTTACACTGGTTTCAGGCCTCCTGACTTTCATCGACCTTGGTGCTCCTTACGCTGGTTTTAAAGAAATGTATTCACTGTATCACACCATCCCTAGACCTCGATTGCTTGCCATTGACCACGGAATAAATCCTGTCTTCTCCAGCTCTCAGACCTTTTGTGATCGATTTCTACAATTGCCCACTGTTTGCTTTCACTGCCGTGAAAGCCTTCCCCTACCACTTGCACCCACCACGCTTATAAATCATTTTGTGACTATTGCTACGAATGATACTACTTTCCCATGGCTCACTTGAACTCTCTCAATCCTTACCAACCCTGTGAGGAGAATAGAAAAAGAAGGGTTTGGGGTTTTTTGTTGCTGTTGTTGTTGAAGTAAATGAACAGTTTACCTTTGCCCCCAAAATTGCTCAGCTGGTGGAGAGTTCTAGTCTTACTCCAGCTTGCCCATCCCACCGGACTGTGCGTCACCGCCTTATCCCCAAGTACTCACTGTTCGATACTCTAGCTGACCCTTGGATAATGTGCATTTGAACTTCGGGGGTCCACTGAAATGTGGACTTCTTTTTTTCAATGCCTAACGTAAGTGCATTTACTTTTTCTTATGATTTTCTTCATAACATTTTCTTTTCTCTAGCTTACTGTATTACAATACAATATAGAATACATCTAACATACAAAATCTGTTTAGTCAGCTCTTTATGTTATTGGCAAGGCTTCCGGTCAACAGTAGCCTATTAGTGGTTATGCTTTGGACGCATCAAACATTACGCTCCTGTGTGGGGAGCTGGTGCCCCTAAACCCCATGTTGTTCAAGGGCAAACTGGATGTTCCCAGCACAACTTTGTGCGTGTTTTGTATGTGCAGAGCTAACTGAGGTTTATGGTACTTCGATGTGGGGATCCTCTCAACTTGGTAGTGATTTGCCATCAGGTCGAACAGCTCCATGGTGGATGCTTTCTTCAGAATTGACATCACGGCCGGGAGCGCTTCTCCCCAGCCAGGTGCTCTGGAGCTCCCTTTGCCTTTCGCTGTACTGTGTGCACATGCCTGCAATGTGATGTCTTCTGTAGGGAACGATAACAGGCGTGAAAATGCCCCCTGCCCTTTGAAGTGTAAGACTTTGCGAATGGGGCCCAGCTGGTTCCCTCAGCAAGCGTGTGCTCCAAGGCAGATGTTTCTAGCACCCTAAGGAAACGCCAATACAGTACTTGTTTCTTGTTCAAATGCATCATCTGCTGCAGTTATATCCGTGGGTAGCACAAAGGAAAACTTACTATAAATTTACGGATTGGGCAGTGGTATGTTCACTGATACTAAATGAGGCACCAGGATGCGTCTCCGCATTAGAAGCATACTGCAGCCAACGCATTTCCCCGGAAAATCCACTCTTTGGGGCGGTAGTAGAAGTAAAGTTTTGAAACCACTTTGTTTTGGAAATACAGATTCATTGAATGTACCCTCCTCGGCTGTTCCTCTCCCATGTTCCATGGAAACGTCTCTGTTGACGGAGCAGATGGACCCTGTGACCTCAGTCAGGCCAGGCCCGCCCCTGGCAATGAGTCGCACAGAGCACGTGAAGCAACCCCGCAGGTCCACATCTCTCTTTCACACGCGCAAACCGAAGCCCAGAGCCGTAGACTGAATATATTCTACACCCTGCGACTCTGGGATGGCGGAACTAGACATCAGGCCCGAGTTCCCTACGTTCCGGGCTGGTGTTTCCGTCTGCTAAACCATCTGAGTAGAAATAGGGGGCTTTGACCGGTTCCAAATGCTACACTCAACTAAGGAAGTTTCATGCGATCCCGTACATGGATGTTAGGTCATAAGAGGATGAGGCGTATGAGTGAGCTGTCCTACCCCAGCACACTGAAACACACGAACACCTCCCCCATGGTCTTTATGTAAAATACTCAAATCCCAATTGCAAGTATGTCGCCTACCTTCAAATGAAACCAAATAATGTTTCCAATGAAGTGACAAATGTAACACTTCAGTGACTCTGCAAAGAGTGATATATCTGAAAATGAGTATGTGGCAGTGTCCCCTCCCCGTGGTAGTCTTCATAGTGTTTTCTTCTGTAAACATTTTAAGGGCTTTATTGTTTAGATACAATCGAGATGCCAACTTCACATTAAATATGCTCCCACTACAAGAGCTTGGGTGTCAGAATCTGTTTATTTTACATCTGTTTCTGCCTCCTGTCATATTCATACATCAAAATGAGTAAGTTGCTTTTTCATCTGTGTTCTGAATCTTCATATTCAGATGACCAAAATAAATATCATCTACGCACAGTCGCCGTAATACAGAATGATACAGAGATGAGAATAAATTCCAGTCTCAACTATTGAGGACAAGGATGTACAATCGTGTCCCCCCTTATCCACAGGAATACATGCTAAGTCCCCCACTGGATGCCTGAAACCGCAGGTAGTGCCAAGCCCTATTACACTGTGTTTTATTACATACATACACAGCTATGATAAAGTTTAATTTGTAAATCAGGCACAGTAAGAGACTAACAGCAGAAACTAATAATAAAATAGAGCCATTATAACAGTAAAATAAGGGCGAGTCGAGCACGGGCACCGTGATAACGCAACAGTGGATCTGATAACCAAGGTGGCTACCAAGTGGCTGACGGGTGGGAAGCGTGTATACAGCATTGACACACGAGACAGGGAATGATTCACGTCCGGGAAGGGATGGCATGAGATTTTGGTGCGCGATTTAAAACTTTCTCATGTAATATTTTCAGATTGCAGTTGACTGCAGGTAACTGAAACCACAGCAAGGGAAACTGTGGGTGAGGGGGACACCTGTCTGTGTGTGTGTGTCATATATATAAATAAGAAATCATTCCAGAATACCTGGGGTAGTGAGTGGCAGAGTGGTCAAGTGCACAGGCCCTGGAACCATCTGCCTGGGTTCAAATCCCAGCTCTGGTACTTGCTGGGTGTACAGCCATGGGCGTGTTTCTTTGGGTTAAATAGCCAATAGAGATGGAGCACTTAAAGTTGCCGCAGGCACGGCCACTGTGGTGCCCCCCTGAGAGTTAGCTATGGTTATCTAAAGGGCATTGTAAGATGAGAACGTTACTCAACAGCAAGTGGGGGGGCCCTGCTCCCCACCACACCCTCTAGGCAAAATTCCAGAGCTTATTGCTGATAACAGAAAGGAGCCCTTACTCAAAAGCTACACAATTTTGGAATAACAGTTTTCCACATGCATTAGTCATTGAAGCCTGTCGATCAAGGCTAAAATCTTTAACTCTTTAATTACAGCTCTAATCACTTAAGCCTATCAATGAGCTCCTAACTCTTTAACTCTTTAGTTACGTTTTAGTCACTTATACCTATCAATTAATGCCAAACTCTTTAATACCTGAGTTCCCTTATCATTCCCCCCCATAGTTTTCAGTTTATCTTATTTCTATAGGATTAGTTTACACACTAAAACAACATAAGATAAAAAAGCCACACAATTTTGGAAGAATGGCAGGCTTCTGCCTCAGAGCCTGTCCCCTGTAGAACACCCAACAAAGGATAACCCTGCCACCTTCTGCCAGGCCTCCCAGTCCTAGGCTGCTGGCAGAGTTCCTTCTCCCGTCCAAATACTGTCCTTTGGGAGATGCAGGCAGCTGCACCACGATCATCCAGGCAGCTCGAGGAAGAGAGCCTGAGAGCCAGTCTCTGCCCTCCTTTTATTTTAAATCTTCTGGCCCATAATTCCGTGCACTCTTGAGGTGGTCAGCTTCTCAGCCAATGTGATCATATACTGTTTGCAGTTGCCTGGGGCAACCTCTGCCTACAGCCCCCTCCCTACCCCTCCCCAGTGATCTGATCAGATCTCTGTATTAAGAATATCCCACCCAGGCCAGGCTCGCGCCTGTAGTCCCAGCTACCCGGGAGGCTGAGGCAGGAGGATCGCTTGAGCCCAGGAGTTCTGGGCTGCAGTGAGCTATGCCGATCAGGTGTCCGCATTAAGTTCGGCATCAATATGGTGACCTCCCGGGAGCAGGGGGCCACCAGGTTGCCTAAGGAGGGGTGAACCGGCCCAGGTCGGAAACGGAGCAGGTCAAGAATATCCCACCCAGGTTAACGATTCCTTCTATGTATAACCAAGCATCTCTAGATTAGAATTTAGAGAGTCGAGATTGTGTTTTCCCTACAAGTGTTAAAATACCTTGCCAGGACACTTCTTAACCAGTCTGACAGCGTTCCCCATGACAATGGATCACATTTTCAATTTTCCATCCTTAAAATTACTTCCCCAAATTCCGCTTTCATTAGGGTTTTTTTGTTTGTTTTTTGTTCTGTGATCAGAATATGATTCCTTTAGTTCCATAGAGGTCCTTCTTCCACCCCTTTTGACTGATGGCTACTCGTTAGGAAGTATGATACTAGTGAGTTACTGCAATTTGATATTCAGATTCAGGGTGTCTGGCCAAGGTCCTCCCTGGCCTGCTTATGCACAGTTCGTTAGAATTCCTGCCCGTTTTCAGGGAGATCTTTTATTAGAGGATTATCAGCGTTGTCGGGAGTTGACTATTGGTTTTCGATTGCTGGGGATTTTTTGAAAAATTACAGGTTATGGTGGGCTTAACCTCATAATAACTTCATTTAGTGTGCTTTGTGTGGTTAACCTGTCAGATGATCACTGTCTTCACCAGTCTTTTGAAATAGGGTTTGGTTGTAGTTGAAAGCTGTTTCAGTCGTGAACTTACTGCTACAGAAAAACACGCGCCATTCTGTTTTCCCTCCGCTGTCTTCCCAAGTCGTCATACTTCATTGTGACGGCGAGTTTTCCTTCTTCCTTCCTTCCTTCCCCGCTTTCCTACAAAAGTTGAGGCAGAGGTACTAATGAAAAACAGTTGAGAGCCATCCCTAGTTGGGAAACTGTTTGAGACCCCCTCTCATCGGTTTGCCATTAACCCAATATACGTAGAAACTTACCCAAAAAGCTCCTGGAAACAAGGAACTTTCAGTTTAACATTTCCTGTGTTCCTTTTTTTCCATGTTTATGAATTGGAGTTTTTAAAAAGATTATTGAAGATTAAGGAAAATGCAAAACTTCTTCCTGGAAGAAACAGATAAACAGATAAGCCTTATCTGTTTATCCGGGTCCTTAGGGTTTAGGGTGTCTTAATTCTCTAATCTAGAAGCTAGAGGGTGTTTTTTGTTGTTGTTTAGGTTTTCTTTTGGCACTGGATGAAATATTTGAAAATTGTTTTCTGTCTTGCTTTGTTTTTGAAGCTACCAAAAAAAAAAAAAAGTGGTTTACAATTTATTCTGGTGTTCACTTCTGTGAGTTTAGACAAATGCGTATAATTGTGTCACCGCCACTACAATCAGGACACAGAACATTTCCACCGCCACTAAAATTATATACTCACTCGCTTTGTTTTCATCCTGCCTGCACCCAGTCTCTGGAAATGACTACACTGTTTTCTGTCCCTATACTTTTGCTTTCTCCTCAACTGGATTTCAAATGGTTGTAGGGGGCCGTAGTGGCAGAGCCAGTGGTCTGGATGTCCTCACTCATACTTGAGAAAGTATGACACCCACAGACAGGTCTACGTGCTTCACCTGTATATGTGCAACTGGCCTGTGAACTCAGCACTCTTTAGCAGAAATTAAAAACGTTGAGTATATTTATGGATCTGCATAAATTTAAAAATTGCGCTAGTGTTTCCTGGAGCCACGGTGTTAATTAATTGGTTTATTAGTGAGGAGTGGAGAGGCCTAACTAAGGTCAAGACAGCCGTCCTTGAACATGTAAATGAGGAGTGGATAATCACCCAGTGTTAGTGTTGGGGCTGATTTTATCTCTAATGGGGGATTGAGAATCCTGATGAATATGTAGATCAGTGACTGCTGGCCTCCCACTTGTTCTGTTATCTTCAGAACTCAAAATAAAAGACTTGATTTCTCCCCAAGACCGCAGTTATGGGAAGCCTTTCACTACTTGTCTCATAGATACAGATACAGCTCTTGACCTTTTGGTCCTTATTAGAAACAAGAAAAATTCCCGTGATTGTGGGCATCCTCCAACTCACTTCGATGGCTGGAAATTCACAGTTAGATGTCTGGGAAAAGCACTTCGAGGCGCAGGATACGAGGGGATGCTTCCAGAACAATGAAGCTAAGCGAACAAATGGAGGAAATCAGTGTGGTGTTAGCTTTGTGTTTTCCGAGGAGTTGTTCACACTGTGTATCATTGATATGAATGCCATTTCCCCAGCCCCTGTCACAGAAATGAAAGCCACGCTTGCCCTGCCCCGAGAAGGGGTGATTTGGAAAAAACAATGCTTTCGCCCACTGTTTGATCACGGACAAACTTCAACTGTGAATTAGAATAGAAAGGGTAGTATAGTCCACCCCCATGTGGTTCGTGCATCTGTACACCCCCGTTAGTGCTTTGCCTCATTTACGTGTCCTTCCCTTCCTCCCCGCTCTCCGTGTATGTCCGTGTTTCAGTATACACACCCCAAATTTTCCCCTTTACCAGTTAAAAGTAGACAATATAAACCCCTAGATACCTCAAAATGTATCTTTCAGTAAAAGGACTGTTGCCTCCGTAACTGCAATGCTGTCTATCACCACGCGCAAATCTAACACGAGTTCAGTAATATTGTTACTGGACTGAAGGCGTTCATTTGCCTGTGGCATGCAGACAGCAGTTTGCAGCCAAGAAAGGAGGGGCTGATTTCTAAGGAAACGGCGCCAGGCTAGGAGGCCCAGGTAAGCTCGCGCTCACAGACCTGGCTCTCCGATGTCTTCCAGGGGTGGGTTGTACAGGGAGCAAATCGTGAATCGTGGTGACTGAGGGAGGTGGGGTCGTGGGCCCTACTGATTGGCCGGGGCCTGGGCAGGGAGTAGCTGATGGTCATGTCAGGTCCCCCATCATGGGGTGCGGTCCACTAGGGTCGTCTGCTTTCAGGAGTCGAAACACACATGAGGTCAACATGTTAAGTTTGACCAAACTCTGTTTTTGTGGTCAACAGACCTGGGGTTTTGTTCTTAAGATAGTTTGACTCTGGTCCAAAGGGGTTAAATGATCAAGGAAGGCAGTGGATGGACAGAAAGGAGAAAGGGTCACGTTAAAGAAATGGTTTCTGCAGGGTTACGATACCATCTAGCATGCAGCCCCACTCAGGTTTCCCCATCACCCCACAATGTTCTTTACATCTGGCTGCTTCCTTCCAGGATCCAGTCAGGGTTTTTGCCTTGTACCTACTTGTCCTGTCTCTGAACTTGCACTTCATCTGAACAGTCTCCTCACATATTTGGGTTTTTTTTCCCATCATGGCGTTGATATTTTTGGAGAGACCAGGCCAGTTGTGTTGAAGAAAGTCCCATATTCTACAGTTTTCTGGTTATTTCTTTATGATTAGATTCGGGTTAAAATTTGGGGGCAAGAAGACGATGGGGGCAATACTGTACATATACTTCCCACTGCATCACATCTGGAGGAATGAATTAACACTTTGTTCGTATGGTAGCAGTAAGATATATCCATTGTAAAAAAATTATTATTTTTTTTTAAGTTTTTTTTCGTTCATTTATTTTTAGACAGAGGTGAAATAGATCATCAATGGACACTAAGACAATAGGGTGAAAGGCTGTTGAAGAGTAGTATATTCACAAGGTATCAAAGTACCACAGAAATGAATTTTTAATTACATAGAAAAAAGAATTCTGCCCTGGTTGGTGTAGCTCAGTGGATTGAGTGCCAGCCTGTGAACCAAAGGGTCGCCCATTCAATTCCCAGTCAGGGCATGTGCCTGGGTTGTAGACCAGGTCCCCGGTAGGGAGCACACATCGATGTTTCTCTTCCTCTCTTTCCCCTCTGTTCCCCTGTCTCTAAAAATAATAAATAAAATCTTTTAAAATTTTGTTTTAAAAGTTGTGGTCCCTGATGTGACTTACTTAGCTATCAGAGCCTCTAGCACCCTCAAACAACTTAAAGATTGAAAAGATTTTGGAGATCAGCCTGTACATTCCCACAGGAAATCACTTTTGTCTTAACCTTTGTAAAACTACTTTAAGCATACATATTTTTAGGATTAAAATAACAGATAATCTTGAGCCATGTCCTTAACCCTCTTTGCACCTTTTTTCATCTGTACCATAAACAGCTTGTCTCAAGAGTTACCTATCCCCAAGTTTCTTTGATCATTTGCTAAATGCTATAAATGAAAAAGGCAGAAAGGGAACCGGATTAGTGAACTTATTTCAAAGCTTGGCCATTGTCAGCAGAGTCTTACCCGATCTTCTGCATAACAACTCTTGTAACGGAGATACGAGCCATAGAAAACAGTCTTGTGCAGATAGCTCAGCCTTTCGCATGGGGCCAGCTGTTCTCTGAACAGAAGTAGGCAGATGTGAGAGAACGTTGTGTGGGACTTCATGTAAATCGTCCCTCGTGTCCCTGCGCTCTAGTCATCTTAGGTAAAAACGCCAGTCTCTTGTGTCTAGCAGGATCAAAAGGCCACCTTCCATTTTATTTGTTACACGCAGGTTGCATAGAATTTTATAGATTTTTTTATCACTCATTTGATTTTCATGAAAATTGGGATTGTTTGGAAGAAGGGTCATTAATATTCTTTACGACTTGTTCTTGTTCCTCCTTTTATGTTCATTGCTAGTGCAGACTTCTCTTTTATGTAAAATATTCCACCGATGCCCTTGGTAGATTTGGAGGTTGTTAAAGAAATTGTAACGACAGCTCAGGGAGCGGTCGGGAACTGCCTGTCCCATACCGTCTGACCCCGGCTAGTCATTCCCCTTGTAGTGTCAGACCTTTGTGTACGGGCTGTAATTCACAAAACACTTTTGATCCATTTAAATTCAGCAAATCTCTCCAAACACTAGGGCTGCGTACAATCAGGGCCAGAAATGTGGGGCTGTCAGCTCCTAATGCCAGTACTTATTATCAATGGCAACAATGTTGAAATGGTTCTTTGGATTTATGGAGGGAATATTTTACTGCTGAAAACAACAAACGAAAAGGGCCAGGAAGGAGAGATTAACCTTTGTAGAAATCTGCGGTTTGTCTCCCCAGTGTTTTCGAGAAGTTGACCTTCTTCTGTCAATAGGAAGGTTTGGAAATCCTATTCATGCATATGGATGTATTTAATATTTATATATTTAGTTCTTGCTTTTCCTCTGAATGGGCAGGAACCTCTCGAAGTAAAATGAAAACACGCACACGTGCACGCACGCACACTCTTTTACTCACCAACCCGCCTTGCCTTACGTGGGATGCGCATTTGCATGGTTACATAAATTTCTGCTGTTCGTCCTGGAATACATTGCATAGAGTTGCCTATTGGAAAAACAACTTAGTTTCAGATCAGGCATGATGCTTTTAGCATGTTCCCTCGTAACTTCCACCTTGGGTTTTGTTGTTGTTGTTTTTAGTCTTGTTTCCCTCTGTCCACAATCTCTTAACCAGGGTAGTTTCTCCTGCATCATCAGTAGGCGAACAGGCCTCCTGCAGCTTCTCCGTTTCCACCTTGCAGAGAAACGCAGCCCTACCTGCTTGGCCCCCCCCAGGGCTCTTGCGGAGGTCTGGTATTTAGTTAATAGTCACATGCTCACGTTGGTTTCCGAGTTTCAGTGAATGAACCCTGGTGATGTAAGGCGTGAACGTTAGGGCAGGGGCTCTTGGTCTTGGCACTACTGGCAGTTTGGCCCGGATAATTCTTCGTTGCAGAGGACCATTCAGTGCATCGTTGAACGTTAGCAGGATCCTGGCCTCTTATCTACTAGACCCCTCGTAGCAACCCCTTCCCCAGTCGTGACAACCAAAAATGTCTCCGCACATTGTCAGATGTTCTCTGGAGTACAGAATGGTCCCTGGTCAAGAAGCACTGCGCCAGGACATGGCTGCTGGCCTGCGGGATTCCCTTCAGGGCCCCCAGCATGAATTTGGTGCATTCCTATATTTGAAGCCATTGCTATATTCTAAATACGTGCTCCAAATCTAGAAATAGACTATTGGCCTTTTGTGTGTGACATCGTAGCAGACAAGCCAGACCTTTTTACTTAAAAAAAAAAAAAAAAAAAAACACTATGTAAAAGTAAACTTCGAGCAGTTCAAGAATGTGCTTATTTTGGCTTCTACTCTTTAGATAACCCTTGTACGTTTAAATTTTTTTTTCACTCTTTGGGATGACTAGGCATTTTTTCATTTTAAGCTCATTTAGACATTAAATCGTTCCTGTGTCCCCACCCATCGTTGAATTTGGCAAGCTTTCTTTGGAGGGTATAGAAATATAGTTCCTACCTTCAAGTAACTTACAATCTCGGGAAGGAACTAAGGAGGTTTAGGCAAGTCTTGCATCCAGGACAGTAAGTAATTCCTGTTCATCATCTGAGAACTGCTGGGTGCAATCTCTTGTGAATTGCTTCTTTTAAGTATTGGCATCATTTTTGGAAAACCTCACAATCAAGAGGCCAGGTGCGTTCTTGCAAACACAGTGTATGTGTTCGTGGTAGCTGGGCTGCAGGGCTGGCCGAGAGATCTTACCATCCCACTTCTCCTGTGGCCGTGAACCAATATCTAAGAGGAAAATAACTCTTCAGGTTGATCCCCTGGCAGCCATATTGGGCGTGGTGCTTTGGTGCCTAAGAATGTATGGATAGTGCAACCTGTGGGAAACCCAAAAGCTATTCTGAACCCTGGCAAACCCCCTAACTCCAAACTTGCCACCTACTGTCCTTTAACATTGAATTAGAGCCTTTGGCTAGAAGTTGCAGATTTTGGGATTCCTTTAACTACCTTTGCACTTGTTAAGATGGCATGTGTATAAAGCACCCCTTCAGTGTGCTGTCATGGAGAGGCAGCAGTGACAACAGAGTCATTCCCCCAGCCTCCACGCGGTGGTGGAGAATTGCTGACAGGTGAAAACCAACACAGGAAGAGTGCAAACCCCGGGTGGTGTTAACCTGTGGCCGTCACAGTGGAAGGAGCAGTGATAGCTTTGCTTTTCGTGTGTGCGTGCCATAGAAGAGGAGAAATCAGATGTTACCAGAAACAAGGAACAAAAACAATCAAAGTGCTAAATGGCCCATTCCTGGAGTTCTTGCTTAGATGGTTCAAAAATGGCAGTAGGGGTGAGGGCAAAGGTCATCCTTGACACCAAGAGAAGAAACCTGAAATCTTTATGTAAGTCAGCAAATAATGGCCCCTGCAAGGATGATGTCAATCCAGTGCCATCATACCTGTCTTTTGTTTTAAATTTATTTATTCATTTTAGAGAGAGAGGAACAGGGGGAGAGACCGAGAGATTTGTTGTTCCACTTACTTGTACTTATGCATTCATTGGTTGCTTCTTGCATGTGCCCTGAGCGGGGATCGAACCAGCAACCTTGGTGTATCGGGACAGTGCCTTTACCAAACTGAGCTACCCAGCCCACGCGCATACCTGTCCTTAGAGCTCAACAACTTCCTACTGCTCCTGTCTATCCATATTTTTTTCCTAGAATGTAATTTGAGCTGAACTTTAAAAGTTTTCGTTCTGTTAGATCTTTCTAGAAGCTTGCCTGACTTTTATTCTTCCTTCCTTTATTGCCAGACGAAAAGAGAGGGAATAGCACCAAGATACAGAATGGTTTGTAGTAAAAATGGAAGATGGAAACAGAATGAGAATGCGAATCCCCATGTCTTGTGTTCAGTGCCGGCACTGGGCGTAGGCGAGCGGTTTCCAAGGAGCCCAAATGATGGAGCTTGCGTCTTAGGGGCTAGAAAGAACCTCGAGCATTTCCAACCTCGAAGCACAGGACAATCTCTAGTATTTCGAAAGAGAACTGTCTCTTAGCTTCTCTTGGTAGTTCACAGTAATGCTTTAAGAACTTCCAGCATCAGGAAATTCTTCCGTAGGAAATACAGCCTAAATTCTTCATGCTGCTTAAGCCTGTTACTTCTTGTTCTGTCCTCAGTGGAGGGATTGAACAGCTGGTCACAGGTCCCTATGCAGGAGCCACTTGCATAATTGAAAACTTATTAAATCGCCCCTTCAGCTGCTCTTTCTTGCTCGTTCTTTCTTTTCTTTTTTTTTTTTTTTCATGGCTAAATAATCTCAGTTCTCCTAAACTGTTCTCAGAGGTCTTTCAACCCCTTTAATTATCCTCGTGTCTTTCTGCCAAGCCTTCTCTAAGTCCTGGGTTAGCTGTAGCCACCGGAACTAAACACCATTTTCTCTGAAGCATTTGAACAGTACAGAGGGTAACAAGATCACTTCCTCACGCGATACTTGCTATGCCTTTTGTAGTAATACGTCACAGACACGTTATTGCCTTTTATTCTTTTGTGTTTTGCACCTACATTGGTTGCTGACTCATGGTCAGATTTCTGTTGTCTTCCAGAATGCATAGAAGCTTTCCGCTATATTACACTCTCTGTATGAAGCATGAATTCTTACTCTGCATCGTGTCTTTGACCCCACCATTAAACAATCATTTCAGCCTAAGTCAGAAAAAAGTATATAGGCCCAGATGAAGCATCAATAAACCCGTGTTTTAAATAGAAATGAATTAGTAGTGCTTTTCAGCTTACTGCCTTTCTGTAATGGTTTGTCCCCTCGCTACAAAGGGTTAGTTTGATAAAGTGGGTTTCAAGACCAGTGGAGCAAGGGATTGTTATAGGACATATTGTAACGGAGACTTGTAGTCCTTTTGACAGAGTCTCTCACTACGCCTTTGTGTATGAGATGGAGAAACGTGTGCAACAGAGATTAGGCAACGGTGTAAATAACTGGAAAGAGTCGCAGTGAAACGAGCAGAGAGGGCTGGACGCCAGATCTCTGTCAGCCTGAGGTGCGGGCCCTGGTGTTGCGCGTCATGTTTGACCTTGGCCTAAACGTCTGATATTTTCACCAGGGACTTTGTGATGAAGACAGAACACACGTTTTGAAATGGGAAAAGATACAGAAAATGAGGTATCATGGCTGGTTCCTGGGCTGTAAGAGTCTGGACTTTTAAGGATTTGGATGAGATTGTACAGTGGGATCAAACTGACAGGGCGTGTTTCGATGGAACCGAGAGGAAACAAATCCAAATGAACAAGTACTGAATGCAGGAATCTCTGGCAGAAGTCCAAAACAGCATTTCCCATCATGCCCCATATGGTATTAGTACCTTGTGGTGTTCACGGGCCTTAGAAACTTGTTTTTTCCTTCTTTAATAAGGTCTTGGGACCACTGAGTAGCAAGTGTGGGAAAATCTGAGGTCAAACAAAGTTTAACGCGTTTCCTTACGGATGACCTTCTTAGCTTCTAATGTGTTAGCGTACATTAAGAATTTTAAGAGGTAGGTATAATATGCAAAGTTTTCTTAATTAATTTGACCTTCTTTTTATGAAGCATTTTGCTGGGTGATTGATCTACCAGATACACTGGGAAACCCTGACCCAGGGATTCTAGTTGAGTGGAAACCCATGAGAGCCTGCAGTATCAAACCAAAGCAAGTCATCCAGTCATATGGTCCAGAGAAATGGAAGTGCCACTCCCAGCAGATCATATTTGCAGAATAAATTTCCAAAGGACAGTGGCAAACCAAGCCATGTCGTATGAGGAAGAAACCAAAGGAGTGAAGAGGCATGGACAGACATGACAACTCTGTAAAATGTTTCAAGGGCTATATGGCCCTGGTCAGTGTAGCTCAGTAAATTTGGAACATCCTCCCGAACACCGAGAGGTCGCCAGTTCAATTTCCGATCATGACACATACCTGGGTTGCGGGTGCAGTCCCTGGTAGGTGTGCATGCAAGAAGCAAGCGATTGATGTTTCTCTCACATTGATGTTGGGCGGGGGGGAGACGGAAAGAGAGAATGCGCTATGTCGAGGCTGCAAACTTGCAAACTCCTGGGTTTGTGGTTGGATGGATAATAATGACAATAACAATTGCAAATACTGACCCGGCCCTTGCTATGCACCTCTGTTCCAAGGTCCTTTCACTTGTTAACTCATTTACATCTTACAACAACCCTATGACGTAGGCACTATTAATAGTTCCATTTCATAGCAGAACAAAACTAAGACAGAGAGAAAGTTATCCTTCCCAAGGTCACACAGGCTGTAAATGAGGAATCTGGGGCTTGAGCTCTCGTGGTTGGACTCTGAAGCCCCAAACCCTATTTGCTCTGCTGGTAGATTTCAGCTCAGGCTGAAGAAACCCTTTTAAGAGGGGTCCCTATAGGCAGATGTTCAAGAGCATCCGTTAAGGATGTTCGCTGTCATGCACGGGTAGTATTTATATAGTGGCTATAAGAACTCCCGGGCACTGGTTAAGGGTTTGGACTCCATGACTGCTGAAGGTCTTTTATTGCAGTAGCTCTGTGGTGCCGTGGCAGAAGGACACATACACTTCTGTGGTCCCTTTCATCTTCAGGTTCTAGAATTGTTTTTTATTTTATGATTATCTTTTTTAAAGATTTTATTTATTTGTTTTTAGAGACAGGGGTAGGGAGGGAGAAAGAGGGAGAGAAACATCAATGTGTGGTTGCCTCTTGCATGCCCCCTACTGGGGATCTGGCCTGCAACCCAGGCATGTGTCCTGACTGGGAATCGAACCAGCAACCCTTTGGTTCACAGGCCAGCGCTCAATCCACTGAGCTGCACCAGCCAGGGTGAATTCTTTTTTATTTTAAAATTTTTTTCACAAAGGACCTGTGTGTTAGCACTCTACACAGAGAAAAGTGCACAACAACCGCTTTTATCAGGAGCTCAAATTGACACCATTTTGCAGCTAGGAATTTCAAGCTTGTTATAATGTTGGGAAACTGGTAATCGGGATAATGACTGGAGTATTGCTACAGTTGTGAGTGCTGCAAGCCAAATGGCCTGTTAGTCCAAACCCCTCTGCCTTTCTATCTGAAAGGAGAATGGAGTCTTTATCAGCAAAGCACGTTCCAAGAGAAGCGACGTGGGTTTGCAGTTGAAATACCCATGGAGCACATACTACTAAGTATCCGTCATACATGCAGTTTAAACTGGTCTCAGAATAGGTAGTGCCCTTTGGTTCTTGGTGAAAATCATCACCGGAAAAGGCATTTTCAGTGAAGAGCTCAAAGTATCTCCCAAAAATATTTTAAGGTCAACGTAGTACATAGGGAAGGAAAAAAAATTAAGCACGTGAGAAACCAAAGGGGAACGAGAACCAGCAGGCCTACACAAATTTTGTATCTTAGAATCATTAGAGATTACTTTTTGAAAACTGTGTTTAGTGTGTTGAAAAGAAAATGACAGACAACATCGAAAAATATCTACAGGGAGCCACAGACTTTAGAAGTGACCTTAACAATGACCAAACTGAACTTCTAGATATTAAAAAGGACAGCGACCAAAATGTAAGTGTATTGCGCTTACAACTGACTGGTTGCGCCAAAGAGAGAAATGGATACCCAGGCAAAAGGGGTTATTAACAACGAAGCGTAAAGGACAAAAAAAAAGGGGAGGGAATAGGGATGCCCTGTTCAGGGCAATGCAGGCTAGATTGACAAGGTCTGTGTTTACCTCCCAGACTTCTGTAAGCAGAGCACAGAGGGAGTGGACAAGAGGCACTATTTGTTGAGATCAGCAGTGAGAAGTTTCCAGAGCTGACTAAAGTCTCTAACCCACAGGTTCAACAAGCCCAGTTAATCCTAAACAGTGTAAATAAAACCCTAGAGACACAACACCAGACAGGAGGAAAACACATTACCTTCAAAGCAATGGAGGTCAGCTTTACTCTTGACTTCTAAACAGAGAAAGTGAGATAAAAGGGGAATAGTGTCCCATGCGCTAGAGCAAAATGAAAACAGCCCCGCACCTAAACAGCCATGCCCTGCGACCCAGCTATCAAGAATATGGACTCAAAAAGAGATTTTCAGACCAAACCCGGGGAATTCACCACCAACAGACGCTCAAGGAATGAAAACCAAAACAAGTGGGCGATGTTATGGGTCAGTCTGACAGCATAAAAAAATTCAGAGGCAGCCTTGAAGGGTTAAAAACCCAAGATCTAGTTACAATGCCACAGACATCAAGTGATGACTGATACACTTCTAGCTTTTTCAACTCATTATGCCGCTGGGGAGGAATGGTGTTCGTTAACTGTAGGCTCTGAAAGAGAGAAGGGAAGAGCGGGCAACAGAGACAGACAGACAGACAGACAGACAAAGAGACAACAGGTCCCCATGACAACAACGCTAGACCTGGAGGTTTGCATTTAGTCTCAGCTCTGCCACCCGTTCGTTGGGCGGCCTTTGAAAGCTCCTCTTTTCATCTGTGTCTGTTTTCTTGCCTGCAAAATGAAGGTTTGGGACCAGATGAATTGTAAAGCCTCTTCATTATGATTCTGTGGCACGCTGAGAAATAGATTCTTCAGGGTGGAAAGAAACAGGAATCAATAGTTCCCGAGCTGTCATGTTTTTTTTCCCCCTCCTTTGAAATTTCATCAGTAAACACTTGCCTTTCACTTCTGGCTAACTCACATATCTGTTGAAACACTGGAGCTAAATATAGTCTCACTGAGGTGTGTATTTTGCTTTCCATCGGTTCGGTTTGTTTTGCTTTGTTTTGTTTTGTTTTCTTGTCATCTAGTAGCCTCACAGAGGCCTGGTGGTTCACCGAAGCCTGAGGGCTAGATGGCTTGCAAAAGCCGGGCCTCCCCGTGCGACTATTGTTTTGTTCTTTCTTTTAACTTATTACGTGAACTGACGTAAGCCTCCTTTGCTTTGTCACCTTTCCTCCCCCCACCCCCCCCACCCCCACTCTCGTCTTCACAGGCCAATAATAAACCTGAGATCGAAGCAGCCCTCTTCCTGGACTGGATGAGACTGGAGCCCCAGTCCATGGTGTGGCTGCCCGTGCTACACAGAGTGGCCGCTGCGGAGACTGCCAAGCATCAGGCCAAGTGCAACATCTGCAAGGAGTGTCCGATCATTGGATTCAGGTATCGGGAACCCCTAAGATGCCATTCATTGTTTTCCGCATCGTTCCTTGCCCTTGTGAACCTTGATCTTTTCCCTCCGGTACCAGTTGCTGTTCATGTGTTCCTCTTCAGAGTGGGAGCCTCTGTCAGCCCTGTCACTCCCTGATCACTGGGTAATTTTGGTGGGTGTCAGTCATTAGGCAGGTGTCCCTTTCCAGGAGCTTCACTCTTCAGCTGTGCAGGGGCATGGTCTTGGGTTGGGCAGGGCTGTCTGTCTGTGCGTCTCCACCAAGATACTTGTCTGTCCGCAGTATACTGATAAACTGTGCCTCCTCCTTCCTGGAACCAAGACATTTGAACCACGTTTCTTTCTTTCATGGTCTTTTCTGTTTATAGAAAGTGCCCAGGAATTAGTTAGGAAACTAAGAAATGATTCCTTGTTGGGAGAGCCCTTGTGGTAACTCAGCCTCATACTCACTTTGCATGACTTTTCCCCCTAAAGTAATAAGACTTGTTTTAAGCACCCTAGGATTTCTTTATCCGTGAATGTGATTATGGTCTTCGCATAGTCTCCTAATGAACTTCTAAGGGAAACATAGCATCTTATTTTTCTCATATTTTTAAACCGTCCTGGAAAACCATTGGCTCTGAAATCTCCCACTTGGTTGACCTGTTTGGGGAGACAGGATATTGAACAGCAACCCCAAATCCAAATTCAGAAACGGTGATGGATTTAAACATCTAAGTCAACCACAAGACTTCCTTAGCGGTGACTAGGCCAAAACATGGTAAACTGGTTACGTGGTCTGCGCCTGTCCAGAATCCATTTCGCCGCTGAGTAAATACTGTCCCTGGGTATGCTAGGACTTCCTGCTGTTTACAAAGAGATTTTACAAACCCTTTAGAGGTTTCTAAAGCCTCCATAGACAACGCTAGTTTTGGCAGGTACCAATGATGCTGGGGATCGGGGGAGGGGAGCGGGGAGGGGCAGTCGCAGGGGGAGAGCCACGCCTTCCTCTGTGTCTCAGCCTCCCTCTCTAGTCAGATCCACAGAGGAAATTTTATAAGATGAAACAGGAGAATGCTTTGGAAGACCCAAGAGCATTTTCACAGTCACTTCTTTTGCCCTTCTCAACTGAGACTATTTTAGGAATGAGCACTTCTCTTTCCTTCCTTCTCCCCCGAAAGATGGCTGGGATCTAAAAAAAGGCATCTTCCCTGCCCGCCCCCCCCCCCAACATTCCCATATGTGACATGAGGCATATGTTTATTTGAATTGGCTGAGATTCTTACCTGGGGAAGCAAAAGGCAGAGCACGTAGGAAACAAAGGATACACTCTTCTGGGCGAGGGAAGAAGTGGACCGTCCGTACTCACAGAGGACACACTCTCCCATTTAATCCCATCTTGTCCTTTGCTGGGGCCCCAGTCATCATCATTTCCGGGGGATGTGCGCGGTAAGGGGTTTCTGAAGAGAGAGAAAAGAGATTATCCGAGCAGCTCTCTGAAGATGAATCATGTCAATCAGAAAATGTAATTTTAAAAGATTTATTTTAATTAGAAGTTCCTGTTTAATTTTCTTTTGTCTAATGAAATTGCTTTATCTTTCTATATGTGTATTTTTAAAAATAATTGCTTCTGAAAACTTCTATCCCCAGTTATGGGTTGGGGGCGGGGGACTGCCATACACAGATTTATCTCTCTTGGAAGTTCTTTCAAATTCTAGTATTCAGTCTTCAAAAGACTGGAAGTGTGCCAGGAGCTTCTTAGTTAATCTGAAAGAGTTCCTAGTGGAGTTTAAATAAGAGCTGAGTTTTTCTTCCATCGTTATACGTGTTTATAGGATAATCCTTCTGCCAAAATGTTTTGATACTGTAGGGGAAGCACCAGAGGATTCTGGAGGTAGGAAGTTAATCACTTACCTTTTGGAATTAATGAACGCCGACCACAGCCTGTTTCTCGAATTAAGACAGTGTGGAAGAAGGTTTATTAAAGAGCATTCTTTGGGAATGTGATTTGAAGAAATACATGTGTGTTTGTTTTTGTTCTTTACCAGGTACAGGAGTCTAAAGCACTTTAATTATGACATCTGCCAAAGTTGCTTTTTTTCTGGTCGAGTTGCAAAAGGCCATAAAATGCACTACCCCATGGTGGAATATTGTACTCCGGTAAGTTAGTGGCTTCCCCGACAGGAGTTTGCTCACCGGGGACAAGTTTCCGTTTGGGGCGGTATTGCAGATCGTGTGTAATGCTGTGATGTCTACGTTCCCCACGTGTTTCCCCAGATGTTCCCCAGCTAAAGTGGCTTCAAATTATAGGCGCCCGGATTGACCTTACCCCTAGTGCGTACGTAGAGCAAAGGCTGGCACAAGTAGTAAGTAGGTTTTTTGGCCACTTGCATGGGTGGCTGGGAAGACATTCTCGTGTTTCTTTTGCACAGCCCTGGTGGTCATGTGGAGAGTTTTGGTGGCCATGGGGCATGCTGGGTATGGAGGTGTAATGTGGGTTCCCCCAGATTCACAACTCACCCCTTTCAGTCACTCTTGCTCATCTCTTATCTGTTCTATATACTATCGCCTGCCAAGTAAATGCTAGGTGTTCACCTTTTAAATAAGTCTGTGTGAAATAGGTATTATTTTTACCCCCTTTTTACAGATGAGGACTCAGGTTCTGAGGCCAAATTGCCCAAGGCTCTGGAATTAAAAGGTGGAGCCTCCTCCTCAGATGTTGTTTTGGGAAAATGTTCAGTGGCTAATAGATCTTTGGAAAATCACCAGCAAGATGTAAGGAGCCTAGACCTGGCGGCCAGGCAGACCTGGGTGTAAATCTGATGGTCCTTAAACACTACCTGCTTGCTATTCGAAGTATGGCCTGCCGACCAGCGGCACTGGCGTTACCTGGGGGGTTACTTACTAGAGATGCAGAACTTCAGGCCCCCACCCTGGACCTTCTAAATCAAAACCCGCATTTCTGCCAGATCTGCAGGTGGTTCCCCCGCGTGTCAAAGTCTGAGAAGCTCTGTTTTGGAGTGTTTTCTCCTCCGTCATCAGAGGGAACCTCCTGTTTGTTTTCATTGTCTTTTCTCACGTTGGTTCCTTTTGCAAAGGTGTTTGATGATGGAGAAGGAACCGTGCTGTGAATAGTAGGATATTGAGTGGGTGAAACATGCTGTCCTCTTGGACAACAGTTCTTAAAATACCGTCACGTGTGTCAGACCTTCAGGTTAACTTTTCGACTTTAACAAGACTTGGAGTAGCCCAGTGGAGGAGGTAGTACATTCAGTCATTGTACCAACCTCTCGAGGTTTGAGTGCCTCCATTTCACAGGTGATCCGAGCCTCAGATGGGGTCAATCACTCACTCCCCCAAATTAACCCCGTGAGGAAATGCCAGGCCTGGTTTCAAAACCCTGGCTTGGCCTGATTCCAGAGCCTTTGCACTCAAGCTGCACTCTCTGAAATGACAAAAAAAAAAAACAAAACGAACACTCTGAGAGACTGAGCGCTGGTGCGGTCCTCCGCCTGGAGGCCTCGCTCTCCCAAGTCTGATCTCAACGTGCTTTCCCTTTCAGACTACTTCAGGAGAAGATGTTCGTGACTTTGCCAAGGTACTAAAAAACAAATTTCGAACCAAAAGGTATTTTGCGAAGCATCCCCGAATGGGCTACCTGCCAGTGCAGACTGTCTTAGAGGGGGACAACATGGAAACGTGAGTAGTGGCAAGAGCAAAACAAGACTCTCATTTGCTGTATATGTGAGCTCCTTTCAGCTGAATACCCTCCTTCACTCCCAAGTGCAAACAGTCTCTCCTATTTCTTTCTCTAGATTGACTTTAGCAGAAAAGAGCAAAACGGGCCGATGTCGCAGTCGGCATGACCCGTGCCAATTGTCCCGTGCTGCTGACCTTTCCCAAACGTTAACCCTAATCTCACAGGGAAAATGCCACATGGCAGCCGCTCATGACATCCACAAGGCTTTTTAAGAAATATGGGACTGTTTACAAATGAGTGATTCCAATATTTCATTGTGAAGTTTCCTCCCTCGCAAATTGGTAGGCGTGTGTCTCTTTGGATCTGATTGCGTGGTCAGATCCAGTCACTTTTTTTCTACCGGAAAGAAACGGTAGTCACAGGAAATCCCTTCACAGTAAGTAGTAACGATTCTCATGATCCAACCAAGGCTGCCCTCACCTCTGTGCCGCCTCCTTTTTGCCATAACTCTGGTGGCCACCGCACCGCTGTTGGTTTTCCTTTGAAATCACTTTCTGCTTCTCTCTGGCTGTTGCTTTCCATGGTTTCTCCTCAATTGGTTGGGTTTTATTTATTTTGACCTTTCTGTTATTTTATTTGTTTATTTACTTATTTGTTTTATTTCTTTATTTGTTTCTTTTGATTTTTTGCGGCTGAGTTTGCCTGTGTCTCTTCACCACCTCATTTTTTGTTTTGCAGTCCGGTTACTCTGATCAACTTCTGGCCGGTAGATTCTGCGTGAGTACTTCCGCTGAAGGGCGCTGCTCCCACCCACACATTCGCTTGCTGATTTTTCTTGGTTTATTTGTTTTGTTTGAAAGACATCCCGATGCCCCCTTCCTTCATTTCCACTTTTCTCCTTCCCTTGGTGGTGAGACGTGGAGAAAGGCCCCGGCCCACACCAATCAGGAGAAGCAGAGCAAGGTGTTCAGAGCCCCCTAACCTGGGCACATTTGAACCAGCGCAAGTCCTGCCCTTGAGTTCCAAAGGACGTCAAAGAAACTATTGGGTCGTTAGTTGTTATCCTGGAAGACATGTTTATTTGTTCCTCAACAATAAGCAGGGAAGAGCTTTCCAATTACATAAGAACAGTCTTTAGCCACAACTCTTGGGAGTCAATGCTTCAGGGCCTTCAAAGGGATAATGGTTTACTCCTTAGGGCCTGTTACAAGCAGACCATTAAATATCAGCAGAGTTTGTTTTATAGCATGATGTTGAGTTGGGCTGAATAATGTCAGTGAGGCGTGTGGACTTTTTCTCAGGTAATGCCATGTTAATGGACTAATATTTATATACATGAGCTTGTTTTTTTTTTTTAACTGAACCCACTTTGCTCTCCTCTCCAAACTAAATATTTAGCTCATAAGCAGGAAAGCGGACTGCAGTCTTTGCTATTACTATTGACATGTATTAATAATACTAATATCAGATACCAACAGATAACAAGAGTTTATAATGGCAGAACATTCATTTTGGGGGCCTGCAGTTTACATGTTAGCAAACAGTGTTCATGTATCGCAGTTATTGCGTGGGATTTTTGGCATTTCGGAGTGTACTTTATTAAAATCTGTATTTAAAATCAGACAGCTCTATTAAACATAAGGGATAAATGACCAATTTAGAAGACAGGCTTACGTAAGAATTCAATGTCTTTTCATTGGGTCTTTTTTATTGTTGCACCATGTAATTTAATTTAAAGTAGATCCTTTTTTCAGATCCTGTAGTGATAAATGCAAACAATTCATTGAGGGTCAGTCTCTCTTGGCCTGAAAGAAGTGTTGGTTCGAAGCTGCATCATTGTGCCCCCTTCATTTTGAGCTACGGGGGCTCTTAGTAGTGAACCCCGTGGTTCCTTTAATCATCATGCTTACACAGCGTGGGGAGCGATTAAGCTTCAATGACCTTCCTCCTTATTGGTAACTGTTTCCCCTAACCCAGGTAGCCTCTGCGTTTATAGAAGTTAGACCCTTTCCCAAAGAAGCAGCTTTTTAAAAATGGATACACTGGAATTCTGGGCTTGAGTGGATCCTGATAAACAAATGAATTTACCCTGGGTGGGAATATGTTTTAACCAATTAAAAAATCCAAAAGACAAATAGGCTAAAGGATAATTTTTAAAAATATATGGATAGAGATAGCACAAAATAATAAGTAACAGTGCCTTGAAAGGAAAGAAGAGGAAAAGATGTTTATTTTATACAGACACGCATGGTAGAAAATTATGGCGAGTGTTTTGAACTTTGAAGAACTTTCAAATTAATAACAATCTTTGTTAAAATATTTTCACTAATAACTAAAACATACCCCCATTTTGTCTTCTTATAAAAGTTGACCAGATTTTTCAGAAATAGTAGGAAGTTTTTATTTTAAAGAAGAAAAAACCAGCAGACTTTTAAAGTCCTCTGTTGTTGTTGTTTTTTTTACAATACCGGTAATTGTATCGAAGTCCTCACTCATAGGATTATACAGTTTATAAAAATATATTGTAGAGTGATTCTATTCAGGCAGCACAGCCAGGTCCTAAGGTATTTGATTTTGCAGGAATTCTGTCAGACGCTAACCAATCCTGCGCTGGCGGCAGCACAGAATCCATTTAATATGGATCACAGAGCTGGAAAGTTCACTGACAAACAGATCTTTTCTTTTTCCTTTGACAAAACCTACAGCTGCTTGGATCTGTCATATGATTTGAAACTAAGTCTAGCAGAAACCTTTTACATTGTTTGTCCACAAAGGGGACGGTCAAACAGTATTCTTTGAGCCGGTCTCCTTTGAAACCCGAATGGACGAAAACCTAGCGGAGTTGTCACAGAAGGGAAGATGGCGGTGCGTGGACTGGAATTGGCCATCCATGATAAAAGAAATGGTCCTTCTGGGTGCACTGTTTTGTATGTAGAAAGTGGGAAGGGAGAACAGTATTCTCTCCTTCCCTTCAAAAAGAGTTTGAAGAAGGCCTTGCATGTTGAGTTTTGCTTCTGGACTAAGCGGTTTTGTACTTCTACTAACTCCTGGTTTTTAAGTGATTCTTCTCTGACCAGCACTCCCTTTTGGCTCATTTTCTGACTTAATAAGCACCTCCTTTAGTATATATATTTTTTAGATTTCTGGTTATTGTGAGCTCTTGTGCTTATGCATGCGGCGTTAGGTGCTGTGTGCATTAATAAGAAAAACAACATGGAATTATCCTTGAGGCTAAGAATTAAAGCTCTGCATAAGATTTGCTATATGAGATTTTAGTTCAGTGTTTTGGATTTACATGCCTCGTTTCCTTGGTGTGCTGATCCTTCAAGGTCTCAGGTGTTTCTCCCATACACTGCCAGGGGGTCAAGTCTTAGAAGGGAAAGCATTAAAATGTTTTTCTCGAAGGTGGGTCTACATTTGAAGTCTATAATTGAAAGACTGGTCTGTTCCAGAAGATAGGGCTTATAACTCAGATAATTCAAGTACAGAATTACCGTCACTTGCAGTGAAAGCTTCTAAACAAACCTTAGCATTTTTCTACTAAGGGACTGCTCCCGGGTTCTGAGAAATGACCAGATTAAATCTCCAAAGCTCTAGCAGGAAGGATCCACGTGGAAATCTTTGATCTGCCTATTAAGTTGGGTAGTCATCCTTTTGTTTTCTCATGGTAGTTTAAATGTCTTTATAATTCATTTCACATTGGATTACAGTGACTCTTGACCTACACAACATTGATTTCTTAAAGAAGACGTTTATCTATCAGGGAAGACTTGAGTTCCCCGGTAACTTGCTGTAGTGTGTTGTAATCATTTTATGGCCATATGTCTTCTTTAAGAAATATGGGTTCCTAGCACATTTCCTACGTAAGCCTCGATAACTACACATAGTTTTCTTTTTTTTTTTCTTTTATGTAAGAAAAACCAAACGTCTTAGTGTTTCTACCAAGTCCTTGAATGCTACTTGGACGTTGAACTAAACCAGTCCTCGCTGAATAGATTACTGTTGACTTTTGGATCCATGCCTTTCCCAAAGGGCTTTCTGTGTGAGGACAGCAATGGAAGAGACCTTTTGTCCTATTCCAGTAAAAACAAAAAAAGCACAAGCCCAAACTGGTTTTCAAAACAGATGGATGTTTTTTCCCCCTAAAGTTAATCCAAAGATACTGTAACAACTTTGAGGATGGTTAATAAATTAGATGTGAAAGGGTGGGGAAAAAATGTTAACTCTTCCAAAATTCTAGTCTCTGGGCCACCCCCCACCAAAAAAAGGGTTTAATATCGAAAAAGCATAGAGACTATTCATGCTAATTCCCCCCTCTTGTTGTTCCCTCTGTATGTTACCACACAGGATCCCTAATAAGACGTATTTCAGATGTTGTCACATTCTGTTGAGTGTAGTCATTCTTCCTAAAAGCATTGCAGTGCAGTGTAAGGTCATTCGGTTTTACTCTGTGAAGTAGCAATATATACCTGCTGTTCCACTGGTACATATATCCCTTCCTTACAAAATTGCACAGACCAAAACATCTTGACATGCAGAGTCTTAAGAAGTCATATATTGGAGTGACCTCTTTGCAACTGAAATCGTTGGCTGTGAATCTTCTAGGCAAACGTAGAGTTTCCGGTCAATAAAAAGGGACCTAATAAGTCGCACAGGTGTAAACTGTTAAAAATTTTAGACCACTTAAATGCTAAACCAATCTCAGAACTATAGGATATGAGATATTACGAGACTGGAGGACCAAAATGTCACGCAGAGATGGTTTCCCTCAACCTTTTCTAGAATTGAAACTTTCCACCGAAGTTTTTGTGCCCCCTCTTTATGGCTTTTGATAAAAGCGGAAGTTACAAGAGAGCCCCTCTCCAGCGCGGATTTAAAATAACTGGATGATCTCTCATATACAGAGACAACTAAATGTGTACATTAACCATAGAGTTAGAATAAAAGCATTCTAGGCCATGTATATAACGTAATTGTATGGTGGGGTTTTTTTTTTCTCCATTAATGGATGGTATCTATGACTAATCACATTTTCTGCCTTATAGGCCTGCCTCGTCCCCCCAGCTTTCACATGATGATACTCATTCACGCATTGAACATTATGCTAGCAGGTATGAGACTAGTTGAATGCCAGGCAAATATTGATTAAAGTAACTAACCAAGGAGAGCTAACCTATAAGAATTTGAAACAAATCTTTTCTTTTCTTCCTCCCCCCACCCCCCGCAACTTGTCTGACTCCTACTAATCAACTTGCCCCCTAACGTGCATGCCATGCCACTGCATGTTGGTTTCGGACACCAATAAATGCATTGATCCAGAACAGTCTCCCCAGAGCCCAGCCTTTAAACATGTATGATAGTTCTGTTATGTTTTGTATACTGAGCACGTTTAATAAATTGGCTTAGAAACCGTATAACCTTTTTGAGAAAACTGCTAGACCAGACATAAATATGGAAAGAAATGACACTATGTTACGTGGGGAATAAGAAAGCATTGGCTGCCCCATGTATGTGTTGATTTTCCATGCTTTGCTGTAACGAAGAGAACAATTGATTTTTCTGCTCCTCGGACTTTGCCCTCTCACCTTCCTTGTGTTTGAGATGATTTTTATACCTAAACATTGCATTGCTAATCGTAAGATAACCTTATGCTTGTTAAATAAATCTGTAAGAGTTTGGTTAACCTCGTTTTTAGTTGTTGTCAAAAGAAAGACTTTATTATTGTCTGAGGCGAAGGAGGTTTTTAAAGGTAACAACTGGTAGCAGAATGTGTAGAGCACTCCCTTTCAAGTCGTCCTTTATCAGTATTCTCACTGCCGAACGTGTCTGTCGTCAGTGGGAAGCTGTAATGATCTTCCAAAACAAGGGGTCGTGTGAGGTGCAGAGTGTATTCGTTGTTAGGGAAGCTTTTCTTGTGAAAACAGAGGCCTGTTCTCAGGGAAAGGAAGATGGCTCTGCGAAGAAGAAAAGAAAACCAACCAACTACAACTTCCTTTATAATTTAGAGCATGAATGCAGAGCCGCTAAGTACCTGCGGTCTCCCGCTCACCACCTCCAATGGCCAGCACACACATCCTGTAATGTGAAGGATTCCTTTCTCCTCTTGACATGATTTATCCTTTAGTTTTCAGGAATGTTCGATTAGGTCTTGAATAGATTCTAAGAAGTCACATAAGTTTTAATGAGCTTTTACGTTTTTTATCAGGCTAGCAGAAATGGAAAACAGCAATGGATCTTATCTAAATGATAGCATCTCTCCTAATGAGAGCATGTAAGTATCCCGTCTCTTTTTACAAAATGTTCCTGAAGATGAAATTGCTTTGAGGGATTTAGAGGTAGGGCAGCACGGAAGAGAGAAATTAGCATTATATACATTTGATCTTTCAGGGAGCCATTCATTTACTATTTTTCCCCACCCTTAACTCTTAACCTGACATGGAATGATCTCATCCAAACCATGGTATTATTGGTATTCCAGAGTAGCAAAAACAGTTTGCTTAATTCTTATTTAATACCATATTACCACAAATTACAGAGTCCCAGATACTTAAATTCTATTAAATCCTTCATTTTTGACCAGACCTGCCCAATACTGCCCAATACTTTAAGTACTGCCCAGTACTTAACGCGATTGGATATTAATTTTTAAAGTGATGGCCAGGCCGTGTTCCCTCCATTTGCGGGGGAGTGGAGACATAATCTCGCAGAGTTGTATTGGTATGCCCATGCAGTAGGCTAGCTGTGCATTGTTTTTTCTTCAGAGACCCAAAGCAGTAAGTTTTTGTGATTTAGCATCTTCCCGCACTGAAGACAGTGGAGCAATCTCGTAAAGGGTTTCAGAAGAGAGTACAAATTTAGGTCACAGGTTTTTAGTGGGATAATAAAATAAGCCAGGCCTGTCACACTTAAGGAAGGAGAGAGTGATGTTAAAAGTGTCAGGGAACAGAGCTCTGGCAGGGAAACAGAGGCTTTATTATAGAGGAGGGGAAGTATTCACGACAGGAGCGTGGAGGGATATCCTGAGAACCAAGGGCCTGAGGTAGAGGGAGCGGATTAAGAAACCTATGGGAGGGTGGGGAAGAAAGCCCTGCTAACTGAGCAGATAATTTAGAGAGAACAAATGTGGTCGAAATACAACAGCGTCTTCAGTTTCAGAACTTATGGATGTCTCACCACTTTGTCATGGAACATCTAGGCAAAGGGACGAATGGTGAACGGATCGTGTGTAGTTGAGATGGCAACCCAAAGTTACACTCAGATGAGAAAAGGCTGAGAGAGCTAGTATCCAAGGGGCATTGATACAGAACTGGTTATTGAAGACATGGGAATAAATCATGTCATCTGTTACAATAAAGGCGATTAAGGTTAATAACAAAGAGTCAAGTGAACACTTAACCAATCCTTTATGACTTAGTTGCTGAAAACAAAACAGCCTTTTCCCCAAACGTAACTGCGGTCCTTTCCCTTTCTCAGCTATGGGGGAAAGTGTTCATATATGGAATACTTAGACAGGAAAATATGTGACCAAAGAATGAACCAAATATAAACAACCTGCATGGTTTGCTTCTCCTGGTCACTGCTTTTAATATTAGAAACCCCAGCACATTCAGATTAATTCAGGTTTTATCTGTGTAATAATGGCTGCCATCCACTGACCGCCTAAGAGAACAGCAAGAGAAGTTTAATTATAACTATTTGTTGTAATTAAACATGGGAAGTGCTAGTCATAAAATTTCAGAATTTGGGAAGAGAGATCGTGAATTAGGTGGTGAAGCTGCTTTTGTTTTATTTTGACATGCAAAGCCTTAGTTCATCCCGAGGACGTAAAATCCATTTTGTCTCAGTCTTGGAGGGTAAAGTCAGTCATGATGTTTTAGGGGCAGGTCTGGGGAAGTGTTTTGGAGGATTGGCTGGCTTCCCTTGAAGGTTTTGAACACCCAATGATTATTTTTAGCCAGCGTTTCACTTCTCAACCAGTTACCTGGCTTGATGGACTGAAATCATTTAAATCAGGAGGATTTTTTCCAAAAAATCTGAGGTGTGTGTGTGTTGTTTTTTTTTTTTTTTTTAAGGAAATTAGTGGGTATGGAGAGAGAAAAAAAAATGAACCTGTCATCTTAATGGTATTTAACCAAAGATGGCTTTAGCCTCTCATTAAGAACAGAGTAAAATTCTTACAACTTGAAGGTACATGGACTTTTCAGGAGCGAGGAGCAATGCATTTAGAAAATAATTTTTTCTCAGCTGTACTTGAACAACAATTTTTTAAATTTTTTTAAAAAGGAATGTTTTTCGATGTAGTAGAGAATTTCCCGTTTCAGGGAAGGATTGTGGCTGCCTCCCAAAATATAAGCCTTTTGCTTCTTTGGTCCCCAAAGTCACCTGAATGGCTTTTTTTCTTGCAATGTTTGGGTTATTTTTAATCTAAATAATAATCGAATGAAACAGTCATCTGTCTACAGTTTATCATTGTTACTGTCCTGCCTCTGTGGCTTCTATAAGTTCAAACTTGCTTACTACCGAAGCCACAGTTTTTAGTTTACGTTGCCTTCTACCTAACTAAATATCTACTCTTATTCTTTTAAGGACTGCAGTTTTCCCCTTGTTCAGTGTCAAGAGTAGTGTGGGTTAGCAAACAGATTATGTTGACATGCTTGGTAGCCAAAGCATTATACAGCTATTATTATGTCTTTTAATATTTATTAACAGTTAAACTGTCATTAGAGAGTCTCAGCATTTCTCTAATTCTGCCATGAACTGACCCATGTAAATAGGCCAAATTCACCTGCAAAGTAGAACGGGAAGAAACTTAAAAGCAAGAGACTTGGATTCTCACCCACAGGATGGCAGCCCACAACCTCGGCAGTACCCACGGCTTTAGAAGCAGGAAAAAGGGGTCTAAGTAACTGTTAAGAGCAAAGAAATGTTTCTATTTTGAAATACACACCCGAGTCCCTGACCCCCAACACAAGTAAGGGGGGATAAAACCAAAACCTTTGATTTTATTTTCCAGAGATGATGAACATTTGTTAATCCAGCATTACTGCCAAAGTTTGAACCAGGACTCCCCCCTGAGCCAGCCTCGTAGTCCTGCCCAGATCTTGATTTCCTTAGAGAGTGAGGAAAGAGGGGAGCTAGAGAGAATCCTAGCAGATCTTGAGGAAGAAAACAGGTGAGTTTTCTTTCTAGCTTTGTCATTGGTATGCAGAGCGCGTACGCCTGCACGCAGCAAAGTGCCAGGAGTCTTCACTTAGAGTCACGCTATGTCTGATTGTTTTCTCCGATAATCTGTTCAGCTCCATTTCCAGATATTCTGTCCCCCCCTCCCCTCCCCCCTCTCTCTGTTATCTGAAAGAAGAAAATGAATGCAATAGTATAATTAAGAACTCATATTTTAGGTGGGAGAGGAATGAATGCTGATGGTGCTGTTTGATTTGTTGCATGCATTCCAGAGGCTTCGTTTTTCTGCTTGAGAACAGAATGTAAGAACAAAGCAGGCCATTTCATGTTATGATTATACGACTTGTGCATGTGTTTGGCCGTATTACCTGTCTCCAAGCTTTTAAGAAAGTAGGTTCGTTGGCTTGGCCATACTTGGGAACAGGTTAGTTCCTCTGATTTCTCGTCATCAAATGCGGGTACCGTTTATGCTCACAATCGTAGCAAATTAGTGAGACGATTCCAGCTGTCAGCCACCACCTGGAAAAGATGTTCATGTAAATACAGTAGAAGAGACTGAAGGCAATTCACAGTGACCTCGGAGAGGACAAAGGTGTAAAACTCTGGGATGCTGTGTGGTGTCAGGGTAACGCGAACCATTGGGCTTTTACTTCTGTATTACATTTATGATATCACAGGTCCCTTGGTTCAGAGAGGCAATTGTACATGATCACTTCTAATTCAGCATGCCTTTAGACACATGCCACCAGGCAAGTCTTTAAAGGGGCAGTAGCTGCAATTTGTGGGACTCGAGTACTCTCATCTCCTTGGTTTAGCCCAGGACCCCACAACTTCTTCATCCAGGAACGGGGTATATCTGAGAACCGATGCCTTCAGGGAGTGTCTCACCTCAAGATAAAAAAAGAAACTGCCATTCGTCCAGTGCTTTCTGCCGCCCCATCCCTCTTTCCAGCTGTTGGTACCCTTGACCTACGGCCAGAGCTCCTTTGCTTGGTCACCTATCCCTTTGGTCTTTTCCCCGCCCCTCCAATAACTCCTCCCTACTAACTCTAGTTGTAGATCGTTCCAGAACCAAGACCCGTCATGGCATTCTTCCCTCACTGCATTTCTGCAATTAGAAAGAAATCCAGCTGCTCAGCTGGGCATTTAAAACCATGCACACTCTTCTCTTGACCTGCTATGACAGTCTCATCTTCCCTTCTACCTCTGTTCCGGCCGCGCTGTTGTAGCTGCTGTTTCTGAATGCATCCTGCTCTCAAGCACTTTATGGGCCCAGCTCAGGCTCGCTTCTCAGCTTAGCTGCTAACCCCCATCCCTCCACTGCTCTGTTTGACCAAGGATAGATCACCCACCCCTCCTCCTCCATGAGCTTCCTCAGAATAACTTGCCTCACACAGCCCTGTTTCAACTCTTGCATTTGGAATCGGTCTTTTGTCTGCATCCTCAGAATACCGCTACTTTGGGTCTTTCTCATAGAACTCCGTGACAGTTTGCCTTTTCCATCTGTTACTCCCAGTGGCTCCCTCTGGAGGGAGGCATGCGATGCCAAATGCTTTTGGGGCAAGGACTATGCATGTTGTAATCCTCTCAATGTCTCCTGTATAGAGAGCCTAGCACACTGAGACTATTGAGTGCATATTCAGGAAACAGCTGGTAAAAAGCTAAGTTAAGAGTACGGCTAGGATGTCACACCAGTACCAGGAGGTAATCCTGGACATTTTGTTGGTTTTAGTGGTAATGTGACCTTTGGCCTCATTTGTAAGACCAGTTGGCAGTGAAGACTGTGGGAATGAAGATATTTCCCTCCGCTTTGTTGGCGATCACTATCAGTATCCATTTATGTTAAAGCTAATTATTTTAGGGGGCAAAGGCAAATAGGAAAACAAGTTGGGATTGGCATTATAAATAGAATTTGGTGTTACCCAGGAGTAAACATAGTTTTGCATTGTATAATTGTTGCCGTTGTGTAATATATCTTTGTATCTCTTTGGTCAAGAGGTTTGTCCTGTTTACTATTAGCTTGCTTTCTCTCCGCACCGTGACAGCCAGGCCACAGAACACGGGTGGAGTACTGATGTCATTATACACACACACACACACACACACACACAATTTAATCATTGTCAGAGTACTTTAATGTATTTTGGGTCTTTTAATCTTCCCAAAAACTCAAAAGAAGGCAGATGGGAAAATGTAGGTTCAGCCTTGGCCGGGTAGCTCAGCTACTTAGAGCATCGTCCCAATACGCCAAGATCACAGGTTCAATCCCCGGTCAGGGCGTATACAAGAAACAACCAGTGAATGCCTAAATAAGCGGCACAACAAAGCAATGTTTCTCTCTCCCCCCCCCTCTCTAAGATAATACATTTGTTTTATTTTAAATAAAATGCAGGTTCAGAGAGATTCAAATGGCTTGACCCAGATTTCACAGTCAGCCACTGACAGACCCAAGTCGAAATCCAGATTTTCTGACTCAAAATAGCCAACTCTACCTCATACCAGAGAATAAAGTCATTTTTTGTAAATATCACTTATGTAGAATTGTGCATTCTTTGTAAATATCACTTACATAAAATTGTGCATCACTTTAAAATCACATTTGCATAGAACTGTGCCATATTCTCTGGAACATACCTTCATTTGAAGGGATATTTTAAAGGAATAGACACGATTAAACCAGTTCATCTACTTGTGATGCCAGTAATAAACCACTTTTCTCTGGAAGATATCCAAGAGCATTCTAAAAACCAAGATGGTTTCTTCTCTAAGAGAAAAAAATAAAAATTATGCCAAGCTGCTTAGAGCTCCAAAATGAAGAATCTGGTATTGATGCAGGTCTTTCTATAAGTTAGTTTGACCTTCAAGTAAAGGTCAGAATGAGATTTCTTCTTCCTCCTTGTACTTTGCCACATTTCCACTTCCTACCAAACCCCAAAGCAATGTCTCCGTGGAGCTCCCCTCCTGCAAATAGCCTGTCTGGCTTTCTTTGCTCTGTCCTCTCCTATTTAATTACACTTCTGCCCAAAATGCTGCAGAGCCATACTTGAGCCTTCGTGGTCTTTGAGTTCAGTATTGCTTAAGAAACCTTCAGTTTGCCATTTCCTCCTTCTCTCTCTCTCTCTCTCTCTCTCTCTCTCTCTCTCTCTCTCTCTCTCTCTCTCGGAGTCCCCAGGAGGTCATTAGATGCCCTCTCTCAGTGCCTGCCAAGACGGCTGTATTTCCCAAGTCAAATTGGCTCCATAATTGAACAAATACAAGTAAACTTTTAGAGAAAATGGGAAAAGATGTTTAAAATTGAGATTACCCCGCCCTGGCCAGTATGGTTCACTTGGTTGGGCGTCATCCTGCAAACTGAAATATCACCAGTTTGATTCCCGGTCAGGTCAGGGGCATATGCCTGGGTTGCAAGCCAGGTCCCCAGTAGGGGCGTGCAAGAGACCGATGACACATTGATGTTTCTCTCCCTCTCTTTCTCTCTTCCTTCCTCCTCTCTAAAAATAAATAAATGCATAAAAACTTTTTTTTAAAGATTTTATTTATTTTTAGAGAAAGGGGAAGGGAAGGAGAAAGAGAGGGAGAGAAACATCAATGTGTTGTTGCCTCTCGAGTGCCCCCCACCAAGGCCCTGGCCTGCAACCCAGGCATATGCCCTGATTGGGAATCGAACTAGTGACCCTTGGCTTCGCAGTCTGACAATCCACTGAGCCACACCGGCCAGGGCAATGATAAAAACTTTTTAAAAATAAAACCAAAATTGCCTCATGTCCTTTGGACATGTGCTTACTACATGTATTTTTGTGTTCATTTATTCTGTAGCTACCACATCTTGAAATACCTGATGGCAAAGGAAAGAGGCTTGGAGATCCCCATTCCTGACTAGCTGTGTTACTGAATTCTGTTCATTCTCATTCATGCCACCTCCCCTCAATTCCTTTGGAAAACGGATAGTGGCTAATGTGGAAGTGTCTCAGGGGTGTCTTATCTTTGTCTTTAGAATGTCATTTCTCCCAGTTATTGCACATACCATTCAATAAACATTTGTTGAATAAATTAACGAATACATGAATTGAAATGAAGCTGAATTTACTTTAATTATAGCACTCATGCATGTACTCCTGACTTAAAAAAATTTTTAAAACCTAATTTCATACAGAAAAGCCTTTCAAAAGCTCTTCTTCTGCTTCCTTTTCAAAATACTTCCCTTTTCCAGAACTCCCTGATGGGTGCCAAGCATTGCTTTGTCGTAAATTTAGAATGTTTAAAATTCATTTTTCAAAATTCTGGGCCCTGTATGTCTCCCCCACTGGCATTCTCTCATTCTCTCATTCTTGCTTTTTGCCACAAAAATAAGGTGAAGCCTCTGAGCAGAGCTGTGTCTGGCTCTGAATTTTCTCAATAGTGTCCATCATGAATTTAGGGGGATTGGGGCCTTATACAGCCCTTAGCATTTCGGTTCTGCATAATGTATTCGCCTCATACCACAGATAATTCAGAGTCGCCTTTATTCGGTCAAGACCATTTGGATGTTGGGAATTTGCTCCATTGTCCATCCTTAACATTGCAAACTCAAAGTTTGCTGGGGGGGGGGGTTTCCTGCATATATTAAAGCCTGCAATCTCAGGCACTAAAATCTGCAGTGTCCAATTCTGATGTGTTTTTCTCTGCACTGTCAAAATGAAACAAGACGCGTTCTGAAATGCTAGGTGTGACCCTAGCAATGAAAAGGTCGCCTTTATGGCAGGCACACACGGATTGGCACTATGCTGCCTGCATAGTACATGGATCAGATTGTTCCCACGTTTAAAGGGAGGGTAACCTAATTCACTGTGAAAGTCTAAAGTTAGTTAAAGTTGTTAGTAGATGTTACATGACAACAGGCAATTCTGTGCATTTTTAGTACCTTGCTCAGTACCTTTCATGTGTCTTTTTTGTTGGGTGACCAGATGTTTTACAGCCTAAATTTGAGTTTTCTCTTGCTCCCTTCATTCCTCTGAAAATTATGCAACATAATTCTTTTTTATTTTTTTATTTTTAGAGAGAAGGGAGGGAGAAAGAGAGGGAGAGAAACATCTACGTGTGGTTGTCTCTCGCACGCCCCCTTCTGGGGACCTGGCCTGCAACCCAGGCATGTGCCCTGACTGGGAATTGAACCGGTGACCCTCTGGTTCACAGGCCACGACTCAATCCACTGAGCCACACCAGCCAGGGCCGATTATGCAACATTATTAATGTTATAGTCAAAGAAAGTGTAGATCCATTGCTAACAACACTGAGTTACATTAGCTGGAAACCATGATCTTTGCTTTAACCTTGTCAGTGATGCCATGATTTGGGCCCGGGGCTAGTAGTTTTCCGTCTTCACAGATTCGGGCTGTGTTTATGCTGTGTTCCTCTGTGTGAGTCTCCAGCGATGGTGAGAACATAGCCAAGAGGAAAGAGCGTTGCAGGGGGTCGGGAGTGGGCCTCCCAAGCAGAGGACGGAGCAGGTGAGGAACAGCAGAGCATGTCTGGGAAACTGCACACAGCTGTGGTACTTTTGCAGTAGTGCAATGAAAGGCGAGGAGAGGAGGCTGGCCAGATCTGGCCAGAACAGGAGTTGATGCCTCCTCGCCTAGCACAGGGAGCCACTCGAGGGTGGCAGCCAGGAGCGATGTGCTGAACGTTTGGATACATACATCACTCAGGCAGCCGTGAGGAGGGTGACTTTGAGAAGAGCAGTGCCACAGACAGAAGGAAATCTGAATGGGAGGTAGCAGGCACACCCAGGCAAGCAATGATTAGGGTGGGAAGTAAAGTAATAGAAATGGGGAAAACAGGCTGAATTTAGGAGATATTTCAGGGGAGGGGCAGAGCTGTTTGATTGGGGGGCTCACTGGGTCGGGGGAGGGGAGAAACAAGTCACAGTTCTGGTGGGCACGTGGCAGGCTGGCTGGTCACAGCTGGGACTGGCAGTTCAGGATGAGTAGTAGCGGGGCTCTTCTATATTGATCTCTGTATTTACATGAATATAAATTTACAGTATTTATACCGTTCCTTCAAGGGTCAAGTAGTTGGAAGATGGTGAATGGGGTATGGAAGATGCTAAGCTTCAGGTGCTGGCAACCTACTCACGTGTAGATGTGTGACAGTGACAAATGGAACTTAGAAGCTTGCAGGAGTGGTGTGGGCCAGAGATGTCAGCTCTGTGAGTCACCGGCTCACAAACGGTCATGGAAACTGGGACAGTGGATCTACCTGGCCAGGGAATATGTGGCAGAAGAACACTGGGCTTGGTAGAACTCTGGAAGATTTGAACGTTAAAATGTCTGTTTCAGTACTTTTATTCTTTAATAGGTAATAACATCTTCTAAAGGGTTTAAAAAGGCATGTAGAGCCCTGGCTGGTGTGGCTTAGTGAATTGAGTGCCAGCCTGTGAACCAAAGGGTTGCAGGTTCGATTCCCAGTCAGTGCACATGACTGGGTTGCAGGTAAGGTCCCCAGTAGGGGGTGCATAAGAGGCAACCACACATTGATGTTTCTCTACCTTTCCCTCTTTCTAAAAATAAATAAAATCTTTTAAAAAAATTTTTTAAGGCCGATAAAGAAAAGTGAATCTTTCTCCAGCTTTTTGCCCTGGCCGTACCCTTCCCAGTTCTGTAGGCTGCCCCCCTATTGACTTCTTGTGTATCCTTTCAGAGATATTTTCTCCATGTGCACATCTTTGCAAATTTATTTGTACTGGTCAGGATTCTTTCACGCAATGCTGTGTAGTGTTCGCTCCGGGCTTCTCTTCTTACTCAAGGATCTCCTGTTACTTTTCTCACGCCGGGGGAAGCTGCCAGAGTAGGGGAAGAGAGCTGGGGAATGATGGGGGCACTTTCCCAGAGGTGGTGAAAGGGAGGGGGTTAAGGGCACCAGGGCACAGAAGAGGGCGGGGTGGCCGTGGGTGGGAGAAGGACCACCTCTGAGGACAGTGTGCTGATGGGTGACGATGTTAGGGTAAGGAATGGGACTGGGGAGGATAAGGGAGTGGACATGAAATGTCCAGTAGATGTCATTTGTAATCAGTAGCCACTGGTTCCCACAGGTCGGCCATACACTTTGTCCTCAAGTTGGACGGGTGGGGAAAGAGCAGCATCCGAGAAATGTACTAAATATACTGAAAGGAGGCCTTCCCTGCACTTAACAATGTGAGCCCCCAAAACAAAGGGCTGCAGAGCCTGTTTAGATAAGGGGGCTCATTTCCCGAATTCATCAGACAGCCAAGATCTTTTACAGCAAAAGAAGCTATCAGAGGAAGAGAAGCCCTAGGGTATAGACATTATGTTTAATAAGCCGTGCAAGGGCCACCCACTCAATGCCACTCGGTAAGGGGGGACAGGTACACTGCGTGAGGTCACTGTGACTCCAAGGCTCAGTGTCTAACTAACCGCCCAGTAACTCAATTTCCTTCACTTCACCCAGAGTTAATCAAAGCCCAAGGGGCTTTGATTTATGCTACACAATTGATGGAAATAAATGGGTAATTGAAGATGACAATTTCATTTCTCCCTTTATCCTACCTAATTCTCTCTCTCAAACTGTCTTGTTATACTAAATATACCAATGTTGCCTTAAACCTTTTTGGGGAACAGGATGGGGTTTAAGTTTCAATACTAAATCCATTAAAATGGGAAATAAATACCTATTTAGAGACCGGAGTTGTTACTCCATCCCAGGGTCCTGTTTCTGAGAATCAGATACATTAGAAATAAGAATAGAGACCAGATTGTTGTCCAGTGAGCCCAGAATCTTGGCGTAGGGAATTGTGGACAGTCGTGAGGACCATTGAAAGCACCCCTCTGGTGAGCAGACTTACAGGTAGAGCTGCGGTCCCCCTAGAATGAATGGACTGGATGAAAGCCGAAGTTCTTACAGTCCCGTTTCCCTTTGTCAGTCCCCCAAGAAGGCCTCACTCTCCTTAGACCTGCGTTCAGTTCCTGCTCCAGAATTGATCATGCTCGTCACTGCTTTAGTCCCTTTCCAGGCCTAAGGATATAATTCCGTTCAATTCAGCAGCTAGTCAGCGAATGCTTAGTGGGGTTTTCAAACTGCCAGGACTGCCAAATCAAAGAAGCCTTGGTTCTTACTCTCCCAGAGTTCCAAATCTTGTAAAAGGCACTAAAATATAAACTTGTAATTATGACCCGGTGTTACAAGTGGTCTGCAGCCACAGAGGTCAGCAATTAACCGTCTCAGAGATTGGAGACACTGCTACAAAGAGAACTGACGGTAAAGACCAAATAGGAGTTTTTGGGGGCTGAGGTGGAGGGAGGGTGGAGAATGAGCTTTCCCTACCAGCGGGGCGGGGAGCAGTGTGTCGCCAGATCGGAGAGCGAAATGAATGGAGTAGTGAATCATAGGTGGGGACCACTATTTAAAGGAGTTTGCAAGATATACTAAGGAATTTGCGTTTTATCTGATAAGCAATTGAACAGTGAAGTGTTTTGAGGGGAAGACTGAGAAAAGAATTGTAGGCCAGGTGCTGAGGCCATGGCGGTTGGGAGAAAAAAGGACAGTGAAACAGCGTGTGGAAAAGACGGTCAGATTCCGAACTGAGTCTGTCTGCGGTGAGTGGAAGAGGGGTGGAGAAATGGGAAGGTCGCTCTATGTGAATGAGGCCAGGGCAGAAAGCGGGGGGAAGAGTCGGGTGATAGGACATTTTTTATTGGGGAGCTGGGAAATGATCGTGAAAACACCAAACACAACACAGTATGCACAGGAAAAGCTGCCCATTTGCAAAGGTCAATGAATAGAAAGAAAGACCTCTGTATGGGGCACACAGTGTGGTGCATGGGGGCCAAAAGGCATTCAAGTGGAAATTTCCTATATTGATTTTATGGATTCACTTTCCAAAAAGGGTTTTGGGGGGGGACCCAGAGTAATAAGATTCCCACAATATTAATAGTAAATCAGTAAACCTCGTAGAAATGAGCATAGTGGATATCATTGAGCTTCAGATTTGGTCCGCTCCCCTCTGCAGCTAGGGCATCAGAGGGAATACCATGCTTTGTCTATTAAATGTTGCATGAAAGGCGTATGCTGCTTTCTCAGAAAATACCACGTCTTTCCTGGCTCTAAATAACAACAGAAATGAATAGCTATCATCTGAGTGCTTGCTGTAGAGGGGGACAGTTGTGAATATGTGTGAGAGCCTCTTTAATTCTTATGGCGACCCTGTGAAGGAGAGGCCGTTTCTAGAATAAAGCCTCCCTGGCACGGAGTGTGAAGGGCACGTTGTCACGTGGTTCATGAGGAGTTGGGGGCGCTGGAATCAAACTCAGGCAGTCCGGGACTCTTAATCGGTGTTATACTTGATCTGATTATCGGCTGGTGTCCTCATTGGTATTTTAGCTAAGAGCAAAGGAGATTGTGTGTGGCTGCTTGTAGTGGCCTTTGATAATTGTGGAAAGCTTATCATTAAAGACCAAAGAAATGATTACAGTTCTCCAGGAATAAAGGTCACTGGTACCCAAAATGTGTTCTGCAGAATACTAAGAGATGCCTTCGGGAAAGGATTCCAAGGACAGACAGGCCTTAGGAACACTTGTATTGGAAATCCGTAAGTAATCAAGCACTGAGTCTAAAAGTAAAGAAACGTGATCAGCTTTCTATAGTCCGGTGTTGCTTACATATATTTGACAACTTATAATGTTCTATGGAACGCACTTTGGTAAGAAGTCAAGTGAAGGAAATAAAATAGAAACAGATTCCTAGACAGAGAACAGACTGGCAGCTGTCAGAGGGGAGGGCAGTCGGGGAGCTGGGTGAGAAAGGGGAAGGGATTGAGAAAAATAAAAACCTCAGTAGACATAGACAACAGTATGGTGACTACAAGCAGGAACGGGAGGCAGGGGAGGGAAAAGTGGGGGCTAAATGGTGATGGAAGATTTGAGTTGGGGTGGTGAATTCACAGTACAGTGTACCGATATGTTGTAGAATTGTACACCTGAAACCTATATAATTTTTTTAACCAATGTCACCCCAATAAATGCTATAAAAGAGAAATTCAAGTTTGCACTCAACTTTGAAAGCCAGGCCAGGAGACAGCGTAGTTGGGTGTTGAGAAGCCTCGCCATTGTCCTTCTGGGGACACCAGAGGGAGTCGGCTCTGACAGGTGTCTCTGCAGATGAAACCTGGATTTTTCTCACGAAAGTAACTTTTGATATCCTCGAGCAGTGGAGCCCTATAAAGACCAGGAGGATTCATTCCGGAAAATCCAGACGTAGCCAACAAATCATCTCCCGGTGAACACAGAAAATTCTTTGTGCTCTTTCTGTGGAATATCTCACTGAGTAACCTGGCTTTCCAAAGCACCAGCAGAAGTTTCCATGCATAACTTGACAAAACTCCCTTGCCAGATGGTGTTCTTAATTGCTGTTAACTGAATCCTGAAGGATGGCTAGCAAAGACGGCAACTTTTGCCTCTGTGACAATTCCTGTCGAATCTCTTTCAGTATTTAGATGCAAAGGCCAATCGTTACTTGAGGCCGCCCCTGCACTGTGATATGAAAGTGTCTTACCAACGCACAGGCAGGGATTTCTCCCCCTTTATAACAGGTACAGCGTTTCTGTTACATATAGTTCATCTCAACAGAAGATGAAGGGACGAATTCAAAAGATGGAGAGCTAGTGTATGGTCCCGCGTAACACTGCTTGAGGAAGCCGATGCCTTTTCCAGCACTGAAGTGTTAAAGAGGGTAAATAATACATTAACCTTGCGTGACTTGGTGCTTAGCAAGCTCCAGTTCACAGGGCCCATGACTCATAGAAACACCCAAGAGACCGTTGAAAAGACAGGTGAGGAGTTTAAAAGGGAAGTCTGTGTGGACTGAGGAGTAATGGTCAGCGGGGGTGGGAAGATCAGGAGGAGGGTCGGGTCCTCTGTGAGACTGTATGTCCGGTATATGGAAGGAAGACCGAGAACCTCCCTTGAATGTGTACTCGAGTATAATCGATCACGCCCAGTTAGAAGTAGTTTCCTGGTTGTACAGGCATCTAAACTCATCTTTTTTGTAAAAAAAAAAAAAAAAAAAAAAAAAAAAAGCTATCTTAATAATCAAAGTTGACCTTTTTCTGTATTTCCAAATTCTGGGTCACCACTCTGTCTGCTAACGACAGGTCATAACTAAATCCACTGGATTCTTTTGCTCTAATTTCGTAGTATGATTGCAAAGATAGAAACAGCCTGTGTTTTTACCTTTAGCGGTGAGAACACTCCCCAGTCCTTTTACCTTAATGTAAAGTTCGTCACTAGGGTTAAACTGAACAACACCCCACACACTAGTGATGCGGATCCTGGCCTGTAGGATCCGTGTGTGTTGTGGCTGCTTGTGAACAAATGCACACGGACAACAGAAGTCCTGTGGGGAAAAAAGAGATGGCGTGGCTACTCTCTGAGAGGGCGGGCAAGAGGGCCAGAGCCCTCAGTCTCTGCCTAGACAGGCTTTTATAGTTTCTCTGGGTACCTTACATGGAGGGTAGTCATCATTTACCATTCACAGGGTCACTGCAGGGAACCACCTTTTACAGATAACAAAGGAAAGAATACTGCTAATTACTTCAAAGAGAAGGATGTTACAGACCAAGGGGAAAAATGGTTGAACCGGTTACACTCCATACTGGGGAGATTAGCACAGACTTTAGGAAGCTGCAGTAAGCACTTGCTGCCTCAATTCAGGGTGAGGGAGGTTTAGCAAAAGCAAGTCTCATAGTGGCCTAGGTACAATGCAGGCCTGATTCCCCACAGGAAAACCTCTCCGTGGGCGTGGTCCTGTGTGCCACTCACTCCCCACTGGTTTTCCATGTGAGTGCTGAGCTGCATTTCCACACCACGCGAAATGTTTCCCTACACACTAGCAGGTGAGCTCTTCAAGGGCAGGGGACAGTATGTCACACCGCTGCATCTCTGTGGCGCTGGCTATAGAAATACGGGTTAGGGAAATGAATGGGTGAACAGACTTTGGAGGTTTCCTCCTGATGGATCTTTTGGCTGAGTTTCAGGGCTTGTCTTTATTTCTCTTGTTTCTTATGTGATCGTGCTTTCCCCGCATCCCTTAATACACCTGTTCAGGGCGCCATGTCATTTTCTATTCCGCTGAAACCATCTAAGTTGCTTAGGTTAACCCAGACTGGAGCATTTGAGGGCTTACTTGTAGGCTCTTTTTAAAATTCATCATCTGAAAATACTGAAAAGTGTTTGCACAGATAAGTCTGCAGGCATGTACGGACCGTTTCTCTTTTATGTACATGGGTTAAACTTGACACCTCCATCATAGGAAAGAGCATTGGGAAATTATTGTCTTCACTGGGGAAATCATCTTTCGTGCTGTGAGAAATATGATTTTGAATCCAGAACTTAACCTTTTTCCAGAAACATATTCATTAACCTGCACATCAGCCCCTTCATTTTTTGTCTAGTTATAATTTCTTGATGTTTTTCTTTTTATTTGTAATCATAGTGAACATGCAATATGGTATTAGTCTCAGGTGTACAGCAGTGATCACTCATTAATGTAGCTCAGCGCTACGATACATCTAGTCACCGTGTCACCATGCAAAGTTACCGTGACATTGTGTATATTTCCCCTTGTACATTACATCCCTGTGGCTTATTGTCTAACTGGTAGTTTATACCTTTTTCAGCCCTCCGTCCCCCCACCCCCTTTCCCTCTGGCATCCATCAGTTTGTTCTCTGTTTTGAGTCTGTTTCTGTTTTATCTGTTCATTTGTTTTGTTCTGTAGATTTCACATGGAAGTGGGATAATAAGGTATTTGTCTTTCTCTGATTTAGCATAATCCCTCTAGAGCATCCATGTTGTCGTAAACGGCAAGATTTCATTATTTCTTATTGCTAAGTAATATTCTATGACATACGTATGCAGCTCACATCATCTTCATCCATTCATCTGTTGATGGATACCTAGGTTGCTTACATAGTTTGGCTACTGTAAAAAATGCTGCGGTGAACATAGGGAGGGGTGCATATATCTTTTCAAATTAGTGGTTTTTTATTGTTTCAGATTGATATCTAGAAAAGTGGGGTTGCTGAGTCATAGGGTAGCTTTTCATTTTTTTAAAGATTTTATTTATTTATTTTTAGAGAGGGGAAAGGGAAGGAGAGAGAGAGAGAGAGAGAGAGAGAGAGAGAGAGAGAGAGAAACAGAAACATCAATGTGCGGTTGCTGGGAGACATGGCCCGCAACCCAGGCATGTGCCCTGACTGGGAGTCGAACCAGCAACCTCTTGGTTTGCAGGCTCGTGCTCAATCTGCTTAGCCACACCTGCCAGGGCTGTTTTAAATTTTTTGAGGTATCTCCATACTGCTTTCCAAAGTGGCTGCACCAGTCTGCATTCCCACCAAGAATGCATGAGAGTTCCATTTTCTCCACATGCTCACTAGCACTTGTTTGTTGTTTATTGACGATGGCCATTCTGACAGGTGTGAGGTGATAGCTCATTGTGGTTTTCATTTGCATCTTTCTGATGGTTATTGACACTGAGTATCTTTTCAGAAGTGTCTGTTTAGGTCCTCTGCCATATTTTAATCGGATTGTTTGGTGTTTGTCTTTGATGTTGAGTTACATGAGTTCTTCATATATGAGAGCTATTTAACCCCTTGTCAGATGTATCATTTACTAATGGGTTCTTCCATTCAGTAGGTTGCCTTTTCATTTTGTGGGTTTCCTTCATGGTGCAAAAGTTTGCAGGTTGACGTAGCCCTATTTATTTTTGCTTTTACTGCCTTTGCCCTAGAAGACAAATCCAAAAAAAATATTGCAAAGATCTCTGTCACAGACTTCAGTACCTCAGACAGTCTGGTGCGTAAGGGCCGACCCGCTGCACTGGAGTCACTTGGGTGGGGGGCCAAGGCCACCTATCGGTGTGTCCTTGCGGAGCTGCTTGGGAGGGGATCTGCTTCAGGCCTAAGCTGGCAGCCGCTTGTGCAAGGTTTGGGACCCTGCGGTGGTAGCTACAATGCAAGCTGGGGCTGACTGCCACTTGTGCCAGGTTCAGGGTCATTTGGTGGGAGCTACAACATGAACTGAGGCCAACAGTGGCCTGTGCTGAGTTTGGGGGCGCTTGGAATAGGCTTCCATAGGTGTGGGAGGTGTGAAGCCTTTCGGGGCGAGCAGGTTGGGTGGGCCGAGTGGCATCAGCCAGGTTAACGGAGAGTGGCAGACCTGGCCACCCCTTGAGCCAGGCCAGCCAGGCGGAAGGAGAGCACAACAAAAGAAAGGAACAGATGAGCTCATCTGCCTGTGCTTCTCTCCCCAGAGAGGGTCCTCGCTAATCCCTTGTCCCTCCAGCCCTCACCCTGCAGTTAGTCGATTCAGTTCCTCCCCACGTGACCCAGCCACTTCTCAACCTGCTGCATCCTCACTGGAACGTGGAGCGAATGAGTGTGCGCTTGAGCCCAGTAAGAGCAGCATCGTGATCCCCTACTGCCCTTCCTCTTTCTTGGACATAATCCCTGGTGGTTTTCAAAGGCACGTTTCACGCGGGGTTCCTCTCTTGGTTTTGGCTCGCTCCTCAGGGGGCCCCTCCATGGCTGAGACATTGCTCCTTGTTTGTGACTTACCACTCTGTGGGTGGGGGACCGGCCTGGACTGTGGCCCTGCCCCTCCTCCCATCTGAACACGGCTTCTTTACAGCCTTAGCTTCGGGATCGTGTTCTGCTGGTCTCCGCGTGGTCCTCAGTGGTGGTTGGTCTAAGTTTAATTGTAAAAGTTTGATGTGTGTGTGGGAGAAGGGGCTTTCAGGATCTGCCTGCTCCACCACCATATGGACCCTGTCCCTAGAACTCATGTTTTTGTTTAGGAGCTTTCTTGAGATATAATTTACATACCATACAGTTGACCCATTTCAAGTGTCTAATTCACTGGTTATTAGGATATGCGCCGAGTCTCGCAACATTATCACAGAATGAATTTTAGGGCACTTTCCTCACCCCAGAAAGAAACCATGCGCTTATTTTCAGCCACTCTCCATTTGTCCCAAACAACCCTGCCCAGCCCTAGACAGTCGCTGGTATGCTTTCTGTTGCTACGGATTTGCTTATTCCGGTCACGCCATGTAAATGAATAATACAGTATGCGGTCTTCTGTAACTGGCTTCTTTCATAGTGTTTTCAAGATCGTCTCTGCGGGAGCATGTATTAGTACTTCAATCTTTGTATTCCTGAATGTTATTCCATCACATGGCTAGACCACATTTCCTTAATCCATTCAGCAGTTGATGGCCATTTGCATTGTTTCCACTTACTGGCTATTATGCATAATGCTGCTGTGAACACGCGTGCGCAAGTATGGAGACTTATTGTAAAGGAGCGCGTCTGTAGCTTTTGTCATCATAATAGATGAGGCCATACGATCAGGTATGGCAAGCATGTACAGCGGTGTGTGCCAGGAAGGGAAAAACAGGCCATCAAAATGAATTGACCGGGAGAATGAAGGCTAGGTCCAACTACTCATGAGGGACTCGAGCCTTGGCCACACACAGGTTATGAAATTATGATCCTCCCAGAGACTATTTTACTTTTTGCTGACCACAGACAATGGACATTTGATGCTTACTGTGTTTGTCTGAAAACTGAAACACACTTTACCCAACGGTGCTATTCCTCGGGACTAGACGTCCTCGTTTTTAAAACCTGTCCAATCCCAGCGTGCTTTGGAATGGGGAAGACTAGCTATTATCATTTTTTGTCTTGGGTTTTCTTTGTCTGCCTTATTTCCAGGTAGAACAGTTAGGATTTTTAATGAATTCTTCTCTTCCCGTGTTGAGTTTCTAATTAATACATTTCGTCTACAGACAATGGCGTGTTAGTCCCCAATCAGGAATTTGTGCAAAATATCTCAATCAGTGAAGATAAAGAAACTAAAGCTAATTGATATTATCAGAGTCTATCTCTGGGAATTCACTCAAGATAATAGACTGATGTGTTGCAGGCATACATCTCGATATATTAACCCTGTACACTCAGTCCGAATATTTTATTACAGCAGTAATCTACACACCTATTCTGATGATTTTGCATGCCCAGGGGATTCTGCCAAATCTTAGAAATTCTTGCCCTAGTAGTCCTAAGTCAGTGATTTCATTTTGTACAGAGGATGGAAAATACTGTAATTTCCAAATTCAAGGGTATCTCTAATAATGGCTAGAGGGATATAACTCATATATATACAGAGAGCAAATATTGAATGGGATCCCTTTCTGAACACTATATATTTTCTGCCAAGCTCAGTAAATCTTAGTAGATGGCTTTAAGTGTTTTTTTTTTTAATAGATATTTACTTTTAGAGAGAGGGGAAGGGAGGGAAGAAGAAAGGGAGAGAATCATCAATGTGTGGTTGCCTCTCACATGCCCCCTACTGGGGACCTGGCCCACAACACAGGCATGTGCCCTGACTGGGAATTGAACCAGTGACCCTGTGGTTCACAGGCCAGCGCTCAATCCACTGAGCCACACCAGCCAAGGCTAAGTGCTTTCTTTTAACAGGAAATTTTCAGCACACCTGAGTTTCCAAATCTAAAAAGTTCAGAATATATAGAGAAAGAAGTAATAACAGTAATAATAATCAACGTTTATGGAATACATGGAAGGGGCTAGGCACGATCTAAGCTGTAGCTGTGGAGTACCACCCACACTGGCTCATGGATGCTCCGATGGGGCGAGAGCACTTCAGTGTGTTCCCCAGCCTCAGAGAATGGCAGAGCCTGACTGTGACTCCAGGTCTCTCTGAGTGCAAAACCATGCTCTGAGACCTCTTCCGAGACCCTCCTCAGCCAGGGGTGGGGCAAGGCATGCAGCATTATCTTCTTTTTCCTTTTGTGCTTCAACATCTCTTTTAAAATGCAGATATCACTGGAAGAAATGGCGCATGATTTCACAATCCCAGTAAGGTTTAAAAGACTACTATATAACACCTTTATACTGAGCAAACTTCAGTAGGGAAGGGGGTAGAATTAGGAGCCCTGAATGCAGGCGAGGGGGGCAGTGTTGAGAAAATGATTGGAAGTGAGAGCTTCTGGGAGCCCTATTTACTCTTTCTTTTGCTAAAGGCAGACCGGAAATACATGTCTGTAGCTTTCGCCCTGTGAGCTTCTCCTAAGGAATGCTGGTAATGCCAAGGCGCATCCATGTCTTGTCCCAAATAGTTGAAGGGTGTTTGCAACTCTGCGTTTGATACCATTTTGCCGGGTAGCTTACGTATTTGCATTACAATCGAAAAGGCTCTGTGCCATTCCCCGTTTTGAAACCACATCGTGCTTGCAAAATTTGTCTTTATCCTTTTTATTTTAGACATTGCTAATTTGCTAGACTTACAGTTGCTGTGATAATGCTCTGTGATTTACTACATTTGCCTGCGTCCAGATTGGTGGATATGATGTAGCTGCTTTTCATATTGTATGAGGGTAAAACTAGAGAATAGTCGTTCCTGCTTTATGAAGCAGACGCTGTGGGCACCCGTGCTTTGGTGCACACCGTAATGGGTGATACTGTTTAAAAGGCTTTCATCAGTGGAAAATGACCTTGGGTGCTTGACTTCAAAATACCATTATGTAACTAACTATATAATTACACATAGTAGGAAAGTTGCACTTAAGCAATCAACAACATACTTTGAGAACATCTGGCCTCTGTAAATTAATAGGAATTACACCAAGGTTGTTCTAATGCTGTTTTATCATAACTAACATGCAGCTAGGAGGGATTGCTGGGAGGGCCAAGAGAATTCATGTTTTCAGCAGGTAGAGGTTAGGGCAATTTGATTCATCTCTTCTCTCCATTCCTTGGTTAGGAAAATTTCTCGTTGGCTAGAATTTTTTTTTTTAATGTAATTGTGTATCTGGCTCTGGCTGGTGGGACTCAGTGGAGTGAGTGCTGGCCTGTGAAGTAAAGGGTCACAGGTTCAATTCCCAGTCAGGGCACATGCCTGGGTTGCGGGCCAGGTCCCCAGTAGGGGGCACGGGACAGGCAAACCCATGTGAATGTTTCTCTCCCTGCTTCCTCCTCTCTCTAAAAATAAGTAAATCAAATCTTTAATTTTGTATCTGGACAACCACGTTTATACACTTGACGGCACAAACTTTTAATCAGATACATCTACAGAGGTGGAGAATGGAGGACTTTTTTTTTTTTTTAAGCTCTGTGGAGAGTAAGAAATTAATAATGGATGGGAGCCTTTTTTTTTTTTTTTTTTTTAGGATGACTAGCTGCAGGAAGAAATTGTGACAGAGCCATGTGCTGTGAATTTGAATTAGTGTTCTTTGGGGAGCTACCAGAGAAATGTAATTTACAACCTCATCAAGAACGTAAATAGATTCTCTGTGGAGCCGTGGTCTGATCGCTGACATATATTCATCTGTGTTGAAATGACTCCATTTACATTCTAATAATTAGAGAATCAGCCGGGGTGAGATGTACATGTAGAACTTCAGGACAAGCAAAATATGTATGGGTAACAACATAAATTGATAGCCAGCTAATAAGATGAGTAAAATGTGGACTTGTGGTTAAGCTTGCAAACAGCTCACTTTGGAACAGCGGTAAGTATCTCATTGATCTTTTATGGGCCTGCTCTCCCGTGCTTTATAAATACTGCATCCCAGACAGCCTAGCATTGGGATGTACTGTTAAAGATATTGACATATGAGCAAATGGCTTAATTTATGAGGGTTAAATGACAATTTCCCAGCCCCCTAACAAAAAAATAGGCCCAGGCATGACTCTGCCAACTGTGACCACATTTATTAAGCAACATTTAGTAAAGTTTTCTCTCATTCAACCCCTTGAACAGTGATTGTTCTTGATAATCTTTGTGAACATTCATAAATACCTATAAAAGAGATTTGAGACTCCAATCCAAGAACTTTGTGTTTCGCTTGGTTTCTAGCCAAGATACCTCTTTTGGGCTATTTCTGACTTTTCAGACTTCTGGCATGACAGCTTCAGGAGGAAAAACTAGTCCCTCAAAGTCAAGTTTGTTAACTGAGTGTAGTAGGAGATTTGGGTATGTCACATTTGCTTAAGAGAAAGGTACTTGTTTGGCTCATTTGACCCTGTCCTTGGTGAATTTAGGTTTGAATGGATACTGAGAGAACACCGATCACACACTTACAAAATCAACATGTCCTGGTAGGCTTTTGATTAACATCACGTTAGCTCCTACCAGTTACCCAGTGGTGGATAATATAGGCAGTGAAACAAACATGAAAAAGACATAGCTTGGCTTTAAAATAAGATTAACATCTCTGTGGACCAGAAATTGGGTGCGGGGAGGGGGCGATGCAGGGCACAGGGAGCAGTGTGTGAGGCAGAGCGAGCTTTCATCCCTTGACAAGGTGGGGACTCAGGGCCCCACAAAAGCACACCTGGAGAGACACGTGCAGAGGCATACTTACCCTTGAAAGGAAACTGGAAAAAAAAAATTTGGACTGCTGCAGGGGACTCCAGCTCATAGGCAGCCAGGGACCTCCCGTGCAGACCCTGGGGAAGAGGTGAGGAGTGCGGTGTGGAAGGAGAGCGTCACAGCCTTAATACCAGGATGCGAACCACGTTCCCTGGTGATACAACTCACAATAAGCACGCACATATCGTTCAGCGTGGCTGCTGCAGATGACCACCACAGGCTCCAGATCTTCCAGGCTGGAGGCCTCTGAATGGCCGGTGGCAAGCACCACAGAGCCACTTGATGGAGAGAGGTGGGTTCAGCGGGAGAGAGAAATGCACACACTCCATCCCTTTCAAAATGTGGCTCAACCCAAAGTCCAAAACACACTGAGAGGTGACAGAGTCCCTCCACAGCGACCATCAAAAGATGTAAGCCTAGATGAGAGTGAAATGCTAAAACGGCATGACGAGAATCGCATGTAAGTATATTAGGGATGTTTGAAGGCACAAATAAGGAAACACCATTTATTTAAAAATAACGAGAAATTGAGAAACAGAAATAGATGAAGAACAGATGGATCTGAAAAAGACATCTTTGGAAAGAAAAACTATCATCATTGAAGTTACGAAACTCAATAGACAGGAGACATTCTAGAGTGAACCCGGTCACAGATGGTAAGGGAACTAAACAACGCCCCTCCTGTACATGGCACCAAGAGGAGAGGATAAGAAATATAAATGAGCAGTTACAACTGGAAATTGACCACAGGGCTCTAAAAGATACCTAATAGAAATTTCAGAAGAAGAGAATGGAGGAAATGGCAGAGAAGCAATGTTTGAAGCTGTAACAGCTGAAAATCTTCCAGAACTGAAGAAGGATGTGAGTTTTTAAGGAAATGGTCTCCCGAGAGAAATTTCGAACATCTGGGAAGGCGAGAAAGCTCTACTTAGGAGCAATTGGTATTCTTTACAGCTCAGCTTTGGGAAGCCCTGGCTGATTCAAATGACCTTTTCTGCTTTCCACTGGAACACATAAAAACAGAATTGTGACGTGTTGTATATACTAAACCATGTCTTCTGAACAAAGGCACTTAGAAATAACTCATTAAAAGACAGATCCGTAGACAAGTCGGCGCAGGGGACCAAGCTAGCAAGGAAAATGTCAGTACCTTTGCGAAAAGTAGATGGCAAGACAGTAATCATTTGTTTTTAGACATGGACTTCTGGATAGTATCACTGTGTTTTCAAAAAGAACATTGCACGTGACGTGATATAGGAGAAAGAAGAATCCTGTATAGGACACTACATAAAAAGGTGTTACCAGTTGGGACATTTCAACCAAGGTTCACTTCTTGCCAGTTGAAATTCACCGCAAGGAGGAAAACAAAATAGAAGATAATTCCCGTCAAGAGAAACCTTGTGAACATTGGCTGCTGCTTCAGGTTCACAGAAACATTTAGATGATTGTCATTAAGTGGCCAGAGATGGTATTTCATTCATGTGGACGACTCCATACCTTGGTTCGCACCCAGAGGACTGGCAGACAGAATCTGGCTGAGGGTGAACTTACGTCGCTAAATCTCTACTGATCAACGCTCTGTCAAAGCAGATTGCTGTGAAACTAACCACTCACACAGCTGTCCTTGAAGGTTGAGAGCTGATGGGGTTTCAAGCATGACAGAGAGGAAGTTATATTCCTGTAGATGAAAAAGATCCTATATTGATTTCCGGCAGGACTTTAAACAAATTCGTAGAAAACTTGTAACACTAGGTACAGGGTAGAGCTCTTTCAAAGAATAAATAGACTGGGTTTTCTTTCTTCTTTAATGTGGAGATCCAGCATTTTGAAACTGCCATTCCCTGTCCCAGATGTTGAACAACAGGAGATATTTTCCTAAATAGGAAACCCGATCGTGAGATTATCTTTCTTTCTCCAGCTGAACAATGAGAAAGCTCTGCCTGCCTCCCTTGCATCTCGTGTCTTTTCTCGTGGATATACCTCACCCACATCTGTAGGTAGGAAGTTTTCGCACCTGATAAAACATCACCTGTGAACACCAGAACAGAAAGATATGAAAGGGATCTAATCAGTCGCCAGATACCAAATAGCATGTGTCCTTCCCTGGGAGTCATATTCCCAGCCATTCCAAAGCAAGTAGGAAATCCGGAACCCCAAATGTATTTTATTAGAAAGCATTAAAAAAAATGACGATTGAAGCATTGCACCTGAAAAGCTAGAGGAAAAAGCACAGTAAATTTCACAACATTATTAATGGACGTGCAGTGTGCCTGGGAGACATGAAGATCCTCGCCACGTTGCTGGCTGTGAAGGCTCCAAAACGTGAGGTCGGTTTCTTCCCGCTCTAATTGATAAGCTCAGTGTAATTCAAACCCCAAACCTCACCGAGAATTTTCATCTGAAAAGGTGCCACTAAAAATCACAGGGGAGGGCCTGCCAGACTCCTGCTTCTTTGGAGCGGTGGTGTGGCATTCGTGCAGGGAGGGGACGCACAGAGAAACCAGTGGAAGACAATGGAGAGCTCAGAAGCACACTCGCGTATTCACATAGACTCTTGACGTGTTGCTGATTAAAAATTCCTGGGGGGGAAGAACTATACAATGAATGGGGCCAGCTTAATAAGCTGCCTGTGGGGAAAGTCGAAGTAGACCGTATGTTGACACCAAGCGCAACAGATTCTGGGTAAAGTCGTAAATGTGAAGAGCAACATTCTCAGCTATAAATGTAAGGGTAAGGGAGATTTCCTTAAGCAAAACATAAAAAGCAGAAAACATGCAGGAATATGTTGAAATTTAATTTGTTGTGCAACAGGACACCATGGACAGATTAAAGAGAAGCTACGCGGAGACATGGGTAGGAGATGGTATTTGTCGTGCCCATCACCGGCAAAGGAATAAGCATCCGCCATATATCCAGGACTTTAATAAGAAAAAGACCATCCAGGGGGGAGGTGGCTAAATGAAACATAAAAAGCCAATTAACACAAAGTTCAACCTCACCAATAATCAGCATATGCAAATTAAAGTGCACCCATCAGATTAGCCAATACTGAAATGTTCAGTAACCCCAAGTACTTGAGGCAGATGTGGGTGAATGGGAGAATTTGGTAATATGCAACAATGTCAGTGTTGCTGGAACTCAGAAATTCCACATCTAGGTATGTTCTATGAAGAATCTCTTAAACAGGTACCCAAGGAGACAGGTAGAAGGAAGGTTGTTGCATCATTGTTTGTAACTGTGAAACGTTGGAAACTTACATGTCCATTGACAAGAGACTGTTGTGGGCACATTCGAGCAGCAGAGTAATACCTTACAGCACTTAAAATCCTGAACTATTATGTGTCAGCGTGGCTACCTCTCCAAAAACGGTGTCGAAGGCAAAAAGCAGCTCTTAGAATGGTATGTACATTCTTAAACATTAAGTTCTTAAACGTAAAGTTTAAGAACGTGAAAAATAATGCTGTTGGATTGAATCCCATGAAGTGACCATTTTTGTAGGTAAAAAAAAAAAGCCGAATGGCAGCATTTTTATTAAGTTCATCCTGATATTCGCGGATACGCTCATGGTCATGACGGACTCGGGGCGCAGGATGGGGGCGATGGTGACGAGGGGCTGGCAGGCTGTTGAGCAGGGCATGCGGGGGCCGCTTCACCTTTAACCGTCATATTTGACCTCTTCAAAAACCTTTTTGAAGAAAATATGGCACATGGCACATGTATGAAAGCGCTGTGCTGGGTACATGGGTACACGCTCACCATGTTCTTTACAAACGTTGCCGCTGAAAATATTTGATGAGTTTTAAAGAAAACCCCAGAGGGTTGATAGAGGTGTGAAAATTGTGATCTCGCGACATTATCAAGAAGTATTTACAAAATGATGAAATCCTTTGCTGCTGACTTGGCCAAACAGAGCACTCATAAAGGCCTTTAGTATAAAATAAGAGGGTGGAAAGCATCTCCCCTCTCGCACCGGGCGGACGCTTCCGATGTTATGTTGGTTTCTGTAGCATCGCTAAGACCTTCATCCTAAAATCCATTCATGGAGTGCCTCTCCTTTGCTTGCTCTTGTGTTTGCTGGTGGTCAGCTGCATCTCTCGGCCGTTTTATATGAAATCTGGTGATGATGATCAACTTACTTTTTTTTGTTCCTTTTTTTGTTTGTTTGTTTACTCCCTCGATGCCAACAGAAATCTGCAAGCGGAATATGACCGTCTGAAGCAGCAGCATGAACACAAGGGCCTGTCCCCACTGCCGTCTCCTCCCGAAATGATGCCCACCTCTCCGCAGAGTCCCCGGGATGCGGAGCTCATTGCTGAGGCCAAGCTGTTGCGCCAACACAAAGGCCGCCTGGAGGCCAGGATGCAAATCCTGGAAGACCACAACAAGCAGCTGGAGTCCCAGTTACACAGGCTAAGGCAGCTGCTGGAGCAAGTGAGGCCCACATCCCTCTAACGTGGCACATTCACAAAAATTTACTTGTCCCAGCCCTGGCTGGCGTAGCTCAGTGGATTGAGCGCGGGCTGCGAACCAAAGCATCGCAGGTTCGATTCCCAGCCAGGGCACATGCCTGGGTTGCAGGGCACGGCCCCCAGCAACTGCACATTGATGTTTCTCTCTCTCTTTCTCCCTCACTAAAAATAAATAAATAAAATCTTAAAAAAAAGAATACATAACTATTTTAAAAAATTACCTGTTAATCTTAAAAGAAAATTTACTTGTCCCTCTTCAATAAGAACTCCTTTTTCATGTACTCATTGATTTTTAGGGACGGGGAGGTGAGAGAGAAACATCAATTTGTTGTTCCACTTACTGATGCATTCATTGGTTGGCTCTTGTCTGTGCCCAGACTGGGAATTGAACCCGTAACCTTGGTGTATCGGGGCGATGTTCTAACCAACTGAGCTACCTGGCCAGGGTCAGAACTCCTTTTCTAAAAGTGCAACAAGCATTGATCTGTTGAGTACCTAGTATGTATCTAGCAGAGTGCTGGATATCGAGGGATATGAGGAGAAAACTAGTGTGCTGATTAATATTTGTTCAAGATTATTGCCTACAAACGTGTTTTTTGTTTGACTGATTTGAAATTCATCTTCAAAAAAAAAGTAATACCTAAAGGTTTCCACTAGTTTTCTAAGTAAAATTTTTACCTCTTGAAATGGAACTCCCTTTTTAGCAATTAGCATTATATTCTGACATACCTTTGGGGTTTTGCCTAAGTTTTCTGAAAGATAATTTTTTAAGCCTCCATTGAAAACCTAGTAAAATGCTACATCGCAGCAGACCCTACGTGCACGTGGTCCTGCCTTTCTGGGAATGTCACATTTTGGGATATGTTCTCTCCCTCTTGCTGCACAAAATACAAGTTCTCCACTACATTTCTGTGCCCCGCACAGTTTTTCACCACTGTCACGTAACCTCCTACATCAGGGGTGTCCAACTCATTTTCACAGGGGCCATATCAGCCTCATGGTTGCCTTCAAAGGGCTGAGCGTAATTTCAGCTCCTGGCCCCTAGTTAAGGAGCAGTTACATGTATACAGTCCTAACATTACATTCGGCCCTGGGAAGGCAACCGCGAGGCTGATGTGGCCCCTGTGAAAATGAGTTGGACACCCCTGTCCTAAATACATCTTCTAGTTACTTAGTCTAATGACTCTGTATGTCCTGTTTCACTGTGGCTCTGATTTCCTCAGACATGTCAGGGGGCACAGTTCAGATACAAAGACAATATCCAAGGACCCCATCAACAGTGGAATTTCCCAGCGTGAACCACCTTTCCCAGAGCAGGAAACGTCACACTTTCTGAGTCCTGAATGTCTATGATGCTTTTGTAGCTTATATGTCTGAGTGTTCACTGTGAAAAGTAACTCTGTTCTCTTTTGGATGACTCAGCCCCAAGCAGAGGCCAAAGTGAATGGTACAACGGTCTCCTCCCCTTCGACCTCTCTTCAGAGGTCAGACAGCAGTCAGCCTATGCTGCTCCGGGTGGTTGGCAGTCAGACTTCAGAATCCATGGGTAAGTGAATCTCAGCTACTCCTGGATGTCACGTCTGGATGTCACGTCTTAAGGTCTGGAAGGGGTATACTGTTTGCGGGCAGGTTCAAATCATCAGCTACATTATCTAATATCTTTTGTGGACTAGGCGTTGTTAGAAATGCCTTAGGGGCGCAAAGATGAGTGGCATACTCCTAACTCCCCCAAAGGGCCATCCATTGCTATGTGGAAGTGGCGTTCATTCTGCAGACCCGATTAGGCTTTGTGATGAGTTGGTATCTGTGAGGAGCTCCAGAGGGTGCAGAAGAAACCAAGCCTATCTGGAGGACAGAACAGCATAACTGAGCACGTAGAGATGAAGACCTCGGGCCAAGGGCAAGAAAGAGCCAATAGTTAGTGGAAAGGCAGGGTCCAAGCAGGAGGTGGCAAAATCAGGCTGTGCAGGAAGGCCGAGTGGTCACGGTACAGTGACGTGAATGTTGGGCAGAGGCGTCGGACTCATTTTGGTGAACATCCGGGGGCCGTGGAAAACCCTAAACCAGGTAAGAAATCTTTTATAAGATGTATTCTGGCAGCTCTGTCCGGCCCAAAGTAAAACCGCCATAGGAGGAAAGACCAGTTAGGAGAAGACCAGTTGTGGGAGTTCTGGGGGCTTAGGCTTGAGAGAGGTCGGCTACAGCACAGGAGGAGATGACTGTGAGACTATTATTTGAAAATGGAGTCCCCAGGCCCAGAGGACCGACTGGAAAATGCGAGGAGAGGAAACGAGGGGCGAGGATTGGGTTTGACTGTGAACACGTTGTGTCAGAGGAAGTGGCAGGTCTAAGTCACGTGGGAAAGAAGTTAAAATCCACTGGAACCGGTGGACGAGCTGCACATTCAGAGCTGAAGGGTGTGAGAGGAACAGGTAACACAGGTGTCGGGGCGCAGCGCCTCGGGGAAGACCTCGATGTGGGTGGGTGGCGGGCAGTGAAGGAGTAGGGAGCAGGCCTGGGTTCAAGGAAGACGCGGGCAATGGGTCAAGCGCTGAAATGAAAACAAATGTGACTGCATTAGCTACTGATGAAAAAGCATTTTCAGCCAAGAGAAGAGAAACTGGAGGATTTCTGTCTTTTCGCTGCAATGAAAGACCGAGGTAATCTTGAAAATGAGTGAGGCTTGGGGAAGCATTTGGAACATGACCAAGTAGCAGTGAGGGCTGAGGAAAAGATGAATTTGTTGAGGGGATGGTCCACCACCAGGTCTGGTGTCATTCTTCACTCATGTTCTACGCTTAGGACTCTGTGCTAAGAAAACTGGAGCTTGAGAAGCATACATGGTAAAAGATGGTCAAAACAAGTAAAGCATTTCGCAGTGGTGATGAATCCACTGCTCAGATGGCATGACATGGGGCGACAGCCATCGGCTTACTGGTCTTCCCTGACGTGTTAGGCTAGACAGTGCGGGTTTTATGAAGGCCACAGATACTCGGTCCATTCTCCGTGCTTCTCCTTCTCCTATAAGGTCACGCCCCATGAGTCAGCCCCACGCTCTATTTCCTGTTCCCCGGGCCCCAAACTGGTCATACCTGACCTCCCCTTACAGAAAGAAAGACACCTGTGACTCCCTCGGTCCTCACACTTAAAGCTCTGTTCAGGAATTCATTTTATACTTAAGATCTTCCATGAGAGTAGAATATAGAAAGGCAAAGTACCTTACCAAAATTGATGGGGCAAAAAGGGCCAAGGGTGTGAGTGAGTTATATGGTAGAGATTAGGGACCATGGCTGAGAAAATTCAAAAGTTGAGCATCGTAGCTGCCCTGGCTGGTGTGGCTCAGTGGATTGAGCGCTGGCCTGTGAACCAAATGGTTTGATTCCTAATCAGGGCACCTGCCTGGGTTGCAGGCCAGGTCCCCAGTTGGGGGTATGTGTGAGGCAACCACACACTGATGTCTCCCTCCCTCCCTCCCTTCCCTCTCTCCCTTCCCTCTAAGTAAATTTTTAAAAAATTTTTTAAAGGTTGGGCATTGTGGGAGTAAACTCCTACTTCCAAGCGATGCCCACATCTAAGGGGTAGCCTCCCGGTGAGCCGAGCCGCTAAAGACTGGACGTGGAGATGAGCGAGGGGTGTGGTTCCTGGGGCAGGGCGGGCCAGGTGGGATGGGCTCACCTGCGTGGTGGTGAGACCCGTAGGAATCACCAAGGACGGGAAGGCAGGTGAGGGCACCAAGGAGAGATGCGTGTGTCTGAGGAGGAAGAGAAGCAAACCTGATAGGAAGGCCAGGTTTCATGCCTTTCGTGAAAGTAAGGAAAATGTTTTGACACTTTCCTGGCTCTCCCACACCTTGGTGATTTAGGGCGATCTCTGCGTTGGAGACAGGGATCTGACCAGAGCTAACGGGCTACAGTCGGGACTGCAAAGGTCACAGAACGTGTGACAAAAATATCGTATACCTTTGAAAAGTCTATAAATTCCAAAATCAAGTGCGGTTTAGTGCCGCTGTTGTTATTTCCTACTATGGGGGCTGGAGGGGGGGGGGGTTCCCTTGTTTTGAACTAAGCACAGCCTGTGAAACTGAGTCGCATATTTTCACAGTGAGATGCAGGGCCCTGGGTGCTTAGCAGCACTAATTATTTCGGCCTGTCAACACTGGCAAAGAGGCAGTGTGCCCGTGAAAGTGCCCCAAGTAAAGTACATACAAGCCTGCAGTCCTGATGATTTGTGGAGCTGAGAGGATGGCGGCAGAGCTGAATGCAAGGACGGAAGTGCTGTGTTCCAGGGGGTGAGATGGGCTGAGAGGTAACTCGCCAATGTAAAACAGATAGGGTGTGGTTAAGTCTGTTCTCTGGAAGAAAAGACTGAATACAAAGGAGATTTTTTTTAATTGTCTAAGCCGACTTCGTTCAAGAAGGAAAAAACCCAGCCATCTGCCGGAAGGATGCATGCAGGTATTTCAATAAATGCAATGCGGCCCGGGGAGGCTCAGTGGGTTGGCAGTTGTCCTGCAAAATGGAAGGTCACGGGTTCCATTCCCAGTCAGTGCACATGCCCAGCTCTAGGTTTGCTGCCCAGTCAGAGTGCGCTCAGAAGGCAACCAAGAGATGTTTCCCTCCCAATCTTTTTCCCTCCCTTCCCCTCTAAAATAAAAAATGAAATAAAATTAGATAAATCAATGCAATGGGTGATAGCCTCATGCTTTGAAGGTGTGTATGTGTGATACAGCTGGGATTTGCAGAATTCACTGAACAGATGGCTGTGTTCTGTAAATACACAACCCTAGTGACCGTTGAGTGAGTTCATACTAGATGGTCCATCTAATGATGAGTGCAGTGCTTCCGCAAACCATGGAATAACCTCTGGTAAGCCTGTCTCAGTGTGCCGTGTGCATGTTTAAACATTTTTTCTTACTGGGAGACTGTCCTGGGGAAGCTTCCATTCGTTGGAGAAGACAGACAAAGACATGAGTGAACAGTTAGTTACGTTCTCTTGGTTTTGCTGAGCTACACACACGGCACCCATGACTTCCTGGCGACTCCTCGTAGTGACTCCTTAGCTTCTGATTTAGAACAGTTTCAAACTCATGGCAGAACTGTTCATTCAACATTTTGCCACATTTGCTTCATCTGCAGTCACATCCACTTACGCATGTCTATGTGTTAACATCTCTGTAAATACTATATATATTTATATACATATGTATGTTTATGTGTTGGTTGATTTGTTTTTCATGTCACTAACCTATTTAATGATTGTGCTTCATACATAGTGACACTGTCCCCCTAAGTCCTTCAATATGCCTCCTCCAAAGGTGAAAGGTACTCTCCTACGTAACTACAATAGAATCATCACACTCAGGAAATTCAACGCTATACAATACTATCATATAATATGTAACTGAAGTTCAAATAGCCCCACTTCTTCCAATACTACTACGTGCAGCTTTTGGCTTTTCCCATCCAGGAAACAGGGGTCACGCTGTGCTCTTAGTCACCATGTCCTCCAGTCGGCTTTAGTCTAGAACACTCCCCCAGCCTCCCTACAGTTTTCATGCCATTGTAGAACATTTTAGAAGCAGATGCGCCAGTTGTTCCGTAGCGTGTTCCTTGGTTTGCATTTGCCTGCTTGTTTACTCATGGCTGCAGTCAAGTGAAATATCCTGTGGCCAGGTACCACACAGGTGATGCTGTGTCTTTCTCAGGGTGTCCCCGGAAGGCTTTCCCACTGTTCTCTCTCCGTCCCTTTTGCCGTGCCTGGGCTCCGGCTGTGTTGATAACCGAAAGCCCATATTGCCACACCTCTCTCCTGAGTGTCTTCTGGGTCAAAGTAGAACCCAGCCTGAACTCCTGGTCAGCCTCCAGAACGTCTCTACCAATTCTCCAAACTTCACAAAGGCTTCCTTTTCTACACTTGCTTCCTTTACTGACCACCTTTTTACTTCTGGCTTCCTTCAAATGTAATCGATTGATATACAAAAAATTGCATACACTTAATGTATGCATCTGGATGATCTTGGACATATATGTGTGTACCCCATGATATAATCACCACAACTATCCATCACCTCTAAAACCAGCCCTTTTCTACTTCCTTAAGATTTTATTTATTTTTAAAGAGAGGGGGAGAGAGAAAGAGAAGGAAAGAAACATTGATCTTCCCTTCTCCTGGGCCCTGGCCTGCAATTCAGTCATGTACCCTGACTGGGAATCGAGCCAGTGACCCTTTGGTTTGCAAGCCAGCACTCAACCCACTGAGCCACACCAGCCAGGGCCCTTTCCTCACTTTCTTTAGCCAATATAACCATCAATTCACTCATCAAGGCCAGTATCTTCTACCTCTCTTAAAAAGAGAAAAGCTCACTGTTTCTCTCCCTCTCTTTCTCCCTCCCTTTCTCCCTCCCATCCCCACTAAAATCAATATGCAGTCAATACCCTTCGGGTGGCAGGGGGTGGGGGGAATGATGATAATAAAAATTTTTTAAGAAAGCAAAACTCTTCAGCTGCTTCTGCCTAGATGTAGCCTTCATCAGATGATCAGCTGAACAGACAGTATGAGCACTCTCACAATTGGTTTCTCTGTTTTCAGCCTCTCTCCCTTTCCAAGCCCTCTTCTAGATGTTTCCAGTTACTCTCCTAACGTTCCGCTCGCATCTTCTTCTCCTTAAATATGTTTGTGACGCCTGTGTGCTTACAGAGTAAAGTTCACACTCCTTAGCCTGGTATTCAAATCCACCTTCCTCTCCAGCCCAATGTGTGACTGCCTCCTAACGTGACCACAAAAAACCCAGATGGCCAAAGCAATATTGAGAAGGAAGATCAAAGATGGAGGCATCATGCTTCCCGCTTTCAAATTGTATTACAAAGCCATAGTAAACACTATGGTATTGGCATAAAAACAGACCCGTTGAGCAAACACAACAAGAGTAGAGCCCAGAAATAAATCCATGCATGTATAGTCCATTCGCCCACAACACCGGAGCCAAGGACATACGGTGGGAAAAGGATAGTCTCGCCGGTCAGTGATGTGGGGAACGCTAGACATCCTCGTGCAAAACAATGAAAGCAGAGCACTATCTTGCACCATACAGAGAAACCAACTCAAAAGGGATTCAAGGCTTCAACATGAGACCCCAAACCATAAAACCCCTGGGAGAAATCATGGGCAGTAAGCTCCTTGATGTCAGTCTTGCTGATGAGTTTTTGGAGTTGACATCAACAAAGGGAGTTTGCTGGCTTGCAAAGCAAAGGGTCACTGGTTCGATTCCCAGTCAGGGCAACAAAAGCAAAAAGAAGTGGGACTGCATCAATCGAAAAGCTCTGTATAGCAAAGGAATCAACAAAATGAAAAGGCAACCTATGGAATGGTACAAAGTATTTACAAATCATATATCTGATAAGGGGTACATTCAAAATATATGAAGAACTCATCATAACGCAACAGAAAAAAAGCGATTGTGAAATAAGCAGGAACTCTGAGTAGACATTTTTCCAGAGAAGCAGTACAGATGGACAGCAGGTACATGAAAAGGTGTTTAACATCACTGCTCACCAGGGAAATGCAAATCACAACCACAATGAGATCCAAGAATATTAGCTACTAATTTTAATATCTTTCATCACCATTCAACAGTGACCAGCTAATGATCAGGATCACACTGTATACCATAATCAGAGAACTTTGGCACAGCATTTCCATGTGAAATGGAAACCATCTACCCCAAGTATAATTTTTAAAAGTAGTTGAGACTAATGTCAGGCACTGGATAATTCTTTTTTCCTTCTGAAAAACTGGAGAAAGGCAGGAAAGACCTAAGTCACAAGGCAATCACACATCAAGTTGGAAATTGGTTACAAACATTATAATTCAAGTAGTCCAAAGAAAAATGTTACGTATATTTGTTCAGACACACCCTCCCTTTTAAGGGAAAATCATTTTCTAGTGCATGGTTCCCTTTTTGTGCAAAGAGGAAATAGTGTGCTTAGATGTAGGCGAAACGGGACTAAGGTTTCTCGTGTCTCCTACACAGGCTGCCTAGGTTCCGGCTCAGGTCACTTTTTAAGCAAGTAGGAAAGTCATCATCTGAACTGAGGAGAGAGAAGTGAGTCAGATGGGATATCGTCCTTTCAAGAAAGCCTAAGATCATGCTGAGTTTCAGAAGACTTGAAAAAATAACTTGCCCAGCCCTGGCTGGGTGGCAGGCTCAATTCCCAGTCAGGGCACATACAGGAAGCAACCAGTCGATGTTTTTGTGTCTGTCTATCTGTGTCTGTCTGTCTCTCTCCTTCCCCCCTTCTGAAATCACTAAACATGCATATACATATCTCGCCCATAGTAAACTATCCTTTTTCATTTCACAGACTGAATTGAAGTCATTTCACTTCTTTTTCCTTCACTTACACTTTAACTTTGATGGTGTCTTCCCTGATTTTGAAACATTCATTTCAAAGATGTCTCAGTCATTTGTGGGGACCAACTTCAGACGAGCCACGACAGCTAATGATCCAAAACAGATATTTACGCGTGTTGGTGGGAATCCCCTTAGAGCTGAATCAAATGGAAGTGTCGATGCTAAAGAATTGACACTGGCTAACTTTGAAGTCCCTGGGCCGTCAGCAGTGTGCTGTCTGCACGGGCCTTCGCTGTGCCCTCCATCTGATGTGTTCTTCCCTCGGCTGTGTACATGGTTCGCATCCTCACGTCCTTAAGGTGTTTGCTCAACTGCACCTCATCCATGAGGGCTTCTAAGACTCCCCCTTTTTTTAAGATTTTATTTATTTATTTATTATTTATTGATTAGGGGAAGGGAAGGAGAAAGAGAGAAACATCAGTGTGTGAGTGCCTCTCACGCACCCCCCTACTGGGGACCTGGCCCGCAACCCAGGCATGTGCCCTGACTGGGAATCGAACCGGCGACCCTTTGGTTCCCAGCTCCACCGCGCTCAGTCCACTGAGCTACACCAGCCAGGGCTGACTCCCCTTTCTGAAGGCTCTTCCTCACTGGCCCTCTCTTCCGTTACCATCGCCTGACATACGTATATAACTGACGTGTGTATTTGTTTAACCTGTGCACCAGCCTAACAGTGTGAGTTCCATAGAAACAGGCCTCTGGGGTTGTTTATTGTTATAGCCTGAGCACTCGGAACACAGCCTGGCAAAGGGTTGGCTTTTGATAAATATCTGAAGAAGTAACTAATCTTCCTGTTTTTAAATTGTGGTAAGTTCTTTTAGACAATGAAAATCTAGCTCTTTTAACTTTTCCACTATATTGTGACTCAGAAAACATTAGGGATGAAGGATTTTTAGTGAGTTGATTAACCTCCACTCATGCATATATATGACAAATCTCATTTTGAATCCTAAAAGGAGATCAGTTCAACCCAAAGAATTTTTCTTTTTACTTACTGAGACAATAAGAACACAAGATTATACTGTATTCGTGCACGTACTACCTAAGGTACAACAGGCACTCAAAAATGTTTGAATGCGCACATTCGTCACTGCCATCAAAGTTTTCCATTACAACAGATAACCAATTTTACATTTATACTTGGACACTTATAGTTGAGACTTAAGAGGTAATATACTTTATGTGTAGAGATGGACTCGACTGACATCATTGAATTTATACTTTAGATTTTGACCCTTGAAATAATTCAAGAATCCTTGAGTCTTTTTTTACAGATTTTATTTATTTTTAGAGAGAGGGGAAGGGAGGGAGGAAGAGAAGGAGAGAAACAGCAATGTGCGCTTGCCTCTCACACGCCCCCTACTGGGGACCTGGCCTGCAACCCAGGCATGTGCCTTGACTGGGAATCAAACCGGCGACCGTTTGGTTCGCGGGCCGGTACTCTATCCACTGAGCCACATCAGCCGGGGCCCTTCCCATCAGGGCTGTAATGGATTTTAGATGCAATCGTGGACCGTTTCGCTAGGATCTGTCATTTCTTCCTTAAGTGTAACTGGCCATTACTTGTCTTTGCTTTCACGCAGGTGAGGAGGATCTTCTCAGTCCCCCCCAGGACACAAGCACAGGGTTGGAGGAGGTCATGGAGCAGCTCAACAACTCCTTCCCTAGCTCTAGAGGTAAGCGGCGCCGCCTGGGAGTGACTCGGACTTCCCGGGGTTCGGCCACTCATCTCCATACCCAACTGGTGTGTCTATTTTCCATATTTAAAGAAACACGTACCGACAATGCCACTTTGGCATCCGTGTGAGACCATTTGCTTTTTAAAGGGGAATTTCTGGTTTGGATGAATGAATGTTCTGGTCTTGGATTCGGGTTGAATTCTAATACCTGTGTACTCAAGAGGTTTCTAGAAATACAGAACTGTAGCTTGTATTGCTGAAGTATTTTAACTTGCTTGGCACATTAGTCTGAAGAGTTAATTATGAGATGGCCTTTCTGTAAGAGCAATCATGGTATGACTTTTACAGATGAGGGAATCATGCCCCGATGGAGGCTTTGCCAGGGACACACGGTTACCACACAGTACAGCAGTGCCCAGTGCGCAGTGCTGGTAGGGAGTCTGGCCCTTTACATTTAAAAATGGTCTCTTATCCCGTCCTGTAAATATAGATACAGTTAAATTTTTACATATTAGCTTGTTATATTTCCATTTCCATAGATAGAATGAAATCTTCACAAAGAGAGCTATTAACATTTTAATGAAACAACATAATTTAATGTATTTTTCCCCATTGCTCCGACCTTGCACACTTTGCCCCTTGTACACAAATAGCACTTGACCCCCACCATGGTTTCCCACCAGCCAGTGGGAGCTTCAGATGGGGTCCCCTCGTCCACGGAGGTATTGTGTTGATCTTGTTCGTGTTTTGGAGTGTGTGTTTAAGTTGGCTGCCCTGACATCCGACTCACTGAGCCACTTCCCTTCAGTGAAAGAAAAGAATGGCAGTGGTGGCCTGTGAGCCAACAAAGGGAAGACTAGAGACACGAGAGGGGGAAAACCGGGGGCTTTGTCGCCAGTGTTGGCGCCCTCACGGACAGCCTGGGAGGGAAGGGCTGCTCAAAGCGGGCTATTGGTTCCCCTCCGTAAGGGCCATGAGGAGGGTGTTTTGAGTCCTGTGTCTCTCCTCTCTTTTTGTTCACTGTCGGTTAGCAGTGGCCATTGCCTAGCTTTCTGAGGCACGAGTAAATGTTGTGCAGTGCACGTTAAAGGCAATAATGTTCTGATAGAGGGTTGCTAAGGAACCGGCAGGGGAAGCTAATTTTAAATGTCTGCACCAGCCATCTTTTCACCGCGGAGCATCTCTGATGTGTTGATTCTAACAGATAGAAATCTTATCTGTCTTCCGCCCACCCCACACCCACCACCCTCATCACCAGGCTGTCTTAGCTGTCTTCTCTCCCTGGAGGCCATGATTCATAACAAGACCATATGCCAGTTTGACAGAAATCACATGCTCTCACCTTCATCCTGGCAGCTTTTACTAGCCCCTACTATGTACCAGCGGAGGGGTTAGGGGTGCAAGCAAGAAATGCCACGTTCCCTGCCTTCTAGGTGTTGGTGGTCAACCACAGATCCGGACTTCCAAAGTTCAAGTCTTGCAGCACAGTAACAGCATGACTACAGTGGAACCATCCAGGACATGACGAAGCCTAGAGGCACCCTTTTCAGATAATTAGGAGGTTAGCCTCAGACCGAGCAAGTGTCGTCTTCCAAATCAATCAGCTGCTAGCAGGGCAAGGACTTTGAAACACGTTCCACTGACCCCAAGCTTTCCCTCAGAGGCCCCCGGCACGGGGTGTGGCAAAAGTAGGTTTACAGTTGTGAGTACACAGAGTCCAGAGTCTATTCTTGGATTATTTATCCATCATTGTATTATTTTTCATGTGAACAACTATAAACCTACTTTGCCCTACTACCCTGTATATACAAAGACCAGAAACAAAAGTTGCAAGAAGCAATTCTGTCCATAGTAAAACCCACTAAGTGGCTTTTCCGATCCAGTGGTTTAAAACCACTCATCTAACCAGTCTTAGTTTTCCTTACCCAGGTGGATAAATTTTTTAAAACTAAATTTTAGAATTTTTCCACAGTAGCTTCCGCCAAGACCTTGCTAATGTCTTGGAGAACATGGTGCTTCTATTCGAAGTCCGCCTTCCATGTTCCCATTCCTGTGTCACGAAAGCTGGAGCGCACAGTGGCTACGCCTGTTGGAAACAGCTGTCTGAGCAACTCAGAACAGATGTGGGAGCCAGAGGTCTGACACGGAGTGGGAACGTGGTCTGAAATGCCACCTCATGGTTTAATGAACCCTGCTAGATAATTGGCCACAGAGGGAAAAGACTCTCTTTAAAAAAAGGAATTGCGTTGTCCATAAATATAAAGTGTATGGATCGGGGAGTTGCTGTGCAATGCGATGTACACTATCTCTGTTGCCCCCACCCCAGTTTTCACGGAGAGCTCGAGTCTTAAAGGACCAGCCAGCCTTCACCTTTCGTTTGCATTAAAAGTACCCGGAAGCCGCCCTGGCTGGTGTAGCTCAGTGGATTGAGCGCGGGCTGTGAACCAGGCATCGCAGGTTCGATTCCCAGTCAGGGCACATGCCTGGGTTGCAGGCCACTGCCCCCAGCAATGGCACATTGATATTTCTCTCTCTCTCTCCCCCTCTCCCTTCCCTCTCTAAAAATAAATAAATAAAATCTTTAAAAAAAAAAGAAATTAAAAAGTACCCGGAAGCCCAGAGAAGTGAAGTGGCTGGTTCATGGCCATGCAGCAAGTTCAGTGAGCCTCTGATCTGATCTCAATGGCCTTACTAAACTATTACCCAAAAATTAATACAGGGGTTACGCGGTTCTCCATTGATCCACCAATGGCCACGCCGCCCTGCCTAACAGCCAGTATAAAATGCAAGGTGTCCAGGGTGTGAGTGTGCACGCATTTAGCTTCGCGATTTGATCTTCCCTGATCCATCTCTAGAGATGGCTGTGTTCACAGCCACCCGGGGGATTTGAGTGGCTCGGGGAACCCGCAACACGGAATGTTAGCCAATTTCTGTCTAACCTATTCATCTATAATCTGTCCATCTGTCTATAAGTATATGCAGAAGTTGAATTCCACTGGAATGAAAATCACTCTCTGCTGTAAGACACTTTTGAAACCTCCACCATTATTCTGGCAGAACACTACGTGGGTAGGATGAACGACGGACACAACTTAAAAATGAACTGTTCCGTTGATTTCCCCATACACCTCTGATCATTCAGCAGTCCACCAAAGGTGGTTTTCCACGGACGCTCATTCATGAAAGCCATGCTTCCCTAGTCAGCAGGATGGTGCTGGGCTGTCTCCAAACGAGGTGCCAGTGTGGGTGGATTCACGAACGCTAGGACCCAGCATAAATTCTCTATGCAATAAGGCAATTTAGAAAGCAATTCACAACGCTATGCAGGCATTTCTGCTGCCTGTGTAATCTCTTACCTGCCGACCTGTGTCACGCGAATTTGATCCCCAACAGCCCCTACCAGCCTCTCCCTCATAAACCACCCACTTCCAACTAAGCCCACATACGTTCTATTAAATGCCTCTAACTGACCAGCCCAGCAGCTGTGCCCAACCTGCTATCCTTTCAAATTCAAGTCTTATCTGTGGGTCTTTCAGGGAAGCGCAACATCAAGAACTAGGGCAGAAGCATCCTGGGCCACCTTTCGGGCACCGTTGTTTCTCCTCTCTGCTCCCATGCAGGATTCGAGCCTTCGTTCCTTTACACCCGGGGCCGGCCAACCACAGTCCCTAGGTCAGATCTGGGCCACAACCTGCCTTTGTAAATAAAGTTTTATTGGAACAGAGCCATGCCCATTCATTTACATGTGATCTAGGGCTATTTCTCACCACAGTGACAGCGTAGCCATGACAGAGCTGCATAGTTGCTATAGAGACTGCGTGGCTCACGAAGCCTGAAATATTTACTCTCTGGCCTTTACAGAGAAAGTTTGCCAGTCCCCACTTTACGCCGTCATCTCATCGTTCATTCTAGCTCATTACACACACGCAGCCCCAGGCAGCGGTGCTGACCAGCTCTGGGCTCAGCGAAACCGTGCACTGGAATTGGCTCGTGCATTTTTATGTCCACATTTCAGTATGGATTGAAATGTTTCAATCCATTGAAATGTGGGGAAAATATTGTCAATATTTAAAGTATGGCCACTTGAATCTTCTTTCACTTGTATTGAAACAGAAATCCTAAGGCAGGGACTCATTCTAAACTTTTTAAACTGCTCAGTGAACTGCGATGGAGAAACTAAAGGGACCCGGAAACTGACGTGACATAAAGAATTACAACCGCCCTGGCTGGTGTGGCTCAGTGGATTGAGCACTGGCCTGTGAACCAAAGGGTCACCGGTTCAATTCCCAGTCAGGGCACATGCCAGGGTTGCGGGCCAGGTCCCCCATGGGGGGTACATGGGAAGCAACCACACATTCACGTTTCTCTCCCTCTTTCTCTCCCTTCCCCTCTGTTTATAAATAAAATAAATAGATTAAAAATTTAAAAAAAAAGAATTACAACCAGCCAGCTTTGGTTCATACTGTCTGAGGAAGTGTAACTTCTCCAGACCTGACCAGGCCCTTTATTTAGACTTAGGGCTCCACAGCAAACTTCCTTTTCCTCTTGATTCATTTCCTGCCAGCATCCCACATCGCCAGATGGACACCATGAGTGGATGTCTGAGGAAACTCATTTCCACAGAATGTATTTATGAAATAAAACTGGTATCTCACACTTATATGTACCTACTGAGTAAAGAATTTTCTTAAATATTGCATCTCATCACTATAGAACTGTTCCTAATAGGTACAGTTGAAAACAGTAGTTGGCAAACTTTTTTTTTTTTTTTAACAAAAAAGGACCTTCCTTTTGTACTATGCTAATGAGCACATTGGCACCCAAGTGATGAGGGAGGGTTTTGGAAGAGATTAAGGTCAACACAGCTCTGGGAGGTTCATTTATGTACAATCTGCTTTCTGGAGAAATACCTGAGACAAAACCCAAATCCTTTGCTGCACGGACCAGTCAGTACTGAGCTCTGAATGTGGCTGGGTGTCGAATGAGTAAAGATATACAACATCATTCTTGGAATCGCAGTTATACTCTGAAACTAAATCATAATTGCTTTCTGCAGTTTTAAAAGTAGGTCAAAGTTACAAGCCGGAACATGCTCTCCCAGCCTTTGTCATCTGAGCTAGAGGGTAGCAGACAAGGCCACATTGCCTAAAAACACCAAAGGACTCGTGGCCACGACCTAGTGGCCGCCGTCCTCTGTTCAGCCAGCAGGTATCAAACACCCGGAGTGTCAAAGCACAGCACAGGGCATTGTGGGCCAAGCAGCGGGGAAGCCACATGTGGGCCCCACGCTCGGGGCCGTCATTATCTTATAGGGAAAGGGAATGAATTCTACCCTTCCCCATAGGGAACTATGAATATAAAGATTTTTTTCCCTTAAACTCGTTAAAGGAGTCAAAAGGAGCGGGTGAGTAATTCATGCTGGCATTTATTTGAGTCATCAGGATGAAATAATGTTCTCTCCTGCCATCTGGTATGGGCCTACCACAGAGAACACCACCAACCACCCCCCTTGCGACTGACAAGCAGGCACCCATTTTTCTCTTTTCCCCCGACTGGAGCAGGGTCCTGAACACCAGGCCCAGGATGGCACAGTCCAGCAGGCACTGTCTACTCCCTTGGGGTCTCTGACTCAGGAAAGTTCAGAGGGAAGGAAAAGACAAGGGTGGGGCAGGGAAGAAAACTCATACATAGAAAATCTAATATGTACTAGAAGTATTGAGGCCTCAACTTGAGTTCTGAAAGACATGTTTTTGGGGACTAGCTCCATACTTCCTCGCTCTGCACTAGTGGCTCTCACATTGTTACAGGGAGTTTTCAGCGTTCTTGGAGCCCCTGAGCGTGGCAGGGTGTGGGGACGTGGGGATGATGTATGGAACCTCTCCCAGTTCTGCTTTTGTCGGCTCTAAATCCCGGGATCCCGTAGAAGGGGTTGCTCAAGTCACAGTTTGAAAACCATTGTCATTTTCAAGAAAGACTCAGGCGCTGAAAGGAAATTGCACAGGCGAGGCACGCTAGGTATGGTCAGAGGGGCCCTGCTTTTCAAAAGCAAAGGAAGGCATACAGATGGAGGGTTCTACAAAGCAAACAAAGCCAGCGGGTCCTTAGCCACGGATTCTTAAGGCTCCTGATACCTGGTGAATTACGAGAAAGTTGAGGGCTGGAACTGAGTCTGTGACTGATTGCCTTTCCCCCTTTTATTTTGTTCTTTTCCCCCAAACACCCCCAATCCCATCACGGCATGCTCAGCTTCTACCCGTCAGAACAAACTGTCCCAGGGGGTGGACGCTAGCCACCAGGCGACACTGTGCCTTGCATTTGGGGCACGGAATTGTGGCACACAGAGGCCACTACTGTTTGTTTCGGTGTGTTCATTGTCCAGTCCGGAGCAAAGAGATTCTGACACTTTGGACATTAGGCTTGAGATTGTCCCGTTGCTCTTGAGAACAATGTTCGATTTGTCAGATTTCTATGCTGTGCCAGCTTTCGTCCCGTTTTACCACGCGACCTCCATGGACTCTAAGTGACGTCCCCCAGGTCATGTGAACTCTGTTGACACTGGTTTTAACTGTATGTAAAGGTGATTTGACTGGGTGTGTCTTTTGGGGTCTTTGGGGGTCTTTTTTTTCCAGAAGGGAATAAAGGGTCACCTCAACATTAGTTTGGTAAAAGAAGCAAATTGGTATGAAATTGTGTGTGTGTGTGTGTGTGTGTGTAAATATTTATGCACATGATTTTTTTTTTCCTTTCTGATATCTCTGCCTCTTCCTCTCTCTATTATTAAAGGAAGAAATACCCCTGGGAAGCCAATGAGAGAGGTTAGTGAGATTCAGGCTCACGGCCATGGCTTCTGTCTGTCTCATCCCGCTTTCTATGTTTGGCGTTTGTGTTAAGAATTGTGTGCGTGCACGCGCATGTTTGTATCACACGCGTCATCATGTAAGGATGGTAGCCACCTCTCCACTTCCAGCTCATGAGGAGCATTCCTCAAATGTTCATGGCCATTGTCATCACCATGACGACAGGACCACGGGGCGGGGGAAGCAGGAATCTCTGGGTTGGAATCCTGCGGTTCATCATCTGTTGCCATTTGCAACACGAACAAAAATCTCCCCAAGAAATTGAGCTTTGAACATACTTGATGAGTCATAAAGCTTCTTTCTACTTCCAGGACCCTAGCATTTTTCTGCCAGTGCACTTGGTTTGTATTCTTCCGGGATGACTTCATTTCGTTTTACTCTCTTTTCTCTGGGTTCCCGCAACTCTTGCTTTCCCACTTTGGTTAATATTTTGCGCGCACGCGCTGTGTGCCAAGCACTGCTGTCAGCGCTCGCCGCCTTTTTCATTATGTAATCTGCACTGAAAACCCATGAGGTAGGTACTGACACCAACCCTGTTTTAGAGTCAGGGAGAGGGTAAGCAGTGTGTCCGAGGCGACAGAGCCAGCGTGTCAGCCCAGGCAGCCTGGGTACAGAGCCACACTCTTAACCCTTCCGCTTTATTGCCACTTCAGACAATGGCGTGTGAAAGGCTCCTATCATCTGACCTTGCCCTCCAGATGATACTGTTTTATTTGGCATCTGCAGCCAGAGAGAACCTTAACCCATTCGAGATAAGAAGGAATGTGGGGAGTCTTGAGGGTTTTTAATGCCTCTCCTTGGGTTAAAGGGGGGTAGGGTGTAGCGCTATCACTGAGTGTGGTTTGGGGTTTCACAGCGAAAGCTGCTTCACACTTCTGTTCTACCAGGAATATTATCTCGCCATTGACTTACCCAACCAAATGACTATTCAGTGACAGAGAGTGTTCAGTGACAGCTCAAGTGAAACAAAAGCATCCTTACCAAGAGTTTACCGTGAAGGACACAAGAAGGAAAGTTCTCTCATGGACAGCCACAGCACGTAGTCATCTGGGAGACAGGCTGGACGGGTGGAGGGTCCTTACAAGGGAAGGTTCTGGATCTTTAGCAATAGGATGGAGAAGAGTAGCCACGGATTTGTTTAAACCAAAGGAGTCACATCGGCAATTCTGCTGGCACCACGCCACGCAAGTCTAAGGAGCTGAACAATCCTTCAGTGTGTCCCCGCCAGGGATCCCGCCAAGGCTTGGGGCGGTGGTGCCCCAGGAGGGTGGGAGGGGCCCCGGGAGGGTGGGTGGGGCGCGGTGAGTGGAGAAACTGACGACACCTGAATCGGTGAAGCCTTGAATACTCCTGACGGCTTGCCTGGCCCACATACTTCTTAGTGAGACTTCTTGGGTTCGTTCTTATGGTAAGTGCCCCTTAAAATTTATTTTAACTTGTTGTAAAATGTTGCACCACAATTTTGACTGCCCTGAACACATTTCTCTCATGAAGGAATTTTAGAAAAGGCCAGAACATATCATTGAAGCCATATAAGCATTTGAAATTTACTACCTGAGGTGCATTATAGTCAGATAAGTTTCCAGAAAGCCAGAGAATCAAAATAGTAATGCTTTTTATGCTATGAAAATACCCTAAATATACAATAGATCAGAGCTCTTTCTTTGAAAGCTTTAAATTATAGAGAAGAAAAGATAAGGACATTTCACTACGGTATTCTGGCTTCGCTCTGGCCAGTTGAATGCTAACCATTTATTTGGGAATTGAATTTTTAAAAAATAGAGTGCCAGGTTGCTATTGAGGTCTTGGATCACTGCCGGAAAGTCTCGATTCCAATCACTGCAGAGGACGACTCCCTCAGGCAGCGGTGGCGTGTGAGGTGGCATGTGCCGAAGTTAGCGCCAACATGGAAAACCATACTGCGGCCCTGATGTGCAACGCACGGTGCCTGCAGTTCACCGGGCCTGGCTCTAAAAGGGATTCAGTTAATACTTTCTACAGATGTATTTTTGTGTCAACTTGTGCCTGAAGCTCATTGCATATGTCTGTAATCCTGCCTTTCGTGCTCACAGTATCAGATTTTCATTTGGACTTATCTGTCAGGTGAAATTAATGACCCCCCTCGTGTCCTGCCCTACACACGTGGACGGCCGAATTGGGGTATGACTCTCTTTTCCGTACCCATGTCACGGTGTCACGGCGCAGTTTTATGCCTCTGCTGGATTGAGGCATATGATTCTCTGGGGCCGTGTTTCGTCAGATTTTTTTTGTCTGGCTGTAATGAAAACATCCATGGAAAATATTGGAATCATTATTCTGGTGAAACAGGTGTTTGTCAATAAAGTAACCAAAGGCATACCATAGATAGGGAGAGGTGATTTAACGTAGTCTTTCTAGCATAGGGACAGCCATGAGGTCACTGGTGAGCGTGAACAAGGCCACCTACCATTTTGTGGGAGTGCATACGGTAGATTAAGAGTAATGAAGAATAGCGGTACCTGGTAACTTTTTAAAGAGCAGGTACCCCTAGAAGTCACGCGTCTTGAGACACTCACAAGTTTTCTGTATGGGTAGTAACTGAACACCATTGCAGGGAGCAGAAGCATCACTTGGTTATAATAGGCAGGAAGCCCGCGCTTAACATCATCAGTGGGTTCTGCAGCTTTAAGCAAAACGACATACGGTGAAACCACTTTTACCATAGGCTGACTGGTACAAACAAGACTTGGGCACCTACAACATTTCATGGATGTTATAATGAAATGACATGAACAAAACGATATCACTCACAGACTGTTGAACCCTACAACTGCATTTATTTGTCCTTATTATCTTTAGAACTGTGGCCCCACCCCCAACACACAGTCTGAAATGGGCAGCTCTTGGCTATTACCAACAAGCCAATGGAGGAAGCCTGAGTTCTTCCCTGTCTTATGGTTTGTAATAATATATTTTCTGTCTACAAGGTGGACTACAGTAGAGTTGTAGGTGGGTAATGAGAAACAGGTGAAATTCTATGCAGATACCAGGTTGCGAGGGTCTGCAGTTTTGTTTTTACTGGCTTTTTGTTCATTGCCGTTAAGATTGCAAGTCATTACAACTGTGCAGCTAGTCCATCCGCTGTCACATTTGCGTGAATAATTGTGATTTGCCGAGGTTGCCAGGCAGCCCGAAACAGACACAAGAGAAGCGCTCTCGCCTGGTGGCGTCAGTTACGTGTTTCTGCTCCAAGCTCAAAGGAACAGCAAAGGGCCCGCTAGGTCTTCCTGTGGTTATGATGGGCTAGAAAAGTCCAAGACACTTTCAGCCCCCCGGAGGGCCGCTGACCCGTCAGCCCACTCCAGAAGGCAGTTCATAGGCTTTGTTACAACTTCTTGTTTACGGTCTCAATCAAAATCCAGCATGGATTTTTTTTTCTTTTTTTTAATAAAATTAGTTCTCACTGAAACTCTTTGCACCAACAAAGCACAGAGGTTTACACAGTTGCTCCCCTTAATATAAATGGCTGGGAGGCGTCACACTTTTAATGTCTCAACCGGGATCTGGTGCCAGCACTGTGAACCCTCTGCAGAGCCTCTCGCGTGTGTAAAAATGATGGCTCTTGAACTAAGTATGAGAACAGAATACCTGCCCTAGTCCATCTTTAATTTTTATAGAGATTTTAGCCGATATTATGGGAATCTGTAAAGTTGATACATGGCAAGGTCAGAATAGCATTTTTAGCTTCAAAGGCAGTACTTGAATAGTGGAATGATTTACTGATGTCCAAGAACTCAAATAAGCCACATGAAAATATGGGACATATATGAAAAGTCAAGTCATACTACCCTGTGCCTCAAAGTATTTCACGCTAGATCGCAATTGTGCCACAGAGGACCTGGGGATATTGTGCCACCTTCGCGCTGTGTTGGGCATTGACGCCGGGTCATGTCATGTTCTTATTAAAAGGCTGTCCTGATAGTTAACCCCCATTTAGGAGGAGATCAAAAATGGACTCGCAGGATACCTAACTTCATGCTAAAACATGTGGGTCATATTATAAGTAGGCTCCAGAGTAATTTGCAATGCAGAGTGATTTTTATTCTGACGCTGTCCACTTCTAATAGCAACAGTGTACAAAAAGGTGCCTTCGAGTATTTGTTTTTCAAGCCAAGGAAAAGCAGAAAGCACGTCGGCCCCTCCACCACAGCCTCAGAGGTGAGGCAGCAGCTTCAAACAGTTGTGAAGTGATGATGTCACGTCACAGTGATGGTGGTAGTGACGGTGATGGCAATGGCGTGGCGGTGGGAGTGGCAGTAGTTATGGTGATGGTCGTTTGGTCATCCGAAAATTCAGCTCAAGCACACAGTAAATAATCTTCCACAGCACAGTACAAAGGTTACCCATCATGAAATATTCCTGGGATGACAGGAATGTTGCGCTTCCCCGTGGAATCCTTTCGGTCTGCATCGGGAAGATGAGTGTGGTCTCAGGCAGTTTTCCATTGAAATGACAGACAGTAGGCTGGTCCGATATTGAGCTGATACTAACAACATGCAGTGGCTTCATTAACAAGGCTTTGCTTCTTCCTGGAAACCGGGGAAAAATCCAGCCCAGCTTCTGTGTTGTCCTCACCAAGAAACGGGGAGCGGTTTCCCAAATGGCCAAGAGGGGGGTGTAGATCCCTGCGCTGTGTAAAAAGCCTCTCTTTCTCTCTGTTTTCCAGGACAGAATGTAGGAAGCCTTTTCCACTTGGCAGATGACTTGGGCCGAGCGATGGAGTCCTTAGTTTCAGTCATGACAGATGAAGAAGGGGCAGAATAAATGTTTTACAACTCCCAATTCCCGCATGGTTTTTATAATATTCATACAACAAAGAGGATTAGACAGTAAGAGTTTACAAGAAAAAAAAATTCTATATTTTTGTGAAGGGTAGTGGTACTATACTGTAGATTTCAGTAGTTTCTAAGTCTGTTATTGTTTTGTTAACAATGGCAGGTTTTACACGTCTATGCAATTGTACAAAAAAAAAGTTATAAGAAAACTACATGTAAAATCTTGATAGCTAAATAACTTGCCATTTCTTTATATGGAACGCATTTTGGGTTGTTTAAAAATTTATAACAGTTATACAGAAAGATTGTAAACTAAAGTGTGCTTTATTAAAAAAGTTGTTTATAAAAACCCCTAAAAACGAACACACGCACACACATACACGCACACACAAACTTTTGAGGCAGCGCATTGTTTTGCATCCTTTCGGCGTGATCTCCATGTGAAATCCATGGCTTTTTTTTCTTTTCTTGCACATTCAAGATAGGACTTCCTCTAACACTACCAATGACTGTGTCACGTTGCTCTTTTGAGAATCGTTGACTGAGTGGAACTGGCTGTGGGTTTTCGTTTTATACATCTATATGTCTATAAGTATGTAGATACTGTAGGTATATAGACGAATAGCTAGCAATTTCTAGAGACCTTTTAAATTTCTTGTTCAAATGTTCCTGCCACTTGCTAATGGCAAGAAAGCGCTCTGGTCAACCAGGCGTACCTGCTCGGTCTAGAATGAAATGGCCCTGGAGCCAGAGGGAAGGCCCCCCGTCCCCCACAGTGAAACGTCGTCTGGGGCTCCAGATGTTTCTCATTTTCAACTTTCCACTGACAACTAGGACACTGAATTTTTCTTAAAAGGAACATCAGAATGAGTACACGGGGCTTATTATGTCAGAGTGATCTGTTGGTTGATATACTCAGCTTCCTGCTATTGCCAACGCCACGATTCAGATTGAATGATGCTTCCGTGGAAGTCCGAGCGACGGGAGGCATGTTCACTCCCAGAGACGAGGAGGTCTCTGGGTCCGCAGCCCACCCCTCTGAGGGAGGAGGCTGCTCCTGAAGTAAAGGATTGGATGGATGTTCAGAACCATGCGTACAACTCTATCTAATCACAACGAAATGTTCTTCCTCTTCTCGCAAACAGCAGTGGGTGTTATGGTTCTTTTTTTCTTTTTCTTTTTTTTTTTTAGATTCCTTTCTCTCATTGCAGTGAGTTTTTAAATGCCATGAGACTTGACTTAAAATAACCCTTGGGAAAATGTAAGGCAGTAACCCCATCACACTGTGGTACTGTTAACCTATCCACCCAGAAGTTCGTGAACTGTGCTTCCCTCCTTGGCATTTCACTACGAGTAATTCCACACAGGTTGGTGGGTGGGAACACAGATTGATTCAGATGTTCCGAAAGGTACTCCAAACCCTTTTGGGTGGATTACACAGCTTAAATTGTTCAAAAAGTGGAGAAAAAAATCAAGAGGACTAGCTGGTAGGAAAAAGCTTTATTCTTTCATTATTAATTAGTCTTTGATTTTTTTTAAATATCGTTCAATCAATAGAAATCACCGTATGACCTATTATTTTGCAAATCTGTTACCTCTTACATCAAGTGTAATTAACTTTCGGAGAGTGGGCTTTGTCCATTATTTTATTAATGATAATTAACATCAAACATGGCTTTTCATGCTATTTCTACCTCACTTTGGTTTTGGGGTGTCCCTAATAATCGTGCACACCTGATTTCACAGCTTCACCACTTGTTTGTTCTGTGAACACTTCTCCGCGTTTTCTGTTTTCCTTTATAATTTCCAAAAGAATACCCAAAGCTCTACAGTAACAAACTACATTAAGATGTGATTTTAGTCTTGCATTTTTTTTCCTTTACGTAACACTGGACTTTTCCCTTATCCAAGGATTTTATTTTGTTTAACCACGACTTAAATCAAGGGGTTGCTTTACTTCCTACTAAGAAGTTTAAGTTTCATTCTAAAATCAGAGCTAGAGTGCATAATTTTGTTTTTAAACTTTTTGTTTTCTCTTTTAGACATTAGCTCTGGAGTGAGTCTGTCAAAATATATGAATAAACATTGAGAGCTTTATCGCTACATTTTAAGCATAATTTGGACATTATTCCGTGTTCTGTATAACCACTGAGTGTTAAACTGTAAATCATAATCAGTGTAATTGAAGCGTAAACATCACATGGCATGTGACGTCATTGTTTTCAGGTACTGAGTTCTGACTTGAGTATCATAATATATTGTGTTTTAACACCAACACTGTAACATTTACTAATTATTTTTTTAAACTTCAGTTTTACTGCATTTTCACAACATATCAGACTTCACCAAATATATGCCTTACTATTGTATTATATTACTGCTTTACTGTGTATCTCAATAAAGCACGCAGTTATGTTACAAAAAACATTGGCTGGACTCCAGTACTTTGTTTTTATTTTCACGTAGTTATTTATTTTTCCAATAGGTCATTCACGCAGATGGTGGGAAAATGCAAAATCTCAAAAGGCAGACAGTAAATGGACCCTGACCCACATCAACCTCACAACCCTGTGAATAAATGTTATTATGAATTTCTTATGTATCCTGCCAATGTATCTTTATTATCACATAAGCAATTACAAACACATGTTCCTCCTTGTTTCCCTTTTATTACACAAGATCACATTCTATTTATATACTTTGCTTTTTTTATTTATTCACTTTTAGAGAGAGGGGAAGGCATGCAGAAAGAGGGAGAGAAACATCAGTTGGGTTTTTTTTTTGCCTGCGCCCCAACCAGGTACTGAACCCGCAACCTGGGTATGTGCCCTGACCAAGAACAGAACCCGTGGGCTTTCTCTGCAGGGCAATGCCCATGCAATGGAGATATGCCTGTCCTTGCTTTTTTAAACTTAAAATGGATCTTTCCAATTCAATATACAAAATGTGTTCCCTTTTTCATAGCTGCATAATATTCCACTGTGCATTTGTGGGCTGTTGTTTAAGCAGTGCCCTTTGGAGGGATATGTGGGTTGTTTTTGGTCCCTGCTGTGGTAAACAATACGGCACATCACTCATGTCTCACTTCACTGCTGCAAAAAGATACCTGTGCGACATTCCGAGATACAAGATTTCTGGATCAAAGGTAGCTTGGGAGACCATTTTTGTGCAGCAACTGTCATGGCATTAGTTTTCTATTTTAGTAATAAGTACTATATGAATTATCCAGTTGGCAATTGACACTTGCTTTTCAAGAATTCCCTATCACTTCTGTTATTGTTAATGCTACTCGGCCTAAGGGGAACTCTGAGTAGTAGGAGTCTCACCTAGAAAATGCCAGAGCCCTGGTCGGTGCGGCTCAGTTGGTTGCAGTGTTGTCCCGTAACCAAAAGGTTTCGGGTTTGATTCCCCATTAGGGTACGTACCTAGGTTGCGAGTTTGATCCCTGGTCCAGGCGCCTACAACCCTGGGTTGGGTTCATAGGGGAGGCAACCAAAGGATGCTTCTCTCCTGTCAATGTTTCTCTCCCTCTCTCTCAAATGAAAAAAAGTGTCCTTGGGTGAGGATTTTTTTTAAAAAGTGCCGCAGAACTGGTTCTGGGGAGGATACCACCACCATACATAGTCATGACCACCACTAGGGGGCGGTCCTACTCTGCTTCTCTAGCTGCAAAGGAGGCTACGAAAATGAGGCACAGGATCGGCTCCTCAAACAAGAGGCTGTCTTTGCCTCCCACCAAGATTCGTGGTGAGGAGCTCCCCAACAGGGTTCAAATGCCAGGGATCCAAAGGAATTATGAAAGTTCACTCATTTCAGCCTATTCTAATGATGTTGGAAGTAACAGATGGTCAAGCTCATTGACACTAATATTAAGCGAGTGTGGTGTCTCTGATGAACTCAGGAAGTTTTTGAGAGTGAGGTGATAATGCCAGCCTAAGCGATTGCTACACGGAAAAACTGCCCTGGCCCTAGCTGGTGTGGCTCAGTGCATTCATTGACTGCCAGCCTGCAAACCAAAAGGTTGCCGGTTTGATTCCCAGTCAGGGCACATGCCTGGGTTGCAGGCCAGGTCCCCAGTAGGGGGTGCATGAGAGACAGCCCACACATGGATGTTCCTCTCCCTCTCTTTCTCCCTTCCCCTCTCTCTAAAAATAAATAAATAAAATCTTAAAATGTAGCCTTCTGGAAGTAGGGAGCATATCTCATTGAAACAAACAAAAAAGACTGTCCTGGAAGTCCACATATACCAAGATTAATTTTCACCCTATTCAAATGAGTACATCATTCATCCACCCTGCCATTCCCCACACCTGCCTTTGTTGGAACCACCAGACTGGCGGCTTAGATGTCACTCAACCAGGGAACTGACGAATTTTTAACACTTCCTGGGGCCTAAGACAATTGTGCATGCATGCCCCCGAGGAGGCCATTTGGCTTTCCATTCCACTCCTGGCACAGGCTGGAGGGGAGGGAATTATTTCAGTTAAAAATTAAAATGGATCAAGCCGGTGCAGATTGTGCCCCAGCAAGCAAAATGTGTGCTCAGGAGGAAGCATCAAGACTAATGGATGTGTGCTGCGGGGCCGCGCTGGGATTTCCCCTGCATCGGTAATGCTCTGACGGCAGAGTGAATACAAAGGCAAGTGCTGGCACGCTTGCAAACACTCTGCCCCCAGACTGAGCACAGGAAGGACATGAATCATTTCCCACAGTAGCAAAGCCCCTGGAGTAGGGACCACAGACACGTTCTCCATTGCTCCTTGGACTTCAGAGTCGCTGTGATCTCGTGGACTTATTTGACAACACGAGAGCGGCTGAGAGCAGCAGAGAGAGGCCACACGCCAGACGTTCCATAAATAAACAATGTTGTGTGAGTGTGTGCAGTGTGCAGATGTTTGAGAATGGCTGCCGTGTACAGAAAAGATAAGGGACAGTAACTTGACGCTTAAAGTCTATACATATACCATATTTTTCAGACCGTAAGATGTACCTAGGTTTTAGAGGAGGAAAATAGGGGAAAAATTTTGAAGCAAAAAATGTTGTAAAATACTTAATAACATAAATAACATAATATTTCACCAATGTAAATGTGAACAGAACTCAACAGCAGCATTCACAACCATTGTTCCTCCCAAATTAGGGGGGGTGTCTTATAGCCCGAAAAATATGGGTGTGTGGGTGTGGCTATATATATTGAGGATAAATTTTAACTATTTTGAAATAACCCAAACTTACAGAAAAGTTGCAAGAATAGTACAAAGAAACCCCACAACCCTTTACCCAGATTCAACAATAGCTTCTATTTCTCTCACTCTCAGCTGTTTTCTTCCTGAAGCATCTCAACAATAAGTTTTAGACACTGTGCCCTTTTACACTTAAGTACTTCATATATATATTTCCTGAGAACTAGGACATTCTCTTACATGACCACATTGCCATTATCTAAAGAAGGAAATTTAACATGATGCGAATATGTCATCCACACAGCCATATCTAAGTGTCAATTGCGTGATGACTTTTTAAGTAATGTATTTCCCCGGTCTGGTCCAGGATCTAATTCATGACCACATGATGCTCAGTCATGTCTCTTCCGTCTCCTTTGACCGAGAACAGTTTCTCTGCCTTTGTCTTCAAAGACCTTGGTGTGTTTGTTTAAGAGGACAAGCCGCCTATTTTGCAGAACATGCTTTCACTTGGGTTTGATGTGACCTCAGGCTTAGATTCCTGGTATGTGTTTTTGGTAAGAATACAACACAAGTGATGATGTGTCCCTAGCACATCGTAGCAGGAGGAATTTGGTATACATTTTACTTTTATTTTTTAGAAGATTTATTAATTTTTAGAGAGAAGGGGAGGAAGGCAGAAAGAGAGGGAGAGAAACATCTATTTGTTGTCTCTGTATGAGTACAGACCCTGACTGGGGACTGAACCCGCAACCCAGGCATGTGTCCTGACAAGGAATCGAACCCACAACCTTTCACTTTGCGAGACGACGCCCCACCAGCTGAGCCACACCAGTCAAGGCTCTGCTTGGTATACATTTTAAAGTCCAATTATTCTCTTTTTTTGGTTTTATTTTTTTATGTACTTCTTTCCGTTACCATTTAGTCCCCTTAAAGCCTAATTATTCTTAATCCTCTGGGTTCCACTTAGAAATCTTAATATTTTCATATGTATAATGCAGATGATTTATATAAGAACAGTCACTTTCTGAAAGTTCTAGTTCAACACAGCAACATAGGAGGTGCCTGAACCCCCTTCTGAACTCACTTCTTCCCACAGGCACAAGGAATCTACAGCTACATACAGAACAATTCCTGAAAGAGACCAAGAAGGCAGCGGAGTGACTCCTACACGTATCAGGCAAAACAAAACAAAACAACAACAACAAAAATAACCCACATTGAAATGGGTAGAAGAGGCTGAGAAACAATGTCACCATAAACCCCACCCCTGTCACGGCAACACACAACCAGGAGGGAACTCACAACTCCCAAGTTCTCCCTGAGGAGTGCAGGGTTTGGACCCCACATCTGGTACCTCAACTTTTAAGTTTCCACCAGTGACACGGGCCCTGAAAACATGCAGCTGTGAAGGCCAACAGGGCTTGTGTCCATGGGACCCGCAGGCGTTAGTGAACTGTGAGGCACTTCTTCGAGGGCTCATGGGGACTCACATGGCTAAACCTTCAAGGTGCAGCACAGAGCCGGCAATACCTAGTCTTCCCTTGCAAGAGGCCTATTTGCCTATTTTAATAGTGTCAGCCTGACTTTGCTGGTGTGGTTCAGTGGATTGACTGCTGGCCTGAGAACCAAAGGGTTACCGGTTCGATTCCCAGTCAAGGTACATGCGTGGGTTGCGGTAGGGGGCCTATGAAAGGGAACCCACACATTGATGTTTCTCTCCCTCTCTCCTTTTCCCTCTGTCTAAAAATAAATAAATGAAATCTTTTTAAAAAATAGCCGCGGCCTGAGGGGCAGGTTTCTAACTTAACATACATCTAGTTGCCAACTCCCAGAGTCCCCAGAAGATGGTGGGCACCATCTTTGTGCTCTCCTTCTGCCTCACTCCAGGGTACTGGTTGATCTCCCAGAAAGGAGCTTCTTCGTGCACAGGCCTGGTGCCCTGGTTTGTACAGTTACTGCCCAGGGAATGCCCCTCGTCACCCAGCTCCAGTGGCCAGTCAGGCTTATACTCATGGCCCCGCAGGACTATAACAAACAGAGGAAGAGTTCTTTGCTGGCTGTCTGCTCAGGGCACAGCGCAGATGCAGTAGGCAGAAGCGCCCACCTCCGGTCTTCCCACAAAAGAGAGGATCCACCTTCCAACCAGCCTGCATCCAGGTGCTGGCTGACATGCTCCCCTTTGGGACAGTGACAGATGGTGGCACACCCTCAACTACTGGGAGCCACTGAGAATAAAGAAGGTTGCTTAGACAGTGACAGAGGTTTGAGAGACCAGTCAGAGCTGCGCAGGTTTGAACACTAAGGTCTGTCTCCTACACGCGATCACTCCTTTAATGCCTCCCTTTCATCAACGGACAGATCATCCAGACAGAAAAATCAATAAGGAAACACTGAACTTAACGCATGAGGCCCGAAGGACTCAGACGTTTACCAACATTCCATCCCAAAGTAGCAGAGTGTGCATTCTTATCCAGCGCACCTGGAACATTCTCTCCAGGACAGCTCATACGTTAGGCCACAAACAAGCCTTAATGCATTTTAAGATTTAATCATAGCAAGCGTCTTTTCTGACTACAATGACCTGAACGAGAAATCAGTCACAGAAAGAAAACCGGAACATTCACAAACGTGTGCATTAAATGATGTGCTACTGGATAACCAATGGGCCAAGGCAAATTTACAGAGAAATCAAAATATGTCTTGAGACCAATGACAATGGGAACACGGCCCACCGAAACGTACGAGATGCAGCAGAAGCAGTTCTAAGGGGGGAAGTTCAGCGCTAAATGCCTACATCAGGAAACAAAGATTTCAAATAAAAACCCTAACTTTACACCTCAAGGAACAAATGAAGCCCAAAGGTAGTAGAGGGGAGATAGGAGTGGAAACGAAGGAAACAGAGAGAGAGAAAACTCGCTGGGGCTTGTTGCGCATTTGAATTGCTGAGGATTTGGGCAGCAGTCAGATTTGGTTGCCAGGGTCTCCCGCCAGAAGCCCCGGTACCTTTCCCCGGGCTTCTGACCTTTCCGGCTGTGATAGCTTTTCATCCTGAGCATGCGCAGCTCCGTCCCCTGTTCTGGCCTCGGTCCCTGCGCAGCCTTGGGCCAGATTCTGTCTCTGACACCTGCCAGGACCCCTCCAGCCAGGTGCAATTACACTGTAACTCTGATAGGGCCTCGAAGGAGTGTGATGGGCGTTTGCTTGATAGCTGGCGTCAGCCAGACTGCTTAAGGACCAGCCTGGAGCGAGGAGCCTCTTGCACGCAGGGAACTCAGGTGTTTCCTATCCAGGGCTCCCCTGCCAACCCTGTCGAACTCCCGAGATCCCGTGAGACTGGGCCCTCTTAGGAAGAGGGGTCCTGGCGGCAGTGTGTCCTGCCTGTCATCTCCCTGCCCACCTCCCACCCCGCATCCAGATGAGAGTTACTCCCCCCCAGAAGGGCGAGGCGGTGGGGCATGGTAAACTGTGCATGAGGCCGCAAGTTCTCGAAAACATTCTGCTCCCTCTTACTGGACAAGCTGAGCCCATTCTTGGAGCAGCATTCATGTTGAAATCCTATTTGTAAAAGCGCACATTTTTAGGTGCAGCCTAAGGCTAATCTCTCCAATTCACCAATATGCCAAGTGGCCACAAACACTTTAAGCGCCTTAAACAAACACAGATTATTCCTCAATTCGACATAAAAGTATTAAAATCACAGATTAGGTTCACTTCGCCATCTTTTCATTTTATTCCAAACTTCCTAGGCTCTCCAGACTTAACTTGGGGGAGGAATAAAAGAAAAGACTTACTTCGTGAGGCAGAGCTGCCCAGGGACGTTCTCCTGAGGCGTCCTAGGAGTGCCGCGACCTGGAAGCTGCCACCTTGGAGGTGACCAGCTGGAGCCTGTACCCTTCAGCTTTCTTCAGTGACGCACCAACACCCTACAATTAAAAATCACTTTCTCTGTACGCCATGATGTGAAACCACTGGGGAAACCCTGAACTGAGGGGCTCTTTCCACCATCTCCAGAACTGAGGTTACAATTCCTGTCCTTTTGAAAAGTAAATATCCTAGGCATGTTGACAATTTTTATCAGTCAAAAATGTGTGGCTAAGATGGGTGACTCTTCTTATGCACAGGGATCTCGCGGTGGCAGGGGGAGACCTAAGATGAGAAACGCCTGGGTGCCCGGATGCAAGACGCTCTTCATTCCAGACTCCCCAAGGGCTAGGAATCCCTACCTCACTGGCTTCTCTCATGGTCTATGCCAGTTGTCTTGACATAATTATGAATAAAACCCTTTTACTCTCAAAAAATGCCCTGCTTCATAGGATAAGTTACCTGGCCATCCTACTTACGACCAGGTTGTACCTAACTTCCTTCCACACGGTGTCCCTCAGTAAAGGTGCTATGGCCTTTGGGTTGCGACGATTCATTATGCACCACTTGCCCTGTCTTTGCAGCTCTCCCAGTCATTGCAATGACAAAGCCACCCCAACACATTCCCAAATGCCTCCTCGGGAATAAAATAAAAACTAAAAATAAAAGTACCATTTGACCTCTTCGTGAATTTTCAGCTCAGAGACGCTCGTAGCAGATACTGCGGTGCTCCTCCTGTCACGTCCCCTCTTGTCTTCAGGGTGAGGACACCCACATGCCAGCTTGTGAGAGTATCAGTCCCCACGGCTACAGGGGACTGTCTTGCCGAAGGTAACACGACCTCTCACGAGGGCAGAACCTGGGCTATGGCTGGCTGAGGTAACGATACCAAAACCTCAATTTGTCCCCTTGCTTCAATTTGGGACAATTTTGAAGCACTGGAACTCCAGAGCGCCCTGTGGCATCTGCTGAAGCCTCAGTCACAATCCCGTCCCAATTCAGCTCCCCTGCCCCACCTGCCTCCCCTACTTCCTTCAATGCATCTCCCATGAGCACTCAGTCCCAGGCCCACCTTCTGCAGGGCAACAAGGCCAGTAAACTTGCCCAGGTGACCACCCCACCTGCAGCCAATGCTCCGTCTCAGAGGCTGTTTCCAGGCAGCCCAATCAAAGACATTGCTGTTAGCTTGGGGGGCAAACAGAGTTACAAAACAAGCAGAGAGGAACCCAAATCATTCTGCCTGCCTCTCCACCCTGCTCCCTGCTCCCTGCTCCCTGCTCCCATCACACAGTCCCTTCATCTGCTTCTCGCAGTCAGTCCAGGCTTCATCTTCACTCACTGCTACGCTCTTCTCCGAGGGGCCGAGTTCCACACATCAGTATATTTTCCTACTCCATACTGAGCCTAATGCCCCTGCTTCTCCGAAGTTTTTTTTAAGATTTCATCGATTTATTTTCTTTTAAAGAGAGGTAGGGAAAGGGAGGGAGAAAGAGATGGAGAGAAACATCAATGTGTGATACATGGTTGCCTCTCGCACGCCCCCTGCTGGGCACCTGGCCCACAACCCAGGCATGTGCCCTGACTGAGGATAGAACCAGTGACTCTTTGGTTCAAAGGCCGGCACTCAATCCACTGAGCCACACCAGCCAGGGCTGCTTCTCCAAAGTTTCCTCACTCCTGGTTGCTTCCGCCCAAATGCTTATGTCTGATGTGGACATACATGTGCTCGTGTTTTTACAAACACGCCGTTCCCCGGCCCTGAGGCTCACTCCTTGAACCTCTTCTCTTTAATGTGTATGCCCCCCCGGTGATCTCATTCAGTGTCAGGGCCATGCGTACCTTCAAGAGGATCATGACTCCGAGATTTGTATCTCCAGCCTGAACTTCATCCAGGAACTCCATATTCATAGGTCCAGCTGCCTCTTCAACATCTTTGTGCAGAGTTCTGATGGACTTCTCTAACTCACCGTGTGTAAAACTGGGCTCCTGATCTTCACCCAGCTCCCTGCTGCTATCTAAAGCAGGGGCGTCAAGCTCATGTTCACCGGGGGCCACATCAGCCTCTCGGCTGCCTTCAAAGGGCCGAATGTAACTTTAGGACTGTGTACATGTAACTGCTCCTTAACAGTGAAGCGAGAGCTCGGTGCCGCCGCCGGGTAGAAACAAAGTGAAGGGCCAGATTCGGCCTTGGGCCTTGTGTTCATCACCTGTGCTTTAACGTGTTCCTGACCCCAGCTGTGAAAAGCAACTCCGTCATTCCATTGTACAGGCCAAAACCCTTGAACTCACACACAACTCCTCCTTTTCTTTCCCAGTCATACCTATCCCATCAGCAAGTTCTGTTGGCCCTCCCTTCAAAATATATTTAGAATCTTGGCCACTAACTGCCATCTCTACTTTCACTGGTCACAGACATCATAATCATCGCTGAATCATGACAATAGCCTTCAGCTGGCCTCCCAACTGCCACACTTTCCTCCTTTAGCCCGTGCTGGACCCAGGGTGATCCTATTAAGATGTAATGAGATCTGGCCAGTCTTTGGCTTAAAACCCACCAGCGGCTCTCCATCTCAGAGTAAAAGCCAAAGCCTTTGTAGCATTCCACAAGGTTCTAAAGCAGAGGTGTCAAACTCATTTTCACTGGAGGCCACATCAGCCTTGTGGTCACCTTCAAAGGGCCGAATGTAACTTTAGGACTGTATACATGTTAACTACTCCTTAACTAGGGGCAAGGAGCTCGGCACTGCTGCCGGGTAGAAATAAGGTGCCCAACCAGATTCAGTCCACAGGCCTTGTGTCGCCACCTATGTTCTAAACAACCTGACCGGTACCTCTGTCCCCAGCCCTGCTGCACTTCCCCTTGTTCACTCTGCTCCATCCATCTCCCTGCCACCTTATTGTTTCTCAGAAACGCCAGCCAGCTCTGACCTCGGGCCCTCATGCTTGCTGTTTTCTGTGCCTTGTGGACTCTACTCCAGGCTGGCTTCCTCACCTCCCGATAGTCTTTCCTCAGAAGTCACCTTCTTGAAATAATTTCCGGGCCCAAGATGGAGCCACTCCTACCCAGGATGGCATGTCAGCAAACCAAAGCATAAGTAGCTTTTCTGTCTTTGTAACTTGACAGTATATCCAGTGAGCCAATCCCCAAAGGCCAAGGCAACTCCTTGTTCCTTACTCCTTTTTTTATAAAGATTTTATTTATTGACTTTTAGAGAGAGGGGAAGGGAGGGAGAAAGAGAGGAGAGAAATACCAATGTGTGATTGCCTCTCACACACCCCCTACTGGGGACCTGGCCCGCAACTTGGGCATATGCTCTGACTGGGAATGGAACCAACAACCCTTTGGTTTGCAGGCCAGCGCTCAATCCACTGAGCCACACCGGCCAGGGCTTGTTCTTTACCCTTCATCCTGTAAAAATGTCATGCACATTCCACCCCATTTTGAAGTTCTCTGGACCCTTGGGAACCAAGAGCGCCCACTTCATAAAGTGTTGAATAAAGTTTGTATCACCTGAATTGTCTGCTTTAATCCTTTTTAACAACCTTCTCAGTCAAACTGATCTTGCCACTATGAGCATTGCAACCCCTAACACTGCCTTTCCCCTTCCCCACTTTATTTTTCTACATCGCAGTTATGATCAGCATCCATACTATGATTCTTTACTCATATATTTTGTGTATGGTCTGTCTCTGCCCAGCTAGAATGTACAGTTTGTGAGGGTAGGGATTTGGGTCAGTTTTGTTCACTGTGATATCCCAAAGCACCTAGAGCTCCCGACACAGAATGTGCTCAGCGTGAGTGAATGAACACGGGAGGAGGCAAGCAAAGTACACAAGGAAAGTGACATGTGCAGGTTTCGTGTACCAGCTTTACTTTCCTGGGCATTAGTCATGTTCTTTGTATGTCCAGACCACCAGAATGAAAGACACAGCTCGCGGACACCCTGGCAGAGTCAGAAACGTGACTCCTTAGGAAAGAAGACCCTAAAAGAAATGAGAGGCCCTGGCTGGTGTGGCTCAGTAGATTGAGCGCTGGCCTGCGAACCAAATGGTCGCCGGTTCGATTCCCAGTCAGGGCACACGCCTGGGTTGTGGGCCAGGTCCCCAGTGTGGGGCGCACGAGAGGCAACCACACATGGATGTTTCTCTCCCTCTCTTTCTCCTTCCCTTCCCCTCTCTCTAAAAATAAATACAATATTTACAAAGTATATTTTTAAAAAAGAAATAAGAGAACTGAAATTTCATACAAAAGGAAAAAAACTGGAGTGATTTAGCAGCTTCCACTGACAGTGCTGGCCAGTTGTTCTCCAGCTCTACTCTGGAAGAACAACGAAAAAAAAAAAAACAAGTTTAAATTCCAGCAAATTCCACCTTGAAGAATTTGCAGTGACGCACAAGGAAGAATTCAATAACCAGCACCCTGCCTAAATACCACATGCACTGGGTTCATCTTTCTCTGGAAGATTTTATAAAGCAGATTCCCTGTCCGGTCAGGTCCCATTGAATAGCAACATAAACTGGGTAAAAGCTAAAACAAGAATGTGAAATGGCTTCAAAACAAGCCTTTCTTTCCTCTGACACTCTGCCTTATCTGTCACGGCCTTGCTTGGCTGACCATCCCGTTTGAGCTCGGTCTTTTTTATGTATGATGGGATGTCCCACCCCAGTCACAAGCGTTACCACCCTGTGGCCTATTCTGGCATTCTTTTTGCTCAAACGCTGGTCAACGTTTGCCTCTGTAAGTAATGGTAAATTCTGTTTCTCATAATTTTTTGGTATCCTAAAACTGCGTAAAATACCCTGATGTGATGAAGATACAAAACTTGACTGATTTATATATGTGCTACATTTTAAGGTCAGGTACACCTCAGTGGATTGAGCATCAGCCTACGAACTGAATGGCTGCCAGTTCAATTCCTGGTCAGGGCACATGCCCAGGTTGCAGACCAGGTTCCCAGTTGGAGGAGTGCGAGAGGCAACCAATTGATGTATCTCTCTGTATCTCTCGTGCATTGATGTTTCTCTTCCTCTCTTTCTCCCTCCATTCCTTCCTCTCTCTCTAAACATCAATAAATAAAATCTTAAAATATATATTTAAATAAATAAATAAGTCAGTTACAAATTGTAAATGTAAAGTAAGTGTGTAATTGTTTCCCTTAAGGGCTTTTTCTAACTCTAAAAGCACAATAGTCTGAAACAACCGTATCAATATTAATTTAAAAAAAAAAAAAAAAAAGCATTGCCCTGGCTGGTGTGGCTCAATGCATTGACTGCCGGTCTGTGAACCAAAGGGTCACCAGTTCAATTCCCAGTCAGGGCACATGCCAGGGTTGCAGGCCAGGTGCAAGAGGCAAGAATAGGATCTGTCTCTCACACATCATTGTTTAAAAAGAAAAAAAATAATAAGCATTTACTGGGTTTCTACTTCAGGCAAAGCACTTAGGACATGAGGTGACAAGGGGGGTTGTGTGGGCCCTCCTGTATCTCACTGTCTACTAGGTGAGAAATAATTGCTACAGGTCATGATATGAGACTCCCACAGACTAACGTGGGAGCATGAAGAGGCTGTAGTAAGTAAATGGGGGAATCGGGCAAAATTCCACAGAGAAGATCCCTACACTGGGTCAGGAAATTACATTTGCAAGCACTCTGCTAACATCGTTTTATGTGTTTTGTTTGGAAAAGACCCTTTCAATTAATTTGCTCTTCAGAGGATATCGATGTTCCCAGCAATATACGACAGCCATGAAAGATCCTGTATAGGACTGGCAGCCAGATGCCTCGAAGAGTAACACGCAGCCCAAGGATTATAATTGCCAATAAAAACATTCCATCTTTCTGGTCACATTTTGCAAAGATTATTTAACAGATGAGCATTACTACAAGCAGACAGAATCCGCCAACCACCCCATCTGAATGCCAACTGAACAGAGAGATGCTGTACAAGGAAACGCACATAGTAGGTCCTAATTAACTTCTCACTGGATTTCATTCTTTCAGAAGTGCATTGACAAATGAAACACATAATATATTCATGTGTTTGATAGATCTGTACAACCCCCTTTCATCAAAAAGGCAGTATATTTGGAGCTTTCTATTAAACATAGCAGATTTGTTAACTACTGAAAAAAGTAGAGAAGAAATGAAAGATTCATATTTATAGCAAGGATCGTTATGCTGATTGTGAGTTATTTGTGCTGTGTATTATTTTTCGCTTTCTACTGAATAGTCATTATCTTACTCCATGTCTCTCTTTCAAATCATTTGGGAAATACAACTGAAGAAGCTGAATCAGGAGATGTGCTTCGACATCTGCATCCTGAAGTGTCAAATTAAAATGACTGTGTAAGTCCTACCCCACTTAAAAGCAAGTAGAGTTTTACAAGTTTCTTTTGGAAGATTATGCAGTCAGGAGAAGCTAGGTTGAGCTGCAATAACAAATAGACCCCACATCTCAGTTGCTAAACTCAACAACGGTTCATTTCTAGTCCACATCACAGATGAGGGACCAGCCTCCTTCCATCTTGCAACTCCACCATTTCAGAGGTCTTTGAGTTGAGCCGCATGGACCAGACAATGAAAGGCACATTTGTGGACGTCAAAGAATATTTCCATTCATGTTCTCAGTGGCCAGAATTCAGTCACAATTTCCCAACTTAACTGCAAGGAAGACTAAGAGATATTGTTTTTCTGGGTGCCCAGGAAAAGGAAGAGGATTGACAAACATCTAGCTAATCTTTGACACACAGGGACAGACCTTAAAGTACACATATTTATTCCAGCAATGTTATATATGATGATTAGGGTCCCAAGCCAATGTACCCAAAATGCAACTGAAGAACAGTGTAATTATACTAACACCTGAATGTCACCTCTCTGGCCATCTCCTCTACCAGTACCACAGTTGAAAACTCATTAACAGTCATATTAGAGGTTCTGCATTCTATACATAAACTTTTGCCTACTTGTGGTAGGCACCATTTCTTTTGCCTACCTGTGTGGTAGGCACTATTCTAGGTACTAAAAAACAAAAAGATAAGATCTAGCTATTGCCCTCAGTGGCAATAATGTCAGTAACTTTTGTCAGACCAAGGTAAGAAGCAGGGCGTTTCCAGAAACTGCAGAGAGATCAGTTGGCTGGAACAGACTGGGAAAGACAGGTGCAGCAGGGGTCAAGGACCCAGACCCTGTGTGCCACGCTGACACAATACGGGCTTCAATGGAAACCCACTGAAAAAACTGAAGCTCAGGGGAAACAGCCAGATGAGTGTTCTTGAAAGACAACTCAAACTGCCTGCTGCACGGAAAATGGACTAGCAGGACAGGGTGGAGAGGGCTGTGGCCATTGTGCAGCTGTCACTGTTTTGCCATTAAGGATGTTTTGACGTATGTACCTTGACCAGGACATTTTGACATGGGGTAATTTCGAGACCATACAAAAAACCCCAAATCATTAGACATTCTCTTTCCATGTTCTTTTTGCTTTGTTATTTTTCTCTTTCCATATTCAAAATAAAATTTGTTTTGTTGTTTTCTCCTTCTGGTCATATGCTCATCATGAAATATTCAGACAATACAAGGAGATACAAAGGAAAAGTAAAAATCACCCATAATTCAGTGCCTGGTGAAAACTGCTGCTAACATACGCAGTATATACATTTGCATATCTTTCCCCATGTATACTTTTTTTGTTAGATTTTTATTTATTTCTTTTTGGACAGAGGGGAAGGAAGGGAGGAAGAGAGGGAGAGAAACATCAATGTGTGGTTGCCTCTCATACACCCTCTACTGGGGACCTGGCCCACAACCCAGGCATGTGCCCTGACTGGGAATTGAACCAGTGACCCTTTGGTTCACAGGCCAGCGCTCAGTCCACTGAGCCACACCATCTGTTTTATATCACTATATTCCTGACAAAATTTTGATTGTTTATAACCTAGCACTATTAAACAGGATACAGTCCATTTTCTATGGGCAGATCTCAATTGCTTCCTGAGGATGACAAGTAGGACTGCTAATTTGTAGACTATGCTCACTTCATACTGTTATACATGTTGAAAACTACCTTTCAGAAAGGTATAATTCTGCAGTGACTTTCTCCCCACTTTCTTTTCTTTTTGATTGAATTTACTGGGGTGACACTGGTTAATAAAATTTTACAGGTTTCGCCCTGGCTCATGTGGCTCAGTGGATTGAGCGTGGGCTGCGAACCAGGCATCGCAGGTTCGATTCCCAGTCAGGGCACATGCCTGGGTTGCAGGCCATGTCTCCCAGCGACCACACATTGATGTTTCTCTCTCTCTCCCTCCCTTCCCTCTCTAAAAATAAATAAATAAAATCTTAAAAAAAATTTTTTACAGGTTTCAGGTGCACGATTCTACAACACATCCTCTGTACACTGTGTTGTGTGTTCACCCCCCCAAGTCAGGTCTCCATCCACCACCCCACTTATTTCCATTCATTATATTGACAGTGTGTCTGCACGTACCCAAGGTAGTTCTGGCTCTAAAATCCTGTTGATCCCGCCAGACCCCAACTCATCCACGAAACCAGCCAATCACATTATTGGGAATAGAGGGACATCTATTAAAGAATATGCCTTTTGTTCTCTTTTGCATTGCTTGCTAATCACCGTTTGTATGCTTGAGAGAATTCGGGTTTGTATTCCATCTCAGAGTAACAAAGTAGCCGCCGCCAAGGTTGTGAGGGCAGGTGTGTATAGTCAGTGCCCAGCTTTACCATTTTCATTGAAGGGCTTTTGCCGGATTGCCAAATCAGCTTAGGTCTGTCTGCAACATCTTTTCATACCTGAGCCCTGGCTGGTGTGACTCAGTGGATTGAGCGCGGGCCTGCAGACCAAAGGGTCACTGGTTCGATTCCCAGTCAGGGCACATGCCTGGGTTGTGGGCCAGGTCCCCAGTAGGGGGTACACGAGAGGAACCACACATGGATGTTTCTCTCCCTCTCTTCCCCACAACCTTCCCCTCTCTCTAAAAATAAATAAATAAAATCTTTAAATAAAAAACATCTTTCATACCTGAAAGGGTGATTATGCCTTATTGTTTCATTTGCAATTTTCATTAATAGTTAGATTATCTTTTTCTATGGCTGTTGACCATTTGCCGCCTTCTTTTGTGAATTACTTGTATATATCCTCTCCCCATTTTTATTGACGGTATTAAAATTTTTCTTATTGGTTTGAAAGAGAGCTTATTATATTAAGAATATTAGTCTTCTGCCACATGAGTTGCAAATGTTTCCCCTTTTGTCAAATATTTGAACACTGCTTATGGAGGGTTTGTTTCTGAAGTAATAAAGGTTATCGATGTTTTTGGTTATGGTTTGTAGCTTTGGTATCATGCTTAGAAATTTCTCCCCCAAGATTGTATAATCACTTAAATCCCCTTCTAAGGGTAAGAGTAGCTGTTACACACATTTCTTGGAAAAAAGCATGTAATAGCTAAAAGTGTAATGGTTTGTGGAGAATACTTAAAGGTTTAAAATTGTCTTTCTGATGGGACAATAAAGTACTAAAAATGGTTTTGGTTGTAATTTGTGAAATTTGGCCTCCTTGCTTTGTAGTCTCTCTCTCCTTTCTCTTGTTTCCTTCCTGTCCTCTCCCTCTCATCCCCGTGAATGAGAAATTCAAAACAGAAGGGGAAATAAGTGTGGAAGCCATGGAGGCCGGGAGGTACCAGGATACAGACATAGAACCCTGACCTTTCCCACTGAGACACACCGATGCCAGCCTTTGAACTGGAAGTCGGTGACCCTTCCACCAAGTGCTGCATTATCAAATTAAGAAAATAAATAAAACCAGCCCTGGCTGGTGTGGCTCCAGTCTGCAAACCAGAGGGTCGCCAGCTCCATTCCCAGTCAGGGCACATGCCTGGGTTGCAGGCCAGCTCCCCAGTGGGGGGCACGTGAGAGGCAACCACACAATGATGATTCTCTCCCTCTCTTTCTCCCTCCCTTCTCCTCTCACTAAAAATAAAGAAAGAAAATCTTTTTTTAAATGAATAAATAAATGCAAATTACACCATTTTAAAAATAAGTCATAAAAAAAGAAGTTGTTGACTCAAACAAGCAGGCACTGCCCGCCTTAGTCAGTGTGCCGTGGGCAGCAGCTGGTACACCGTTTCCAGAAACATCAATGACAGGGTTCCTAGCAGTTGTGGCCAGTCCCCAGCATTAGTGATGTGATCAGTGCTGTCTGTCCTGAGGAATGACGGTAGCATTGTCTCCACTAGAGCAGTTCCTCTGGAAGGTTCCAGCCCTCCTGGAGAGCATGTGAAGTTTGTAATCTCTTTTCTAGTTGAAACTGACAAGAGGGGTTGTGTCGTTTGTGAGGAAGAAACCTGAATTATACACAAAGAGGGCGAGGAGTGGCTGCAGAGTGCATTACCACATTGTAATGGCTGTCTAGGCTGATCTTTGCCTGCCTGGCAGGCCTGAAGGCGGAGAACGCCACCCCCCCACCCACCCAGCGTCCGACCTTGTCAGGGGCTCTTATGTCGTGGTTCTGATTGTGCACCGGTAGCCGGAAGAGCTAGATTGCACCTGCCAAGCCGTACTTCCCATCCCCCAAACCAATCCGCTCACCAATGGTCGCATAACTGTGAGACTCTTATCAACTGCAGAGCAGCGGGAAGGACAGAGAACCATTCTCTGGCTTTGCTGAAGCTGCAGCAGGAGCCAGAGCAGCAAGAATCCGATTTCCTTGTCACCAGCTTGAAAAAAAAAAAGTCTTTGACGTCTGTGGTGACATGAGAATATTCCAAACGTCCATGAAACTGGCTCCAAGTTTGTGCCCCTGAAGGCTTTTGTGCCAGCGATTCTGGAGGACATTGGTGCTAATAGTATCCAGGGAGTTGGAATTCTAATATAAAACTTGCTACGACATGCACACACAGATAATTGAGACATCTGGTCACCTTCTGTTGACAATAGGAATCTTTTAGCCTAGAACTATTCATTTAAATGTGGTCTGCACCAAAATATAGTTTTTAGCACAACAATCATAATCCTTTCTTAAAAGACAGTAAATAAAAATGCGTGAAAAATCTTGGTCTGGCTTCAACAAGCAGACCTCAACACCAAACCACTAATGAGAATCCATGTTAGATGTGGGGAAAGCTCGTGAGATTATTTTCTTTTTAATTGAATTTATTGGGGTGACACTGATTAATAAAATGGTATGTTTCAGGTGCACAACTCTATAATACATTATCTGTACACTGTACTATGTGTTCACCGCCCAAAGTCAAGTCTCCTTCCATCACCATTAATCCCCCCTTCACCCTCTCCTACCTCCCCAACTCCCTTCCCTCTGGTCATCACCATATGGTTGTCTGTGTCTGAGGTTTTCTTTCTTTTTCTTTTTTTTTTCCTTAAGAATTTATTTTAAAAGCTTTCAAATACTAAGAAAAAAAAAATATATATTCTTCTATACACAAAAAAGAAATAAGTTAACTCTGCCTTAAGCACCTACTGCACAACCATCTTGGATCTCCTAAGATCATTTTCTAATGGAAGGTGTGTTCAGCCCATCCTACCTCTAAGAAGTTGACTCAAGGATGAGGTAAAACTTCAGGTAAACAACCTAGGCAGTCTACCCAAATTGCTCAAAGGACTTGGCAGACATGAGCTAATCAGCCTTATAGACAAGTTCGTGTAATTTGATTCATGTCCACTGTTTCCTTTGAAACTATTTCAGAGGTGTCAGTTCAGTGAGGGGCAGGTATCTGTGAATAGCGCAGACCCAGGCCCAACCTCCGCGTCCTTGGGGAGAGGAGGGGCCTGAGGCGACCCTTGATCCTCAGACTTCTGAGGCCAGACTTCCTGGTTATAGTCTGACACCTTTCTGCCTCTGCCTGCTGGGGCTTCGAAGTGAGAAACCGGCTGTGGGGGAAAACACCCCAAGGGAAAGGAACCTGGCCGATTGTTCTGTTTCTTTTAAAAACATCCTGAGACCACACACACTGGGGCCGTTCAGCCATTACCTCCTCTGAACTTGAGAGCCTGTGGGTAACAGTAGGAATTCAGTTGAAAGGGGAGGGTGGACTGGCTCTGTCCTCTTGCAACAGCTGCCAATCTATTGTCCTCGCACTCACGTTGAGAGGACTCCTCCCCCCTGTGCTGGGGGCTATAGTGTGGCCCAGTTCCCCCCTGCAGGGCTGAGGGACTCATCCTCCCAAATGCTGGCAGTGTTGGCTGGCTCTGGTTCATGGCTCAGTCAGTCCGTCTCTGGGAATTACCCTGCAAAAAGTCGCCTGCTCATCCTAAGGTATGCCCCCTTTCTGGGTGCAGCCTGCATTCAATCACTGCTCAGTCAGGGGTCCCACTTCCCTCACCCTTGAAGCAGTGTTGCTTCAAGACAACACTGAAGCGCCTCCTCAGTCTGAAGCTGCCATGGCATTGGCCAAGGGGTCTGCATCATAGTTCATCCCCCTCTACCCAGGCCTGCTGCCTTCAGCAATCCACAGAGGCGCCTCCCCAAGTAGCCTTCTATGAACTTCCTGTGCACTAATCTCCATCTCAGCCTGTTTCCAGGGAACTTAACCTAAGGAACACTCATTTTAAGTGCAAGGTGACAGACCTAGGTAGGCCTAGAAGAAATGGAAAATCACCAGACGGGAAACTGTACCATGGGAAACTGTAGCCTGGGAAAGTGCCTGCGTGGGACACTGCCTGCTGACCCTGCCCAGGACAAACAGATGCCCAGCTAAGAGTGGGGTCTGGGGTCAGCCTATTCGGCGTAACAGGACGCAGCTCTAACTTGAGCCTGACACGATGTATCAAGAACGGGTTTTGTGCTTAAAAACCCTGCCCTAACAACAACCGAGCAAGTTTTAAGCTCCCTTGGTTGGCTCCCCAACCTCCCTAGGTCAGCTCCACTTTCCCTCTTATTCCCACTAATAAACCCTGCTCCCAAGCTCGCTGCATCCGTCTGGTTTCTTGAGCTACTCCAACCTAACACCAGGCTACTTGGACTTTGGAAGAGCCAGAAAGATAATTTTGCAGGTTTACCTAATTTCTTTTAAATTTTTATTACCTATAATTAAGTCATCTCTGAAGGAAGTACTGATTAGCCTTGACTGGTGACTCATGATTATAGCAGACAGGGCCTGATGCCACACAGAGGTTTAGTTCAAGGTCAGCAATTATCTACCCACAGCAAGGTCGATAGGTTTCGGGTAGGACATGAAGGGTTGCTCTTGCATTCATTTCTGAGGGAATTACTGTCAAGTGAGACTTGAAGAAAGAAGAAGGGAAAGGAGGTGAGACCGATGGATGGAAGAACAGATGGATAACAGAGAGACAGAGAGGAATGGAGCACTTACAGTATAAGCAATAAGAAATTAATGAAGAGGAAAAAGCAATATGGCCCCTCCATCATGGCACCTACAATGTAGCTGGAGGAGAAACACTTTAAAGAAAGTACGGTAGGTTATAGGGTGGGAACTGCAGGCTGCCATGACGGTACATAATCCTGACAAGCACAGCACTGAGACCGCTGCGAGAAGAAAAGAAGTGTCAACGCGGAACAAAATAAACAAGTAGTGAACAGGGAAGAAGAGGACTTTGGGGATGCTAATCCAACGAAATAATGGCTTACCAGGCAAAAGAGGGAATTTGCAGGAAGACATTCTATTCATAATGCTGAAAACCTGGAAACGACCCAAGTGCTCAATAAGAGGGGAAGGATAATAATAGAATATTATGAAGTAGTTCAAGTGAAAATAATGATTGCATCCATTTGTAGAAACGTGATGTGAAATGATAGTAAATGGGTAAAGCAGAAACAGTGCGTGTTCACTGCATTATACCTGTATGAAAATATGTCTTTATAAACAATGCCTTAGACAACAGGAACTTAATGTCGCATATCCCACCCCCCGCTCATCCCCTTGGTTAATTATGTCATCTTTCTGGCCTGATTTCTTTGTCCTGTTATAAAAGCCTTATATGTACATGCACCAGTGTAGAAATGTCTTTTAAGTTTTTAGAAATACCCAGAAATTACTGTTCTTTATTACAATAGGAAAAAATGGCAATATCATGCCATGAAAATACCAGCAACTTAGACTGTGTGGGTTTTTCACTTAGAGGGAATTGAGCATTTTAAAATGACATAAAGGGTCTACACCTTTGAATAAACCAGACAGCTACAACCGTCTTGACAATATCTATCAATGGCTTTTTTTAAGTGCGTAGTCTTTTGCAGTCTAAAAACAAAACAAACAAAATAAAGCAAAACAAAGCAGGTTCATAGAAACAGAGCAAAGGGATGGTTACCAGAAAGGGGGAGGGGGAGTGATAGGGGAAAAGTTTACAAGGTGACAGAGGATTACTAGACTTACTGGGGTGATCACACTGTAAGTTATAACAATGTCAAATCACTATATTGTACACCTGAAACTAATATAACTGATATAAGATTGTATACCAACTATCCTTAAATGAAAAATAGATTTAAACTTTTTTAAAAAGTGCATAGTCTTTGATTCAGTACTTCCAATCCTAGGCTATCTCTAATGAAGTAGTGGTAAATGTTTGACAGCTGGATCTCTGGAGGAAAAACCTTGAATCTGTAGTGCTTGCCAACTTTCATGGTGTAAAATACTCCTATCATGGCCCATTTCAAGTTACCAATGTAGTATCAAAAGCTGTGAGCCCTGGCTGGTGTGGCTCAGTGGACTGAGCACCTGACTGTGAACCAAAAGGTCACCCATTCAATTCTCAATCAGGGCACATGCCTGGGTTGCAGGCCAGGTCCCCAGTAGGAGGCGCTCAAGTGGCAACTACACATGGATGTTTCTCTCCCTCTCTTTCTTTCTCCCTTCCCCTCTCTAAAAATAAACAAATAAAATATTTTTTCAAAAAAGATGTGAAACCATATGTCCACACACAGACTTGTACGAAGAAAATGTTCAGAGCACTACTCATAATAGCCAAAAGTAGAAACAATTCGAATATCCATCAACTAGAGAATGGATAAACAAATTGTGACATATCCATACAATAGAATACTACTCAGCAATAAAAAGAAATGAACTATTGATACATGCAACAACACGGATGAATGTCCAAATAATCAAGTTGAAGGAAAGAGACAAAATAAGAGCATATGCTATATGATTTCACTTATATACACTTCTGTGAAATGCAAATTATTGTGACAGAAAGTGGATCAGCAGCTGTTGGGGGATGGGCAGGAGTGATGGGCAGAGGGACGGCCAAAGGGCGGAAGAAAACTCTTGCAGGTGGTAGCTATGTTCATTATCCTAACTGCACTCATAGTTTCATGGGTGTACACATATGTGCAAACTCATCAAATAGTACACTTTAAATATGTGCAATATATTCTAATGTCAATTATGCCACAATAAAACTGTTTTTTTAAAAAAATGCTAATTGGTGTCTTTCATGCTATCTCCTCTGATGTCCTTAAACTTGACCTTCACCCAGCCTGACTTTCAACGGCTGGCACATCTTTGTCAGAAGCCTGCCCCGAGGCTGCCAAAACCCACAGTTGCCCCACAAACTGGGTGAAGGTGCCTAGGAGTTACATTTCCCACCTCACCTGCCTCTTTGCCCCCACTCCCTTGGGCGGCTTTTAACGATTGGCAAGTGCAAGGGCGTAGATGCCCAGCTCTCTGGACTCTTGGCCAGGGTAATTCTGAAGTGAATTGTTAATACTGGTGGGATTAAGTTCCAGTTCCTCCTGGTGGCGGCTGGTCTAATAATGAACCCATTGATGGACCATATTTCCTTCCCTGTATCACTTTTCCATGACCCGTGTCCATGCACCCAAATAAACTACATGCACTCCGATCCTTGGACCAAGGTCAGCTTCTGGGGAGCCCAACTTAGACAGGGTCAAAGCTCTGGTGAGGATCTCCCGCTAGAAATTGGGAGAAGAGAGTGATTTGGAGATCTGAGTTCTACGGCACTGGCCCTTAAAACCCCTCTGAGTTAAAGGACAGTTTCTAAAGCTAACATCTGGCACACCAAAAAAATTCACAAAGATGGATGGGTAATAAAAAAAACAAAGCATTAAAGGTAGGACATCATGATCTCTCTTATATCGTCAGAAGACAATACTGGAAAAGATGGAGAAATTACAAGAAGAGGGACCGTTGCTTTGGGGGTGTCCAACCTTTTGGCGTCTCTGGGCCACACTGGAAGAAGAAGAGTTGTCTTGGGCCACACATTAAATACATTGCGACACATAATCACAAAAAAATCTCATCATGTTTGAAGTAAATTTACGATCTTGTGTTGGGCCGCATTCATAGCCATCCTGGGCTGCATGTGGTTCACCGGCCTCAGGTTAGATAACCCTGGAAAGATCAAGTTTTTGTGCAGTTGTGTTTGGAGGAAAAATGAGCTTTCCAGCTCCTTCACCCTGTACTAATATCTGCAGCTAACATTTGTTCTCAGCCAGAAACTGTTCCATGTGCTGGGAAGAGGGCATTGAACAAGACAAATTAACGTCTTTGCTCTCATAGAACACATACCTTAACAAGGGGAGGCAGACAATAAATAAACACAAAAATATCAGAACGATAAATTATTTGCAGAGAATTAAAATTGGGTGAGATGGAGGTAAGGGCTGATGGCGTAACTGCTTTAGATTGGCTAGTGTGGTCGATTATTGTTCTGCAAACACCCCCCGAGTGGAAAGAGTACTTCCCTCCCCACTGACACTGGCCGTGTGAATTGGTTTGGACAAGTCGGGAGAGGGGCAGTGTGTGAGCTCTGAGTCTGGGCCATAGAAGCCTGAGGGTTTTCTTTTGCTCATCTGGGAGGCAATCTGGACCCCAGACTGAGCTGCAGAGCAGGACTGCCCCCAGCCACCCCACAGGCCTGTGCAGATGAGATTGATGCTTGTTGTTTTAAGTTGCTGAATTTTCGGGTGGTTTATTATGAAATATTATTATAGCAACAGCTGGCCGATCACCATAGTCAGGAAAGTCTCTCTGAAGAGCTGATTATTTCAGCTGAGATCTGAATGATAAGAAGCCAGTCCTGTGATCATTACTCCAGGCAGAGAGAACACCTGACATGGGTAAAAAGACACAAAGGTGGGAATTGGCTCGGCAGGTTCAGGGAGCCGAAAGCCAACCTATGAGGCCAGACTATGCAAGGGGCTGCTTGGGGGAGTCTCATGACAGGAGACTGAAAAGAATGACGCAAAGGCCAGCGTATAGTGGGTTTTGCAAACTACGCTAAGCAGTTTGGATTTCATTGTAAGTACCTCGGAAAGGCCCCTGAGGATTTCAGCAATGTAGTGACACAATCACATTGATTTTTGAAAGATCACTCTGGCTGCTATGTGGAGAATAGATTAAATGGGGGATGCGAATACTTTTCTGCTAAATCAGGATGAAATCTCAGGATCTTCCTGAACACAGAGTTCTTGAACTATTAAACGGAGTAAAAATCTATATGCCAACTTAAATGTAGGTTGTGATAGACACCTAGGTAAAATGCAAAAAAAAAAAAATTGCTGAAGTACTATTTCATTCATGTAAGAAACCACCCCCAAATTGCTTAGGTACTATTTCATTCATGTCAGAAACCACCCCAAACTTATCGAGTTAAAATGGCAACAATCACTCATTTGTTCACAAATCTGCAATTGGGGCAGAGCTTGATGGAGACAGCACATTTCTGTTTCATGTGGAATCAGCTGGGGAGAATTCACCGGGGACTGGAGGGTCCATTCCCGACACGGCCTCATTCACACAGCCAGCAAGGTGGGGCTAGCTATTAGCCAGGGGCCTTTGTGGTCTTCCCTGTAGGACTGTCTACATGGCTGCTTGGACTTCTTCACAACCTGGTTGCTGCATTCTCACAGAGCGCATTCCAACGAGACAAGCCCCAACGCTGCGCAAGTGGTCACCCAGCCTCAGCGCGTGGCACACTTGCTAATTTTCCGTTGCCCAAAACTAGTCACATGGCCAAACCTGGCGTTAAAGTGGGAGGGGACTACATCAGAGCCTGAATACTAGGAGGTGTAATCTGTTACCCATCAACAATATACCAAAACAAGAGCCAACTCTCTGCCACTCGTGTTCAGGTGTCCCTGCGCCAGAGACGTAGCCATGTTCCCATTGCCCACACCCACTGTGCAGCACAGCCTCCTCGGCTATGGACACCAGATCTGTGTTGTCGTCACCCTACTGTAGGATGTTTGGCAGCCCTGCCACTGCCAGCTGGCCAAGCTCCAGCCCGAGCTACATGACCACATCCACCCCCACCTACAGTGTGGGCGGTGCACTGCGCCCCAGCACCAGCGGCAGTGCCTACGCCTGGTCCTTGGGTGATAGGTGGACTGTATGCTGTGTGCTCCATGGCTGTGCGCTCCTTGGCCATGTGCCTGTGGAGCAATGTCCTGGGCGTGCAGGACTACGTAGTCTTGTGCTTGCTGACACCATGCACACCGAGTCCAAGAACACCCGCACCAATGAGAAGGTGGAGGGGCTGCAGGTGCTGAAGGACCACTTTGCCAACTACACAGATGAGGTGAGCTTCCTGGAACAGCAGAACAAGATCCTGCTGGCCCAGCTCCAGCAGCTCAAGGGCCAGGACAAGGCGCGCCTATGAGAAGGAGATGCGGGAGCTATGCTGGCAGGTGGACCAGCTCACCAGTGACAAGGCCCACTTGGAGGTGGAGCATGCCAACCAGCTGAGGACATCAGGCGGCTCCAGGAGAAGTTGCAGGAGCAGTTGCTTCAGAGGGAGTAAGCGGAGGGCATGCTGCAGCCCCTCAGACAAGATGTTGGCAGTGCTGCTTTGGCACGTCTTGGTCTTGAACCTCAAGTGGAATCGTTGCAAGAAGAGATTGCCTGCTTGAAGAAACTCCACAATGAGGAAATCCAGGAGCTGCGGGCCCAGATTCAGGAACAGCACATCCAAGCCTGACCTCGCAGATTTCCTGTGTGACATACGTCAGCAGTAGGAAAGCGTGGCTGCCAAGAACCTTCAGGAAGCTGAGGAATGGTACAAGTCCAGGTCTGCTGACCTCTCGGAGGCTGCTAAAGGAGCAATAATGCCTGTGCCAGGCAAAGCAGGAGTCAAATGAGTACTGGAGACAGGCGCAGTCCCTCGCCTGCAGTGTGGACATGCGTAGAGGAACAAAAGAGTCTCTTTCGTTCATGCACCTGGCGCTCCAGGTGCATGAAATGGAAGAGAACTTTGCTGTCAAAACTGCTAACTACCAAGACATTCTTGGCCACCTGAAGGATGAGATTCAGAACATGAAGGAAGAAAGGGCTTGCCGCCTTCATGAATACCAAGACTCACTGAATGTTAAGATGGCTCTTGACATGGAGATCGCCACCTACAGGAAGCTGGTGGAAGGTGTGGCCAGTAGGATTGCTTTGACACTTTCCCAAGTTTTCTTCCCTGAACCCTACTGAGGGAAACAAATCTGGAGTCACCCCCTCTGGTTGACACCCACTCAGAAAGGACACCTCTGATTAAGACAGTGGAAACTAGAGAGGGACAGGTTATTGATGAAACTTCTCAGCATCACGAAGATCTGGAACAAAAACTGCACGCAGTTGGTGGGGCACTATATTACCAACAAGAATGAAAAAAGAAATCTGTATCCCAAAGCAGCGGTCCCCGGCATTTTTGGCACCAGGGACCGGTTTCATGGAAGCCAGTTTTCCATGGACCGGAGTGTATGTGTGTTGTGGGGGGCGGTGGTTAGGATGGTTCGAGTACATTACATTCAAGGTCACCTCCTGCTGTGCAGCCAGTTCCTAACAGGCCAGGACTGGGACCGGTATGGGTCCACAGCCCAGAGTTTGGGAGCCCCAGTCCTAAAGAAACAGCTTTCAAGTATCTTTCTGCAGTTTTGCAGGAGCACAAGATAGATTTGGAATAGGAATAAACTCTGGTTGTTAAGAACCAACACCCTTAAGGGACTGAGAAGAAAGTTTACAACATAATCTGGTTTACAAAGAAGGTTTCTGCTAGAATAGTTTTTAAAAAGTATTTTTGAATACCGTTCAAACTTTTTCCCCAATAAGTCTCTGACCAATTTGTTTCTGTTTCAATAAATCTTTGGAAAACAAAAGAAAAAAAGCCAGACCAAGTCAAACTTTAAGAAAACTTTTAACAGAAACCCACCGATTTAAGAAGACTTGGCCCAGTCTGCGGCCAAACCACCCTAAGCATGCCCAGTATCGCCTGACCTAGGAAGCTCTTCCTGTGTGTATGTTACACTTCAACAAAACTTAAGGTCAAAAGAAAAACCCTTTTGATTTGTTTAGATTTAGTATATACGTTTTTTGGCAATATTTTAAGATCATTTTTAAATTTTTGTTTCTTTTTTTTCACTCACTGCTTTGGAATTTCTATATTTTTCAGTCATTCTACTTCTGCATGAAACTTACAAGGAAGCATGCAACCTCATTAGAAATAAGAAAATACAAATTTAAAAAGACTTGTTCCAATAGTCAAGGGGTAGAATGCCAGAGTACTCAAAACAGGTTCATTTTTCAAAATCCCTTCATTTGAAATAACTACCTAGACTTCCTTTTAGCGCCCAGGACATCCAACTTTTACCAATATATTTTCTGCAGTTATAAAAATATAATAATGTAAATTCTTAACATGATATAAATGCATAGCATGTCATAACAGTGGTTGTTGACTAGAAAGCACGAGGGACAAAAAAAAAAAAAGGCAAATGCATAATCCCATCATGGTTAATGATATTCCAAGGCAGAATATCACACAATAGTGGGATTTTTTTTTTCCTTCTCATCTCACACAAGGTTCACATTTCGGTAAGTGCAGATGAGAGAGCAACCCAGCGCCACTTCAAGCTTGTAATACAATCCTTTATGGCATTAAAAGGGAACATATATTTATTCGTCACCTTTCCATCCCTTCTGTCCTCTTTCTGCACGCCGACCTCTGCAGTCAGCACGGCCCTGCCCTATCTGATGCCGCTCCTTTCACCTGCCAGAACCACGCTGATACATTGAAGCTGAATAGCAGGTGATGCGTTCCATTTTCGGCACCTGCATGGCCAGGGGGTTGGCTTTCATCTTTCGGGGCATCATGTGTTTCTATGGATTCGAAGGAGACAAAGAGGGAGCTTTTCCATAATTGTACCCTGCCACTATTGTGACCGTGTGCTGTTCACAAGCGATAAGCAAGGGCTGGCCAACCCCACGTGGTGACTCGGACCCCGGTGGAGCTCTTGCATTCTCCCTTGAGGAAAGTAAATTTGAGACACTTGGGATTGATTTCCTCTAAATCGAGGGAACACAGGGGAGGATGGAGTTTTTCAATATTTCCTGAGGGGGAAAAATAAAGTAAGAACATTTGGGGACAGTATAGGTTCGATCAGGGATCCTGTGAGTCTGATACCTTGAATTTCTTTTGTATTTTTAAAAGTCAAACTATCATTTACATGCCATAAAAGCCCAGATTTGAAATATATAGCTGGATGAGCTTTGATGCCATTGTAACCACCATCCCACTCAAATTATGAGCATTCCCATCACCCTACGAAGTTCCTTTGCAGCCCCTTCCAGTCAATCCCCCCACCAGAGGCACCCACTTTCTGACCATTATTGTCAGAACTTAGTGGAAATGTACAGTATTTCATGTGTGTCTCAGTCCCCTTCGACTCAACAAAGTGTCTTGGAGATTCATATATGTCGTTGAGTGTATCGGTGGCTCATTCTTTTTATTGTTGAGTATTATTTAATTTTATGACTATATGCCAATGTACTTATCCATTTACCTGTTGATGGACATACAAATTATTTCCAGTGTTGGGCTATTGTGAATGAACTTACCATGAACATTCTTTTACGGTCTGTTTAATGTACACATTCCTATTTCACATTCAACATGCAAGTACCATTTCTGGATCATAGGATAGGTCCAGATTTCACTTTTTTTTAAAGATTTTATTTATTTATTTTTAGAGAGGGAAGAGAGGGAGAAAGAGTGAGAAAAACATCAATGTGCGGTTGCTGGGGGCCATGGCCTGCAACCCAGGCATGTGCCCTGACTGGGAATCGAACCTGCAGTGCTTTGGTTCATAGCCCGTGCTCAATCCACTGAGCTACGCCAGCCAGGGCCAGATTTCGCTTTATAAGAAACTGGCATACTGCTTCCCAAAGGGGTCGTACCATTTTATCTCCTCACCACATCCTCACAATACTTGGCATTTTGCATGTTAGCCATTGTAAAGCTCTCGTGTTATCTCCCTGTCGATACTGAGTTATGACCTTCAAAATCCAAGGAGCCAGGAAGCTGGAAGCGAAATAAGTGTCAACCTAAACCCTTCCCATTCAACCTGGATGAGGGTCCAGATCTGCGGCCACACTCATTCTGAGTCACCATGGACTTGACATTTCATAAACAAAAGAGGTTTTGTGGCAAGCCGAGGTCGTACCATATTCAGTAGAACAGAGATAGCCTCCATCTTTAACTCCCTCTTCTCCCCCCAAACCTCCACACAAATAGTCAACCACATCTGTGATGTGTAACTGACAAACACCCAGATAGAACCTGACTGAAATCTCAGTTTCAGAGTATTACTTATAACAGCAAAAAACAAGTTCAAATGCACTGCAAAAATTAAACCCATGTGCCTATTACCCCAAGAAAAGCAAAAAGATCATTTGGAAACCCCAAAAGACTGTGATCCCCAAACTACAGTCATTCACCAAGTCCCTTAACCAGCCAGTGCTCTTGCGGCCTCATCTATCAAATGGGGGTGCCAAACCTGGGGGTCAGAGGTATTCGATGAGAACAGATTACGTGTGAAAAATACCCAAACTTCCTTGGAAAAGATTTCCTAGAAAATACAAGTTTTTTTTTTAAATTTCCCAACTATGCTTTGATTGACGCTCAAAGGAGAATAAAAATAACAATAAAAATCCAAGACAAGAGCCCACCGCTTTGCTCTTCTCTATTTTCCCTTTTGTCCTTTTCACCCGACTATTTCTGGAGCCCACAGCTAATAATAAATGATGCGCATTGACTAACCTTCTTCGCTCCCCCCGGGCGGGGACACAGAGCAACTCTATTTAGGATAATACCTCCTTTGCGGAACACATCCCAAAGCGTCCCGGAGTTAAAGAATAAGTAATGGAAGAGAGATAGCAGGAGAGAAATTAAGAGGTGAGGAAAGGCACGGCGCTCTTTCTTCAGCTGAGATTTGACAAGCCTGGCTAACTAGAGCCGCTGTACACAGCACACTGGGGAGAGGGGAGCCACGCTTCAAGGATGGTGCTGTCATAGCACATCGCGAAAGCCGTCCTCAGCTGAGCAGACGATGCTACAGGAGCACAGCCCACCTGCCTAACCCCATGCACACAGAAGCAGCCACGATCCACCAGCTACCTGTCCCCAGAGTTCACTACACTTCCAGGCTGCAAGTTGTGAGAGCTATGGGCACTGTTCTATGGGCCTAGTAACCTTTTTTACGCTGGAGAACTTAGGAAGAGAAGCATGGAAATCATTCGGAGTGTTCTCTAAAGACTTTCGGCTCTCCACCTTCCAGGCACACGGTGAAGCGGCATTTCTCTGTCCCCTTTGAAGGCAGAGCACATCATTTTCTTGGGCCAATGCCAGGCAAGCAGGAGTGACATATGTCACTTCCCAGTGGAAGCTTCAAGAGCCAGTGTGCAATTTGCCATGTTTCTGTCCCACTGCTCTGGTGACCATCGGAGTATGATGAGGCCTCTATCAGTCTGGATCCCTAGTCCGCATTCATGAATGGGGCATCTTCTGGATGCACAAGGGACAGCTGGTATAAGCCAGACCCTGTGCTGTCATGACCCCAAAAGTGAGTATCTCCTTCAATTTGTATGCTAGGCATTTCACTTGCCTCGCTGGCCCTGAGCAAGAATTAAGTTCTTTTTGTGTTAAGATACTGAGATTTGGGAGGAGGGGAGTACTTGTCACTGCAGCGCTCTGTAGTCCATTCTGACTGGTGACACCTGCCTGTCTGGGAGTGGGAAGAGGAGCACAGACAGACTCCAGACTTGGGACTGAGCTTTCCATGATGCAGATGCTCCAACTCTAGAATCCCTTTCATTTTTGTTCATAAGAAAGCCATGACATCTGGGAGAATAAAATCACACTAAGTAATCAAATTCAGAGAATTGACAGATCTTCCTGTAGGTGAGGGCATGGGCAGAAGAATAAAAAATGAGCGAGTTAACAAGATAATTGGGGATTGTCCCAAGGTAGGGTGATTGTATATAAATGGCAAGTAAAAACGGAAACAGGCTGGTCAAGATTTGGATCAAATGCCCACTTTGCTCTTCTCAGGGCCCATTAAAAGTAGTAAAGTTCTACCCTGGCTGGTGTAGCTCAGTGGATTGAGCACAGGCCTGCAAACCAACGGGTCACTGGTTCGATTCCCAGTCAACACACATGCCTGGGTTGTGGGCCAGGTCCCCAGTAGGGGGCGTGCAAGAGGGACCCACACATGGATGTTTCTTGCCTTCTCTTTCTCCCTCCCTTCCCCTCTCTCTAAAAAATAAATAAATAAAATCTTTTAAAATTTTTTAAATAAAATGTTGTAAAATTCCATTTATAACATTCACACGGATCTACCACAAATTTACCTGCTGGGGTCAAATCAAGCTCTTTGTGTACATAGCCCATAATACTCTTTATTGCCGTAGATACCAGCTTAAGAGTATTCCATTTGTCTTCAAAAATAATGACCTCGTTGAGCACCATGTGGTCCAGAGTTGGATTCTTTGGGCTCATAGAACCGTGATGAGCTTTCAGACCTTTTCTCAAAAATCAAACTAGCTTCCCCTTGCTGCAAACCTTTAGATCCCACCTATAATTAGGATGATTGGCACATCCTGCAGCCTGAGGCTGGAAGATCGCTCAGGTGCTTGGAGAGTGGGCCTAATAAAGCCAAGACCAAGCTCAAGCCCAGGTGGGCCAGTTAGCTTCACACAGAGAAAATCCTTCACAGCCACAAACGACACCCACCTTTGGGGTCTCAAGACAAATCCTGTCAAATTAGCCGCAAAGGAGCCTGGATGAGCATGCCGATTGCTCTCTACAACCCATTATTGCTAATGGAAAAATAAATCCTAACTCTCTTCTTATTGGTTAGATCGTCTCTCCGGGGTCCTGCCGACTAACACGCTTTCTTTCAGACGTGCTCTTGGCAAAAATATTACTACTTTCTAACTGAATAAATACCCACAAAGGAGCTTCCTTTCTGCATAGGGTCCCGAACACCTTTTTTTTTTTAACTGTTATGTCAATCGAGCCCTTTCTCCTGAGTTCTGAACCCAGTAGGCCCTGTCCTGCAGGGTGCCATCTTTCAGATATCCCAGGACTCACACGGTTCAGTGAAAACCCAGGCCATTCCCTCCTCCCCACCTGCTTGGCCTCCTGCATTGCCCGTCTCGAGAATGGTGAATCGGGGCCTGGAATTTGGGAATCCTAGATTCCTCTCTTTCCCTCATCACACACCCCCATCTTCAAAGCCTATGGACTTTCCACCTTGATCACAGTTGCACCCCACCCTTCCTCTCCGTTTCCCTTGCCCCTGCCCCACTCCATGCCCTGTCTTCTCACCCTGGATCATTACAGAAGTCTCTTAGATGTTTTCCTTCCCTGCAGTCTTATGCCCCACTAGTCTCCCTCTTACTCGGGCCAAAGTCATCTGCCAGTGGCCAAAATCTGATTTTGACACTCCCCAGTTTTCCAAAGTCCCAAGCGCCCCACTGGGGAGCTAATAAATCCCAGAGCTGGGCTCCTGGACTTCCACATTTCTCGGGAATACCTACATGGAGGGAAAACGGAGTCAGTCGGGCTTCCTCTCCCAGATTGTCCCAGCGACTGTGCCCTTGGCAGTGTTCATGTGGCCTTGAGTAAGGGCCTGCGTATGTAGAATGAAGCTCTGTTATATAACTGAAGGTCAGTATCTGTGTGCACTTAGTATGTAAGGGAGTCGGGACTTCCCGTGGCACAACACGCGGCTTGTGGTGTGCGTGGATCGCCCCACCCCGGAATACCGCATGTCACACATGCCAATGGTTCCATGAATTTTCTTTTAGACGTCTGCCCAAAATCCACTGTGAACTTGCCTGGCCTTGAACTGCTACAAGACACTAGAGCTCCCCCTTGCATTCATATGTCATCCGTCACCAACTGCTTGTACATTTCTGTTCGTGCTGCACAGGTTCACACCTCTGTGCTTTCGCACACGTGGGGTCACTAACTGACCTTCAAGTTCTGCCTGAGGAATTTCTACTCCTCGTCTCCTTCATCCCTGCCCTTCCTTTGTGGACCTGTTGTGCTGGCAAAACTTTGTGACCCTGTATTTCAGGGATCTGCTGCTGCAAATCAACCCCTTCTCCAGCAAAGCATAATGGTTTAAGACAACCACTGTTTTATCACCGGTCATTATTCTGTGGGGGAGCTGCTTCAGCTCAGCGGTTATTCTGCTCTTGGTGAGGTCAGCTGGGGCTGCGGTCATCTGGAATGTCTCAAATGGCTCTCTCGCGTGGCTGGCAGTTGGCATTGGCTATTGTCTGGGAACTCGGCCTCTTTTCACTTCCTTCATGTGGTTTGCTTTGCTCACAGCATGGTGGCTGAATTCAGAGGGGCAATTACGAGAGTGAAGTTTCTGAGTGGGAGGAAGAAAAGTTTCAGCTGCTTCAGTGACGGGGATGGGTCTGGCAGTCCCAACCAGTCCAAAAGAGGGCCATTGCCCTGGCCTGAGGAAAGGCAGCCCACGTCCAGGACCCCCCTACCTAGCCTGAGGGTGGAAACCTACCAAACTCTCAGTCTCTAGCCAAGAAGAAGTCACAACGGTAGCCTGAGGAACCATATTCCTGCTCTCCGGGGATCCAAGGAGAATTCTACAAACCAAGATCCGAGAACTCTGTGGGTCTCTGCCCAGCTCCACGCGGGGAAGAGCACGCGCAGCTGTCGCCCAGTTCTAAGTTAGTAGAAGCATTCGTCGCCGGCCAGGTGGACTCCTAGGGCCCCTGGGACACAGGGGATGGGTGTTCCGGGGCAGCTCCTGGGTATTTTTTGCAGCCGGCCACCCTTCCCCCTTCCCCACGGGCTTTTGCACACGACGCGTGACAGGCTGCTTCACGCGGAATGACAAGGGCCGGATAAAGGGTTAGGCGCGCGCAGAGCCGAGGCTGGAGCCACGCGGCAGCGCGACTATCCCACTGCGGCCCCCGCACACCCGGGAAAGGCAGCGGCACGAGGGAGCTGGCGTGCGAGGGGCACACGAGAGGAGACTGGAGAGGCGCGCGGGGCTTTCCTCGAAGGTGAGTGTGTCCCAAGAGCGCCTGGCGCGCAACCTCAGGACTCACTCCGCAGGGCATCTGCGCGCGGCTTCCCGGCTTCCCGGCTTCCTGGCTTCCGGGCTTCCCGGCTTCCCGACCCAGAGTGGGGCACGCTGGGCCACGTGAAGACCACAGATAAACAGCATCCGTTGGAGGCCAGGCCCGGAGCCCGGTCTTACACTGGGTCTCTGTGGCAGGATAGCGTTGGCTGGATTTCTGTGTCCCCACCTGACTCGGAGTTGCCATCCATTGAGCTGGCCATGGAGAGCAACCATTACTGTCACTCGCAGAAGGGTCCTGGCAGTCACTGTGACACCAAGAAGGAGCAGGCCTGTCGCCAGCTCTGTGTGGCCTCTGCCATCTGCCTGATGTTCATGACTGGGGAAAATATTTGGATGGTACCTGGCACACAGCTTGGCAAACATGACAGATGCAGCCCATCCACTCACTGGCTTTGCCAGCATGCTCATCAGCCTCTTCTCTGTCTGGATGTCTTCCCACCAGCCACCAAGACCATGAAGTGCAGCTGGCAGCGAGCTGAGATCCTGGGAGCCCTGCTCTCTGTGCTGTCCATCTGGGTCATGACTGGGGTACTGGGGTACCTGGCAGTGAAGCAGCTGATCTCTGGGGACTATGAAATGGAGGGGAGGACCATGCGGATAACAGCGGGCTGCACTGTGGCCATGAACATCACAATGGGGTTGACTCTTCACCAGTCTGGCCACAGGCATAGCCATGACATCAGCCAGCAGCAGGGGAACCTCAGTGCCCCAGCTGCCTTTATCCACGTGATAGGAGACTTGCCACAGAGCCTGGGCATCCTGGTGGCGGCCTCAATTTTATACTTCAAGCCACAGTACAAGTACGTAGACCTCATCTGCGCCTTCCTCTTTTCCATCCTGAGCCTGGGAACAACTTCGACCATCCCAAGAGATGTGATCCTGGTGCTGGAGGGGACACCCAAGGGCATGGACTTCACAGCTGTTCCGGATCTGCTACTGTCAGTGGAAGGGGTGGCAGCCTTGCACAGCCTGCGTATCTGGGCGCTGGCTATGGTTCAGCCCGTGCACTCCGTCCACATCACTGTTGCTCAGAGCGCAGGTGCCCAGGCTGTGCTGAAGGCAGCCAGCGCCTGCCCACAGGGGGAGTTCCACTTTCATGACATAACCGCCCAGATCGAGGACAACTCTGAGGACATGAAGGAGTGTCAGGCATGTCAGGGCCCCTCAGACTGACTGCCTGGCCAGGTGCCAACTGGAGCACCTGCAAATGGCGGGGCCGAGGGTCCTTCTAGCCCAGCCAGGACTCTGTTTACCTTGGCTGTTCCAAACCAGATCCCTCTCCTGATCTTAGCTCCATATTCAGTGTGGGGAGAGCCTTGCCCACTTCAGGAACAAGGCTCTTCCCCTGCCTCTCCCATCTAACTACAGCCAGCCCCACAATGGAAACTCAGCCAGGGTAAAGCTAGTACAACCCGAGTCCTCAGGCTCCTGGGTCAGTTCCTGTTGGGGCTGCTGGGTTTGCACCTAACTCTCAGCCAGTGCTGTCTTATTACCACCAGCCTCAGGGAAAGGCGGTGAGGCACACTGAGGGGTGCTTGAGGAGAGCCTGGCCTCAACGTCCCCTGCCCACAGGCCTCATTTCCCTTTTCCAATCTGTCTGGCTTTTGCCTTATGGATCTGTAAAGAAGCGTAGGGATAGAGCCCTCCCCCCACACCTGTTGCCTCTAACAATGATCTGATTTAAGGAGGCCATGGGGGTTGGGGAGCTGTGACACAGGCTAGTGAGCCAGGACAAGTGGAATAGGGAAACTGAGACAGAGTTAAATGGCCAGGCCATTTACAGCCATCTAGTAAATCACAAAATCCTATCCTCACCAGCCAAGGATTCTTAAGGGTAAATGGTTTACACTTCTCCCCAACCACAGAGGAAATACGTAGCTTAAATCACCCTACTCAGAGAGATAGATAATAAAAATCCAGTCAGTGCCATTTGTGCCAGCCATACCCGTGCACGGATGAAGTCAAGGGGAATCGGTCTCATTTTGGTGCATCAGCATACAGCTGGTGAGTATTCTATTGAGATCCTCTCCTAAGATCTCCCCTAAACTCCCAGCCTTTAAGGCCCTCAAGACGGCCCTGGCCCCGTGGCTCAGTTGGTTGGGGCATCGTCCTGTACACCAAAAGTTTGGGGGCTCGATTCCCAGCCAGGGCACATACCTAGATTGTGGGTTTGATCCAACTGATGTTTCTCCTTCACATAGATGTTTCTTTCTCTCCCTTCCTCTCTCTCTAAAATCAAGGAACATATTTTTAAAATTAAAAAAAAAAAACCTCAAAAGGAAGAACCCGTGCGCCTATGCCTTCCCCTTCCCCTTCTTCTCTCCCACCCCCCAAGGTGCGTTACCTCTGCCTTTCTCCTAAGCTGCAAGGGCCCTTCTACCTCTGTAACTTTCTAAATAAACTTTCTCCTACAATTTGAAAAAAAAAGAAAAAGAAAGAAATGTCCCACCCATCTTCTTGGAAGTCTCCGAATGTCACTTCCACCGCATTCTATCGGTCAAGGCAGCCACTGGCCAGGAACAATAAGTGCCGACTCTCTACATGAGGAGCAGCATGCTCAAACAGGGAGGGGAGGGATCGTTGGGGCCGTCTATGGAGACCAGCTACCATACCCTGATTTGGTAGCTTGTTTGGTTTGTGTTCAGTCTGTCCCTAAAGTTCTGAAAGCCTCCCAAAGATAGCCACTATGTTTGAATCCTGTATTTGCCCATAGTTCTGAGTACAGATCCTAGAACATGGTACTTAGATGCTTAACGCATGTGTGCTGACTCTAGCAACCAATTAAATCCGATGAAATCTGACCAAAGTGTTTGAGCTCCTATTTTGTGCTACTCTATTTTTTTAATTATTTTTAGAGAGGGAAAAGGAGGGAGAGAAACATGAATGTGTGGTTTCCTCTCACGCACCCCCTGCTGGGGATCTGGCCCGCAACCCAGGCATGTGCCCTGACTGGGAATCGAACCGGCGACCCTTTGGTTTGCAGGTCAGCACCCAATCCACTGAGCCACACCAGCCAAGGCTACATAATTTTTTAAAAAAATAACTAGGACAGTGCCCTGGCCAGTGTGGCTCTGTGGGTTGTGTCACCCCATGCACCGAAGGGTTGTAGGTTCAATTCCTGGTCAGGGCACATACCTGGGTTGCAGGTTTGATCCTCAGCCAGGGTGCCTGCAGGAGGCAGCCAATCAATGTTTCTCTCTCCATGTTTCTTTCTCTCTCTCTCTCTCCCCCCACTTCCTCTCAATCTAAAAGCAATGGGGAAAAAATGTCCTCAGGTAAGGATAGGAAAAAAACTAGGAGAGGTGGATAAAACATGCATGGCAGAGGTTACATTTCTCACTGAATATCACATGTTTTTGCCCGCATCTGCCAGCTCCTGTTGAAGTTACTTTGGGCTGAAGTGCTACGACTTCTTGTCCAAGGCAATAAAGAATGAGTGGGAGGTGTCCAGGCTTCTCCTTTTCCTTCTGCACAGTTGGAAGGGAAACGTTCTGAGATGGCAGGACTGCAGGACGGAATTGAGCCTGCATCAGTAAGTGAACCACTGGTGAAGAGCCGTGGAAGAGAGTCATCTCCCCTGCCTCAGACTGTGAAGTGAGCAAGAAATATATCTTGTCTTCAGCCACTGAGGTTTTTAGGCTTTGTTTGCTACTGTAGCCTAGCTTCCTGTGTCCTATTCCACCGAGTGTTCTCTAGGAAGGAATTGAATGTCACATCCTAAAAATTATTTATCTTCTATGTAGGAAAGAGAACCAGCAGATGCACTTTTAAAATACACTTTTGGCTATCTGCAATTGAGGGTTATGCTTTCCTGCCTAGGCGCCAATAATTAAGAAGTGTCTAATCAGATAATTAGCATCCACAGTCCCTTATCTACACGGAGTGGACTCACTTATGAAGTGCTGTGCAGAACCCCCTGTGAAAGCTGAAATTCTGGGCACTAGAAGGTGAGCACAGGAGGACAAAGGCTGCCGTGAAATAGACAGGTCATCCTCAAACCTTATGAAGTCAACATCTTCCCTCGCCAGACTTTTTAACGGGGCTCCTAACAAGTAGAAAATGACTTTCCCTGCCTCCGCTTTCACGCTCCTCTTTCTCAGGGGCCTGCCAATTTGATGAGAACTAACCAAGGAGTCTCCCACCTCAGGAAACAAGGGAGCCAGGGGCCAGACAAATCCACAGGCTAGACACCTGGAGCCTGAACCTCAGCTGGCAGCTCCACTGTAGCCATTATTCTGCTGCCTGAGACTGTCCTAGATGAGGTACTTTATTTCTTCTACCAGCTCCATTTCTTCTCTGGCCTGAAAGGATGCACAGCTGCATACTAGTTTCTGGGTCCTCATGAATTTCTTACGCTGTGCATTAGACTTGAGCCAAAGAACGCCTGTTCTTTGGAGTCAGTTCCTCTGAAGGGAGGAGTGTTTGCAGAAGGCCTAGCTGAGAATGGTTTTACCACACTCAGGGAGCAAAATCTATAAAACGGAAATAGATTTGCCTCTTAAGTTTCCTCCCTGAGGAGAGGAAAGCAATAGATTTGCCTCTTAAGTTTCTGCGCTGAGGTGAGGCTAAACACCCCAACCTCACTCTCCCCTGCCCTAACGTGTCCTGCCAGTGCCTCCCATTGGCTGAACCCGACCGGAAGCAGAGGCCACAGAGGCCGGCGGATGCAGTCAACAGAGGTCAGCCTCCAGGGCTAAGGGTAAGATGAAGAAGGACAGAGAACACTACTGGAGAAGCAAATGGAGGATATCCGGCACACTGAATAATACTGAAAAGTTGCAAGTTTAAAGAAAATTTATATTTAACTGAACCACACTATTAGTCATCAACTTCCACACATCAATCAATACATACAATGGATATGTTCAAGTTTAGAGGCCTTGTCTTTGGCCCTCAATGTGGCGATGCTCCTTTACATCCTCAAATCAGAACATGGAGGAGGTGGAGACGGGAAGGGGCATTCTCTTCAGAATACCATGTTTTTGGGCATTCGGGGTGTCTCATTAGCACCTAACCAAACAGGAACCAGCACAAAACTTTCCTATGGCCTTCGTGCTAAAAAGATGCCTGTTGGTGGAGCCAACCAGAATGCATTAGAGCTTCCTTACCTCTGATCACCGGCAGGAAGGCAGAGTCCATGGCCCAGTTCTGAATACCCCACACCCTCAGCATTCGTGGGTCCCCACAGCCCTTTCAGTGGTGTGACTCAGGGAACACAAAAGTGCTGATGAAGGGTCCTTTCTCCTGGTTCTAAAAGCTCATGTTTCTACCCCCTTCCAGGGTCCATGTTACGCACACGGAGCATCTCAGCCTGTCAGATTATCCTGTGAGTCTGTCAGTCCTCCACTCCTTAACTCGCCGTTGACTACTTTCCCAGCCTGGAAGCTCTCGCCGTTCCCCTCATTCTCAGCCGCTTCTGGTTTTCTATGGGTCTTCACTGGTCACGCCTAGTTCTCCATCCTCTCTGATGTGCATGGGCCAGCCTCGGCCCCACAGTGGCTACAGTGTTCTGCTGATGGGGTCCTTCCTGTGGCCTGCTCTCTGGATGCCCCTTTCCTCCACCGGCTTGCATTGGTTCCCCGCTTTCCTGGAGTACCTCCTGCTTCCTTCTCTTCAGAGATGCTATCCTTCTGGTCCCCTCTGGTCAGGGATTCTATGCTTTTACTTCCCACACACTTTTCTGGAATCCCATCTCTGGTGAACAGCCCATAAATGTGCGTGATGCACTAAAGCCAACTCCTGTAGGGTTCGAGTATGTTTCCAGTGGGGCTGGGATGAGAATAAGGAATGATAGAGGCTTATTAAAGATAAATAAAGCGAAATCATGACTATCATGTACAAATAAAATAAATACGTGTCAAAGATTTTATTTCACTCAATAAATTAGTGAAGACACCAGTGAGATGTCACAAATGCTTCAAAGAAAATTTCTAAGAGCCAGGCATTGACAAATGTGGAGATGGATGCACAGATAGATGTAAAATGAGTTCAAAAATAAGTTGCCTTTTACCAGACACCAATTCATGTGCATTCCCGTGGACAAGAATCATTTACATTATTAGTTTTCCACAAATTACCGAGTTACACAATAACTGAAAATCAATGAAGACTGCTTTCCAAACAACACCCAGGAAACTTTTTCTTTGCCAGATTTAAAGTCTTTCACGATTTTGGGTGGTGGAAGGAGGGAGGCCTCTCCTCTTCCCCATAGAAACTGTGGGAACTGTTGGAAACAGTATCAAGGAGGTAGGAACAGAAATCCCTGCTCGCAGAGACCAATGAATGCATGTTCTCCTTACCTCCCAATCTCAACAAATACTACAGATAGAATGTCTGCTTTCCTCCCCCCACCCCAATTCATATGTTGCAACCCTAACTCCCAATATGATGGTATTTAGAAGCGAGGCTTTTGGGGAGTGATTAAGTCATGAGAGGAGAGCCTCCATGAATGAATGGGATTAGTGTCCTCATCAAAGAGACTCCTAAGAGCTCCCTTCCCCCTTTGGCCATGTAAGGACGCAGCAAGAATGCCCATCTGCAATGCAGAAGAGCATTACTCTCAGAACCCAACCATATTGGAATCCTGACTGGGGCTTCCAGCCTCTGGAACTGTGAGAAAGGAATTTCTGTTATTTACAAGCCACCCAGGCTGTGGTACTTTGTTTAGCAGCTTGAGGATAGATAGATACAACTGCCTTTTGGAGCACTGTTACTAAGAGTGTGGTCTGCCGTCACCTGAGAGCTTGTTTAGAGATTTAGATTTTTGGCACCAGTCTAAATCAGAGCCTATGTTTTAAGAGGTCGCAGACATCTCACGTTTATGGATCAAAGGACTTAATATTGTTAGCATATCAATCCTCCCCCGAATTACCGACAGTTTCAATGCGATCCCTATGAATATCCCAGCTACCTTTTCTGGAAGGACTTTGCAAGCTTATCCTAAAATTCATACGGAAATACAAGAGACCCAGAAGATCTTGATGGGAGATGAGAGAGCCAAAATGATCTTGAAAAAAGCAGGATAAAATTGGATGACTCCTACTTCCCTATTTCAAACCTTACTACAAAGCTGTAGTAATCAAAACAGTGGTGAACTAGCATAGATACATAGATTTACAAAATAGAATTGGGAGTACAGAAATAAACCAATATATCTATGGTCAATTAATTTTCAACAAATGTGCCAAGACCATCCAATGAAGAAAGAATAGGCTTCTCAAGAAATGGTGCTGGAATAACTGGAGATCCACATGCAAAAGAATGAAGTTGTATCCCTCTGTCTCATCATACATAAAAATGAACTCAAAATCACTCAGAGACCTAAACGTACCTAAATGGAAGAGCTAAAACTATAACATTCTTATTAGAAAACCGAGGTGTAGATCTTTGACCTTGAAGCAAGCAAGTTTCTTGAATAGGACATCAACACCTCAAGTGATGAAAGAAAAAACTGATAAGTTCAACTTTTGATCGTCATTAAGAACTTCTGTGCTTCAAGGACACCATTAAGAAAGTGAAAAGACAGCCACAGACTCAGAGAAAGTATTTGCAAATCATAGATCTGATAAAACTCTTGTATCCAGAATCTATGCAAGGATTCTTACAACTCAACAATAAAAAGACAGACAATCGTACTTAAAAACGGGCAAAGGATTTGAATAGACATTTCGCCAGAGAAGACATATACATGGCCAATAAGCATATACGAAGATGTTCAGCACCATTAGGCATTGAAGAAATGCAAATCAAAACCACAGTGTGATACCACCTTACATCCACTTAAGGTGACTAAAAACGTTTAAAAAAAAAAACAGACAGTAGCCGTGTTGGAACCCTCACACATGGCTAGTGGGGATGTGAAATGTTGGGGGTGTAAAATGGCACAGCCGCTTTGGAAAACATTATGGCAGTTCCTCAAAATATTAGACAGAGTGATCATATGACCCAGCAATTCCATTCCTAGGTATACACCCAAGGGAACTGAAAACCTATGTCTATAGAAAAACCTACAGCACAAGTGTGTATAGCAATATTATTCATAAAGCCACAAAACATCCCAAATGTCCATAAACTGATGAAAGAATAAAATGTGGCATACCCACGGGATGAAATACTAGTCAGCAACAAAAAGGATAAATATTAAAAACATTATGTTAAGTAAAGTCAGACACAAAAGGCCACATATGGTATGACTCTACCTATTTGAAATGTTCAGAACAGGCCAATCGGCAGAGACAGAATGTAGACCAATGGTTGCCCTGCTTGAGGGGAGGCGGATTGGGGATTGACTGCTAATGGGTAGGGAACTGCATTTTCAAGTGATGAAAATGTTGGATTTTTTAAAAAGATTTTATTTCTTTATTTTTTAGAGAGGGGAAGGGAGGGAGAGAGGCAGAGAAATAGTCATGTGTGGTTGCCTCTCACAAGCCCCCTACTGGGGACCCGGCCCGCAATGCAGGCATGTGCCCTGACTGGGAATCCAACCTTTGACTTTTGCATTCTCAGCCCACTGAGACACACCAGCCAAGGTGGAAATGTTCTGAAATGAGACACTGGTGTTGCACAACTCCAAGAAAATACTAAAAGCATAGAACTGTTCACTTGCAAGGGGTGAATTTTATAGTATATAAATCATATGTCAACAGCTGTTACTGTTTTAACGGTCGCAAGACACTCTAGCGCAGAGTTGCTCCAGGTTACCTACGTCACACAGGCTCACGTGGAACTTAGAATACTGCGCCTCGCCCCGCCCTCATGTACTGGATTCTCATTTCATTCCTGAAACGCAGCTTTTAACGGACTCTATCTCTTGTCCCATCTCGGAGCCTTTCGGCTTTCCAGCTGCGACCTAACTCGAGTTGCCGGTTTTCGGCCACCTTAGTCGTTCACCCTGGGGTCGCTCCAGCCACCCCGCCGCCGCCACCGCCGCCGCCGGGGTATCGGCAGCGGCTTGGCCCGCAGCTCCCGCCGTCGAGCTGCCTTGGCCTTAATGGCCGCCACAGCTGAGCCTCCAGCCACCACGGTCGATCCGTCTGAGCCTGAGCCTCCAGCCACCACGGTCGCTCCATCTGAGCCTGAGCCTGCAGCCACTACGGTCGCACCGCCCACGCCTGAGCCTCCAGCCGTAGCCACCGGCTCGCCGGCACCTGGGCCTCAAGCTGCATCACCCACACCCGGGCCTTCAGCCACCGCGACCGCATCGCCCGTGCTTGGGCTTCCAGCCACGATGATGACATCGCTGTGGGAGCTGCAGCAGAGCTACCTCCTTAACTGCCAGGTCGGCCTCAACAACCAGATCAACTTGGAGCTCTCCACTGCTTACTTGTACAGGTCAGTGGCCTCTTACTTCGATGGCAGCAACCTGACCTTGAGCGCTGTCACCCAGTTCTTCCAGGGCCAGTCCGCTCAGCAGATGTGGCTGCATAACCAGCATGGGGGCGTCACGCAGCAGCCCGCTGTCAACAACCCAGTCGGAAACAACCCAGTCGGAAACAACCCAGTCGGAAACAACCCAGTCGGAAACAACCCGTACAGCGCCCCGGTGGTGCAGCCGTGCGCCCTGTGCCTGGCGATGAGCATCAACCAAGCCCTGCTCAACCTACAGCAGCCGGCCGTGGAAAACAACAACGTCCGCGTGTCCAGCGTCCCGCAAGAGCAGCTGGCATCCACCCAGCAGGCTGGAGACCATCCCACCTCCTTGTGCAGTCAGGAGCAACCGGAAGCCACCCGGGCAGAGAACCTCCATGACAAGTTCTCCCAAGGTGACAAAAAGAACTGAGCCTGTACTGCCTTTCCCATAGCCGCGGGGTGATTTCCCTGTCGAGAATGCATATGGCAGTATTGCCCTTATAGCTTTATCATCTTGCAATAAAATGATTGATTCCTAAATAAATAAAGGTTTCTTGTTGATTGGTGCATGCAAAACCCTTACCTTTTAAGATTTAAAACAAGTATCCAGACTCTCTCTACCCACCCATGCCCCAATCACATGCTCCCCAGGATCTCCAAGGATAGAGGGAGGGGGTATACCCTGGACCCTGGATGGAGGGAGGGAGCATGCTCTGGACCCTTGATGGAGAGAAGGGGTATCCCTGGACCCTGGATGGAAGGAGGGGCTATTCCCTGGACCCTGGATGGATGGAGGGGCTATTCCCTGAACCCTGGATAGAGGGAGGGGGTATACCATGGACCCGGGAGGGAGGGAGGGAGGGAGGGGGGGAGGGAGGGAGGAAGGGAGGGGGGGAAGGGGGTATTCCCTGGACCCTGGATGGAGGGAGGGGGTATTCCCTGGGACCGTGGAAAACACAAAATCAAGCTCCCCCTTATAAACCATTTGGCACTTGGGGGTGGGGCGAGGTGGGTTGTCTGGGGTCCTGGTAAATGAGAGTACATATGCATAGTGAAGTGTTTTTGAAAGTGCTCTAGAGTTTATAATAGTTGCCTCTGGAGAAGAAGGAAGGGAATAGGATTGAGGAAGGATTAAATAAATGGGGGTGGGGGGTCTTCAGCTTTACCAGAAATGTCTTAGTTCATCCAGCTACACACATTTTAGTATATGTTAATTCAGAGTAGCAAGCTTCGGGTCCCAGAAGCCAGCATAGCTGGATACCTCTCTAACAAGCTCACATTTGGGTGACAGTGATAATAAGGAATGAGCCTCGGGCTGGCTTCTGCATAGGTACAGGGTTGATAAACTAAAACAGTCACAATGGCATGTTGTGAGTCCAAGCCCTTGTATTTACATTAGCATATTTTTTATTTAATAACTTTTATCGGGTTTGTTTTCCATTACCATTCATATTTTATTTTTTATAAGACTCTCAGGAGGGAAAAAGGGCAGGTGCTATGGCCGCGTGTTTCCCAGTGAGAAAAAAAAAAAAAAAGGAGGCCGAACGGGGAAGAAGTTATGGAATGCAGACAGGAATGTAGATCTTCTGATGCCACATTCCATTTTTTCCCCAGTGAGCCCACAGGTATAGCAATGGATTAAGCAAAGCAAGGTGGGTAGACTTGGAATCTAGCCAGATAGCCAGCTCCCGGAATGGAGGGAAATCCCCAACACTCTTAAAGACAGCCTTGATCACTGTGGTCTCTCCCCTAATTACGGGTGTGCTTTCCAGCCCAGGGTGGGGATGGCCTCTAAACCTCAGCCAAAATGCTTCTCATAGGAAAGACGTTCTGCGAACTAGCAACAGAATGTATCAGAGGTAGCAGGCCGCCTCACAGGAAGGCAGTCCGCACCTGCACAGCGGAATCCCTCTGCTCAGGCTCTCTGTCCCACACAGGCAGCAAAGTCATGACCTGAGGTGACACTGAATACATGTAACACCTCAGGACAAAAATTCCCCAGAAAGTCCACCATCCACCCAGATGGCTTCACTCTCCATGACTTCCCTTTAGACGCAATAGGTAAAGGGGGTGGCTGCCAAATACACATATTCTGTGCAAATCCAGCTCCTGTGGACAGAGGAAACCTGTATTTTCCCCATGCACAAGGTATTGTCATCTATATACAGAATCATCGCTTTCTGTGGCCTCCGTACTAGGATGGAAAGCTACCGGTCTGGTTCTGTGTTGGCCACCGGGCTCCCTGTGTATCTCACCTTTTCCTTTCCTGTGATTCAGAGAGATTCCCCAGGATAATTCAGAGAAATCTACTTAGGCCTATATCCTCTTATTTTACCTGGGAAAAAGGATCTCCTCACCTGCCAAGACTCCGAGAGAATTGTGATTACACTCCCGAGCCTATTACAAGCCACGACTTGCAGTATCACATTTCTCAGGTTTTCTTTTAAGAATCCCTGCCAGGGAAGTTAAGATACAGCAGCAGTTCAATTGTCTCTCTCCTTGTTCTTCTGTGAGACCAAAATGAATGCTCTAAATCCCCTCCTTTAGGTTCCGTTTGGGGGTCCACGAACAGCCATTTAAGTGTGTGGGGTAGTGGTGGAAAGAAGTGAGAAAGTCAGACCGATGAAGTCGGCCCCATTGCACTTTCCAATGGCTTGACTTTTGTCCAGCCCTGGAAGTTTCCTCTTGTCCCCACCCTCCTTGGCCATAAACCTCTCAAAAGGGCTAAGCAACCTTCATTTGGGTGTGCCACCTCCCTGAATACTCACAGCCTCCCCAACTTCTTGATAAGCTTTCAATGCATTCAAGTGAGCTGTAATGCTGGTCCTCCAGTCCTGGAACGTGCCCCCTTGAGACACACTCCTGGCTGACTGTCAGTCATTGGCAGTACTGTGTCGCTTGGGAGGGGTGCTATCTGACATAGTGGCTGTTGCTATGGGCACCCAAATCTCAGGCAAGGATAATATCAGGACAGACTGGGGGATGATGATAAAATTGATAACTTTATCTCAGGCTCAAACACGGATTCAAATTAATTGTGTTGAATAATTTACCTCTGGGGTGGGGGGAAACCCCACTCAAATCACAAAAGGAAACTTCTTAATAGATGGTCGTCCCTGACAACTTGTACTGCATTTGCCAGCAAAAGGAAAAGTATGTTTTTTCCCCTCAGACATGTGTGACAAGCGGTACAAAGCAGCCATTAATTTCTCCTGAAATGTCTCTACCCTGGCAACTATCATTATATGATACTCTGTTTCTATGAGTTTGGCATTTTTGCATTTCCCATCTAAAAGTGAAATCACACAGCATATGACTTTCTCGGTCTGACTTATTTCACTGAGTAGAATGTCCTCAGGGCCCATCTGCATTGTTGCAAATGGCGGGAGTTCCTTCTTTTTCTCCATTGTATGTATGTGTATATCATGTGTCTTTATCTGCACATAAGTCAATAAACACTTAGGCTGCTTGCCTGCCTTGGCTCTGGTGAATGACTAACGCTGCAATGAACGTAGGGATTCAGATATCTCAGAAGAGCTGATGTTTGAATCTGAAGGACTTCTAGTCCTACCTTCAACAACTTACTTAGCACATAGCTTCCTTTGTGTATGCACACACAGAGTGACCCAATGACAGAAATATCTATGTCTAAATAAGTGTAAAAAAAGAAATTTGAGTAAGTAGCAATTGACAAATCAGAAGACATGCCGTAGGCTTCACCACTAGACATTGGAATGACCTCCTCTCACAATTTGCCCGGGAAGAATCTTTTCTTCGCAAACGGAATTCTCTCTGATCAGGGAGAACCACCACTGCTTTCTCTGGAGCCTCCCAAGAGGAGAAGGACCTATTGGAAAATTTGAAAAAGAAGACTGGAAGCCTTCCGGGTTTGGGAGCTGCCCCCACTCTGGAGAGCCTTTGAGAAGCTCCCTTGGTTAGGGACAATCCACGACGCACAAGATCTTCAGTGTGGAAGAGTTGCTGGCATGGGCGAACTCCATGATGCCAAGTCTGGGCAGAAATCCTGACATAGTCAACAACAGACCCAAGGGCCTTGGGGGAGGACTCCAAAGGCTTTATACACTATCTGAACTCCAGGAAGCCTCTGGTGTTTACAGGCACACCCACACTAGCATTCCCCTGCTATCTGTCCATCTACACCTTACTGAAAAGAAAGATGTTACAAGAAGTGGGTTTGTGCAAGATGGAGGGCTTTGCCCAGAGCAAGTCGGGAAAACCCACTTTCCCTACCTGATTTGCCCGTGGTAGCAAAGGAGAGTGGCCTTCAGGGAAAAGGAGTTTGGAAGAAAAAGAAAATGGCCAACTTTTGTAAGATGTTAGGGAGAGAAGGGGAGACCTGCAGGTGGCAGGAAGATGGAAAACCCAATCATAATCATAATCATTATGGTCTAACTCATACACATATTAAGGCTGACAGAAATGCATGCTCTGTCCAAGAGAATTTCACATATAAAATATGATTGGCCCACATTGAACAAAGCAACTGTAAGACCAAAAAATCACTTGCTTTTTTCCCCCTCTCCCCATTCTTCAAGTATGCGGACGTACGTGTGTAGAAAAAAAAAAAAAAGAAAGAAAGAAAGAGGTGAAAGGAGGGAAGGAAAGAGTATCCAACTGATCGGAAAGCCACCATCTAGATTACTCTCTGAGAGATGGTTAGCTTTCAGCTGAACCTTGAGAGAGGAGGAAAAGCTGGCTTGACAGATGTGGAGGGGAAAAGGACACCAGACAGACTTCCAGATCACGGCCTGTGGGAATAGAGGACAAGGGCAAGAGAGGCCATTCATGGGGCATGAAGGGAAGGAGGAGTCCAATTCAAGGTCAGGCGATAAAAGGAGAACTCGGGAGGACAGCTGAAGGTCAACCACGGAGTTTTTGTGTTTCCGTTAAAGCCATTTGGAGGAAACAGTGACTTTGGATCTGGACGTCAGTAGGGGGTTGGTGAATCCTTGCTTAGAGATATCCTGGGGGGGGGGGGCGGTGAGGGAGCCCAGGGAGAGATACTGAGATGGCTGAGAAGCTCCCCAAGTATTTTTCCCTTTGAAGACATACAGAAGCAAATGAAAATAAAGCTTGAGGTAATGACTATTTTTACCCAATTACACATGTATTACTAAATGTCACAAATCCCATGAGCTGGAAGGTGTGATTTTCTGAGTCGGCTGCTGTGTTGAGATGAGAGAAATTGCTCAGTGTTGATAACACTGTTGGATATTGCTAATGTAATTACAGTTTCCCAGACTGGCCTCAGAAATGAAGGTTCTTCTATTTTCTATTTTCCTTTCCCTTTGGGGAAGATTATAATAATGTACAAACTTGCTCGGTTTGACTTTACACCCGGTTTTCATGACATTTCTATTGTGCCTTATACTAAATGGATTGATTTTTTTTTCTTCAACTTGTCTTTGAAAATGTCATTTACACAAAGAGATTGAGTGGACTTAATTTGTTTAGCTTCCCAAAGTGATGCTTCTAAGTGGGCCATGATAATTTAGTATATATATTGTGTGAAGAGAGCTGGTATGAATAACGGCAAAAATATTCACAGCATGTAGGGGACCAAAAATGGATAAAACGAGGCTGGCTGACAAAAAGGACTAAGATGTTAGAAGAAAGACGGACCTAAGGTGTCCATAGAAGTTGTCCCATTAAGACACAATGTAAATTTAGAGGACATCTATGTACCATTAGGCCTTCACAGTTGCTGCTATGGTTGTGATTTAAGCGTATGCAGAAGACGCCCAACATAACTAACATAAATCTCTCCCCCTTACACCTTTGAACATCGCAGACTGTTGAGCTTAATTGAATTTCTGCTTCTCAGAATTCTATCACAGCCTCCCTCGTTGGTCCCCTTGTTAGAACAGTCTTAGACTTTCTCGTTCATTATTATGTGTGTTGCAACTGCCGATGACCACACATTAAGCAAGTTTTAAGACAGTTTGTGCAGGCAATGTCAATAATCGGAGAAGCAGGTGTCTTGAATGACACTTTCAGGCAGGTGAAAGTCATGGGCAGATCGAAAGGCTGTGAGGAGACCTCAATGTGTTCAGCCTCTGCAAACTGCCCTCACGTATAACAGCTCATGGAGACCTGTCGCCAACATTTGAACCAGGCCATAGCAGAGCGTGGCCAAAGTGGCTACGTGGCCTGAAACATGGGAACATGCTTTTCTCTCCTCACACCACCTTAGGCTACCAACATTGGGAAACAGGGGAAAGAGGAACTTTAGGATGAGGTCTTGCTCAGATCTTCTCTTTTAGAGAAAAACAATCAATGACCATGAGTCATATTTGCAAATGACACCCTGCCCAGGGAGCTGAGGCAATATTGACTTTGGAGTCAGACTTCCTGGGTTCAGGTCCACTTGCTCACTGGATGATCTTGGACAAATGAAGAAACCTCTGTGAACCTCGGGATCCCTATCTGTAAGTGGGAATAAGAATTGTCTTACCTCACAGGGCTGCTTTAGGTGCAAAACATTTTCCATGCAGAGAGCAGAACAAAAACTCAATAAAGGTTCAAAATAATGACGAAGAAGGCATCACGCTGTCCAGATCTCTGTGGTGGGAAGAAGTTCAGAAGTGCATCCAGCTCTGGACACCCAGTTTCATGGAGGCCTTTGACAAATGCAGCAACCTGGAACAGTGAAGAGCATGAAAGATCGCGTTACGTGAGAAACCATTCAAGGGACAGGAATACTAGCCTGTGGTAAAGGATAACTCAGGCACTGTCGAGAAATGTCAAAGAGCTGTCACTGGCAAGAAGAATCATCTTGTTTACGGAGTCACTGGAAGGAGCGAGTGAAGGTTATGTGTAATTTGACGTCTGGCAATGAAATGGGTTGCTTCTCAAAACAGCAAGTGCCCATGACTAAAAGTGTTGATGCAAAGTTTGCACAGCCTACTTCAGGGAATGATTAAGATTCCATCTTTGTATGAGACACCTGGATAATAATTTCTGGACCTTAGAGCCTAGGAACTCTTTTTATTTCCTTTTAATTTAATTTTCATAATGCAAGTAAGTTTTCAGATGCTGCCCCTTCCTCCACAGCCTTCTTGGGGTGCAGACTATAGATGGAAGGTATACATCCAGTTGGATGTATACAGTTGGTATTCTCCATGCCAACATCACGACAATATTTCTACCAAAAGGCTAATTAGGACCTCTTGGAGAATTAGACAGGATTTTTTAATATTTTTTTATCTTTATCGTATTTTTTTCCATCACCATTTAGTCCCCTTATGCCCTCCTCCCCTTCTAATGCCTAAGTTAACATTTCCCGTCATTTTCTTGTGGCTTTGTGTTAACTGGGAAAGAGGTCCCATTTTATGGAAATCACAATTCCACAAAGACTAACGTCCCTTGAGTAGGAGACGTTGGCAGTCTGTTTACATTATTTTGTCTCCTCTGATCTCTCAGCGGGTACTATTGTTTTCATTTCACAGATGAAGTTCTGACGCTTACATGGCAGAGTTTAGACCTGAGCACAAACCTTCTAACTCTCAATCCATGCTCCTTCCACTTGTCCCCACTCACTGCTTCAAACTCTTTAGTCCACATACATCTGAAGACCAAAACCAGGGATGAAAAGCCCTGCCAATTAAACTCAGCCATGAAAGAGAAAAAAGAAGCCAGGCAAACGCTCTGTCGAAAGTAAACCTCAAAAGCAAATACGGAGCTAGAAATTCAATGAGGGAGGACTGTGGAGAGATTTTCAAAATCAAACCGATAGGGATTAATTAAGGAAACAAAAATAGATAACCAAAAGGGCCAAGGTTTAGATGCAACACACTGGAGCTGAAAATACAAAGGTATGTCGAGGATCTGGGAAAACAAGAGACGGTGGCGAATTAGGAAAGGGTGCATCAGTGAATGAATGTGGAGAAGGGGGAGTGAGACCCGTCAAGAACAATACTAACATAAGCTGCAGCACCGAATGGAACAGAAGGAGAATCAAGACAGGCACAAGGAGAAGGTCAATAAAATAACGCCCCCCACTGCCCCAGTAGAAAAATCACTGTTAAACAAAAATAAAATGATAGACACAAAGAGGCAGGCAGGCAGGGGAAGCGGAACCTAAATTAAGAACAATAGCTTTGGTCTTTGCACGTTGTTTTCAACAGGGGTACAATTCTACTTGGCTTCCCTCGGGCTGATTTCTCTTCCCACCAGGCCTCCTTCTGAGCTCTCCAAAAGGGAAATGCCGAGGGTGTGAAGGGGATGAAAAGTCAAACTGCGAATTTTGAATGTGCTTCCAAATGCCACAGAGACAGCTTCTGCAGCCTACTTGGTGTGTAACATATATTTTAAAACTGCTAAACCGTGATAGTCATGATTATAGCACTCGCTGGCATCGCTGGGGGGAGGACCGTGAGTCAGATTCAGGAAAAAAAAATGAAATATTGGCAGCTTTCTGCTCACATGTTTGATCATCAATAGCATTATGAGTCAGTATTTAAAACTATATCATGGTTTGTTTGTCTGTTTGTTTTTAATGACACATTGAAAAAGAAGTTTTAGATCCTTTGGTGAGAAAGAATCATCCTGTGTCTAAAGTATGATATTAGCACACGTATGAGAATGAGCAGAACAGTGCTTCTGAGCCTGCCTCAGCGTCTCATCCAAATACACCCAGACTGCCACAGACGTCTATGGAAGCCCAATGTCAGGCAACCTGCCCTACCCTTGGCCACCCCATCAAATACATGCTCTAGAAACAGCTTCTCACTGGGGAGCAATGTCCTCAAACAAGGTCCAGAACACAGTGACTTCTCTCCATCACTGACATCAGGAATTTTCTCCACGGAGAAAGGGTGAGTGAAGATATAAAATGGACGGAAGAGGCAGCAGGGAGTGAAAAGGAACATCAGAGAAGCTGTTCTGGGACTCCAGAATGTCACCAGCTATGATAACATTTAAACTCTCTAAGCCCTCAGTTTTCTTATCTGTTGAATGGGATAAGGACAGTACTTGCCTTAGGGTTGTAAGAGTTGAATGGCATAACACACACAAAGCAATGAATGCAATGCCTAGCATTATGGATAGTAAGTGCTTAATAAATATAGATATTATGACTATCAGCATTTCCCTGCTTCTATTTTTGCCTTCATTCATTCTTTTGAAAAAAAAAAAGATTTTCTTTATTTTTAGAGAGAGGGGAAGGGAGGGAGAAAGAGAGAGTGAGAAACATCAATATTTGGTTGCCTCTCCTGTGCCTCCCCACAACGGGGGACCTGGCCCACAACCCAGGCATGTGACCTAACCAGGAATCGAACCAGCGACCCTTTTGGTTTGCAGGCCAGAGCTCAGTCCACTGAGCCACACCAGCAGGGGCGCCTTTATTCATTCTTCACTTTATTCAACAAATGTTTGTTGAGTACCTGCTGTATGCCAGGCACTGTGCTGGGTATTAGGGATATGGATCTGTATAAATCAGATATCTCTCTGCCCCCGTGGACTTCACAGTGTACTAGAAAAGACATACTGTGAAAAATTAACTATCAAACAATTGTTTGATTACGTCTGTGATAAATGCCATGAAAGAGAAGTCCCAGATGCCAGAAGAGAACATAAGGGGACCTGATCTAAGCTAGAGCTGCCTTTAGGAAGTGAGTTCTGAAAGACGAATAAAAATTAACTCCAAAAGGCAGGGGCAAAGTCGGAGGTAGAGAGAAAGACAGAACAGTACTCCAAATAGAGGAAACAACATATGTGAAGGCTCAGAGGCAGGTCTTATAGACAGCGGATAATTGATAGAGATTTTACTTTCTCTACCTGAGGCCTCATTGTAATGTAACCAAAGTAGCTCAGCTGCTCACCCCAGAAGGAAGAAGATTGTACAGTAGTTCCCAGTCATTTACTTCTTTTTTAAAATGGCACTTGTACTCATTTCATTGAGGTGGGGAGAAAGCTCTTGCTTATCAACTCAGGGATGTGAAATCAGCTGATCCTCCATGGTTAAGGCAGGTACCTACCCTACAATTGAAGATGATCTTGATAAGACAGTGCTTCTCAAAGCATAATCCCAGGCGGGGACAGTAGCAGGAGTGCATCATATGGCAGGTTGTTTGAAATGCCAGTTCTCGGACCCCACACCAGTGTTCTGACTCAGAAACTCTGGGGATGCAGCCCAGTGGTCTGTTTTAAAAAGTCTTCCAGGTGATTCTGACACAGGCTCAATGACAAGAACCCCTGTAGTAGAAAGAGGCTATAATGTGTATCAGTCAGGACTACTTTCAACTGCATATAAAGGGTAAAACTCAAAACAGTACTAGTGGCGAAACACATCAGATTTATCCTTTTATTGTAGAAGTCTCAAGATGGTCTGCCTGGTGCTGGTTTGATGGTACCCGCAAAGCCATCAGAAACCAGAGTTCTGTATTTCGGTTTTGCCAGCCTCAGCACCAGTTGTCATTTTCAAGGTTGCCTCCTACTCCAAGATGACCACTTGAAGTCTAGCTCTCACATCTCACATTTAAGGCAGCAGGAAGGAAGAAGGGGAAAAAGACGAAAGGGGATGCTTCCCAGATGAGTCAGTGACCTTCACGCAGACATCCTGCACACGACTTCTGTGTACATTGCATTGTCCCAAACTTAGTTACATGGCCACAACTATAAGCAAAGGAGGCTGGGACATGTGGCCTTTCGTTGGGTCTGGGGCAGTATTCGAACACCCTGAATACAACAAGGGCTGTGTTATTGAGGGAAACGGGAGAATTGATATCAGATGGCACATAGAAGCCTCTGCCACAAGCCTTTAAGATGCAGCTGGAGGAATTTGAGACACTTGGAAAACATCTTGGAATCAGGCAAGTCTTTACATTTCTATGTTAATCTTCTATTCAAGGCAGTCTTTTGGCTTTTTGGTACAAAATCCCTGATCATAAATATTAGAGTCTTCAAACATATGGAATGACAGGTTGTTTGTGGTATCTTATTACACGATTTACCCGCCAGCCCATGGCTCTGACAAACTTTCAGGACAGATGACCTTTATTGGGTCATCGTAGAAGCAAGTGGTTGGCTTCCCTCAAAGAGAAGTTAGTTCAACTGAGCTTTTTTTTTTTCCTATTCTTACAAAAGAAAATTTCAGTCCTCATAAAAATAGAACAGGGCCCCTGCATAGAACAGGGCCCCTAAGCTGTGCTTTACCCAGAATGAGGGTGGGAAGTGAAGGAACCAAAACAGGTGAGACACATTAAAGAAGCCACGCTCATTAACGTCTCTCAAGTCCTAGGTTCTCAAACTTCAGGGACGTGAGACTCGCCTTGGACACTGGTGAACAATGCAACCCCCCAAGCCCTAAGCTAAAAGATGCTAATGTTGCAGAACAGGAACAGGGCCCAGGAAGGTGTGGGTTTTCTCAAGTACCCCAGTGGATTCAGACGAGCCTTTGAGAAAGTCTCAATGTCTCAAAGTAGCCAAATGCACATGATACTGCAGCAGGCAACATGCAGAACAAATTCATTCAAAAGCTGACACTTGCACCTTCCCCCAAAGTACAATGAACTTACAACAGCTGGTTGGTTTGAGGAGCAAGATCCAATCAGCTGTTTGACAGCACTGCTTGGTGACTTTCGTGAAAACAGGCAGATCGGGAAATTCCCCGTGCCATGGGGCCACCAGGAAGGGATGCCAGCGCGACAACAATAACGAGGACAGTCACCACAGTCTGCTCCCAGACGAAGGCTGTCCAAAATCCCAGTGTCAATCCTTTGTTCACCGGGGCCCCATTGCTTTTAGTATTAAGAGATGTTTAGGTTTCCTTCCAGCTATAATTCCAACAAGCTCTAATTTTACTTTCAGGCCTTTAGACAAGTGTGCGTTGCTATGTACTGGGAACCTTGACCCTAAGGAGAAACAGCGGAGAGCTGAAGTCTGCATGTCTGAAAGAAGAATGGGGTGGGACAGACGGGGTACGGTTGGCAGGAAGCTAACTCTTCAAAACAAAAAAGCAACAATCACACACATGCACAAACCCTCATTATTTTTCGGCTACCACCTATCTAGATCAGCTGCGGTTAAGCCCTGCATTGCTGACATGAGTCAGAAAAGCATACACTCCAGTCTAGCCAAGATGAAGAGTTTTGCTTTGTGTTATGCCGGCTTTCAACTACGATTTCACTGCAGCAAAATGACAGACCAGGGGAAAACACCCTACCCTGCCACGGAGGGTGCAGTGTAAAATAAGAGATGTGCTCCATCTATTGGTACAGACGACAATCACAGCTACAGATGCAAATACCGTGAAACAGAATCAAGGCATATATTTTAAATTGGATTCTGGTTGCTTGCATTTAAATAAAGGGCTTTTTAAAAAAAAGAGAGAGAGAGAGAGAGAGAAAAAGAAGGAACCAAGAAAGAAAACCATGAAATTTATTGGGGCAGAAAGCGAGGAAGGATGAAAAGAGAAACCGACTAGACAGAGACACAATGGGAGAAGCAGCATAAAAAATAGGGAAGAAAGTGACAAAGTGACAAAACTGTAAGAAACATGCTATTTGGTCATCATTTTATCACAGGCTTCCAAAATGCCCCCATAACTATGCTGTACACCTGAAAGTAGTAACAAATAATATTAAATGTAAAATGACCAAATATTTACTCAAATTTTTTCAATTTATTCAACAAATGTAAGTCCAAAAAATATTTTATAAAAAAATGCCCCCATACAATCTGGAAATAGCATACTATGTGCCATGTTTTAATACTTCATTTGAATTATAACAGTGAAGTTGAGCTGCTGGTGGGACTGCTGCACGCGGCCCAGCGCTACCAGTGGCTCACAAACAGGCTCGCGCGCTCTTCTCGGTCGTTGTCGCCAGGCAACAGCGGAGGAAGGGCGGTTGGGCCAACGCCCAACACCCAACGCCCAATGGCCAACTAGCAACTGCCGGTGGCCGACGCTCAACTGCCAACGGCCGATGCCCAATGGCCAACTGGCAACTGCAGACTGCCAACTGGCGGCAGACGCAGCACGTGGCCATCATGGCCGTGACGTTCATGCCAACTCCAACGACATAGGGCGGCGCCTAGTGGAGCGCTGCTGCAGGGCCGCACGTGCTGCGCCCTGGTCAAGGTGCTGTGCAACCAGGTGTGGCCGTGGGCATCTAGGCCTTCTACACAGGTATGAGTATTCTCCAGGGAAAGGATGCCATATTTTTGTACCTGAAACAGCAATTCTGGGATACATATAAAGCATGCAATTACTAATTCTTTTCATCAGCTGCTGCATGGAGGTTCAGATACTATCTTTTAGAAATGTTCTCTGATATTACACTCTTTTACATAGTTTTTCTAAAAAAACTTTAATATGTAAATAATTTCAAACTTACAGAAAAGTAACTAGAACAGTTCAAAGAATACCTATATGGGCGGCCTGAATGGTGAGCCAGGTCACATCCGCCTCTGGGGAGCTCCCTGTTCCTGAACAGGAAGGTGCCCAGTTCCAGTCACCAGGGTCTCTGGTCCTCCTTTAACAGCTTATCCCAGAGGCTATACCGATGGCACCAACAGACACGGAGCCTAGAGTGCACCTTGTCCAGACCTGGACACCTTGGGCCTTGGCTCACCCAGCCCTGGCTCATCTGTCAGCCAGCCAACTGACAGCATCTACTATGTGCCCACACCAACACCATACCATGCCAGAGCTGAGGACTTGGAGATGAACTTGAACTCCTGCCTGGCAGAAGTTCACCATCTGGAGGAAGAGACCTGCCTGGAAAAAAAGACAACTTGCCCCTTACATATTTGATGGGAAATGAACACCACCTTCGTTTGCTCTGATGCTCCACGCAAAACACTCCTCAAAACAGTTATGCGTCAAAGGCCAACCCCGGGGTCCAGGAACTTGTCCTCTGAGAGCTGGTTCTCTCCGCCCGTGGGCGCCTGACCCGGCCTCATCTCATGCTCCCCTCTCCTCGCTCTGTGCCTTAACTGCTCTTCAATTCTTTCAGCTCCTGAAACACGGCAGCCTTTTCCCACCCCAGCCTTTCCCAGCTCGTACCTCCCCTTCCTGCCTGCCTCAGCTTACACATCCTTCCGGAAGGAAGCCTTTTCTGACCACCTGTGCTCATTATAAAGTCTCCTAACCCCTGGAATGGCCTTATTGAATTTCTCACAATTGTAAAAAAAAAATACCCTTATGCTCTTTACCCAAATTCACCTATTGTTAGCACTTTGCCCCAGTTGATGTATTATTTGCATGCTCTGTCTAACCATCCATCCACCCATCTTTCTCATTCGTTTTTCTGAATCCTTTGAGAGTTAGTGTCACTACACACCATTTACCCCTAGAATTACCATTTACCCCTACATACTCAGGTATCTATTTTCTAAGACTAATGATGTTCCCATAATTAAAATATATATATAAATAAATAAATAATTATAAGAAAATATTTGGTAGGGATTCTATCCAAATGGAAACAATTGACTTGGGTAAGGCTAAGGTTTAATATACAGGGGCTCAGCACAAATAATGCCCCTCTTTTATTGCAAAATCCTAAGCATGTCATTCTGTAACATAGCACTAATCACACTCAAGCACACCGTAGGACATTTCAGGGGAAATGTTCAAATTAAAACTATACACTATCACACACATGTTATTACCCTACCAACTACACTCAAGGAGGCCTTCTTTCTGCTGGACTCTGTAGAATCATTATACATTTCGTCACTGTCAGAAGACACACAGACAATAGTGCTGATGCCAGAAGTTCACAGCGGTTTGGAAAAGGCTGGAGGGGTTCAGGCATGACCAAGCCTTCTGTGCCTCCTGTGCACGTAGTTGGCCTTTAATGACAACAGCTGTTGCCTACCAGGCCTGTCAGTGTTTCCAGTGGTGAGTCTGAGGCTTCTGAAGAAGCTGATACCTTTCATCCTCCAACAGAGCTACGTGCTCTCTGAGGAGCTGATGAATCTTTGACCATCATTTCTCATTGATAGGCATCGACAGTGCCAGTCTGCAAAGCATTCTAGAAACAATTTTTCCACTTCTCATAGACTTGCCCTATCAATGAATCCTACCACTTCTCGGAATGAAAATAACACTGACTGAGCATCTACTAAGCACCAGGTTCAGGGCTTCACAGTTATTCATTTAACCTTCACACCAGCCCTCTGGGGGCCTTTCTTCTTATCCCTGTTTGGCAGATATCAAAACAAAGGCTCAGAGAAGTTAAATAATTGTTCTAATGCTACGAACTTGTGGATCTGGAAAACTGACCACAGGAATTGTTGTGTGGGTTTTTATTACAGCAGGAAAATGGACTGTGCTGGGAAATCCCAATATCATAATGTAAGCCAGTATTTCTCACATGAGGAGTTGCAGCAGGATCTCCAGGGGTCAGAGTTGTCTGTTAAAAATGCAGACCCTGAATCCCTGGCTGGCGTAGCTCAGTGGACTGAGCATGGGCTGCAAACCAGGCATCGCAGGTTCGATTCCCAGTCAGGGCACATGCCTAGGTTGCAGGCTGTGGCTCCCAGCAACCAAACATTGATGTTTCTCTCTCTCTCCATCCCTCCCTTCCCTCTCTAAAAATGAATAAATAAAATCTTTAAAAAAATGCAGATCCTGGATTCTCAGGAGACTTGAGGGACCCAGACTCTCCGGTGGAGCCTTGGAATCTGAATTTTAACAAGTGTCAGGGACAACTCCGATCCTCATTAAATTGGGGAACCACCTGATACAAAAAAGCTGAGACACTCAGAGCATGATTTAGAGCTAATGGCTTCTGTATTTTAAAAAAACTGATATGCATTTTAATACAGCAAATGAAAACAGCATCTTGCAAATGTATCACTGAAAAGGATCTCTGTATTTGAGGTAATCAGCGTGTTACGCTTTGAGAGACGAGATGTTACAGCTTGTACAACAAAATTTAAAAATTAAATTAAATTAAAAAATACAATGGTTACCGAGGTAATGCACGGCAGGCATCAAAGGTGAAGGGTCACACATTATTAAAAAGAAACCCAAAAGGACGGCTGCATCATGAGCTTTGATTAGTGTTTCAATGATGCCTCTCTTTGGGTAAACTTGAACATTCCGGCATTCGAGCAGCTTTTCGGTGAAAACATTGTTACACAACTACTACTGCTGCTGTCCCCATGATCATGTTCTAGAGGTGGCACGATGTTGACAACACAGTAGGTGCTAGTTTCGCACAATACACTTTGGGAAAGGCTCTTCCGGCTTGTCTTTGACAGCCCATTTCCTGCTGCGCCACCATCTGGAGTGCGCGCCACCATCTGGAGTGCGCGCCTCCATGCTGGGCGCGCACCTCCATCCCAAGCACGAGCCTCGATCCCGAGCACACGCATCCCACCGCCACCAGCTGCCCGGTTTCTCTATTTTTTACAGCTCGGGGATGCGATGATGTGGGCCAAGAATGCTATTGCTTGTTATCTGGTTAAGCTACTCAGGTTCTCTGAGCCAGTTTACTCATCTGTAAAATGGAATCATAGCTTCTGCCTCGCATGGTTGGAGCAAAGAGCACTGTCTGGGGGGAAGCACTTTGTAAATGCTAAATGGCTCTGTGGCAGAGTGTAAAAATGGCCAAAAATCCTCCTCCCACCACCACTCCACAACCTCGTAATGCTGACGTTGCAAGTCTTCCCATGGAGATGTGGGGTGTACTTTCCTCCATTGTTTGAATCTGGGCCATGTGATTTGCTTTGGCCAATGGGACCCAGGCAGAGGCTTTAAAAAGCCCTTGCATATTGGGGTGTGCCCTATTGTTGTGCTTGGGATCCTAAGGCCACCGCGTGATTAAGTCTCAACCAGCCTTCTGGAAGATCAGACACCATATGAAGAACCACAGTCAGCCAGCGACCAGACAATAATAGCCAGCCAACTGCCAGACCCATAAGTGAGACTATTCTGGATTATTTAGCCACCTGCTGACCTTCCAGCTAACTGCAGACTCATGGAGCAAACCAGCAGAGATCAGTAGAGCCAGCCTAGACCAGAGGAATTGCCCAGGCAACCCACCAAATTGTGCACTAAAGAAATGACTAGGAAAGCCACCAAGTTTTGGAAGGGTCTGTTATCACGTGGCAAAAGCTAACTGATACAGGCTCTGTGCACATACTGCTAGTTGGGTTGTTTAGTGCTTTGAGCATGTCTTCTGTGGTTTTCTAAGATGCTGCTTAGAAGGCCAGACCACACATGAGCAGACATTATTGTGCAAATTTCCAGTCAAGCACTTTCATCGCATGGGTACAATGCCCACCAGAAATTGTTTTACAGTCTCTCCCAACCAAAACACACTCTGGCAGTGGCAAGGGGCTGAGATGAAATAACCCCTCCCAATATCCCTACCTCTCATTGTTTCCAGAAAGGTGGCTCAGCAGCCTTGTGCAGAAGGACATATAACCTAAATCTTCTCCAAGCTGATTGTCAATAATAATCTTCTGACTCCACAAATGCGTGCCTAATCCGCTGCATACCTTCCCATGTGCGCTCTTTCAGCATCCTGCTGCCGGCACCAAGATAAATGGCTTCATCAAAGGCAGCCATGGAAGCTTGCAACCTGTTGAGGCAGAAAAGCTTCCTGGGGGATCAGAAACATCCTAATGCCCAAATCAAGCATCCTCACTGCCATATGAAGCATTACCGTGCAGAATACATTAAATAAACCTGCAACGATGAACAGGGCAGGATTTTGCTACCCAGGTTCACCCCAGGAGTCTTTATACTATGATTAAATTCCTTTGATAGGCATTTTCAAAGTGTGTTGTTCCTCTTGCTAAACATGTTTGGCAAAAGAAGACTTGTCATCCGGAAACATTATCTGAGGAGCCTCATTCAGTGGAACAAGGTGCGACATTCGTGTCTCAAATCCAGATCCTGCAGCCTGAAAAGTAAGTATAGAACCAAGAATTATTTAAACTTTCCTTTTCTTCCCCCAAGAGATTTAGAAATTGTGCAGTGAATGAATATAGCAGTTCTACCGTTCATTTGACATACAGCAAATTGCCACTCGCTCTGGGAGTAAGTGACTATTTGCAAGGCTGATGCGCTATATTCAAATCACATGCTCATTCTGCACCCTTCCACACACACATTTTATAAAATGGTTATGGTGCTATTATTGGCTGAGGATGACCACATAACCCATTTCCTTAAATCTATCTCCAAGCTGTAATGAATCAGGGGGACACCTCAGAATGCCACTGGGTAGCCCAAAATAAGTCTCAGGCTCCTTCTGCTTATTATGCACAGGCTCAAATACATGCATTTGCACTGAAGAAGTTCAAATGTCTTTGTAAAAGCTGAACAGATTTTCTGGATATAATTTAGAATTTCAAGGTTCACTCCAGAAATCAAAATGAGTCCATTTAAATGATCACCATTAAGTCAATTAATATAAGTTCTAGAACCAGGATCTTACTGGAAGCTTTCTCCTACTAGATCAACTGCCACTGAACTGTGGTCTGTTAATAATAAGCTTCTACTTGGCCAATATATAATAAAAACTAAGTAAAGTTATGTTAGAAATGGTAGGGGCTGGATACAGTTCTTGGCTGAGAGTGGTCGAGGCATGAAATGATGAAGGATGAAGGAACTGAATGATCAGTAGAGAATAAAGAAAAAGGAAACCATCACGTGAACAGAACCAGAGAGAGAGAAGGCCATGCAAATGATAACTGAAGACATGAGTATGGATGAGCTCTCCCAAGGATTTGTACAGAATAACAATAGAACATTGCCAAGGACAGAAATAACTTCAAGGACTACTAATGTTCAAAAGTGCAGGCTGAGCCCTGGCTGGTGTGGCTTAGTGGGTTGAGCTCCAGCCTGTGGACCAAAGGGTCTCCAGTTCGATTCCAGGTCAGGGCACATGCCTGGGTTGCTGGTCAGGTCCCCAGTAGGGGGCGTGTGAGAGCCAACCGATGTTACACATTGCTATTTCTCTCCCTCCCTTCCCTTGTCTCTAAAAATTAATAAATACAAAATCTTTTTTAAAAGATACAGGCTGAGGAGACTCAGAAGGAGTGACCAGGAAGACAGGACGAAAAGCTGGAGTGGTCTATATCACCAAACTGAAGGAACAGAACCTGTCAACACAAAGAGGATGGCAAGAGAGCAAGTAAGAAACAAAGGGAAGGGGGGCTTCATCGGATGTCACAAGAAGAAAAATGACTGGTGACTTTGGCCAGAGCAGTCTTCGTGGTGTGGTGAGGACAGGCATGAAGGAGTCCATGGTAAGTAGGAAGTGAAGACAGCAATATGGACAATCCTTTTAAAACATTTAGCCTGGAAACATGTGGGAGAGAACAGAGGATGAGGAAGGCTTCAGTGTAGAAAGGCTTGAGTGTCTTTAAATGCCGACAGGAAGGAGGGACACCTCTGCCATCCCTACAGGAGGGGGTCAGAGAGCAGGGGACAGTTGCAGCGATATTGGTACATCTGGTGAGCAGAAATTCCATGTGCTCCCACCTGATGACTTTTGCGTTTCTTTTTTTTTCCCTCAGTGAAGCAGCACCCAAGGTACCTTTGCAGAGACTGAAGAGGCATGGGACAAATTGGGAGGTAATATGAGATTGGAAAATGTTTTAAATAGTCACCTCAGAAACAGAAGGATGGACTTGACTATGGAAACACGGAGGGATGTCTAGGCCCCATGCAGGATGACCTCAGGTGGGGAGGGTAGAGTCCGATGTCAGGGACTTCTGGTCACACCAGTGGTGTGATTTTCCCCAGCAGCGCTCGCTCAGCTGTGTCGACGTAAACAAAAAGCGGAAGTTAGATCCATTCAAGAATAGGGCTTGGCACATGGATTTGACAGAAGGGATGGAACAATCATGTCAGAACGCTAGTGAGAGAGATTAGAGGGTTGAACCAGAGAATATAAGCTAGACAGAAAAAAGGAAGGGGGAAGAGGACTGATATTGTATAAGAAGAAATCAGTGGGCCAAGTGAGGAGCGTTCCCTGGAGCTGGACCAACAGGTGTCAACCTCAAGTGTGATGGCAGCAACTGAGCGGAAGGGAGGACATTTAGGAAACTGTGGTCAGCGTGTGAACTGTGTGAACATAAGATGTTAGAAGTGGTACAGTTCTAAGAGCGACAAGTCCCAGAACAAGGCCATGGAGTGAGTGGGTGCAGAGGGGAGGGTAGGTGAAGGTCACGGAAGAAGGGAAGATGCGCAGCTCGAAAGGATGGGGGTACTTTGTTGTCTTCATGGGTGGTGAAGTTCATAGGACAATGGCAGGCCTGGGGAGAAACAATGGGCAGTCACTGACTGAGGGCGGGTGACCAGCAAGCTGGAAGCTGACAGAGATGAGGAGTATACAGCAGGGGTGTCAAACTCATGTTCACCGGGGGCCACATCAGCCTCGAGGTTGCCTTCAAAGGGCCGAGAGTAACTTTAGGACTGTATACATGTAACTGCTCCTTAACTAGCGGCAAGGAGCTCAGCGCTGCCACCGGGTAGAAACAAGGTGCCGGGCTGGATAAAACAAGGTGGAGGGCCGGATTCAGCCCATGGGCCTTGTGTTTGCCACCTGTGGTATAAAGAGTGGCAGAGTTATGTCATGTGAGTCCCAAAAGTCCAGAGGGCCAAGAATGATGTGGAAGAAGAGCCTTGACTGGGGTGGTTCAGTTGGTTGGGCATTGTTCTGCAAAGTGAAAAGTCACTGGTTCGATTCCTGGTCAGGTCACATGCCTAGGCTGCGGTTTCAGTCCTTGGTTGGGGCGCATAGGAGAGGCAACCGATCAATATCTCTCTCTCACATCAGTGTTTCTTGCCCTCTCCTTCTCCCTCCCTTCTCTCTAAAAATAAATGAATAAATTCTTTTAAAAAATGGTGTGTAAGGAACATGAAGAGTCAGGTCAGGGCATGCCCCAGCTCCCAACCTGATACTCTGCGAGTGAGAGATGGATCACCTCCAGCTGACAGACCCACAGAGAACAGGGGTTTCAGTTAAGGCTGGTGGGGGAGTGAGCGAGGATGCAGGGATGTGTACTGTGGGATGGGAGTTGCAAATGGTTCAGTAGAAACGATGTAGTATGAATGAGGAGGAAAGAAAACCGAAAGGACTAGAAGGATTCACACATCACAGCAGATAGGGGACCGGAGAAAACTGGCATGGAGGGTTTGGCTGGCTACAAAGTTTTTGACAGAATTTACCCCAGCTCTCTTCTGGTGCATGGGGAGAAGTTTCAGACTGCCTCCCCTGGCATTGAGGCATCCTGCAGGTGAGCTATAAGGTCACCTGTGAGTAATATTTAGTTTGAAGCGCATGAACTTGCTGCTATCCACTGTTTTTGCCCTACAAAAAATGACAAGGTCATATGGTTTGACCTAAGAGTGTCTGCAAACTAAGGGAATGATTTTCATTTCTTAGCAGTGGCCTGGGACTAATGGGCTACAACTTTCTGCTCATTTAAAATCTCAGTAGATGGAGCGCCACGTGCAAGTGGCAACTCTGGTCTCTTACGTTATCGCAGCAGGGAGCGCTCATCACTAGCACCATGCCGGGTTCTGGGGCCCAGGGTATTTAGCAGCAGGCATGCAGGAGAGGAATGAATGCCCACATCCCAAGGACAGACATCAAACTGGAGCCCAGAGGTGACAGAATGATCCAGCTGAGGATGGGGGACCGAAACAAGAAGTCTGCATGGGATTTGAGGACAGAGGTGGGGGACGAATGCGTGCAGGTCTGAATAGGAGCAAAGAAACAGAAGGTGACAGGAGGCCGCAGGGAATGAGATCAGGAGGAGGAAAGCAAAGGAGAAACAAAGGTAAAACCTCAGCAAGTGCCTCATATCAGAAACAGCATCTTTTTCCCTGGGAAAGGAAGCGTCGCCTCCCCCAAAACCAATTATAGTGGCAGGAGAGGGAAGGCATGGCACACAATAAGGAGAGAAAAATGACTGTAAAGCACTTTGCAAAAATAAAGAGTTATATAAAGTCCCAATAATAATAAATCACCTTGCCTGAAGTCTGAAAACCTTAAAATAACCTGAAAAATCAAAATGTGGAGGAGAAGCAGAAGGCATCGATGAGCTTCCAGAAGGGTTTGTATGCTTGCTTTCAATTCCTCCCCCTCAAGATTTCCAGCCAGGTGCTTTAAGAGCAGACCTCACTCCAGTTGGAAACGCGTCTAGCCCCTGTTTCAACCTGTCACCCCCAACCCAGTCCTGCCCCCGGGGCCCTCAGAGGAGGGCACAGACATGGGGAATCTCTTTTCTGAATCTGGCATCTGCCTCGTTGAACAGTGATGCATCTGTTTTGTGAGGGTTTTCTTTTCCTCCTTTTGTTCTATAAAAAGAGAGAGATTTTAAAAAAAAAACTTCATTCCTGGAGAAAAAAAAAAAGAAAAATAGGTCTTTCTGAATTCTCAGTACTGGAGCTCTGTTCTTTATATATCTACCGGTTCCATTGTTAAATAAACCCACATATTTAAGGCTGACACATTCTCTTAACTAATGCCTTGTCAGGCCCGTGTGTGTGGCTAAAAAAGGACCCCAGTGACTGCTGTTTCCATTTTTCCCCCCAAGAAATAATTTGATTATTTTTATCCTGTTTCTCTCCACCACCACTCATAAGAAAATGGTGATCTTTTCACAGGAACCATTTTTAAGTGAGCTGGGTGCTCAAGCATGCACGCGACAGGGAATATTCTTTCAAAATCTGCCTGTCACACACACATACTCACTGCCTTGTGAAAAGCAGCTGTAAATTTGGTGTGAATGCTCTCTCGCAGTAAAACTGTTTCCTGGTCAATCTCTTACAATATCACAGTGTCCCTACATCTCACTTTGTGCAGACCTGAATATGCCCCAGAAAATGGATAATGTAATAAAAGAGGGTGGTATGAATCACCCAGCGACAAGTTGAATTATTATCTGCAGATAATTCATTATGCACATATTTCTAGGGAGATCCTTAAATCAGCGGGGCTTCTTCATCAGAGACTTTCAGATTTAGCCTGTAATAACTGGAGACTTGACCCATAAATCAGCAAATAGACCAGCAGGCTTGCCACATGCTTCACATTTCATCTTGGGAGAAAAAGACACTTAATTATTCCGAGGTCACAGAAGAAGGGAAAATGGACATGAAAAGGTGCTAGGGTTTTATAGCAAAGTGTAACTAATTTCAGCATGATCTTAAAAGTCAGCTCATGAAAAGGAGACAATGAAAACGTCTGAAATCAAGTTAGGTGTTATATACAGACAAGGATGTTTTCAACGTTTACAGAAACAATCTGGTCCACCAACCTTGCCTCCTGTTTCTAACAAGGTGATTGTCCCAAATTTGAACACTTTTTTCCCCCAATGTTACCAATTTTGCAAATTAAATTTCTAATATGGAAGACATGGGTAATGAGGCTGACGATAAGAATGAAAGGATTTGGTCACAGACTTGGAACACAGGCCTTAATTTCAATCAATACAAGTAATGTTAGTAAAAGGATCAAGTTTATCTTCTATTTCTAGTATCTTTCCTTACCCCCACTTCACTTGAATCTCTCAGTTCATACACTGCCCTCTGTCTACTCTTTAGGTCTAATTCCTCCAGCTCCCGCGGTAAAAAGCTGCACTCTGTTAAGGACCCAGTATTGGTCTCATAATGCGGTGTGAGGCTAGCAAGACACTCCCTGGGATGGAGTCCAGAAGACTTGGCTTCAAATCCTAATGACCATTAGCACTGGGCAGTCGATGTCATTGCAATGCCCACAAACCCTTTTCCCTGGCTGGTACCCTGGTCTTCTAGCTGGAGGATGGGCAGACAGCTCACAGCTCATAGCTCTCCTCTGCTCTGCTCCAGGATATTGCTTTCAGACAAATCGGAGCCCCTTCTCCCAGGAGGCCAACACTTCACCCACTCCCAGGAGCCAAAGACTCACTGGCACGAGCGTACAAAAGGCCACCCACCTCAAGGTGGGACCGATTCTGTGATGCTGTCTGTGCTCCAGGACATCCCTGGGAGCGGGCAGAAATCAGCCTGGAGTCTGGACTGCATCCTTGTTGAACCCTTCTCCCCTTCTCCTGAGAGAACTTGCTCTGTAAGCCATCCGGACAACAATCTGGCTTCTAGGGAACACGGCGCAGGATGCACTGGGACCCTGGCCACTCGCTGAACATGTCTGCTAGCAGTTTCCTCACATGTGAAATGAAGATAATAATGCACCATCTCACATGGTTGTTGTACTCGTGAGATGAGAAAACTTGTGCAAAAACCCTTGATTAAAGTGCTATTCAAATTTGAAGGATTATTATGATCTAATGTAAATGTGAGAGAGTGTATGTAAGTTTTCCCATAGATGGAGTGGCAGAAAGTATACTCCTTAATTATATTTTTTAAAAGATTTTTATTTATTTATTTTCAGAGAAAGAGAGGGAAAGAAACATCAATGTGTGGTTGCCTCTCATGCGCCCCCTACTGGGGACCTGGCTCGAAACCCAGGCATGTGCCCTGACTGGGAATCGAACTGATGACCCTTTGGTTCACAGGTGGGGGTGCTCAGTCCACTGAGCCACACCAGCCAGGGCTGTACCTCCTGAATTAAAGAGCTTCTTCACTTGGCTTCTGGTTCTCCTCTTACCCCATGAGGTCTCTGTCACTGGCTCCTGCTCTTTTCCCCAGATTCTTACTGCAGGCAACCCACGCAGATGGAAAAACATAGGCCCACGTCTTTCAGTTCCAAGTATGCACTGAGGTCCTCCACATACTGAGGACTTCCAGCTCTAAACCTCAGCTCTGCCCGCTCTCTAGAACTCCAGACTCAACCATTCCTAGAGTCTATTTGACGGCTCCATGTGGCTGACGGATATCCAATTTAACAAGGTCCAAAGCAGTGCTCTTGACTCCCTGCCTCCCCTAGTCAGCTTCCCCCACCCACCTTTCCAGCCACCTTCCTCAACTCAGTAAATAGCACTGCCTTGCAGAGGGTGGCTCAAGTCAAAATTCTAGGAACTATCCTTGATTCCTTTTGTTCTTTTACCCTTTACAGCCAGTCCATCGGTAAATTCTGCCAACGCTTCCTCCCATTTCCACTTCTCTCCATCTCCACTGGCACTGATGTAATCCAAGTCGCCACCGTCTGTTACTCCCCGACAATCCGCTCTCCTTCCAAATGTCAGTGACCTACTTAAAACCTTCAACTGGCTTCCTCTGTTCTCAGAACAAGCCCTCTGTCTCTCTTTCTGTGTCTCTGCCTTTCTCTCCCACTCCCTCTGCCTCCTTCCCTTTTCTCTCACCTTCTCCCGTTCCCGTCCCTCTTCCTTTTCCACTCCCTTCCCCTCCTCTTTCTATTCTTCTCCTCCTCCTCCTTCATCTTTCTCTCTCTGTCTGTCTCCCCTCCTCTCCCTTCCCCTTTCCCTCCGTCTTCTCCCGCTTGATACACACATTCACAAGTACTACCGCCCAGCCACACTGGTTTCTCTTCGTTCTTTGAAAATGCCAACATAGTTCTCGCCCCAGAGCCTCTGCATTTGCTGATCTTCAGCCAGGAATATCCTTCTCCAAACTGCCATGGCTGTCTCCTTGTCATCATTCAAGGTTTGTTTTCATTTTCCTGATTTGAAATAGTCATGCGGGCATATGCTCTTCTAAACATCACTCTATTTTAATTGTCTGGAAATCCTTTCTCACTCACTCTTCCTGACTTATCTGCGTACTAACTGTCTTTCTGACCCCTGTAAGTTCCATGACGGCCAGGATCTTGTTTGTTTCACTCACAGCTATATCCCAAGGACCTAAAACAGTGCCTGATACATAGTAAGTGATCACTAAATACAGTTTTTTAAAAATATTTTTTTACTGAGGTCTAATCGATGTACAGGGTCCAGCAGAAGTAACACCTGCTTGAGTGTGGTTGGTAGGGTAATAATATGGGTGTAATAACTTATCGTTTTAATTTGAACATTTCAGCTAAAATGTCTTATGGTGTGCTTGAGTGTGACATTGTTATGTTACAGAATGACATGCCTGTGATTCTGTAATAAAAAAGGGGCGTTACTTGTGCCAGGCCCTGTATATTGGTTTTAGGTGAACAACAAAATGATTCAATATTTGTATATATTGTGAAATGATCACAATAAGTCTAGTTAACATCCGTCATCATACAATGTTTTCTTGTGAAATGCAATTTTTAGATAACTACATTAATGGATTAATGAATGAATGAATTGAGCACTGAACCAAAGCTTGGGTTCCAGCTAAGCTGTACCACTTGCTGCCTGTGAGACCCTGGGCAAATTAACTGGTGGCATTTTGGATGGGGCTAGCTAGACTGGTGAGAGGGAACTGGGGTTTTAATCCCCCGGAGTGAAGCGCAGTGAGGCCTGGGAACCTCCTTCTTCCCCTGAGTCATTGTCTCACTGCATTACACACAGTAAAAGCTTGGTCATGGGCCCTGACCAGTGTAGCTCAGTGGCTCACGCGCTGACCTGCAAACCAAAGGGTCCCGGTTCCATTCCCAGTCAGGGCTCATGCCTGGGTTTCGGGCTAGGCCCCCGGCAGTGGGGGACATGCACATTGATGTTTCCCTCTCTTTCTCCCTCCCTTCCCTTCTCTCTAAAAATAAACAAATAAAGTCTTTTAAAGAAAAAGTTTAATCATGGGGTAAGGTTGGCTGTTTCATTCAGGTCTCTGCCTATTAACCAATGCTGTGGTTGGACCAGCCCTTGTGGTTCTGACTATAACTGCAAGACGCCCTTCAGCAATAACCACTGGGAACCTTTGAAAAAAGAAAGGTATATTACTCACAGGACCTGGAAATTACACAGCACACCTGGGGCCACACAGCAAGGTTGTGGGGAGGGTCCCGCTTTAATTGGGGTGGAGGGTGGGGGCCAACGGTTTCACAGGCTCACTCTTTCTTGGTGAATTTAAAACATAAGAGCAGGCATTTGAAGTGGCCCAAATGGTCAGTTACCTAAATCGACTGGGATTCCAAAGCAAAGGAACCTCGCAGTGGATACAGGAGCCAGTCCCACGAGCTTGCCGGCCTTCTGGCTCTTCATCTAGTTGTGAGGCTGGCAATGTGTTGATTCAAAATAGCTCTCTTGAAGTGGATGCCTCTTTGAAATGGAGGCCTTGACAATCAAAGCTTAAGTCAGGCACTTGCATTACAAAAAGAAAGAAAGAAAGAAACTTGTCAGAGTTTACTCCACGGTAAGGTAACTGCGTGGAGCTGAATGGGAAATGTCCTTGGACAGGCTTTAATCTTGTGGAGCTGCATTGTCGGTGTTGCTGTTGTTATTTTACTTTTTACTTCGGATAAAGTTTCAACCAGAGATATCAGCAAGAAGAGTACAAAAAAACTTCCATATTTTTCTAAACCCACATTCAACAATTTTTGACATTTTGCCAGAGGTGCTTTATTACTCTGTCTCATTTCTTCTGGACCATTTGAGAGCAGACTACACCTTTATGCTTCTTAAGCCCTGAATATTTCAGTTCGTATGTCTTAAGGACAGGGATATTCTCCTACATGACCACAACGAAATTATCAAATTTAGGAAATTAAACATTAATGCAATACTTTGATTTAATCAGCAGTGTATATTCCAGACAAATCAATTGTCCCAATAGAGTCCTTTGTCGTAAACAAGAAGAAAGCTTCCATTACAGAATCCAGTCAGGGGAAACTAAACAACATATTATTCAGAGATGCAACATGTGCGATTTAAATGAAACAAATGAGCTAATTATCGATACAAAACCCAGGATACTGGTCACCTGGGGGTCCAGAGACCGGGTCTGCAGGGAGTTTCTAAGCTTGTGGTAATGTTCTATTTCAAGGTGGTACGTCCACGTGTGCGCACTTTATTACTATTCTTTAATGTGTACATGTACATTTTATACCCTTATGTGTATAATTTATGTATATAACATGTTGTAATGATTTTTCAAGTTAATGGGCATAACCATATATACATTTTATCTGTAAGTAGTGTACACATCAATTATAAAACACGCAACTACAAACACAAGGTGGGATAAAATAAAATAAATATTATTTTAATATATGGTTCCAAAAAAACCCCTGTGCTTCTGCTGTTGAATTAGAAAAGTTTGGCTTCATGTTTTGAACACTTAGCTTTTAATGTCTTCCCAATCGTGATCGTTTCATGTTAGCTCATTTCTCAAGACAAATATGCACTTGGGGTAATGTATATTGTTAATGATTGTGGGTATATGTTAATTTTTCAAATAGTCTTCAATCATTTCAATTTTTTGTATCACTTCTTGTTAGATATCATAACATTGGCACGATTTTCACTTCATACTCTGGCTGGTGAAGACCTAGTTCTGAGTGTGGGAGCTGTGTCAGCTGCTCCATTTACTTGTAGTGGGTCGGCCAAACAAGTTCCTCTCGTTTTTTCGGTACGATGACTCTTGTAGCACTTGGTTGTCTTTTACTTCATTCGAAAAAATTGTGTTAGACTGTATTACAACAACCGTCATATCAGCGCGCACTTAAAAAACCTGAAAATTGTTGAATTTTTGTGCATTTTAACATGGACGAAAATATGCAACATTGTCAGCGCATGATGCTTTATTATTTCAAAAAAGGTAAAAACGCAACCAAAACACCAGAAAAGCTTGATGCAGTGCATGGAGAAGGTGCTGTGACTGATCAAAAGTGTGAAAAGCGGTTTGCGAAGTTTCTTGGTACTATTGACATTTTGGCCAAATAATTCTTTGCTGCGGGGCTCGTATGATGCATTGGAAGATGTTCAGCAGCACCCCCGGCCTCTGCCCACTGGAAGCCAACAGCAGGAGAGAGCTGACATGCTCAAAATACCCAAATCAATAAAGTTATCTGTGAAAATGAAAAATGTGTCTTTTATTTTTCAGAAAAAACTAAATGGACTTTTTGGCCAACCCAATATTAGTCTTGTATTGTATAATTAGTATTTTCATCCATTTGAGGATTCTTCATAAGCATCTCTTGAGGCCCTTATGTGTGTCTCAAGAGTTCATTTAAACTTCTTAATATAATCTGTAAATCTTCTCAACTAGGCTTACAAAAACTGTAATTGTTTCTACTATCTACTGCTATATAACTAACTACCCCAAAGTGTGGATGCTTAAAATAATGATTTCATATCATTATATTAAATATTACAATTTTGTTAGTCAGGAATTTGGACAAGGCACAGTGAGAACAGCTCATCTCTGCTCCATGAGGTTTTGGACCTCAGCGGAGACAACTTGATTGTCTGGGACTTGGAACAGGAGGGCTAGGCGGGTATGTCTCTCCACACAGCCTCTCCATTTGGCTAGCTCGGGCTTCCTCCATAGCATGGTTGCCCAAAGGTTCTAAAAGGATAATGCAGAAGCTGGTAGTCTTTTTATAGGCTAGATCCATGACTGGCATAGTGTCACTTCCACCACACACTATTGGTCAAGTAAGTCACTAAGGCCAGCCCAGATTCAAGCAGCAGGACAATTAGATTCTACCTGTCAGGAACAGAAAATACTCTGCAGCCATGTTTAGTCTTCCACTGACATATATCACCCAAAGGGAGCCATTATAAACCCCCTTCACTGTAGAACTCCAAATCTTTCCCCCAAAGTGGGACCTGGCGGTCTCACACCGACCCAGTAAAGAAACCAGTGTTGGTTAGTTATTACATACCAGCAAAGCTTGTTTCCTGACAAAAATAAATAAATACAGTTAGAAATTCCTGCATCCCTGTGGGGGCACCCACTCCTTTCTAAGTATAGGCAAGCATTATGGATGCTCGAAAGAGGCAATGATCACGTTGAACTGAAAGATGCAAATTGGTGATTCGCTGTGGCTCCACAACTCATGCAGCTGACTTGCAGAAATCGGAACATTTGAAGTAAATGCTCTCAATTGGCTTCCAAATGCCAGTCCCTTGTTTTCATCACTCAGTGGCCTGGCTTAGAATGCTGGCCTGGCTGCTAGGTGCAGCTTTAGCAGTCCTGCTGCACACTCTGACAGGTGGATGGGTTACTTTCATGGAGCCAGAGGCCCCACAGCTGCTAACAGTAATTATACTTGTCAGCAATGCATTCCTCTCAGGAAATTCCTGCTGCTTCATTAGGGCTAATTGCCAATAGGCAGTGCAATTTCCTAGAAGAGGAGGGGACATAAACCCACAGGGAGTTGACAGAACAGCTGTGTGAGCTCAGAGAAGCCAGATGTGGCCATGTGCCATTAAAGTGTAGCTGAGGGCGGCTGAATTCATTCAACCCTGGGAACAGAAGCACATAAAGAATTTGGTGAGGTAGGCCAAACTCCTCTCTATCTTTCCTCTCCTACCAGCTTTTGTGGAAAAAAAAAAAAAAGAGTACACCTTGCAGGACTTCCAACTAAAAAAAGAAATCCTCTATTCTATTTCTTAACTTATATGGGACTTGGGTTTTAAAGAATTTCCCTACAGTGAGTTTCCTTCATTCATCCAGTTAGTAAATACTTATAGACCTACTATATGAGGTCTGTCCAGAAGGTATCCAGCCACATAATATGAAAAATAGAGATATTTACTGAAGAAGCTACAAGATACCAGAAACACTGTACATAGGACAATGATGCCTCAGTCCCCTTCAAAGTAGGCACCTTGGGACCTCACACAGTTCTCCCAATAGCCATCAGTTGCCCCGTCGTATTTTCCTGAATCTCATCGATGGTCTGAAATCTCTTCCCTTTCAAAGGTGATTTTAGTTTTGGGAAAAGCCAGAAGTCTCAGGGTGCCAACTCAAGGCTGTAGGGGGACTGAGTTACCTGGGTGATTTGATGTTTCACCAAAAAACTCCCCACGAGATGTGATGCATGAGCAGATGTGTTGTCGTGATGAAGCTGCCAATCACCAGCTGCTCATAACTGTGACTGTCTGAATCATGCAAATAGTTTCCGTGGAGGAATGTTCAAGCCTAATGCAAAATTTGATGTAGATTTGTTGCTCTACTCACTCAGTCATCTTGAATGTGACAGCCACACAGTATGCATGCTTACTCAATGGCGTCTACCACCCCCACTGACTTCTACAGCAAAGTCGTCATTGTTCACGCCTATGCATTACAGTCCACTCTCCTTGGCTGTCAGGTTACGTTGATGTTGTGCAAACCACTCTCATTATACTAACAATGGCTGGACTTTTTCCAGGCAGACCTCATATATCTGGATCTGTGCCTGCCCTCAGGGTCCAAATGAGGTGCTCTTTGCCCAGTGGGAGCCAGGCCACATATACAGTCTTGAAACTCAAAGTAAGGACTTTGGCTTTTAATATGAAATGAAAACCACTGAAGCAGAGGAGTACCCTATTCTTACATTTCAAAGCATCAGTCTGTCTACTATGTTGACAACAGACTAAAGAGGAGTAAAGGTGGAAGCAAGAACACCCATAGGGAGGCGACTGCAATACGCCAGGTGAGGGATGACGGGGACTCAAACCAAGGTCGCCATAGGGAGGCAATGGGAAGTGAGAGGAGTATGAATGTATTTGGAAGGTAGAATAAGCAGAATTTCCTGACGTATTGAATATTGAGAATAAAAGAGAGCCACAGAGATGACTCCAAGCTTTGGGACCTCTTAGGTCCCTCCCCAAAGGATGGAGTTGCCATCAACTGAGGTATAAAAAGCCCTGAGCAGTAGAGTGTGGGAAGAAACCGGGAGTTCAGTTTGGAATGGTGACTTTGAGATGTCTACCTGACGTCCAAAAGGAGTGTCAAATAAGCAGTTAGATGTGTGTGTCTGGAGTAAATAGGAGTTGAAGAGAGAGGTCTGGACTACAGGTAAGTTTTGGAGTCACTGATGTATAGACAGCATTTTAGTATTTAAAAACCAAATGAGTTCACCAAGGGAGTGAATTTAGAGGAGAGAAAATGATGGAAACAGAGCCCTGGGGCACTTCACCGCTGAGAGAGCAGGGAGAGAAGGAGGTCCAGGCAAAAGAGACTGAGAAGGAACGACCAGCAGGAGGCTAGAAGAAAACTCAAGGGTTCAACCTCAGAAGCCACACGAAGGCTGTGTGATTAATGGACGAGGAGTACTCAGCTCTGTCTGGTAACGCTGACAGGTGGGGTATCATGAGAACAGAGAGTTGACCGTGGGATTGGTGTACAAGGAGCTCTCAGTATTTACAACTAAATTGTCATCAGTTCCCTTTGTCTCCATCTTTAATATCAGTAAAAAAAAATTTCTTACCACGTTGATTTGGAAAAAGGTATGCTTTTCCCTTACAGAGTAATCTAGTTTTAATATTCTTTCTTTTTAAATTTTTAAAAATGATAAATAATGGAAGTAGAAAGTAAAGACCCCCTTTAATTAAGGTGGGGATTAAGGTATGGCAGAGGTGAGAGACGTGTTACATGTATTAGTTGAAAAAGCAGAATGGCCCACTTGCCCAGCTTCTGATACTAATTTGATCACCTCTCCTTATAACAGTTAAACTTCTTGCTATAGCCCCTACCTTTTCATTGGCCAAATGTCTCTCTTAGCACCTGCCTGACACTCCCAGTTTGTCTCAGAACCCTCAAGGCCTTCTTAATCCAAAATTGAAATACTGCTTCCAGGTGAAGTGGATAGTATAGTAGCTAAGAGCCTGGATTCTCAAACTACACTGCTTGAGTTCAAGTCCAAGCTCCACCTCTGTGTTAGTCAGCTATCACTAAGTTACGCCGCCTAACAAGCAAATGTGAATTACAACAAATACATACTTCTCCTTCATTTAGCACGTGTGTAGCTATAGGCAAACTGCTTTGACTATGCTCCTGACTCTGGGTTATGGTAGGGTCTTGTCCATGTGTCTTCTTGACTGAAGAAGCCATCTTGATCTGAGAAATGCCTGTTATGGTGGAAGACAAAAGAGACTAAGCCATACTATGCAAACACTCTTAAAGCTTCTGCTTGGATATCATGTCCATTCATATCCTTTTGGTGAAAGTCAGTCCCATGGTATGGGTTCAACCATCAGTTTCTCCCTTTCCTGTATGCATGTGCTGCTCCACGCATCAAAAAGCAGGGCTTATTTCCAATCCTCTTGACTGTGGACTGGCCTTGACCAACAGAATATGTCAGGAAGTGTCATTTTAGGATTTTTAAGCCCAGATCTTAAGAAGGCTGGCAGCTTCCACCTCTTCTGTCTTAGCAGCCAGCTGGCATGCTGGAAGGAATCCCAGATTGGACTACAGACTGGGTACAATCCATGTGAGGGGGAAGGACCTGAAGGACAAAAGGCCATCCTGGACATTCCAGCCTCAGCTAGATCCCAGTTGATGTGAATGGGAGGCCCCAACTTAAACCAGCAGAACCTCCCACTGAGTCCTGGCAAAACCACAGAATCATGAGAAATAATAAAGTGGTATTTTTTTTAATCATATGTGATTCACCATATTCTTTTTTTAATTTTTAAAGGTTTTATTTATTTATTTTTAGAAAGAGTGGAAGGGAAAGAGAAAGAGATGGAGAGACACATCGATGTGTGGTTGCCTCTCATGCGCCCCCTACTGGGGAGCTAGCCCACAACCCAGGCAAGTACCCTGACTGGGGATCGAACCGGTGACCCTTTGGTTTGCAGGCCCATGCTCAATCCACTGAGCTATGCCAACCAGGGCAATAAAGAGGTATTTTAAGCCGCTAACTTTTGGGGTGGTTGGTTTTGCAACAATGAATAAGTGAAGTGCATTGCTCAAACCCCAAATAAATATAGAAGGGCAATAAATACCCTTCACCCATGAGAGGGAACTAAATATTGCTGAGCAATGGTACAAGTCAGCATAGTCCATCGCTAACATTAGGAACTACTTCAGCGCTCTGTATCCCTCCTGCTCATCTGTAAAGGCCAGTGACTTTAAATTGTAACCATCTCATTAGATTGTTGTAAGGGTTAAATAAGTAAATAGAGCTAAATAAATAAATGCATGTGATGCACTTAGACTTGGAACAAACTGTTAGATATGTTTTTGTTCCACCCCTAGTACGCTTCTGTTTCTTGCCGGTATCGCCTTAGCGGCACCCGTAAAGTGTCATTTGGAAGCCATGACAGTTACCCTACTCCAGATCTCTATAGGCCACAGCTGTTCCTCAAGGAAGGATGATGCCACTGACAATAGCCAATTATTTAACTCTAACCAGGTTTACATTCACATGCTCAGTTATTGTTTCCAAAGTACCTCTTGTCAGGACAGATCTCCAGCCTGGACCACACACTGTATCAGAAAAAACTCTCATCTACCTGCACGTAGGGCCTTGGGTTGGACCCTATCACCCATTGAGCCTTCTTCTGTTGTGGAGTTCCTTTCGGGTCTTTCGCGTCCTGCCCAGTGGCAAACCTTCGTCGGGACTGTTTTAAACCATTAAAGACATGCATTAGAGGTCACAGTCTTTTCTCTCCTTGGAGATTCTTTGGTCCCTGGGTGCCCATGTACCCCAGAAACAGCTCGGTGTCTTACAGAATATGGGGAGAGGGAGAGAGATTTTGCCAGGACCTAAAATGGTCTCTCTCTCTCTCTCTCTTGGAATATGTTCTGTAGATTTTAAATTTATTACTATAAGAATGTATTATTTATAACCAGAAAACAATAAATCAAAGGAGAAAAATGTGAGGGCTTTCTTTAAAAAATCCCCCAGTGATGATTTCTACAAACTTAAGGTTGTTTATCAAATTCCCTGTAATTTATGACACGGTAAGTTGATGTGGGACTCCCCACATACCGAATAAGAAAGCCTGGTTTTTGTTTTTTATCAAGTGCATCTTAAGACTCTCCAGAAGTGCTTATCAGCATCCGTGAACCCATTTTCAAAGTCCCTGTATTTTACACGAAGAACAAATCTTCCCTTCTAATGTTTAGGCCCTGGGCAGAGTAGAGCCACGGGGTTCCCTTCCCCTGTGAAGACTTGTTATAACTGCAGCGAGCTGTTTTCAAATGTTTCCCAGGTTTTATTATTAGTCAGGTACTATGTGGTGGGGCTAATAGATCAGGAGATGGCCACCATTAAAAACATAGTTCGTTCCTCACAGATCCCAAGATTAGGGGCATGCCTCACCATGCAGGGCCACACAGAGAAAAAGCTAGGTTGATCAGGAGGCAGAGGGAACCCGGAGGAAAAAGTGAGCAGGACCTTTATTGTGGTTTCCTTGAAAAGGAACAGGGGAGGCAGGGGAAGCAGGCTTAGGATTAGCTAGTTCGAACACGCTCTGCAGGCTCTGGGCGCAGAGGCTGTCCGGGGGGTGTCTACTACCTGGCCATGGGGTAATTAGGGCAAGGAATATTGGCCTGGTGTGTAAGAGCCAGACAGAGGAGGTGGGGCCTGGATTTGGTTCATTTGCATATGAAAGGCACACTCCGGATGAGTTCTTTGTTATCTCCAGGATTAGCTAACCTTGCCAGGGACAGTCCCTCCATGATTAGCTCTCATCCAAGGCCCCAGAAGCCAGAACCCCAAGAATAAACAACATTCAGAAATATAGTTAGAGACCATCCTGATGCATTAGACACGTTTCTCCGTCACTGAACCTCACTGGGGAGGGAGGGGGACACTGTCCTATTCTGCCCACAGATAGCACAGGCCCTCAAGGCACGGTGCCCAACCCTTGTTTCTTTTTCTGAATTGAGAACTCAACTTACACTCTTAAGGCATTTCTGTACTTGAACTATAATTAAAATAAAATTATTTTTTTTAAAAAGCTACCATGCATACTAGAGATTTATTTTTTAATTTTTTTAAGATTTTTTATTTATCTATTTTTAGAGAGGGAAGAGAGGGAGAAAGAGAGAGAGAGAGAGAGAAACATCAATGTGCAGTTGCTGGGGGCCGTGGCCTGCAACCCAGGCATGTGCCCTGACTGGGAATCAAACCTGCGATGCTTTGGTTTGAAGCCCGCACTCAATCCACTGTGCTACGCCAGCCAGGGCAAAATAAAATTATTAAATAAAATAAAATAAAGGCATTTCTCACCCTCTTTAATTTCTTGTCCCTTTTTCTGTTTCCTCCACTAGACTCTGATTTCCATGAGGCGAGGACAGTGACTTCCTATTCATCCTTGCATCTCTACATGCATGCAATGCTCATTAATACTTAAATATTTGTTAAATAACGTAGATAATGAATTAATCTGGGAAACTGGACATCTGGGGAAAATATTATATGAGTAGAGGTATATAATTCTCTCTCCACTATCTGTGATCCTTGGAATCTTACCAACCAAATTTAAAATAGAAGTAAATAATGTTTCTGAAATTAGTGCTGACTCCCTTCCCTGGGCCATGGCTCATTTTTTTAACAGCTTTATTAATAGATAACTTACATACTACTATGGAGTTCACTCATTTCAAGTGCACTAATTCAACAGTTTTTAGTATATTCACAGAGTTGTGCAATAATCACCATAAGCATCCCTAGAGATACTCAGAGTATTTGTTTTAAAAAAATCAGCCTTGGTTGGTGTGGCTCAGTGGATTGAGCACAGGCCTGTGAACCAAAGGGTCACCGGTTCGATTCCCAGTCAGGGCACATGCCTGGGTTGTGGGCCAGGTCCCAGTAGGGTTCATATGAGAGGCAACCACACATTGATGTTTCTCTCCCTCTCTCCTTCCCTTCTCCTCTCTCTAAAAATAAATAAATAAAATCTTTAAAAAAAACAGGCGTTCTTCCAATTTAGTAGGTAGGGACTTCCATGTCAGCTCAGCATGTCATAAATTACAGGGAATTTGATAAGCAACCTTAAGTTTGCATAATTAAGCAGATTGCGTGTTTAAATACCGAGCCACCACTGGGGATTTTTTTAAAGCCCTCATATTTTTTTCTCCTTTGATTTATTGTTTTCCAGTTATAAATAATACATTCGTACAATAAAAAATTTAAAAGCTACATAAAATATTCTGAGAGGGGGAAAGAGAGAGGAGATCAAAACATGTGAAACTTCCGAATAATTGCTTTAGGTCCTGGCAAAAGCTGTCTTTCCCAATAGTGGGTACAACACAGAGCTGTTTCCGGGGAGGAGATGGGCAATGGGACCGAAGAATGTCCTAGGGAAAAAAAGAACTGTGATCTGTTTCTCTCCCTTCATGGCTTGAAGTGGTCCCGGATGGAGATGTGTCAGTGGGAAGGGCTGCATTTGAGGAAACAGAGAGGGGAAGGAAAGTACATTAGAGGAAGGTTAATAAGAGAAATGTAGAACAGAGGAAATAAAGGAGAGATGACTGTGCATATATATATATTCCCCATAAATGTTGAGGGAAAGCTTGAGGAAGAAACAGGTTTGTTTGTTTTTTTTATAAATTAAGAATTCGAAGGTTTTTTAAAGATTTTATTTATTTATTTTTAGAGAGGGAAGGGAGGGAGAAAGAGAGAGAGAGAGAGAAACATCAATGTGCGGTTGCTGGGGGGCATGGCCTGCAACCCAGGCATGTGCCCTGACTGGGAATCGAACCTGCGATGCTTTGGTTCGCAGCCCGCGTGCTCAATCCACTGAGCTACGCCAGCCAGGGCAGAAACAAGTTTTTTAAAAAGGCAATATATAAGTTGAAATGCTCACACATTACTGGTGGGGATGTAAAATAGCACAGCCACTAGGGAAAACAGGCTGGTGGTTCCTCACAAAGCGAAACACAGAATTACCCATTGACTCAATTACCAAAGGACTCACCAATTCTACATCTAAGTATACACTACTGCCAGAGAGCTGAAAACAGGTGTTCAGACAAAAGCCTGTGCAGCAGAGTTCATGCAACACTATTCACAGTACCCAATAGGTGGAAACAACCCAAGTAAATGGGCATTTCGTATAAATGGGATAGCACATTATGTGGTCTTTTTATGACTGGCTTCTTTCAGTTATTACAATATTTTGAAGGCATATTCATGCTGTAGCATTTATCTGAGCTTCACCGCTTTTCATGGCTGGATAATATGCCATCATAAGGAGAGACTACAATTTGTTTTATCCATTCATCTTTTCATGATTTCTTTGGGTTGCTTCCACTTTCTTAGCTAATCAAAATTTATATGAAGTGTCCAGAATTGGCAAATCCATAGAGACAGAAAGTAGGTTGATGATTGCCAAGGGCTGGGGGTGAAGGAACTGGGGGGGGGCAAGTAACTGACTATAATGGGTACAAGGTTTTCTTTGGAGTGATGAAAACGTTCTAAAATTAGATTATGGTACTTGTATGGGGAATAAACACACATATATAAGATCCTCTCTCCTTTACTACTTCTCTTGTCCTAGATTACTCTTCCTAATCCTCATTTCCTTCCTTTCTATTTTTCCTAAAATATAGTCACAGAAAAGGTTGAAATGAAATGGGAGGAGAGAGTCAGAGGACTAAGGAAGCAGGGGAATGTTGGAGTAAGGACCACAGCATCTTTCCTCCGCTGCCTACTACGTTGTCTTTCTCAGTCTGGGATCCTCTGAAAGCAAAGCTTGAGATGGGGGTGCAGGCTGTTGATTTGGGAGGGGACCCCAATGTGCAGGAGTGAAGGTTAAGGAAGGGTGAGATGCGGAAAAAGAACTAACCAGTGTAAGGATGCTTATTCACCTCACAGGGACTAGATTGCACCCAGACCTCTGAAGAGCCTATAGAAGACCTCCCAGAACTCTCCACCTGACAGGCTGCAGTATTTACTCACGAACTCTTGTTTCCCATCACTTGGCCCCCAGGGATGAAAACCCATGGGCAGTGCTTTAGTGTGGGTCCAGCATGTTCCTGGCCTCGGAGGAGGCCTGGGACAGAAGGTGAAAGCAGCAGTGAGAGGTGAGCCAGAACTGTCCCCAACAGTTGCAGCTGAAATAGGGAGCATGACCCGCAGGAAGGAACCATGTGCTGCACACCCCCTCTCACAAACTATGGGATTCTCTTCAAATTTTTTTTTGCTTAAGTATAGTTTATATGCAATAAAAGGCACAGATCATAAGAAGACACAGTGATGAATTTGGACAAATATATATGCCCATGAAAACACCAGCTCATTTGAGATAAGGAATATTTCCATTACCCCAGGAAGTCCCTTGTGCCCCTGTAACCAATCCCTGCCCACTCTCCCCTCAACCCCAATCCCCACCCCAGTCAACCAGTGCTGTGATCTCTATCACCTTAGACAAGGCTAGACTGTTTTAGAATTGTGCATAAATTAAATCATACAGTACATACTCCTGATTCTGGCTTTTTTTTTTTTTTTTTTTTTTTTTTTTTTTTTTTTTTTTTTTTTTTTTTTTTTTTGCTCATCAAAACATTCTTGAGATTTACTCACAGTGTTGCGTGATCAGTAGATATCTTCTTCCTTCTTATGGCTGAGAAGTCTTCCATTGTATGAACACACCACAATGTATTCATCCGTTTGACTCTTGGTGGAAATTTGGGTTATTGCCAGTTTGGGGCTGTTATGAAGAAAAGTCATGAGCATTCTTGTATAATCTTTTGTGGGCATTATTATAAGTTTCTAATGTTTGAAAGTCTCTTTGCATGTGTGGAGTCGTCTCATTAAGTAGTCTCTCTTTGCTTCATAAATCTGAACGGAAGGTGGGGGAATGAGCCAGAAAGAAGCGAGGGGAAAGGCCAGGCTCTGCTCTATTCCCCAGAAGGCCCACCACGTTCTATTCCCAAGCAGGACATTTGTTATAGGGAATGTATTTAATATGTGTATTGAATGTTGTTATATAAGATGTAGTCAGGATACATTTTTAAAAATATGCCCTTTATTACCAAAAAATATGTGCAACAGACATCATGAACTCCTGCTATATCTTTAACATACACTCCAGGGATATAGGGCTTTCATATTCTACTTTATTTCTGTAAATTTTGCACTTCTTATGAGTATGCATTATTTTATAATCAGAACAGCAATAAAGATTTTTTAAAGTCTGTTCAGTGTGGGTCAGACTCTAAGAATGTGTCTCCTCTCCCTGAAAATCACCATTTTGATAGAATTTAAAGATCTCAAACTCTATGTATAAACACAGATAATATTCATATAGGTATATAATGTGTATATATAATATATATGTGAATATAGAGAAAAATATCATTAACAGAAAAAATCTTGAACAGCCTGCAGCTGAGATTAAAGCATCAAATTATGGCCCCATTATCCTCTCTCACAAGAAGTGGCTAAAACATACTCAAATCAGATTAGCATAATAAGGAAAGTACAAACAGCAGAGATTTTTCAATATAAAGATGAAAATATTTTTTTAATCCTCAGATGAAATCAGAGAATCCGAGGAGCAGACCAATCATTAAGGATCCAAGTGACTTCTCAGCAGACTGTTCCTGGGTGTTCTTACCCCCAGCCCTGCCTTCTAGGTGGTCCAGCGGGGCCTCCCCATGAAGGCCCTCCAGGCCTTAGATTCCTCCCAAGATTCTGTTCCTTCAGTTCAGACTCCACCACTGCAGTCTCCAAGCCTTGCTGCCTCCATCAAACCGTCTATTCCTGCGCCCCAAGCACTGACTTCTCTTCGCTGCCAAATTTATGACTTATTAAGTCTCTGGGAGACTGTTAAAAACCCTCTCCCTCCCTGCAGGAAAGCAGCCCATGTCAGCAGTGGCCTTCCAGAGGCATGTCCCCTGCCTCAGTGGTCTAACCTTAAAATGCTAGCTGGGTTGGTGGGGGGTTCTAGGTCCTCTTGGAAGAGGGCCTTTATGGCAGAGCTATTTAAGGGCCAGGCAGGGCTTCCAACGACAGTGTGCAGGCAACCACCCCCCTCTGTTTATGGCTTGTCCTGACTCCCTAGTCACCCTCCACGATGGAGATTCTAAAGCAGAAAATCATGAATAGCAATTTCTTAGCTGCCTCTGGCACACAGCTGAGAATTGACTCGGTTCTCACTATGGAACCAGGATGTGTCATGCTTGGAAAAGCGATTGCAGCAGTGGGCTGATCTCATTAAAAACATAAAATAAACTAAAGCAATCAACACTGCATCCTTGGAAGGCTGGAATAAGGCGGCAGCTCAGAAATTGCTGGCAGGCAGAAAGTTCCTTTTTCACATGGAGGAGAAAGGATTTTTGGCTCCTATTCTTATGCTTGGGTGTCTGAATGCGTGCATACCTACCTAAACACATACCTTGCTTCTTTGGCACTGATGCGCACTAACTCATCAGCCTCGACACGTTCAAAAGCTGCATCTCCCAAGCAATTTCCCTCACTGGTGTGCACCCCAGAGAACAGCTTACGTATTTGCATGGAAAGACAGGTGCAGGAATTTTCATAGCAGTGCTAGTCGTGTTAGCCCAAACTGGAAACCACCCAGCAGGTATCAATAGGAAAATGAATAAATAATCAGGCAATGAGAATGAGTGATCTCCAACTTTACACACAGCACAGTAGGATCGCACAAGCATAACATTGAGCGAGAGAAGCCAGACGCAGGAGTACATTGTGTAGCTGGCATACCAGCTACACATACCACTCACGTCAAGCATACCAATGTTAGCTTAACATGCTGTTAGACGTCGAGAGAGTGGTTACCCATGGGGGCATGAGGGTGCTTCCGAGGTGTGGAACACGCTCTGGTTTTTGATCTGGGTGCTGGTTTCATGGGTTATCATCAGTCTTTGAACCCTCGCTGAGCTATAGACTTACAACACGTGCACTTCTTTTGCATTTATATTTTAATTTGATAAAAACGCCTTTGACAGGCATAAAGTATCAGCTAGGCCAGATGAATCAGCTCCAGAGTTCGGCTGTACAACAGTGTGAGTATAGTCGACGATACTGTATCTCACACTTAAGAATTGGTTAGGAGAGTCGACCTCATGTTAAGGGTTCTTCCCACAATGCATTTCTGTAAATGTTTTAAATCACGGGGAAAGATCCTGAGCGTCCAACTCTGACAGAGGCCTAATGACTGTAAATCGCAATGCAGGGGATCTAGAGGAGAGGCGAGCAGTTGAGGAGGATCATGGTGTGTTTTGTGACTCATATCTGTCTCCTGAAGGAAGAACTTGGAAAAGTAGAGGGAAGAAAGTGAGAAAGTGTGTCGAGTTTTAGTATGACCCTCCTTGGAGAAAGCAGAGCACACCAAGGCAAAAAGATGGCTCCCACCCACGGGCTTAACTACCAAAGAGGTTACACGTCAATGAGGGAGGTAAGCAACCAACCCGTGGGATGTCTCCCCCTCACTAAAAGTCATAAACAGTATTGTTGTGTTCTTATCCTGAGAAGCAATGAGAAGGGAAAGCAATTTCTTTCCCTCGTTTCCTTATGTTGATAACTCCCTGGCTCTGAAGCCTCACACGGAATTGGACCATGCATCTGAGGGCTGTGCGTAGGATCCCGGCAGCCAAGAGGAACCACCCAGATGAACGACAAAGGTTTATGAGGATGGTGGCTGGGAAGAGCTCTGATGCTGCCTCCAACTGAGGGCACTGGGCCAAAGCATATTGCAAGGCAAGTAGAGGTCACCAGTGAAAGGGGGAGGGGGCGAGAAAGGAGTTTGCAGGAGCCAGCCACTCACCAATTTCTCCTGATGGGCAAGTCCTGTGGCCGACCGACTCCTTGTTGGGGCCATGTCACCAACATTCTGGTCCAGACAGACTCAGGCGACAGTCCACAAGTACTAGAGATAAAGAAGACAGAGCTAGGCATTCAGAGAGCCATAAATGTCTCAGACAATTGCACACCATTTTATACATACACAAGACAAAACTCTCTGAGGAAATCGTGACGAGGAGGATGAAATTGCATTGAATTAGCTTCTCCTCCAAAGAACAAAGAACTCCTCTGGGAATAAGTTGGGTGCCTTTGTAACCCACTGATCTTGACATCCCTGTAAGGTCCCTTTCCCCTAAAGCATTGTTTCTCACCCTATAAGGTGCTATGAACCCCCAGGAGATCTAGTTAGGACACAGATTCTGATTCACGGGTCTGGGCTGGGGCGTGAGAGTCTGTATTTCTAACCAGCTCCCGAGGCATGCTGATGTTACTGGCCTGTAGACCACACTTGGAGTGGTAAGGGATCTGTTAGTGATCCGAGGGGCCTGATAGAATCCTCCTATTGATGATTTCAAATTGCATTTGTGTATACATTAATAGTCTCTGGAAGATGCAATGACACTATCAACGGTGAGGTAGGGGTGGACACTGGCTGATGGAAGACAGAGGTGGGAGAAATACCATTTCCTGTATACTATCTGCTTTGTGATTCATGAGCCATGGGAAGGTATACCCATGCCAGAAATTTAATAAACCCATTTATAACAGGGAGGGGGTAAAAATCAAGAATTCATTTATTCTAGCCGGTCTGTTCCTAGGCCGTGAAGCAGGCACCAGTATGAATCTGTCTCCACATTTTGATTCATTCCTTAACGTGGTAAGCAAAGCCAGCTCCATTGTGTGGAGACTTAATTAGTATCCAAGAAGCACTAGGCTTGATCACAAAGGTCCTGCAGGTGCTGATAGTGAGAGCTGTCATGGAGATCTAAGGCATTTCACAGTGACGAACCACTGATGGAAGGCTGCATATTCCAACAAAAGCAAGTATTTAAGATAGAATTCATCAGCAAGATCAAGAAGCCTGTTAAGGTTACAGCTGTCCCTGAGTCATGGCTTTCCCGACATTAAGTGCAATCAAAGCAAAACTGATAGAATCAGGAAGAGGACTAACACACAGCACCAATGGCTGGGTGGGAAAATGTGAATTTTGGAGGAGGGAGGATTCTATCCTTTAATTGAATGATGGATTTTCAAAATCATTTGCAGGCACTGATTTCCTAAACTTACGACTTATTCATAAGTAGAAAGCTGGATTTAAAAGAGTGTTTCTATCTGGTGGATATTTATTGGTAAACTTTGTAACGAAGTGTGGTGCGCCAAAAAGTGCACGAAACACAAGCGTACTCGTCAATAGGATTTCGCAAGGGGCAAACACCCAAGCAAAACAAAAATCAAGACGTAGAACACTGCCGGGAGCCCAGAAAACACCCATTGTGCCCCCGCCCATTTCGACTTCGAACAGCACGGTCGTTTCGTGTGGTTTCCAGCATTACAGAATGGAATCAGACACTATTGTACTCTTTGGATTTTAATTAGAACCTCGTGCTCCCCTTTTCGAATCAGTACATTGTACATCTTTGTCTCTCTCCTCAGAAAGGGTAGCCGTAAGGGTCTGGCTGATGAGGTCATTGATCAAAGTACATTCCTACAGCGCGGTGATTTTTCTCCAAACGAGTTGCACGGGAGAACATCGTCCCCAAATTACAATGCCGCTCTATAAAAGGACACATCCCAGGACAGCGTCTTATCTCCATTCTCTTTCCAAGCCATCAGTTTTAAATTACCAAATGACCCAGAGGCACGGCAGATTCCAGGTCTGCAATTCTCCTCAGAGGCAGGAAAAAAGAGTGGAGAAGATAAATCTTCAGCCTGTCAGCAAACCCTGAAACCACAATATCCCTCCCTGTTAACCTCGTTAGGAAGAAATTCCATTCTCTTAGACTCTGGGGAGAAGAGAAGAGGCAGCCCCTGAAATTAGATTCTCTGCTTGTGCAAGATGGGACAGGACCAGGGGCAACTTCATTTGGGATTTAGCGGGTGACTAAATGGGGTGCCTAAGGGATGTCTTTCAGGTGAGGACACTCTGGGCGTGGAAGATGTATAAAGTGGCACAAAGAAGACTTCAGAATAAAATGCTATAAAAGCAATTGATGAAGCTGTTGACAGAACGGAGACTGGGAAACCTAGTTATGTGGCGTGGATGTCAGGCATCGGTGCTATTTATGGAGGTACAGAGGATACTGGAGACCGAAAGGAAAACAGCATCTTTACTTTCCCATTTTTCCCCGAAGAAAGTCTCTCTAGCTGAAGTCTACCTCATTCCATGTCAAACCCAGCAAAACTGAGGGGATAATAATAGCCATAGGGAAGGATTTAAAGGACAAGAGCCCATTTTATCATAGCAGCAGAGCTGAAAGCCTCGTTCTTGGTCCAGAATAAAATTGTTATGGCTCTAGAATGTAAAAATTTAATACAAAATGTTTTCCCAATGTAAAAGCTCTTTTATAACACCCATATGTACATTACAGAGCCTGACATCTTGATTAAGTAATATATCCCATCTTATTTTAGGTCTCTAGAACCTACCGATGGTGGCACAGCGCCGTAAAAGAAAGACGTGGCAACTGTGAAGTTTTCAGTCAGCAAATGCTCACAGGGTGCCTGCTTCACAGTTGGCACCCATTGGGGTATATTTCCTGGCCTCAGGGAACTCACCATTGGGATGGGAGGTAGGCAACCTGTGGGAGTTTGTTAGAAACGCAGAATCTCCAGCTCATTCCCACTCCTGAATCCGAATCTGCATTGGAATAAGATTCCCAGGTGGTTGACACCCATCTTTTAAGTTTGAAGAGCTTTCGAGCTTAAATGACACTAACTTTCTCAGCCCTGGCTGTACATTAGGACATTCTGGAGAACGAGAAGAGTCCTGGTTCCCAGTAGAAGAGTCAGTCACAAGAGGACCTGGGGTCAGAGCATTCCAGGCACAGCGAAGAGCCACGGCAAAGGCCATGCGGTGGGAACACTCTTGGCATGTTCCAGGAACGGCAGGTAGGGCTGAGCGATGGAGAGAGTGGTGGGAGTTCAAGTAGCAAGAAAGGCCACTCCACAGCAGCTTTCAGACTTTTGGGACTAGTGATGATTTTATGCAATGGGAAGCCACTGGGTGGGTTTTGAATGGGGACTGGTATGTAAGCATTCAGTATAAAATACTTAAGCCCTGATCTAAATTATGGTGTCTTTTCATTGTTTTTTTTTTTACTCCTTTACCCCATTAAAAAAGCAAACAAACAAACAATAAAACCTTTTACAGCATTAGCTGAAAGTAGTCCATTCATTACACTACATCATCTTCCCAGGATTCTTTGGGCTGCTCCCTCTGCCCCCTCCAATACCTTTCCTAAGTCCTTTTTGGCCAAACCCTCCCTAGTGTTCCCGAGAGAAGTCATCAGTTGGATGAGCTCCGAGCAGAGTCCGTGTGTGTGGCTCTTCTCCTCATCCTGAGGAGGGCCTGCCTCCCTTCTCCCTCAAAGTCACAACTCTGGGCGAGGGGCTGACAGTGTAAAGTCAAAAGAAGTGAGGGATGGAGAAGGACGTGGTGCAAAATTGGGGACATAATTCCCCAAAGACTGCTGACTCCAGCAAAGATGGTAAATACCACCCAACACACGTTCCCCTCTGCATGGATTTAGAAAGCTGATACCCAGAAAAGTCAAGTTATTTATTTATTTATTTTTTTTTTTTTTTGTCAGGGATGTAGAGTTAATTTGTGGCCGAATTCCATCTAGAACCCAGGCCCTCGATGAAACTTGCTGTCCTCTAAGGAGTGCCAAAGCACTCTTCATGAGTACAGTTTGCCTCCAGAGAGCCCGGCACCATCCCACCCCCTGAGCCTACAGTGTGGATGCCTGTCCTTGTCCCTGTGCTTGCAGCTTCTGTGACTAACCCAGAGATTCTCACTAGAGTCAGAGCAAGTCCAGGAAACCTATGTAAATGTCAGCGGGCCCCTCGAGGATGTGTAGTAAAGCGAATTCTCAGCTGGTGGGGAATTTCCAGAGGTTTCCCCGACTTCATGGACCTGAACCATTGCAGCAGACCAGCGGGAAACCCAATGGAATCAGCATTTCTAATGACCTTCAGAAAGGTGGCTGTCAGCCCAAGGAGGTCCTCTGGAACTTCTCATGATCCCATGTTTCCCAGGACAACCCTAGATCCCATAAACCAGCCCCAGCAGTCGGCAGGTAGCCCGGCAGCCTTCACTGAATTTGGAAGTAATGGCCCTCACAATCAGACAAATGCTGGGCAAGAGCAATATGGTTGGACCCCCAAAGTGGGAGCCACTCAGGGTCCACTACCCCAGCACCTCCTGTAACTTTTGCTGCATAATAAGCCACTGCAAAATTTAGTGGCTTAAAATAGTAAGCATTTATCAATTCTCCTGATTCTCTGGGGCAGCTGAGAGGTTCTTCTGGTCTGGGCTGCCTCGTGTGATCTCACCCACATGTCTGGTATCTGTCAAGAAGGTTGGTCCGAGGGGCCGTAGAAGGAAAGGTTTATCTCTGCTTTATAGAGTCCAGTAGGCTAGCCTGGGCTTCTTCACATGGCGGACTCAGGGTTGGCTGCAAACAGCACCAAGAGAGGGCAGACTCCAAAGGGTCGGGGCTATTTAAGATTCTGTTTGTGTCATAGATGCGCCTCTCCCATGGCCAAGTCCAGATACAAGGGGTGGGAAAAGAGGCCTCACCTCTTGATGGCAGGAGCAGGAAAGTTAACACGCAAAGGCTGATAAAGAACAACGTTCAACTGAGTGTGTTTGAAGATCTAATTGGCTTTATCAAGTGATTCCAGAGTTGGGCAACATTCAATAGGAGGGCACTCCTAGGGGTTGTACAAATGGAGGGTTTTTATAGGAAGAAGAGCAAGGGAATTGTTCGGGGGTGGGGAGGATTACTTTTATACCAGAATATCTTCATGGGGGGTGGGGGAAGAGAACAGCAAGGATTTTTTTTTAATCATGCAGATTGCCTCTTCTTTCTATGGGGGACGGAGAAGGCCCACGTGACAGATTACCTGTTGACGAGAAAATTCCAGACCGGTTAATTAAGCCTATGTTTCTGGGACAGGTTGAAATAGTAAGTAGGTCGGGTATTAAATCTAGGTTTGGTATTTTGAGCCTTAGCATAAGTGACGCCATTTTGGGCCTGTGGTTTTCATTTGAACAGAGCATACTTGCGAAGATGGGACAAATTTGTGGCCTTTTTTTTTTTACAATCAACCACACTGTCTGTGACAGAAGAAAAGATCTCTAGAAGCGCTTTGTCTAAAGCCTTGCAGGCATAAACCGCCTTTCTCACCCTGTGAACAACAGTGTTTCTCTTCCTTGTTTCCCACGGTCACTCATTACCTCTTAAGTTATTGGGTCTCAGAGAGACATCATAATATTCTAACATGATAAAATTCCAATAAAAATAACCAGTGTTCTGTAGTATCCGCTGATTTATATATTACATAGCACTAGTTGTTTTTATTCTTAGGATCATACATACAACAAGGAAAAAAATTGTTAAATATATTTGTTTGTCTGTGAAAGAGACTTTACAGGACAATTTTACTCAGAGCGCCTGCTTGTGGGCAGTGGCTTTCTGCTCAGTAGCAATGCTACAAATTACATTTAGCAAATCAACATGCTATAAGACAGTAGCAGACTAAATTATAAATATAATGGTTGGCTGGTTGTTTATTGCTTATATTGTATATTTTTCACACATCATTGTGCGGATGTTTAAAGGTCAGGATTGCATTTACACTTCAGTTGTCTCCAATAAGAAAGCCATAACCAAGAAATTCAACAATACATTTTCCTGTGCATGCTCCATTTTCTCTCTGGCCAAGACCTCATGTATTCAGAAAACATGCAGCCTAGCATGTATTCTGGGGTCTGGGAAGTACATGATGTAAGGAAGACTGCAATTTCTTTGTTAATGTTGCAAGTTTCTAAGAATAATTAGGTTCTCATCAGTTCTGGTAACATTCAATGTCTTTAAATTTGGAGAGACTTAACCTTGGTATTTCTTTTTGCTGTATAGGTCTAGAATTTTGCGAAGTAGCTCAGTCAAATGCAGCCCATGTGTTCCAATGATCAAGAAAACAAAAGAAAACCACCAAGGATCTTTCTAGGCTGACCTCCTCTCATAAGTAGCTCTCCAAGTAATACATGAATCCACCCTTCTATCCAAAGCATCTATGAGCTGAATTAGCTGCCCTTACAGATCATCTGTAGATGTCCCACATGTGTGCGCTTGGAGGTAAGTGTATCTGCAAAGGATATTTTTATTTTCAGATGTAAAATGACATGAAGTCCCAGCCTCCATCTAAACATGTCCTCTTCCTGGGTTTAAATACATATGTCATTAATAATATAATACAGGGATTGCTGAACTTTTTCCGTAAAGGATCAGATAATAAACATTTTAGGCTTCGCGAGCCAAATAGTCTCGCACTCAACTCTGCCATTGTCGTGTGCAAGCAGCCACAGACACTCTGTACACACATGGATGTGGCTGTGTTCTAATAAAAGTTTATTTATGGACACCAAAATCTGAGTTTCATTTAATGTCCACACATCAGGAAATACTATTTTTTTTAATTTATTTTACAACCACCTACAAATATCAAAACCACTGAGCCCTGGGCCGGTACAGAAACAGGCTGTGGGTCAGGTTTCGCCTGTGAACCAGTTTACTGATGCCTGACCTGGTGCCCTAATTAATGGAATGATCACCTGACATAGGAAGCAGACCTTTCAGACTTGAGCTCTCCAATTCCATTTGCGCTTCTCTATAAACACATTTCTCTATGAAAGTTAATGTCTTTAAATTTTTAAGCACCTCTGCTTTTATACATAACCACAGGGAAGAATGGCCTCTTTGTGCCTGTGTATTTTTTTTAATATTTGATTTATTTATTTTTAGAGAGAGGGGAAGGGAAAGAGAAAGAAAGGGAGGGAAACGTCAATGTGTGGTTGCCTCTCATGTGGCCCCCACTGGGGACCTGGCCCGCAACCTAGGCATGTGCCCTGAGTGGGAATTGAACTGGAGACCCTTTAGTTCACAGGCCGTGCTCAATCTACTGAGCCACACCAGCCAGAGCTGTGCCTCTGTATTTTTCAAGTGAAGATAAATGCCATTTGACCGCAAATTAGTTTTCTCTTTCTTTAGTTGCATTTATTTGTGGGTTTGGTCTTTCCTTTTCCACACTTATTCTTTACAAAGCTTCAGATTTCTTCCTCTGAGTGACGTGACAATGATCTGTGAATCGACAACATGAGTAATAAATCACTAAGTTGTGGGACAAAACTCATTCTGATAATGGCAGCTCATTCCTTTACTCCAGAATCAGCAAATTCCATCCTTCAAGACTGTCCATTGTGCGTTGTGGTCCTAGCCCTACATTGTCTTCGATTATAGTATATCATAAAGACCTATGTTCAATCTGATCCTTTTTGATTTTCCAATTCAGATCTCAAGAAGTGAATAAAATCAATGTCAGCATTTTGACAGCGGTAGTACTCCAGACTGTTCAGCATTTTTTTATAACTTATGTTGCTCTTTATTCTGGTGATACATGGAGAATGTTTCACAGTGTTTGCATTTATCTCATTGGATTGGATGTTTCTGTCTGACACAGAGAAGGCTGGATGCCTCTATGTCCAGATAAAAGTGCTCCCTAGCTCATCTCATTCCGGAGGGATTAAAGCAAGTCTAATGAATCTTTTCATGTTATCTTGCCTTATGACTTTTGGGGCTAAAAATATTATGCTAGATTTTTTTTAGTAGCAGCTTGAACTTTCAAAGGGGCTGTTTGAATAGTAAAACTATTTTGATTTTCTTTCCCCATTGTTAAGGTGATATGACAGGAATCTATTCTGAGTGGCTAACGGCACCCCTGAGGTTCTTTTGAAGCACTTCCGCTAAGGTGTTATTTACATCCTCTTTCATTCCTGTTATATAAATATTTACCACCTAAAAAAAGTTGTACGATTCTATATTTTCCAGGGGAAGCCTTTTGCTTCTTCAGGTTAACCATGAATTCAATTCAGTTTGGTGATTGTTGGGGACTTAACTGGGCACTGGATTTGCTGCCAGGTATCGTGAAAGGTACAAATTTGAGTGGGTCATGCCCAATCTCAAGACGTTTACATTTATCCACTTACCCTGAGGGAGAAGAGCCCAAATAGCAACAACTACTAAATGGAATAGAGTATGCGCACTGGGGTTCAGATGGAGGGTTTTAGATAATGGAGAAATTACTTACTGCAGGCCTCAGAGCATCAATTTTAGTCTCCTTTGCCGTCTATAATAAAGTACTGCCCACTATTTTCCACTTAATCTGACCAAATCGGGCAGCAGCCTCCTTCTGCTTTGGGGTCAAACTATGAAGTTTGGCTAAACTATGAAGTTAAAAATGCTCATTCCCGCCCTGGCTGGTGTAGCTCAGTGGATTGAGCGCGGGCTGCGAACCAGGCATCGCAGGTTCGATTCCCAGTCAGGGCACATGCCTGGGTTGCAGGCCATGGCCCCCAGCAACCGCACACTGATGTTTCTCTCTCTCTCTCTCTCCCTCCCTTCCCTCTCTAAAAATAAATAAATAAAATCTTAAAAAAAAATGCTCATTCCCTACACCTATCAAATCAGCTCAGTATTTCTGCAGGGGAGTAAAAGGCTACAAAAAAAAGATGTCGTTGGAGACATGACCAGTGTTGTGTTTTGACTTGATCATTTAGTGCAGTCAAAAATGTGCTGACTAATTATGGAAAGGCAAATCCATTGAATTGAAGAACTAGTGTGACTGATTTGAGGGATGTAAATTGAATTGAATTGTTCGGTTGAACTGACCGCTCAGTTCAAACTGGTAGGGCTAAAACCTAGTTAGGTTCAGCCTGAGCACAGGCTGCAGGTTAAAGTTATGTCTAGGAGAATAGAGACACAGTTATTAAGGTTCCGAATGAGAGGACGAAATGGGGTTAAGAACTGAATCAAGATTTGGCAGACCTGAGATGTGGTCAGGGCAAGCAGTGGCCCCAAACCAAAAATCTAAACCAGAGATCCCAAAGGAAGACATTCGAAAGGACAAAAGGAAAGGAGCCATTCGGCAGAGAATGAAATCAAAGGCGAGGAAAAACCTTGATAGAAAGAATCAAAAGCTGGTCTTCACCTGGGACTTTTTACTCACCTCCGGCGAAACCCTGGACCAAACCCCTGGGCTGTTCCAAAGGGCTGGTGATTATGAACACCTGACTCCAGTAAAGAGAAAATTAAGAGGATTATAGTTCCCTGAAGCAGAACTAAAGAAAATATTCTTTTATGTGGCTTCTTTAAGCCTATCACCAGGAAGGCATTTTTTTTAAAAGACAGACACCATCATTAAATCAGCACTTCATTTAGCAAACTATGAGGTTTAATTATTTGGATTAAACTCCAGCTAAGGGTGGATCCTGATACTCCCAAGAATGGCCAGGAGAATATAGTATAAATCAAGAGTTTCTAGCTTTTAGTTCTAACTCTACAGGTACTTAAGTGGCCAATACAGAACTTGAAATAGGTATGTATTTTCTTTTCTCTTTCCAAGCTGGCACTGTTTCTCTTCCTTATACAGGACTTTATGTGAGAGTCGTCTGATGAAAGGTATTGTTCTGATAAGTGCAGGTGCTGTTGGAACATAGCTCATCACCACCAGCTCAGCTATGAGGAGTTGTATCTACAGATCGCAGTGAAATTGAAAAGCACAGAAGCTGGCCTGTGGAGGGATCTAATGGACTGGCAGCTGTCAGTTCATTGTTTAAACACTTGCTCTTCCCCGACGGTGATTTTCTCCCTGCCTCCCCCAAACCCCGAGAAACTGGCTCAAACCAACATCTGACTCTTTTGTATAATCTATATAGACTGCTGGTTTACTGCAGAGCACTTGAAATTGAAAATACAAAAGCTTTCTTCGAGTGTTAAAACAAAGCAGCTTCTGACTTGCTCTGAAAATGCACATTGTGGAGATTCTTATCTGGATGGGCCTTTGATTTCCGGCCAAGTTGAAAGGAGGATGGTCTAATAATAAAACAGCAAAGCAGCTTGAGTAGTAAATTCACGTAGAGTTTTTCCGAGAATGTCGAGATAAAAATCCAAAAGAGAAATTCTCAAAACAATCCCCAAACCAATAAATTCCACTCCGCCCCCTCCCCCATGATGAAAATGAAAGCACAAAAGAACAAGCCTCCTTGTATTAGTAAGAGTGGCTTATTTTCCCTCTTAAAAAAAAAAAAAAACTTATTGGCTATTTCTGATTTTTCTTCTAAATATGTACCGATTGTAGCGAGTTGGAAAATATCCATGATCCCACCCCTCTAAAATAACCACTTTTTCTGAAGATATCTATAGTGTTTTTGATTTAATGAAAGTTTTATCACGCTATGTGTACAGTCCCCAGAGTAAGTTTTTCCTGTAATGATAGTGAAGGTCAGTTGAATCTTCGAAAAACATCAACTGTGAGGTTAGTTGATGACAACAGTTTTCACTTCCCTGATACACTTTCTCCCGTGGCTTTTGCCAAATGTAATATATCTTCCAGGTTCAAAGGAGACAGTGACACTTTAACAAAGAGAGAAAAGCAGTCGAGTTAGACACGCAGAGAATTACGGTGGAATCAAATGCTGGCCCTCGCCTTTTGATAGCAAAAATATTGGGAGCTTCTCATTTCATCCTATTCTACCTCCCAAACCAATCTCATTTCCACTTATCTGGGCCGTCAAATGTTCATGAATGCAAATAGGAGATGCACTCTAGAAGGAGCTGGTCGAATCCAAATAAAATGCCTATGGCATGTGAGTATGTGTGTATGAGTGCACGCATACCTGTGTATACACACTCATTTGTAATAAGCACCCCAAAATAAAGGCATTTGAGCTTCCTGAAGGGCAACACTAAGTCATCATGAACTAATTATGATAAAAGCCACCGTATACTAAGTACTATGTTCTGTACTAGTGATTCTGCTTGCATTATTGAATTGAGTCAAATTTTTTTCCTGATCATAGTATTAAAACTGTAATCTATTTCCGCCACTCCCTGTCCCACACTCTTGACTCACCTTAACCATACTCTACTGTGTACATTTTTCCATAACACATCACCTTTTTAAAAAATATTTTATTTATTTTATTTTTAGAGAGGGGGGAAGAAAGGGAGAAAGAAAGGGAGAGGAACATCAAATGGTTGCCTCTCACATGCCACCAACTGGGGACCCGGCCCACAACACAGGCATGTGCCCAGACTGGGAATCGAACCAGTGACCTTTCGGTTCACAAGCCAATGCTCAATCCAGTGACCCACACCAGCCAGGGCTCATTACACATCACCTTTTATCATACTTTATAATTTACTTATTTGTTGTTTCAATGTTATTATTATTATTCTCTTTATCCCACTATCATCTGTTTTGTTCATTGATGTAACTCAAGATTCTAGAACAGCTTATGGCATATAGCCGGGTTCAATAAATTTTTTTTGAATGAACGAGTGCATGAATGCTTTACCTCATCTTTATAATAACCCTTTGAGATTGACGTTATTATCTCCATTTTAGAGAAGAGGAGGTTGCAGAAAGGATGCAGAATTTGCCTATGCTCACATAGCTGGTAAGTAATAAAATTTGGTTTTGAAGTCAGATCTCTCTAGACTCCAAATCCTGTCCTTTAAAAGATAATCCCCAAACCAGTGCTATTCCATGAACTATTTGTTATGGTCGAGGTAAGTGAAATCCCTCTTAATTCAGAGTAAGCATTTGAAAACTTTTATAACATTTTGACATTGTTGCAACATCCAAGAAAAAGTGTACCAATGGGTTTGGCTCACTGAATGGGACATGGACTGGGTTGGATCTTGTCACACTTGCTTGGTGAGTTACATGAGCTAAAAGCTGCACACGAGACATACCCAGAAAGTCCACTTTACAACATGCCATATTTTAGGATTACTTTGTTGACCATAACTCTAAATGGTATAAAGCTCAGAGACAATTTAGGAATTTATTCTTGTAATTTATTTCATTTTTACAATGTTTTAATTTTTAGAGATTAACATTATCAGCTAAGTTGAGGAAGTAAATTGTAATGTTCAATTACATTTGGCCAAATAATCTTCACTGGACTTTTTTGTCAAGAAAACAAACAAGCCCTGACCAGAGGGGCTCAGTTGATTGGAGAGTCATCCCATACACCAAAAAGTTGCAGGTTCAATTCCCGATCAGGGCACATACCTAGGTTACAGGTTCGATCCCCAGTCAGAGTGCATATGGGAAGAAACCAACTGATGTTTCTCTCACACATCGATGTTTCTCTCTCTCTCTGTCTCTCTCTCTCTCAAATCAATACACATATTTTTTAAGATTTTTATTTATTCATTTTTAGAGAGAGGGGAAGAGAAGGAGAAAGAGAGGGAGAGAAACATCAATGTGTGGTTGCCTCTTGTGCACACGGTACTGAGGACCTGACCTGCAACCTGGGCATGTGCCCCGACTGGGGATCGAACCAGCGACTCCTTGCTTTGCAGCCTGTGCTCAGTCAACTTAGCTACACCAGCCAGGGCTCAATAAACATATTTAAAAAAAAGAAAGCAAACAATTGCTGATTGCAGCAGTCATAGTAAGCCAAATGACACTGATGAAAGTGAGTCTTGAAAAATGAAGACCAAGTGAATTTGTACTAGTTTTCTTCAGAAGTATTTTCCTTCAAACAGTGAGTTCAATTTTGTCGCCATAACTGGTATATACCAGTAGATATTTTCTAGCTAAAAAAAAAGCAATAAAAATCAAAATATAAGCAGCCTTTACATAAAAAGCATAAAGAAATAAGTTCAAAACTGGGGGTGGGAGGGAATCTTTGAAAGAAGGACTTTTTATTTGTTGAAATAAAAAACTGACAGAAGCAGATATTCGACTTTCCACACATACGCATTAGTGCTGTGCAGACTTCTGATAAAGTAGCCCTTCTGTCTGCTAAGACTAAAAAGCCACATCCAATTGCCAAGGCATTAGAAAAAGACGCAACAAAGATATCTGCTCGGAAACATTGGGTGAATTACTGGCAAAGCTGGTAGCCCCAGTATCTCTTCGAAACAACAGGAACAGGCTAGTTTATGGAAGACCGACTCATACAAAACATAAAGCAAAGTGTTTTCCATAGCAACTTGGCATCATTAGCAAATAAGAATATAGCAATTTTTAGCAAATTCAATATAATGGAAAGATGATGGAAGACTTATTTTTTCCAACCTTGTTGCTGAAAATGCTACTAGCACAGCGTTGCATGAAACTATGGAGACAAATATTTTCTATAAAGTATTGTCAACAAGTGTGGTTTAAAGTTTAGGTTTCATGTAAAAGTACTCTGATGACTCAGCTGCAATTACAAGAGAACCTTGTGAGTAAGTACTCAGATTAAGGTGTCTCCAGAATGTAAATCACTGCACTGCACTTTCCTTCATCAAGATACTTTTGCCACAGAAATAATGTCAACTGAACTAAACAGCGTGCTGAGTGACGTGCTAAAATCTGAAAGTTACATGAGAGCTAATGCATTACATTTCAGATTATGCTCTATATTCTGTGATAACATAGAAGCCAAGTATAAACAATGATTATTGCATGCTGGGCGTGATGATAATCAACAGGAAAGTTCTGTCAAGATTGTTTGAATGGCAGACTAAACTCTCAGTGTTTCTGCTGTGCAAAAAGCCAGCTTAACCCAACTTTTTAAACATACGAGTTAGGTAGCAGTTTGATGTTTTTGTTATAATTTCAGTATATTTTTTATCTAAGCTCTGTACTTATCCCATGCAAGGGGATACATGGTGCATATTTTTTATTGACGGATAAGATCTAAAACCAAAGCCAAAATTTGAACCTTGGAAAAACAAAGTTTTTACAGGTTCTTATGACACAGCCCATAATTTTGCACTTATCATTGACTTAGATAATGATCTTAATATTGAATATCTGCAAACAGTTTTCTCTGAATACTTTTCAAATCTGATAGAGCACTTTGAACTTTATTGTACTTCAATAAATTCACACCCAGTAAATTCCTGAATCTTTAATCCACCTCTTTCATGAAAAGATAATTTAAAAGAGTGATCCTTGGAATTCCGGTCAAGAAGGCAGCATAGGTAAACACAGTACTAGATCAAAATTACAACTAAAGTACAAAACAGCCATCATTTAGAACCACCTGAAATCTAGCTGAATGGAAGATTTGTAACTAGGGAATTAAAGAAGCAGCCACATCGAGATTGGTAAGAGAGGTGGAGATGTGGAACAGGCTGGTCCAACACCCATGTATGGTAGATAAAAATCAGGAGGGATATCTTTGATGCAGAGGTGCCCCCTGAGGAGTGAGGAGTCCTGGCCCACACCAGACTCCCCAGCCCAGGGTCCAGTGCTGGGAAGAGAAGTTCCCATAACTTCTGGCTGTAAAAACCAGCGGGAATTGAGGCATAGTGAGATCTGGCCATCAGGGCGAGAGCTGGGGTGAGGACAACTTTCTCCCAGACAGAAGTGCTGGCAGAGGCTATTGCTCCTTTGATGAGCCCTTCTCTCTCAGAGACAGCAGTAGGGCGCCATATCTGAGTTTCCATCAACCTGTCTATCATTGTTTGCTTCACCCTGGTGATTCCCTGAGACCCTACCCCACCAAATTTGCAGGCCCACCCAAGCTGCTTCCAGCACCTTTTCCATACAGATGGTCTGTCTTGGTTCATGCATCAGACTTTCCTAAATTCTCTCAAACAAGCAGCATCTGGCCTCAGCAAGTCCCATACCCCTTGCTAAGTGGCCCCACACCTGGCACTAGCAGTAGCTGGCCATAGGACACAGCTCGGCCTCTCTTGGGCACCTTCAAGCCCAGCACAAGTAGCAACCATCTGCAGATAACTCTGTAGCTCAAGCTGGGTGGCCCTGGGCAGAACACAGGCAGCAGCTGATCTTGGCCTACACCTCCCAGGGGGCCCCAGAGCCTGTGCACCTGGTGAGCAGCAGACCACATTGAAATACCACCCAACTACCTCCACAGCAACACACTCAAAGGGTGGACTCAGAGGACACCAGAACTCTACTGAATTAAGTCCTGCTCTGTGGGGTGGGCCCCTACACAGCTTATCCATCACAGTGGTCAGTGGTCACAGCCCATCTGTGCAGTCAATTGGCTTGAGGGTAAATCCCTCCCACTAGCGTTTCAACAGCAATCAAGACTCAACTACAACAGGAGGGTGTACATATCCCACACAATGGGGGGGGGTGCAACTGAAGGGCCCAGTGTGGGTGAACAAGGAAGCTGTTCCATGGAACCATACAGGACACCTTCTATATTAGGCTCCTCTGCCAAGCCTGGCAGATGAAATAGCTCAACCTAATACATAGAATCAAACACAGGGAGGCGGCAAACGTGAGGAGACAAACAAATATGTCCAAAATGGAAAAACAGAACAAAACTCCAGAAAAAGAATGAAACAAAAGAGAGACAAGCAATCTATTAGATGAAAAGGTCAAAATACTGGCTATGAGGATGGTCAAGGAACTTAGGGGAAGAGTAAGTGAACTTAGAGAGAACTTCAACAACATAAAAAAGGACATGGAAACTGTTAAAATACCAGTTAGAAATGAAGGATACACTAACTGAAATGAAGAATAATTTATAGGGAATAAAGAGTAGAGTAGATGAAGCCAAGAATCAAATCAGCAATTTGGAATATAAGGAAGCGAAAAACACTTAATCAGAACAGCAAAGAGAAAAAAGCATCCAAAAATATGAAGATAGTGTATAGAGCTTCTGGGGCAACTTCAAGCACACCAACGTTCACATCATAGGGGTGCCACAAGGAAAAGCAAGAGAGCAAGAAATTAAAAAGCTATTCAAAAACATAATGACAGAAAACTTCCCTAACCTGGTGAAGGAAATAGACATACAAGTCCAAAAAGCACAAAGAGCCCCAAACAAGATGAACTCAAAGGGGCCTACACCAAGACACATCATAATTAAAATGCAAAAGGTTAAAGACAAAGAGAGAATTTTAAAAGCAGCAAAAGAAAAGCAGTTAGTTACCCACAAGGTAGCTCCCATAAGACTGTCAGCTGATTTCTCAACAGACACTTTGCAGGTCAAAGGGGAGTGCAAGAAATATTCAAAGTGGGAAAAACAAGGACCTACAACCAAGATTACTCTACCCAGCAAAGCTATCATTTAGAATCAAAGGACATATAAAGAGCTTCCCACACAAGGAAAAGCTAAAGGAGTTTTTCACCACCAAACCAGTCTCACGTGAAATGTTAAAGGGTCTTCTTTAAGAAAAAGAAGAAAACAAAGATTAAAAAAATGAACAATAAAATGCCAACAAATACATATCAACAAATGAATCTTTAAAAAAATGAAGAAGCAGAACAGAAACAGACTCATAGATACAGAGAACATTTTGATGGTTATTAGATGGGAGGGATGTTGGGGGGATGGGTAAAAAGACAAAGGGATTAAGGGATTAAATTGGTTGTTACAGAATAGTCATAGGGATGTAAAGTATAGTATAGGAAATATAGTCAGTAATGTTTTAATAACTAGTATGGTGTTAGATAGGTACTAGATTTAACAGGATGATCACTTAGTAAGTTATGTCTAATCGCTGGGGTGTACATCTGAAAATATAATATTGTGTGTCAACTATAATTGAAAAATAAAAATGATTTAAATTTTTAAAAAGATAATTTAAATTCAATTATACTTTACAAGGTTGTTAGAACTGGCTGCTGATGAAAGCGTAAAGATGAATTTTGAAAACACAGCATTGCTTAGTTCATTTTGGATAAAAGTTAAAACAAATACCCTGAGCATGCTGAAATTGCCTTAAAACATCTTCCGTTTCCCTCACCACACTTATGTAAGATTCATCTCTCTATTAGGAGCTCTGGCTGGTGTGGCTCAGTAAATTGAGTGGTCACTGCGAACCGAAGGGCTGCTCGTTCAATTCCCAGTCAGGGCACATGTCTGTGTTGTGGGCCAGGTCCCCAGTTGGGGGTCACGTGAGAGGGAACCATACATTGATATTTATCTCCCTCTCTTTCTCCCTCCCTTCCCCTCTCTCTAAAAATAAATATATAAAAATATTTTTTAAGTTTCATCTCTCTCCTATGAGCATTATTAAAACAAAACATAGAAACATTTTAGATGTGCATTATGCCCCTTGAATAGTGGTGTCTAGATTAGTTAAGAAGCAAGCTCATTTGTTACATCAAAATTCAAATACCGTTTGGTGAAAAATATGCATAGGGCCCTGGCTGGTGTGGTTCAGTGGATCGAGCACCAGCCTGTGAACTGAACGGTTGCCAGTTCGATTCCTAGTCTAGGGCACATACCTGGGCTGTGGACCAGGTCCCCAGTCAGGGGTAAGACCCAACTGATCAATGTATCTCTTGCACGTTGCTTTTTCTCTTTTTCTTTTTGTCCCTCCTTTCCCATCTCTCTAAAAGTAAATAAATAAAATACTTTTAAAGAATTTTAAAAAGTTTTTAAATAAAAATTAAAAAATGGCTCTGGCTGGTGTGGCTCAGTGGATTGAGCACCAGCCTATGAACCAAAGGGTTGCTGGTTTGATTCCCAGGGCACATGCCTGGGTTGCAGGCCACATCCCCAGCAGGGGAGTGCATGAGAGGCAACCACACATTGCTGTTTCTCTCCCTCTCTCTCTCCCACCCTTCCCTCTCTCTAAAAAGTAATAAATAAAATCTTTTAAAAATGCATAGGCATTTAATAAGGGGAATTGCTACTTCATTCTTTTTTTGTTGTGATTGTAGAATAACAAAAATTAGGTGTAATAGTGATTATATTAATCGCCTATATGTACACATTCATAAACAAATGGTTTCTGTAATTATTTTCCTTTTATGTTATATTTGCTTTGATTATACTTATTTTTTGTTATGCATTTTTTGAAGTGAAATGTAATTTGATATTTGTTGAATCTCATAAAACAGTTCATCTTGAATTTTATGTCTTTGTTTCTTATTTTATTTTTGTAGCATTTCAGTTTTATTGTATATTTACAAAACTATCAGTTTCTTATGGACTGGAAAATTTTTTAAATATCTAATCATGACCACAGACAGCTTGAGAAGCACTGTCCTAATTGTGTGTACTTAGGGGCCATGTTGGCCCATTGAGGAATCTACATCTGTCTCAATCCTTTAAATTTCATTTGGTCCACCTCCCTCTCTGAATCCTAGAAGGTTTGGATCAAAGTATTTAGTACAAATTGTTCCTTTGCATCCATTCACGCAGACTTGTTCATATAGATTCAACTCTCTGAGACCTTTGAAATCCCTAAGTCCCATCTTAGTACCCCAAAGTGAAATAAGGCACGATAGAGTCCTTCAGCTATTGAGAAATGCTAATGGAAATATCTTTTCTGATTTCCCTTTAAGGACATAGCTGCAATGCATTTGGCCAAGGCAGAGGAGGTAGGCTGAAAATCAAGTTCACAAAGAGAAACGTTAATAAAAAATTGAGCAGAGCTTAATGATCAGTGACAAGGAATCTTGCCAGTAGGAAACAAGAGGCCAGAAACCTGTTGGGCCTTGGGAGAGAGGTTTCGTTCTGCTTCCACGTAGCACTTTGAAGGAGCCCTTTAGCGTGCCTTGCCTCCCTGGAGAAATGCTCAGAGGTTTGGTGACAGATTGCCTACACTCCAAGCAACATACACACAAAAAACGAATCATCAGCAACTTCGTACATAAAATCTATACACTCTGCATTAATGGACACCTCCTATGAATCAGGCACTTTATAGGAATCATCTCTTTAATCCTTACAACAAGCTGATGAGCTACATATTTTTAACCATTTTTTACAGATGAGATCAATGAGGCTCCAAAAATTCAAGGAAGTTACTTACCTTCCAATCCATCTCCTTTTACTATGGCATCGTCCTACCCTAGCTACTCCAGTCACCGTTTCCCTGGACTCCGCTAATCTTTCATAACCCAGCCTAACACTGTGGTCCTCGTGTTTGAAACACCCGAGGAGCTTTAGGAAGGGCTTGTTATCGGGGTTCCATTCTTAGGGATTCTGGTTTTAATTGATCTAGGATGTGGCCAATTAAATCATAATTATTTAGCTTTAAATGAAATCCTAAATAATTCTAATATTCACCCAAAGTTGAGCACCACTGGCCTAGACAGCTTCAAAGCTGAGTTAGGTGGGCCCATAGTACCTTATCTTTATTAAGTCATTCATTTTTATTTTTTTATTACTCGTGTTACCAAATTGAACTTCACGGTATTATTATTGCCTATTGCCTGCTGTGCATTTTAAACCATCAAAGGCAGGGACTTTGCTATTCATGTTTATTCATTCATTCATTTACTAACCTAGCAAGTACTTATTAAGGAGCTCTTAGGAGTCAGGCTATGTGCTAGTGCAGTTGTCATCACTTAATGTTGACAGGTTCTGTGACTTTAAGCAAAACGACGAATAACAAAACCAGTTTTACCATAGGCTAGTTGATATAAACAAGAGTTAAGTTCTTATGGCATCTCACCAACATTATAACAAAATGATGTTGAACAAAACAACATTACTTGAGGACCTGCTGCTGTTGTTGGTACTGTAACAGTGAATAGGGTGCCACATGCTCTCAGAGTTTAGTGCAGGAAACACAAAAGAAAAGACAATCTATGTGTTCTTGCTTCTACTGTCACGTAGCAGACAACCCCAAACTTAACGGCATGTAGTGGGTATCCCAGGCTGCAAGTTCAAGCTCTTTCTGCAGCTGTGCCAACAGTGGCCTTTTGGGCACCCCCTCACCTAGGAATGCACAGAGCAATGATGCTGTCTGCCCTCAGAAGGATGTATCTGGGGAAAAGGTCTGGAAGGGGGGCAAGGACCCTTTGAGCAAGGGAGTCTTGAGTCCCAGATACCGTGAGCGAGACTGGCTACATCATTTATGTGGCCCAGTGCCAGATGAAAATGCAAAGCCCCTTGTTCTGAAAGTAGGGGGAAAAGCGCTGTTATAGTTACTAAAATATAAAGCTTCTTCCTTTCTTCCATGGACTCTCTCTGCTTGTCATGGTGCTGTTTCTTTACTATGTAATGCCATTCTAAGTAAAGAATAATTAAATTATTAGCAAGAATTTTACTGTTCATCTTTATATTATGCAATGCCAGTTTTAAATGGAAACATAAGAGCTTTTAACTCATATGAAGAATCACCAATTCTCCTGGCTGATGTAGCTCAGTGGATTGAGCGCTGGCCTGCGAACCAAAGGGTCGCTGGTTCATTTCCCAGTCAGGGCACATGCCTGGGTTGCAGGCCAGGTCCCCAGTAGGGGGCATGCAAGAGGCAACCACACATGGATGTCTCTCTCTCTCTCTCTCTCTCCCTTCCCCTCTCTCTAAAAATAAATAAATAAAATCTTTTTGAAAAAGTCACCAAAATTATACAACTCCTATTTCTAACCAGCGTATGCATTGGTATTTCATTCTTCCCAGAACAGCGGGAAGCCTGTACAAATTAACTGTTTCTACTTCACTTCTTGATATGTGCAAATCCTATCAATACTCTCTACCTTCAGTGTGCTGATGAGTAAGGAAGGACAGAAAGAAACAGGAATCATGTCTTAGCCCATGTTTCCCTTACCTTCTGCATCTTCATTTTTCAACAAAAGTGGTTAGTTAACACAGACAAGTCAATGAGTAAGGAAGGATATGATAGGGTTCCTTGGTCATTCGTACTTTCTTAGAATGACCTTCAGGCACTCAAAGCCAAGTTCTAATTCAAATGGAAAGCAGTTTGCACCCTCGCTTCCTCAGTCATAGATGTAACAAGCTTACCCTGTGCTTGCTTTGAGTCTCACTAAACTCCCACGCATGCGGGTCCACCAGCATTCTGTGCTCATGGGGCACTGCAAACCCTCTATGCTCAAGGGGCAGCAATGAGCAGCAGAGATGGAGCACAGAGGGGACAGCGTGTCTCTCCTCTGCTCGCTTGCATGTCCACTGTCACATCAGACTTCATTTACAAAACACAAGCTCAAAGATAAAATTATTAAGAGTTTCAAGACAGTAACGGCAGAGCCTTAGACCAGGGGTGGGTCTTTCTGAGCACAGGGCCCTGTTGTGACTGCACAGGCTGCATGCCCCTGAAACTGGCCTTGACCCAGACTTTGGTCTAGAAGGGTGAGTGAAAAGTCTCTTGGTGGACACGAGCTCTCAGTGGGATGTCCTTGGTCCCATCAACTCCTCACCCACTGGTGAGGGCTGTGACCAAAAGAGGACCCAGAAAGGACCCTCTACAGGGCAGGTTCCAGGGCAGCAACCCTGTACCTTGTGCCTGGATCTAAAAGCAAGACAGATGGTAACCTCTACCCGAAAGGAAAGACTGTGGGAGTGAAAGATTTGGGGACAGCCAAGAGTTATCGTGTCCTCAGCCAAGCACACTGTACAGACTCAGTACATACTGATGAACAAATGAGTGCACAGAAAGCAAACAGGTGGTTGTCCAATGGAATAGATGAGAACATGTGTTTTGATGAAATACCTGACTTGGATGGGGAGTGAAGGCCTATGTTCAAAGCCAGCTCTCTCGCCTGTTTATAACAATGTGATTTTGCGTGTACCCTAAATGTGTACCACCCATCTTGTGCTATCACACCATACCAAGAACCACCAAAGTGCCATCTTCCGTCTTCCTCTTTCTATATGATTTTTAAAGTTACCCCAACTAACAAAATACTGAGCTCTGTGCTTTCTTGCCTCGGTTATGTTTTTCATCATTATATTCCCTCTTCAACCTTGAGACTTACTTTTCTTGAATTGCATTCCCCACATCTGGGATACGAACCATTCTGTTGATACAGCAAGTGCATATGATAACGGAAATGTGCATCTGTTTTAATTCTCTAAAACCCAGGGAAGATTTGACCAAACAAATCACTAGGCCATTCAAAAATCCACTTTTTTTCATTGAGTGTATTCACATGAAACTGGTAAGAAGTCAATGCTAAGGAAGAAAATGTGGCTCACCTATTTTTTTTTTTCCTTGATGAACTGGGCTGGAACATTTGCATCCTAATTGTACTCATTTTTTCACTTTGGGTAGGACAATGAATCTGCCAAAAATGTCCCAGCACCAAAGAAAAATATTCATACATTTACTGAAAGCAAATAACCCACCAACAAACCTTGAGCTTTGACAAGAACGAGACTTTACTTACCATTGCCACCCTCTCTGCTCACTTTCACAGATGTAATAAGGCGAATAAATATTACCTCTAGTTTCTCTTTTTGTTTTGATTATTGTGTCCTACCAGGGTACCTTGTACGTGGCCCCCAAAATCTCAACACATGCTTATGAATACCTAACCTTTATAAAGAAAAAATAATGTTTTTCCTACAACACTTGGAAACCTTCAGAAATTCTCACTTTACTGTCATGACTGAATCTCAACTCTGAATTTTTTTCTTCAAAAAGGAGGGTCTTGCCCTGGCTGGTGTAGCTCAGTGGATTGAGGTTGGGCCTGCGAACCAAAGCATCGCTGGTTGGATTCCTAGTCAGGGCACATGCCTGGGTTGCAGGCCAGGTCCCCAGATTGGGGTGTGCAAGAGGCAACCACACATTGATGTTTCTCTCTCTCTCTTTCTCCCTCCCTTCCCCTCTCTCTAAAAATAAGTAAATAATATATATGTATGTATATGTATATGTATACGTATACGTATATATATACATATATATACATATATATACATATATATATATAGATACACACATATATATATAAAGGAGGATCTTGTTTGGAAGATCTAACTCCTGCCTAGCTCACATATGTAATTTCCATTACCTTCAACAATTCTAAAGCTATCCAATCAATGGAGCTAATCCCAGATTTTAAAAGGCTATGCTAATTGCTCTGATTCCTTTTATTCACTAAATCCTCCTTTATTTCACCCTTCCTTAAAAGAGAATCATAATTTTTCTTTAGGAATCAATAAACTCTCCCAGGGCCACTGAAGCTTCCAGAAAAGGCTGTCAGATAAAATTTTTTATTTTATCTTAACTTCTTTCCATATTCATTGACCCCAGCTGCTCAAAGACACAAAAACAAGGCTGGATCTAAAACAAACAAACAAACAAACAAACAAAATACAGCCACCAGAGCTCAATGTAATTAGTTAGCCACCTCTAGTATAAGTGGTTGGCCTGTTTTTGATGCATAGGAAGTGCTAAACCCTGATATGTTGATTGGTTGATTGATGTTTAAAAGGCAAGTGCCTGAGGAGAAATTTGAAATTTTTCTTATCATTGTATCCTTTCCAACTGTATGAAATACATGATTTTCTATAAATCACTCTCAAAATGTGTTGTATCATTTTCATGTTTCTGAGAGAGGCAATTTGGACCAGCTCTCCAGCAATTTGTAATGGAAATTTGACTGATGACAAGGCAGTTCAAATAGCATTCACAAACACTTAGTGAGAAGTATCTCTGGGCCAGCCACCTTACTAGATACCAGACAGAGAAGGACACCTAAAATTGAGCTCCTGACTTCTAAAAGTTCACAGTGAAGTGGAAAAATAGTAGTAGAAACAATCATCACCAAATGGGCAGAGTTGTAATACAGGCACGGGCAGAGTAGTCCAGTGACACGGAGGCCCAATGACAATGGATGGGAATTCAGCAGAGCAGTTAGGAGCATATTTGAATCTCAGATCTGTGATTCACTGTTTGACCTTGCAAGCTATTTGCCTCTCGTGTCTCAGTTTCCTCCTCTGTAATAGTGATAATGATGGTACCTACCTCATAAAGTAATTGTGAAGAATAAGTAACTTAGAACAGTGTCTGGAACATAGCACTCAACAAACATTAATCATTATTATACTGTCAGTTACACATAAAAAGGAGCCTGAGATTTGACCTACAAAAGTAGATGGAGAAGTGCAGCCTTCCTTTATAGACATGTGTGGGAAATCCCACTCTGTGGCTGGAAAACAGATGAACAGAATGGAAATGAGAGAATAACACACTTTGCTCTGGACGGTGACATACATGAATCTTAGTTCTGCTGCCCATTCACTGCCTGGGTGCCTGAGCAAGTCATCCTGGCATGAAAACAGCAGGTGTCCAATAAGCAACAATGAGGATCACTATAGGTCAGGGATGTCAAACTCATTTTCGCCCGGGGCCACATCAGCCTTGTGGTTGCCTTCAAAGAGCCAAATGTAATTTTAGGGCTGTATAAATGCAACTACTCCTTACCTGTTGAGGAGTTGAAATTACATTCAGCCCTTTGAAGGCACCCGCGAGGCTGATGTGGCCCCCAGTGAAAGTGAGTTTGACACCCCTGCTATAGGTGCATGGATGAAAATGACTTGAGATTGGAACTAAAAGTCTGGCTGAACTTCGATTGTGGAGGGTGCATATATTACTTATGTCACTCAATCACTGATGCAATAACGCTGTGTAACAAACAACCCACCCCCAATGTTAGTGGCTTCCAACAGCATTTATTTTCTAAATCACAGGTGAGTCAGACGAGGTTTGGCAAATTTTGGTTGATTTTTTAAAAGATTTTATTTATTTTATTTTTTAGAGAGAGGAGAAAGGAGGGAGGAAGAAAGGAAGGACGGAAGGGAGGGAGGGAGGGAGGGAGGGAGGGAGAGAGAGAGAGAGAGGAAGGAAGGAAGGAAGGAAGGAAGGAAGGAAGGAAGGAAGGAAGGAAGGAAGGAAGGAAGGAAGAAAGAGAGAGAGAGAGACGTTGATCAATTGCCTCCCACACACATTGCCCCTAACCAGAGACTTGGCCCACAACCCAGGCATGTGCCCTGACTGGGAATAGAAGCAGTGAACCTTTTGCTCTGCAGGACAATGCCCAACCCACTAAGCCACACCAGTCAGGGCTTATTTTGGTTGAATTTTGCTGGGCCTGCTTGGGTTCAGCCTAGCTTGGCTCCAGGCTGCAGACCAAGTTCTGCCCCATATGTCTCTCATTCTCGGAACTGTAGCTATCTGTACAGAGCATACATTTCTGGGCATGCATTTGTCTCGACAATAGTTAAAGCCAGAGAGAGGGGTCCAAACCATGTAAGTACATTTAAAGTCTGGTCACATCACATCAGCCAAAATTCCACTGACCAACGTAAGTTGCACAGGATAGGGAAATACACTGTGTTCACATTACAGCAAGAACTGCAAAATCACATGGAAAGCCTGGGGATGTATCGTTCTATTATAAAGACAGTGAAGAATTAGTAATAATAATCCAATCTACATGTTTGGGAGTTTTTTTATTTATCTGTAGATAAAAAAGATCCATGAAAGATCCATGATATATTAAGGAAATGATACGATTGGATTGATTTAAATATTGGAAAGTGGGCCCTGGCTGGCGTAGCTCAGTGGATTGAGCGCGGGCTACAAACCAAAGCATCGCTGGTTCGATTCCCAGTCAGGGCACATGCCTGGGTTGCAGACCACGGCCCCCAGCATCTGCACATTGACATTTCTCTCTCTCTTTCTCCCTCCCTTCCCTCTCTAAAAATAAATAAATAAAATCTTTTAAAAAAATATTGAAAAGTGCATCCTGGTGACGATGTGGAAGATGAATGTGGTGGGGAGGAACCAGTCCATGGACCAGACAAGACACGGTTAGGATATGGGATTGCATGAAGAGGATAAATGTGAGAAACATTGATGACTTAGCATCAGCAAGACTTGGTGACTGACTGGATGTGGCATGAGTGGGAGGGAGGGAGGGTTGGTGACAGAAAAGAAGTGGAGGTCACTCCAAAATTCCCAGGTTAGACAACTTGGGTGATGGTAGCAGTATATCCCAAAATATGGAGGGTTGCAAGAAGAGCTCTTTTCTGAGGAACAGGGCACAGGAAAATAACAAATCTAACTTTGAGCAGTATAGTGGCTTTGTAATGTGTCAATTTGCCTAGGCTAATCTCTATTTCCCAGAATTCCTTTCTTTAAAGCTTTCTGGTTAGGGTTGATTACAAGGAGACATTTTTGTGAAAGTCAGAAAGTGATATTGTTTTATTATGCCTGAAAGGTCAGTGCAGGGGCACCAGGTGATGTCGCAGTTTGTGCACATTGTCCCTTATGTGTCCTCTCACCTGCTTGGTGGAGGGCAGCAGCTGGGCCTGCAGCTGCTTCACCTTCCACCTTATCTACCTTCTGCTTCTGTGACTACTGGGCCATGTGCATGATTTGCTCCATAACAGAGAATATCAGCACCTGCTGTAGAATGCCCACATCACCGAAGTTGTAGTCTTAGGCCATGAGAAACTGACAAGGGCTCTAGTCTTCTCTCATGAGTTCCTATTTGTCCTTGCTCCACCCCGTTTTACAGTTATCTTCCCTTCCCAATTGCCTGTGCTGCTGACTTCAAGCTCGAGAATCCAATGTAGAGACTACAGCCTTCGGGACACAGTTTACCAACTTCTACAAGTGCAGAAGCTCATGCCATGCTAGCAATGAGAACACCTCGCACCAAATCTTTGTCTCTATCATTTCTCACTGAAAAAAATCAAGGATCCTTGGACAAAAGGCTGATCCAGGGCTAGAATATAGAAACTATAAGATGAGCCCGAAACATTATTGCATGTGTGTCAGAAAATGAGAAATTGCTCAGAAATGTATGGTGAACATCAAAAGTACACAGAAGTCACCTTGAAGAGGATTCCACTAGCTAAATCTGGGAAAACTGAATGTCAAAATATATCACATAGCAATGAATTATAACCCACTAAAAATATTTAAAATCTGCGGATCCTTATTGATTGATAGATTGATAGATGAAAGAAAGAGTTCTGACATGCTAACTAATACCAACTAATAAATCTAGATGAAATGATGATTTAGAAAACCACCATTTTGCACTGAGAATGGTAAAGACATCATATGCCTCTTGTTAGGCACCAAGAAGGATCAATATCACTTAGGCAGTATTTTTGTCAAAAATGCATAAGCTGAATCTAATCATAAGGAAACATAAGATTAAACCCAAATTGAGGGGCATTCTACAGAACATCTGGCCTCTACTTTTTAAAAAAGATTTTATTTATTTATTTTTAGACAGAGGGGAAGGGAGAAAGAGAGAGAGAGAAACATCCATGTGTGGTTGCCTCTTGTGCACCCCCTACCGGGGACCTGGCCCGAAACCCAAGTATGTGCCCTGATCAGGAATCAAATCCGTGACCCTTTGGTTTGAGGGCTGGTGTTCTATCCACTGAGCCACAGCAGCCAGGGCCCACCACTTTTTTTTTAGACAATGGCTGAAACAAGATGCAAATTTATTTCTCTCTCCTCCTGTAGTCCTAGGGTAAAAAGTCTGGCGCTTCCTAAAGGAACAGCTTCCACCTATCTTCCAGGCAGCTGCTCCAGCTCTCCCCTCTCTCAGGAAGCCATCTTCCCCACATTTCTGCCTGTGAAAACCAAGTTCCTTTGCAAAATGCCCAACTACTCTGCTCAGTTATCCTGGCCCCAAAGTCAGAATTCATCTGTCCCTTCCCTTCATTCGTTTATCCTTTGATTCTAACACCCTCTGTTGCATATTGCTTGTGTATTATACTCCCTACTGTTTTCTGAATCTAGCGAGGGCAGACACCGTGTCTTGGCCATCGCTGTGCTCCCTGCATCCTTGACCTTGCTCCCTGCACTAAGGAGGTGCCCCTAAATGTTTGCACAGTTGGAGAAATGTTGCAGCTGATGTCGAAAGCCAGAGATCCTCTCTTCCAGTTTCCGTTTTGAATCACATAATGTTCCCCGGTTTTCCCCAACTTTGAAAAAGTTCCTTTCAAGGTCAGGAATGAGGGAATATTCTGCCGGTTTTAGTTTCTGAGCAGATACAAACATTAGGTTTGCTCTTTTCTTTTGAGCTCTCCCAACATTGAGCTGATTGATGGAAGGTACAGGAAAGTAATAAACCTTTATTCACAGAACTACAAAACCCTCTCCAGCTGCCGCCTTCTTCCCTCTCTGGAGATAGATGGGGCCATTGCGATTATGAAACATACAGCAGAGGGGAGCTTTTCCCAGAATCCCTGTGGTGCTCATCTACATCCTGACTACTTCTTGATGAAGATATCGCCCTCTAGATAGAACCTGTCATCAAAACAAGCAGGCCGCGTGCACATTTAACTGTTTGGTTCCTTAAAGAGAATGACGGTCTATAATGTAAAATTGACTACTCCTTTCAGGACAATGATTTTCCAGCCTAGGGAGAAAGCATACTAGGTCAGACCAAGTAGAAGTTTCAGAAATACATTAGTCATAATGTTCCATGCCACAGCGCTCTCCTGTTCTATTTCTCTGACCAGGGACTACTGGCTGGAAGCCCAACTAACCAAAGGTAAGCCAGAGAGAGCTGAACATTTCGGTAAGCAAGGCAGCTTTCTATGTGATGTGACGGCGAAGTGATGGCCTCAGCATCTAAATACGGCACTTGTGCTGGCGGGGGACCAGCCCTGCTACAGTTAGCTTTACTGCAAACACATCCTTTCTAAAATTGAGTGACTTAAAACAATGAACGGGTATTCCTTGTCACTCTTCTCTGAGCTGGTAGGGCACTTGTTTTTGCCTGGGCCACTTTAGTGACCTCTGCGGAACTCACACTGTGACTGGGGACAGCTGGTGGCTCAGCAGGGCGTGGATGAACTAGGACAGTCTCGCTCACACGTCTCGAAACTGGCTCATCGTCAGTCAGGCAATGGGGATGACCCCGCCACACATGTGTTTCCCATCACCCAGCAGGCCAGCTCGGGCTCGCTCACATGGTGGTCTCAGGGCTCCAAGTGCAGCAAAAGGAGTCCTAGCACGTGGGCTTCCGGGCCTCTGCTGAGATCAGGTTGCTGGATCACAAAGCCAGCCCAGGGGTGGAGAAACAAAGGCCACCTCTGAACGGGAGGATGTGCAAGGCCACATTGAACAGGTGCATGCATACAGATGTGGGTAGAATCTGTGGCTGCTTTTGCACTATACAGGGTCCGGCAGAAGTAACGCCTGCTTGAGTGTGGTTGGTAAGGTAACAATATGGGTATAATAATGCATCGTTTTAATTTGAACACGTCACCTAAAATGTCGTATGGTGTGCTTGAGTGCAATAGTGTTACGATACAGAAGGACATGCTTATGGTTTTGTAATAAAAAAGTTTGTAATAAAGAGGGGCGTCATTTGTGCCGGACCCTGTATTATACTATGGGCCCTAGCCTCCATCACCTTTTCCTGTTCCTTGAATGATCTCTTCTCTGTCACTCGCATAGACGGTAACAGCAGAAAAACAAGTGGCTGAGAAAAGAAGGCAGTACTGACTGCCTTTCATGGAGCCCTTTCATATTGGCCCCTTGTTGGGTTCGCCGTGTGCCGCCTTGGAAGGCAAGCAAAGCTAAGATGTGGAAAGAAGAAATAAAGCAGATGCTGGGAGCAAGAAAGCTCCATCCGGGTCTGTTTGTCTGGAGAAAGGATGGTGGAGGGCAGGGGACCCATTTTCTGAGCAGTGGACTGCTGAGTGGGCGAGAAGGGAGACATAGAAGGTCCAGACTGCCTCAACGCCTTCCTTCCCTCTGTCTAACAGCTCAGGGGAGCAGGGTCTCTCAGAAGCCATGCTTCTTAAAAAAGTGAGTGGTGTGGTATAAAAAGCAGATGATTGCATACAAAAACTTCATTTAAAAAGAGTAGTTTTAACATTTTTTACTTAACACTTTATTTGGGGGTAGTTTCAAGCATACAGAAGAGCTGCAAGAATATGAACAGGACACAGGACAGCTGACTCTTTATCCATAGTCAGAGTCAGTCACTGGTCACCTATTGTTATCATCTTGCCTCATTTGCTTTATCATTTGTACTCTCATTCTGTCTCCCTCTCTCTCTCATCTTTTTCTCTCTGAGAGATATATAAATATATATATAATATATATATAAAATAAATATAAAATACATATATAGAGAGAGTGAGAGGGAGAGAGAGAGAGACACCCACATACACACACAGAGCAGGTCCTTAACTAACATTATTTTCTTTGTTTAATGATGAGATGCTGTAGGAAGCTTGTTTATATCAATCAACAAAATTTGCTTCTGTATACCTCATTTCTCTTAAAGTCACAGAATCCACTGATGACATTGAGGACATACTGTGTGTGTGTGTGTCTGTGTGTGTGTGTGTGTGTGTGTATGCATACACATACATATTCTCTCCATTATTCTCCAATAATTGAGTATATATAAATATATGCATACATATATGTGCAAATATATATATATACTGAGTCACTGGAGAGTGATTGCATGCATTGTAACTCTAAATACTTTAGTATATATTTTCTAAGTCTCTTTCTCAAAGAGAATATCCCTTTAAAAATTTTTTTTTTATTTTTAGAAAGAGGGGAAGGGAGGGAGACAGAGAGAGAGAAACACATCAATACATGGTTACCTCTTGTGCTCCCCCTACTGGGGACCTGGCCCGCAACCCAGGCATGTGCCCTGACTGGGAATCGAACCCACAACCCTTTGGTTCACAGGCCAGCACTCAATCCACTGAGCCACACCAGCCAGGGCTCAAAGAGAATATCCTTTAAAATTCAGAGAAGGAACACTGAAGAGGGACCCCTCTGTCTAGCATCGGAATCCCAGAGCACGACATCAGTGTTCATCTGGAAAACGCCGTCTCCCATATTCTCTCTCGTGTTCTCTAAGGCCACAGGAACCTCCCTCTATTCCCCTTCTAGAAATGCAACACAGAGGGAAGAGAGGAGCAAGCACTAAAAAGAGACAGGGTATTTAGCCTCCAGTGAGGAAGGAGCAAGACATTCCTAATTGCTTCTGGGAAATCAAACAATTGGGGAGGGAGTGGGGGAAGAACGCTTAAAGTTACTTTTTATTGCAAACAGGGATGGGTAGGAAGGAAAGCATTATGCTTAAAAGGAACACATGGGACTTTTAGAGGACATGGACACATACCCCAAAGACACATTTTACTTGATTAATTTGCTTAAGACTGACATTCAGGAAAGTCTTGGCAAGTCTTAAAAAACAGAGGCATCTCTGCGGTACACATTGAAACTGTATGCCTTTTCTCCTAAAACATTCTAGCCTCATTTTCCTCATTTTGAACGAACTGGACTCATAATGTAAGAAGCAGCATGCTCCAGCTCAGAAGTTCTTGACTTCAGCTGGCTAACTGGCTCTAGTGGCCAGGAACCTCCCAGTTCCTGGCTCTGCCTGGTTTCAGTATGACTTCAGTGAGGAGAGGATGGGGGAGGCTGGGGATAGCAGTTTGGGGATAATCTTGTATGGGGATAATCATACAAGACTACTATGAACACTTATGTGCCAACATAACTGCTCAAATCTCTTGTTTCTAAGATGTGGATAATATTCTAAAGATAATGCTTTCCCGGTAATAAACAGACAGATTTTGGTCTTGGCTGTGGGTAGTGCAGGGCCCATGATCCAACTCCAGCCCCTCGCAGCCGTGGTCCAGGAGTCCCTGAAGAACGCAGCCTTAGACCATGGATAAGAGAGCTTTTGTGGAAGTGCAGGTTTCCAACAGAGAAGTTGCAGCATACTGTTGGAGATTGTGTGTGCATATATATATATGTTTGAATGCATTAGAGAGGGTAAGGGGAACAATTTGACTTCACCCACATCACCCTTTCCCAGAGTGGCACAGCTCAGCACCAAGAGAGATCTTCCTGGCCCATGATTTCTCCCTCCAGGAGTGCATTAGTGAGCACCTAGCTTCCCAAGCTGTGCAGGATGCTGCCAGAGAGACCCATTCCTCTCTCTCTCTCACTCCATAACTCAGTGCTGAGTTATGAAATGCAAGACTAGGGAACAGACATGGCTGGGAGAGCAGCAGATAATACATTCAGAGGGCATCCAAGAGATGCAGATCCTACTAATTGTGCAGGACTCCATCAAGAAGCTGTCCCATGAGCAGCTGGAAAAATCTTACCTGGAGATCCCCTCAATGTGGCTACGGGTACATCCAGCACTTTGTGTCACACCTACACACACCCCACCCTGTGGCTGGTGCAAGAGGGAGGCTGTCAGCATTGCAGGATCAACAGAAGGCATACAAGCTTAAGAATTTTGCCACAAGAGGGAGCAAGAAGCACGGTGCACATGTATCCATGCTTCCTTCCTAGAAGATCTGGGAAAGCCTCAGAATCCCTAGTGAGGCTAATGGAAGGTATTTTGCTCCCTAAGGCAGTCAGTGAAGACTGGAAGAGGTGACTGCTACTTCAAATGGGATGGCAACAATGCAAGACTTCAAGGAACATGGCAAATCAAGAAATCGTGATATCACGGAAGGATCATAATAATTTTCCAGTAACCAACCTCAAGGACATGGAGATCTAATTTACTCAATGAAAAAACAAAACAATTAATAGGATGGCATTAGTAAGTCCTTACTTATCAATAATTACTGTAAAGATAAATGGATTAAATTATTCAATCAAAAAGTACAGAGTGGCTAGATGAATCTGAGTTTGTGCCTAAATGTTACCACCATAATTTCTTCTGAGTCAAATAAAGTTTTTTGTTTTGCTTTGTTTTTGTTTTTTACTGCCCAAAACAGACTCACTTCAGCTTTAACAACATACATGTACTCAAAGTGAAGGAATTAAAAAAAGATGTTTCATAACAGTGAAAACTAAAAGAGAGCAAGGGTAGCAATACTTATATCACACAAAATAGACTTTAAGCTGAAAATGGTCTTTGTCTCTTATTAGAAACAAAAGAAAGTCATTATATAATGATAAAAGGGTCAATTCATCAAGAAGGTATAACAATCATAAATATATATAAACCCAACATCTGAGCACCTAAATAAATTCAGATCTGAAAGGAGAAATAGACAAAAACACAATAATAGGAGAGGACTTCAATACCTCATTTTCAACAATGTACACATCATCCAGACCATAAAAAAAAAAAAACAATCAAGGAACATTACACTTGAACTATACTTTAGATGAAATGTAGCTAACAGACATGCACAGCATATTCCATGCAATAGCAGCAGAATATACATTCTTCTGAAGTGCACACAGAACATTCTCCAGGACAGATCATATGTTAAGTCACAAAACAAGCCTTAGCAAATTTAAAAAGATTGAAATCATTCCAAGTATCTTTTCTGACCACAATGGTATGAGACTAGAAGTAAATGAGAGAAGAAAAACTGAAAAATTCATAAATACTTGGAAATTAACACACTTCTGAACAAAAAAAAAATGTATCAAAGAAGAAATCAAAAGAAAAATAAAAAAATATCTTAGAACAAATGAAAATAGAAACAAAACATACCAAAACTTAACAGATGTAGCAAAAACAGTTCTAAGATAGAAATTTATAGTGATAAATGCCTACTTGAAGAAAAAAGAAAATCTGCCCTGGCTGGTGTAGCTCAGTGGATTGAGCGCGGGCTGCGAACCAAAGCATCACAGGTTCGATTCCCAGTCAGGGCACATGCCTGGGTTGCAGGCCATGGCCCCCAGCAACCACACATTGATGTTTCTATCTCTCTCTCTTTCTCCCTCCCTTCCCTCTCTAAAAATAAATAAATAAAATTTTAAAAAATTTTTTTAAATACTTTATAAAAAAAAATCTCAAACAACCTAACTTTACACCTCAAGGAACTAGAAAAAAAGAATGAACTAAGCCCAAAGGTTAGCAGAAGGGAGGAAATAAAAATCACAGTGGAAATAAATGAAACAGAGACCAGAAAAAAAATTTTAATCAATGAAACTAAAAACTAGCTTTTTTCACAAGAAATAAAGCTAACAAAACTTTAGCTAGACTAAGAAAAAAAGAGAAGACTCAAAATCAGAAGTGAAAGAGACATTACGACTGATACTACAGAAATAGAAAGAATCATACAAGACTACTATGAACACTTATGTGCCAACAAATTAGAAAACTTAGAAGAAATAAATAAATTCCTAGAAACGTATAACCTACCAAGACTGAATGATGAAGAAATAGAAAATCTGAACAGAACAATAATGAGTAAGGAGATTACTGATTCAATCAAAAAACTCCTAACACAGAAAACCTCAGGATCAGATAGATTTCACTGGGCAACTGTACCAAGCATTTAAAGAATTAATAGCAATTTTTCTCAAACTCTTCAAAAATACTGAAAGAGAATGAACACTTTCAAATTCATTTTACCAGGCCAGAAATACCCTGATATCAAAGCCAGATAAAGACACTAGAAGAAAACTAGAGACCAATATCCCTGATAAATATATGTGTAAAAATTCTCAACCAAATACTAGGAAACTGAATTCGACAACACATAAAATGATTATACACCACAACCACGTTGGATTTATCCCTGGATTGCATGGATGATTCAGCATATGCAAATCAATGTGCTACACCTCATTAATAAAATGAAAGATAAAAATCATGATAATCTTAATAGATAAAGAAAAAATTTGATAAAATAAACATACTTTTAGGATAAAAACAGTCAACAAATTGGTTATAGAAGAAATGTACTTAAATGTAATAAAGAACATTTATAACAAACCCACAGCTAGCATCATACTCAACAGTGAAAGTCTGAAAGATCTTCCTCTAAAATCAGAAACAAGAAGAGTGCTCACCGCTCCTTCTTCTATTCAACATAGTACTGGAATCCCTGGCCAAAGCAATTAGTCAAGAAATAACAGGCATCCAAATTGGAAAGGAAGAAGTAAAATTGCCTCTGTTCACAGGTTATATAATTTTATATATAAAAAGTCCTAAAGACTCCATCAAAACACTGTTACAGCTAATGACTCAATTCAGTAAAGTTGCAGAATAAAAATCAATAGACAGAAATCAGTTGCATTTCACTACATGAACAATGAAATATCTGAAAAACAAACAATACAATTCTATTCATGATAGCATCAAAGCAATTGAATACTTAGAAAGAAATTTAACCAAAGAGGTGAAAGATTTGTACACTGAAAACCATAAGACTTTGACGAAAGAAATTGAAGACACAAATAAAAGTAAAGATATTTCTTGTTCATCGATTGGAAAGATTAATATTGTTAAAATGCCCATATTACCCCGAATCATCTACAGAATCAATGGAATCTCTATCAAAATTCCAATAGCATTTTTCACAGAGATAGAAAAAACAATCTTAAAATTTGTATGGAACCCAAAAAGATCCCAAATAGTCATAGCAATTCCAAGAGAAAAACACAATGTTGGAGGCATCATGCTTCCTTATTCAAAACTATGTTATAAATCTATAATAACCAAAATAGTATGGTACTGGCATAAAAATAGAAACATAGACCAATAGAACAGATTCCAGAGCCCAGAAATCAACCCAGGCATGTATCAATTAATATTTGAAAAAGAAGCCAAGAATACTCAATGGGGAGAATAGTCTCTTCAATAAATGGTGCTGGGAAAATTGGATAACTACACAAGAAGGATGAACTTGGACCCCTATTTTACATCACTCAAAAAAGTTAACTCAAAATGGATTAAACTTAAACATAAGACTTGAAACCTTAAAACTCCTAGAATAAAAAATAGGGAAAAATTTCCTTGACCTTGGTCTTGGCAACAATTTTTGGGGTATAACACCAATACAGCATAGGCTACAAATGCAAAAATAAATAAGTAGGGCTACAGTCAACAGAAAGAATAGGCAACCTACAGAATGAAAGCAAATATTGCAAACCATATATCTGATCAGGGATTAATACCCAAAATATATAAGAAACTCATACAACTCAAAAGCAAAAAAGAATCCAATTAAAATATGAGCAGAGAGCCCTGACTAGAATGGCTAATTCGGTTGGGTGTTATCTTTTGAAGTGTAGGGTCATGGGTTTGATTCCCAGAGTACATGCCTGGGTTTCAGGTTCAGTCCCCAATTAGAGTGCATTCAAGAGGCAACTGATTGATGTTTCTCTCACATCAGTGTTTCTCTCCCTCTCTCCTTCCCTTCCCCTCTCTCTAAAATAAATAAATAAATAAAACCTTAAAAAAATATTCCATGTTACCCTGAGAGAGGCCCATACGGCATTGCTCTGGATTCCCACATAATTTAAAGGAAAAGTGATGGCATCTACATCATAAATCTGAAGAGAACCTGGGAGAAGCTTCTGATGGCAGCTCCTGCCATCGTTGCCATTGAAAACCCTGCTGATGTCAGTGTCATATCGTCCAGGAACACTGGCCAGCGAGCTGAGCACTTTACTGCTGCCCCTGAGGCCACCTGTTGCCAGCTGCTTCACTCCTGGCACCTTCACTAACCACATCCTAGCAGCCTTCCGGGAGTGGGGACTTCTGGTGGTCACTGATCCCCGGATCACCACCAGTCTCTCACAGAGGTGTCTTAGGTTAACCTGCCTATAGCACTGCTTCTGTGTAACAAAGACTCTCCTCTGCTCTAGGTGGACGTTGCCGTCCTTTGCAACAACAAGGGGGCCCACTCAGTGGGTCTGATGTGGTGCTTATGGGTCTAGGAAGCACTGCGCATGTGCAGTACCGGCTCCCCATAAACACCCATGGGAGGTCCTGCCTTGGGTCTATTTTTACAGAGACCCTTAAGAGACGGAGAAGGAAGAACAGGTCGTTGCTGAAAAGGCTGTGACCGAGGAGGAATTTCGGGGTGGATGGACTGCTCAGGCTCCCGAGTTCATTGCTGCTCAGCCCGAGGTTGTGGACTGGTCTGAAGGCACAGGTGCCCTCTGCGCCTCTTTAGCATTCCTACTGAAGACTGTCCTGCAGACCCCACCGTTCAGGCCACGAAATGGGTAGGAACAACCACTGAGCAGTCTTAAGCTGGTCTTCCACAAACTCTTAAACAGAACAGAAATAAGGTTGAGGGAAAATAAACAGTTTGTTTAAAAAAATGCACAGAGGAACCAAATACACATTTTTCCACAGAAGATATACAAGGGGCCAACAGGCCCATGAAAAGATGCATAACATCACTAATTACTGGATAAATGCACAATCAAAACCACAATGAGCTAGCGCCTCACACCTGTTATAATGGCAATTATCAAAAAGATAAGAAATAACAAGAGTTGGCAAAGATTCAGAGAAAAGGGAAGCCTTGTGTACTATTGGTGGGAATGTAAATTGGTGCAGGCACATTGGAAAAGAGTATGGCGGTTCCTCAAAAAATTAAACATAGAACTACCATATGTTATAGCAACTCCACTTCTGAGGATATATCCACAGGAAATGAAATCGGGGTCTCAAAAAGATATCTGCACTTCTATATTTGTTGCAGCATTATTTACAATAGTCAAGATAAGGAGACAACATAATTGTCCTCTACAGATGAATGAATAAAGAGAATACAGCATATATACATTTTTTACACACACCCACTGGAGTATTACTCAGCCATGAGAAAAAAGGAAACCCTGCCATTTGTGACAACATGGATGGAACTTGAGGGCATTATGCTAAGTGAGATAAGTCAGAGAGATCAAGACAGATACTGTATATCGCTTACATGTGGGATCTTAAAAAGTTGGACTCATAAAAGCAGAGAGTAGCATAGTGATTTGCTGGGGGGAAGAGGGGGACATGTCAGTCAAATGGTACAGACTTCCAGTAATCAGATGAACAAGTTGTAGGATTTGATATACAGCACGGTTATTATAGTTAATGATACTGTATTGCATACTTGAAAGTGGCTAAGGGAGTAGTAGATCTTAAATGTTCTCACCACAAAACAATGGAAAAGTAACTATGTAAGAAGAACTACCCTTGCTGTGGTGATCACATTGTAATGTGTGTGTATCAAATCATCACGCTGGGTACCTTAAGCTTAAACAATGCTATGTCAATTATATCTCAGCAGAGCTGGGAAAAAAAAAAAACACAAGGAGTCAAGCATGAGGAAAAGTTCAGAAGGTTATAGAGATGCTGGCTCCAAGGTCCCTGAGTTGCTGGATCTACACCAGCAACCACCGACATTCACACCTTCTGTTAAATGAGGGGAAAATGAGCCCCGTTTTTATTAAGCTGCCGTGAGACATGTTTTATGCTGCTTGCAGCTTAGATTGCTCATGATGGACTCCCCTTTCCCCATGAGAGCCACAGCTCTTGTTTAGCTGCTAACATGAAGAGTCTTCAGCAACCAGGCCATAGAGGGCCTATGCAGCCAGGACAAAGCTTCTGTTTCACATGAAAGCTGGGGAACTGGAGGGCTCTTTGCTCTATGTGCTTCTAAGATCAGGGGACAGGGAGGAAGGAAGGGACAGGGGTATTTTATTTTACTTTTTATTATTTTTCTAAATCTTCACCTGAGGATATGTATGCCTATTGAATTAAGAGAGAGAGAGAGAGAGAAACATCAATGGGTAGCTTCCAGTCCCAACCAGGGATGGAACCCGCAACCTTTCGGTGCATGGGACAATGCTCCAACCAACTGAGCCACCCAGCCAAAGCAGGACAGGGATATTTTAGATCACAGTTTAGGACTCACTTGTTAAGACTGTGAGACTTGGAATCCCCAGATCTATCTAAAATCTTTTAGTGTAGCACTAGATTGACAAAGTTTTTCCTCAACACAGAAGCCCTGAGGGGTGGGCAGAAAAAGAAATCTGATGGAGGGAGTGTAAATATAAGGGATGTGAAATTTACTTTCCAGCTGACTGGCGTGGGTACCAGTTAGGGTTGAGATAATGAGGAGCGACATCATGACGCAGGTCAGAAACAGGAAGAAGAGAGTGTGGTTAGTCAGACAAGCAGGTCTCCCATGGACCTGAGACCCAGGCAGCCTTCTTAGTCATTTGCATATATGAGGAGTAGCTATGTCCCTATCCACATTATGTTGAGGACTGATGGCACCTGGGACTCTTAACAGATTCTCAAAGAGACCTGGGACCCAAAAAGTGGTAGAAACTCTCCTGATCTGGTCCACCTGACAGATTTCAGAAAGCGGCGAGCAGTCATTTTGGCCACAAGGGGATGTTCCACAGACACTTCCTCACGCATGAAAACAATAATCAAGGCTCAATTCTGGAACCAACACTAGTCACAGACTGTGACCTTTTGGTGTACATACCGTTTTGAATTCCTGCCCTGCTATTATACTTGCATCACTTGAACTTTGGATTTGTGTCTGTGGAATGGATAAATAAATGACTGGATACTTGTGATTGCTCCTGCCTCCTGTTTTAACCAGAATTGGGGGTGTTCAGGGCCCCTGCCTCCACTTCTATGGTTAAGAGAATGCTGCTTCTATTGCACTGGCAGAGCTCACAGGGACTCAGAGAGCCCCAGGTGGAGGGAACATCTTAAAGACACTCTCCTATTTTCCAGATGAGTAAACTGAGGCCCAGAGTTGTTTCAAAGCTCATTTGAGTGGGGATCAAAATTACGCCTGTCTGGATTGAGCATGGGCTGCGAACCAAAGCATCACAGTTTCAATTCCCAGTCAGGGCACATGCCTGGGTTGCAGGCCACGGCCCCCAGCAACCGCACACTGATGTTTCTCTCTCTCTCTCTTTCTCCCTCCCTTCCCTCTCTAAAAATAAATAAATAAAATCTTTAAAAAAAAATTGCGCATGTCTACAATGCCATGCTTATATCCCATTCCACCTTCCCCGGAAGGAAAGGCTCACCGTTCAGTGTTTTCTAAAAGGCCCCTTCCAGGATTCCACCAACCAATGGAGGTAGCAAGCTTTAGTGCCATATGGGATTGTCAGTAGTCCCCTATCTGGCAAGCAGAAATGACAAAGACTGGTCAATTAGCTGAAAGGAAGTGGATTAATAATGCAGTCATTTGGAAAACCATCTTATTTCATTTGCTTCCAACTTCAGATAAGAAGTATACACACAATCATCTAACACAGGAGTATCACTTAATATCTTTTCTAAGTTTTTAAATATTACCGCTTATTGGTGATTACCCCTTTTCATATTTGCAAGAAAACAAATAAAGTGGAATGCATTACTAGGTTATTGAGCCACATTTTTTAATAAGGGGTTTAAATAAATGTGGTATTTTAGTCTGCCAATTATGTTGTTTTTCTCCAGTTTCTGAAAATAACTAATTAAAACAGTAATGGGTCTGTGAGCTAAGTTTATATTAATATTTTGATTATTAAAGCACTGAGAGAAAGTGATTTCCCACAAAATACATTTTTATTTAGCTAATTAAATAATTTTCCATTTTAGACCAGGAGAGAAAAAGAGAAGCAGAAAATAACTTTGAGGTTTCTAACATGAGCAACTAGGATGAATTCACATAATTAGAAATACATTAATCGTTATGGAAGATTATTTGCAAAAAGGACTACAATCATTCCCTCCCTCTCTCTGCCCTTGAGCATTTCCTTCCCACACTGACTTTTGGCTTGCCCATGTGACTTGCTTTGGTTAAGGGGACATTAGCAAATGCGACATAAGCAAAGACCTGAAAAGTCCTTGTGCATTGTTTTTGGGTGTTCTATAGTCATGACCAGCTGAATGAGCCCAGGCCAGCCTGCTGGTTAATGAGGGACACGTGGCCAAATCATCCCCTGCCTCGACTGACATAGAGCCAGATGCATGAAAGAGGCATCAAAGACAAGACAACCTCAGTCAAGCTTACCCAGATCAGAACAGTCAGTCAAATCATAAGAAATTGTAAATATTTATGTATTTTTAAATATTTTTTATTTATTTTTAGACAGAGGGGAAGGGAGGGAGAAAAAGGAGAGAAACATGATTGTGTGGTTGCCTCTCGCATACCCACTACTGGGAACCTGACCTGCAACCCAGGCATGTGCCCTGACTGGGAATAGAACCGGCGACCCTTTGGTTTGCAGGCGCATGCTCAATCCACTGAGCTACACCAGCCGGGGCTATTTATGTATTTTTTTTTAATATCTTTTAAGCCACTGAATTTTGGGTTATTTGTTTTGTAGCAAAAGCTAAATGTTATAAAAGGTGTCATCTTTAAACACTGCTTTAACAGAGAGAAAAAAAAGATTAAATTTTTTTTAGAGGAAGGGAGGGAGAGAAACATCAATCTGTTGCCTCTCACACACACCTGGAACAGAAATCTAACTCATGACCTTTTGGTTCATGGGAAGATGCTCAAACCAACTGAGCCACACCAACCAGGGCAAGAGATTAAATTATTTACAGCTCTGTTCCTCTGTTCCATTTACAGTAAAATTTATGGAAAGAGTGGGTGCACTCATTTTCTCCCCTTCCTTTCTCTGAAATATCTTTAATCTGCCATTGGACACCTGTCTGCACCACATTCCTGAACCTGCTTCTAGAATGCCAGATTCCCCTGGCTTACCACTCTTACCCCTTTCTGGCTCTACCTCTTCTTCCCAGTTTCTGAGGTTGAGCTTCTGGGTCTTGTTCTCTAGTTTACACTTTTCCATAGATAACTCATCCTGTCCTATAACTTAAAATACCGCTTGTATACTCGTGGCTCCCATACTTACATCTCCAACCCTGCCCTCCCTTCTGAATGCCAGGTTCCTATAGCCAACTACCTGCTAGACGTCTCCACATGGACATCGAACCTAGCGTGTCCATAATAGGACTCCTGATGCCCCATCCTGGACTCCCAATATTCCCTTCCCACCGCTATTACTGGCATCTCCAATCACCCAGTTGACCAGACAGGAAAATAGAAGTTGTCCTCAATTCTTTTCTTTCCTCTCTCTTTCATTGCAATCCACTAGCAAATTGTGTTCGTTCTATGTTCAAAATCCATCAGATGTACAACCTCTTCTCTCTCCCTCCTCTTTTAACATGTTAGTTCAAAACACCATCATTTCTTTCCTAAGTTACTACAGTAGGCTCCTAAATGGGTCCCATTTCCACACCCTTTCTCCACCATAGTTTATTCATCGGACAGCAGCCAAATGATCATTTGAAAGCACTCAACATAGCTCAGATATCTTATTTCTCTTTTGCTTAAATCCTCTAATGACTTTATATTGGACCACAAATAAAATACAAACTCCTGTATTGTATAATCCAGCCTCTGCCTTCCTCCCTGACATATATGACTCCCCCGCTAGAATGAAATTCATGAATTTTGTTTGTTTGTATTGAATAGTCAATTCAATAGGAATTTACTGAATGAATGAAGAGTCATAAAATGAATAAATGGCTGTGTAGGCACTTATGTTCTTAATATTGTAATTTTCTTATTTAAATATTTTTAATGCATAAAAAGTGCACACAACACATATGCCTTTAAAAAATTAGTAAATGTAGGTATCCTCCTCCTTGAAACTCCTTGTGGTCACTGTCATCTGGAAGATCAGTGGATGCCACCAAGGAATTGGGTTCCCTCATCTCAACAGACAGAATGAAATCCTGGAGTGATAAAAACAAAATAATCATGAAATCCTCTGAGATTTCCTATTTCTACAGATTCAGGCTAGTATCTTCGTATATAGTGATGAGAAGCACAGGATTTAGAGTTGTGCTGGACATTTTCATTTGATCCTCCAATCTCCTCTCCACCTATCAATATTCTGTTCTGTGCCCCCAAGGCTAAAGTATCACTTCTTCTGGTTTAAGACTGTGTTCAATCGATGGGAGCATTAGCAGGAGATTGGAAGGCAGGAGGAGAGTAAAGGGAGGGTATTTACTCCCTCCCTGGTGGACTGGGGGTTGCCCAAATCCTATTAAAGGCCATAGGTTCTGCCCTGGCTGGTGTGGCTCAGTGGATCGAGCATGGGCCTGCGAACCAAAGGGTCACCGGTTGATTCTCAATCACAGCACATGCCTAGGTTGCAGGCCAGTCCCCCAGTAGCAGGTGCATGAGAAGCAACCACACATTGATGTTTCTCTCCCCTCTTTCTCCTTCCCTTTCCCTCTCTCTAAAAATAACTAAAATCTTAAAAAAAAAAAAAAAAAGGCCATAGGTTCTATCCAGGGGTCCTTTCCATAAAACTACTCTACCTGGTTCTGTAACTCTTCCCTCCATTTGCTCCTCCATGCTGTTGCTAGCCCTGGAGTATTACCACATCCCTTCTCTAAACCCAACCCACATCTTTGTCAATGGCCCCTTTACTAACTCACCTTAATTACTTGATTTGAATGTGCAGTTTGGTTCATGCTGGGACTCTGAATGATGCAGTCATTGATACCAGAATTAGCCCCAAGGCACAGAAGATTAACATGAAATCCTGGGACACAATGGATTACAAATTTGAAGAGTGCATAGATAACTCCCTTGGGACGCTGGTTAATCCTGTGAATTCAGTGACATCACAGTAATTCAAATTATAACATAGTAGACATGGAGGACAAGATTTGGTGAGAGCAAATCATTGTGGAGTTTGGTCATCACACAATAATTAATAGTGATTTTAAAGATTGTGGGTCAGCTGATATTTTTAATTGTCCTAGAAAAAGTATGTGGAAGGGAGAATGAATTGAAAGCTTCGTTTTCAACTCAGGGCACAGGTGCAAAATTAGAAAGCCTTGAAGGCAGCTAAAGCAGTTGGTCACCTCCTAAAGTTCCAGGGCTGTGGACCAAGCTCACAGCCACTAAGTGGGACCCTGGGACGCACAATAGAAATGGACATTTGGATAGACCCAGATAAGACTGAGAACTTGAACCCCAAATCTCCCTGAACCCCCCTCGCTGGAGGAGGCAGGCCCCCCAGACTCTCTTCCAATCAGATAATTATTCTAATCACGGCTGTGGTTGTGCATATAGTGCCTTTATATGGCCAAATAAATAGAGCCTCTGGCACCCGGCTTGTTGCTACTGAGCTAACAAAATTGTTTAACCTATCTCTATCAAGAGATTCTCAGAAGCCATTTGCCTTCACATGCAGGGACAACAATATACTTGGTATTCTCAGGGTTATGTCAGCTCTCTTGCTCTCTGCCATTAGAGAGTCTGAGAAGTCCTTGATCATTTTGATTTCCCACAAAGTAACATGCTGACACAGTATAATCATGACATTATAGTAACTGGACCTAGTGAACAGGAAATAGACATAGGAAGTAAGATATATGCATGCCAGAATGGGAGAGAGAAGCAAGAAGACTCAGGGACCTACCACATCATTTAGGTTTCTAAGGGTCTAGTGGCCTTGAGTATATTGGGAAATCACCTTGTCAATGAGATAAGCTGCCTCTCCTTACACAACCTAGCACAATGAAAGAGGCACAGTGACTTTAGAGTCAACAAAGACTACATTTGGTCATGCTTCTTGAACCCATTAAGTAGGGCCTGGAGCAAGATAAGACTTGGTGGCAGGTCCAGCTGCAGTACTAATTGTCCTGTCCCTTATCTTGGGTCAACAAACCACTATCAGAAGTATTCAGGGGCAGTCAGCAGAACTGCATGGAGCCTCCGGGCGGGTCTCAATAGAAGAAGCATCTACCAATAATTTTCCATTTGAAAAGCAATCCCTGGCTTGCTACTAGGCCCTGGTAGACACTGTGTGCCCAAGGCAGGTAAACTGCCCACCACGAACCGGATATCAACTTACCCATATGATCGTAAAACTAAACTGGACAGCAGCATTGCATCGTAAAATAAAAATGGTGTGTGCAGGACTAGGCTCAAGCAAAGCTAGAAAAGGCACAAATAAACCGCTCAAGCTGATGGCTCACACTCACACGGCACCTGCTCCTCCTGCTTTACCGTGCTGCCTTTAATTCACACTTAGGGCCTCGTAAGGAGGTCCCTCCCGACCAGTTAATGGAAGCAGTAAAAGCTGAGGCCTGATTCACAAATGGATCTGCATAGCATGCTAGCACCATCGGAAGTCATAGCCACCTATATGAGGGGCCGTGAGAGACATTGGTGAAGGGGAATGCATCTACCCAGAGGGCCCGACTTCAGTTTATAAATCCGGTTGTCCACTCTCTTCAGCAGGAGAAATGGCCTAAAATAAGGACTACACTAAGGTGAATAACTAGTAAGTTGGCTGGCTGTTCAGAGACTTGGAAAGATGAAGGTTGAAAAACCGAGGCCAAGGAGGACAGGGGAGAGGTATACAGATGGATTTCTCAGAATGGAGAGCAAGTTGGAAGATGTTGGTATCCCCACAAATGCCCAGCAGAGGTCATCCAACCTCAGAGATGGGCCTGGTAATTAGGTACACCAAGGAACCTGTCCTGTGAATATTTCACAGCCTCTTTCTCCAGCCACCTTCTTCTTCAGGACTAGGAGTGATTACAGCTTTCAGCTGTTGCTCACTGTGGGGTTCTGTCCCATCTTTGCTGCTTTCCATAAGCCCCAATCCAACCAAACAATACAGGTGGGCACAACGATATTTGTTGTCCTACCCGCAGCTTTTCAAACACCACTCAATTACCCAGTTTCAATGTGCCATACGTTTTCTGCAGAGACCTTGAGTGATATAAAATGCAAGTCAACTTTTCAAAATCCTTTCAGCTACTTTACAGCCTTGGAGACATTGCATAGCTCTCTAAACTTTGAGTTACTCTTTGGAAAATGAAGACACCTCCTTCAGAGTGTTACGTGGGGTTGAATGTTGATGCATAGTTCCTGATATATAGCTAATATTCAGAAAGTGGTGGTGGTTATTCTGATTAGCCTTTCTAAATGAAATAAAAGGAAATCTGAATGAAATTTTTCTAAGTGGCTATGTAATGTACTTTTAGCAGTCCTGCTACAAATTAGTAATTGCCACCACTTGCTAAATACTTCTGAGTTTCGAGCGCTCTTTCAATCACCTTGTAGGCCTTATGTCCTTTGCTCTTCATGACAAACATATTGAGGAAGGCACTACTGGGATCTGCATTTTACATATGAGGCTAAGGAACTTGCCCAAGAATGCTGCTGCTAAGTTAGCAGAGCTGGGATTCAAATCCAAGTTTGACTGCAGAGTGTAAGTATTATACCACCACGTTATGCCGCCTTCACACCAGTTCAAAATATTAACACACATTGACAAATCTGTACGTATATCTACTGTACTGTAACCCATTTATACACCCCCCCCAATTTGCTCTACAGACACCTGCCTTCGAAGTCCTCACCTGCCTCACTTAGTACCACTGCCCGCTCTTGTATAGGCCCCTGGTGGAGGGCCAGGTCTTGGTCTCCATTACACGCATTGCAGTGGGAGCCACAGAGCTCCGCTGCCCAGAGGCCTGACCTAACCTGAACCACAGACTCAGAAGAACTGCAGCAGATCCTCAGAGGATGCCATTTCACTCAACGCCATTTTGTTACAACGTTGTTGAGATGCCATAGGAACGTAACTCTTGTTTATATCAACTAACGCATGGTAAAACTGGTTTCATTATACGTCGTTTTGCTGCAGTTCCAAGAACTATCAGTGGCATTCAGTGGGGACTTACTGTACTGCAGCAGGAAGTACACAGTGTGACTTCCCCAGCAGCCCTCCAGAAAGGCTAGGTGACAGAGCCCAGAGTGGCAAAGGGCTCAACACTCCATATGGTGAACTCTGACCAGTGAGAGACATGAGCCAAAAAGAAATTGGCAGACGCATCCCTCTTCCTTCCTCCCTCCAACAGACTGTTCCCAGGAGCAGTGGCTTGGTGCAGCCTTTCTGAAGATAAGTCTCATGAGCAAGCAAGCAGCTGTATTTTTCTCTTGAAGGTCTGGTCAGCCTGTTAATACATCACCTTGTATTTGCTTTCCCTGTTTCTCTGCCTTGCTGCCCCTTTCCCCTCATTCTCGCCACCCTGGGATTGCGCCTCTCGATTAGGGTGACAGATCGTCCACGTTTGCCCAGGACTGAGGGCACTGCCAAGATGTGGGACAATCAGTACTAAAACCTGGACAGCCCCAGGCAAACCCCAGTCTCAATAAAGCATTAGGATTTAAGCATTGAGTGGGGCTCTGCTTCCTAAAGACTCCTGGTATGACAATTGGGAGCAGTGGGAGTATATCATAAGGCTAGATGGGGAAAAAGGTATTGTCATGGGAGCATTCTGCCATGACTCAGAGTTTAACTCATAGCAAAGACTGTTGGGACTGGTCTTTTTAAAAACATTTTATTTATTTTTAGAGAGAGGGGAAGGGAGGGAGAAAGAGAGGGAGAGAAACATCAACGTGTGGTTGCATCTCACATGGCCCACACTGGGGACCTGGCCTGCAACCCAGGCATGTGCCCTGACTGGGAATTGAACTGGAGACCCTTTGGTTCACAGCCCGCGCTCAATCCACTGAGCTACACTAGCCAGGGCTGGGACTGGTCTTAATTGTGTTGCTGGGATGGGTCCTTGAAGCTTGGGCAGACAGGAGAGAGCCCATCTCACAGATTCCAGAACCACCTGCCAGAGCACAGAGGTCACGCGGCGAAAGAGAAAGGATGTAAGAATGGATTCATATGTGCAGCTGGAGGACCACAGCACCTGACTTTTCTCTGGGAGGGCCCACAGGACACCTCCTTCATTGAAAGAATAAGGCATGTGTTGGTGAGAAGGGCAGCCCTATCTCCGAGAAACTCAGTGTAGCCATCTTCTGCACACTGAAACTGACCGTAGGAGAGGCTGCCACGAACTCAGGCTCCCCAGTACCAAAGGGGGTGATGGCAACCAGCTCCCTTGTCCTCTGGTTCTGCAGGAGTGTGGCACCAGCAGGACAGTGGTGACCTCAGGTGGTTTATTCACCCAGCCCCACCACGGGCTGGCTGCAGTCCTCTCTCAAAGAGCCTCTCAGCCAGCCCTCTCCACGCAGCCTTCCTACCTCCATTTCAGTCTCTCCCCTTTAGCCCTAGGAAGCCCCTGCTACTAGCTCCAGGGTATTACACTGTTCATTTGGGCTTCTCAGTACCCCACTGCACTTTACAAATAATCCCTTTCCTGAAATGGATTAATTCGACTGTACCATCTATTTCCTGCCAGGGCCCCATATATGTTTTGAACATAATCGGGAGTGGAACTGGGAAGCTAGGGACAGGGAGGGGAGGAAAACTTGCCAGTGTGTACTTTCGAAGACACTGAAATACTTTTAGAACCATGTAAATGCATGACTTATTAAAACAAATATTCCACACTTTTGTACACTTTTTTTTTTAGATTTTATTTATTTATTTTTTAGGGAGGGAAAAAGAGAGAGAGAGAGAAACATCAATGTGCGGTTGCTGGGGGCCGTGGCCTGCAACCCAGGCATGTGCCCTGGCTGGGAATCGAACCTGCTATGCTTTGGTTCACAGCCCGCACTCAATCCACTGAGCTATGCCAGCCAGGACTTTTGTACACTTTTTAAATACAGTCTTTTTTAAAATTGATTATTGGAGAGAGAGAGAGAGGAAAGGAGAGAGAGAAACATTGATTTATTGTTCCACTTACTTATGCACTCATTGGTTGAGTCTTTTATGTGCCCTGACCAGGGGATCAAACCTGCAACCTTGGCATATGGGGGCAGCTCTCTAACCAGCGGAGCTCCGGCCAAGACTCTTGTCCACTTTGAGCAGCAATGTCAAGTCTGTGGGGGGCAGAGGGAGCCAGGGTGGCCATTGATAATACAAATCGTAAAAATGTGACACAGTATTTCCACTTCTAGGAATTTATCCTCAGAAAATAACTGAAGATACAAAAAATCATCTACAAAGAGTAGTCATTGCAACCTTTGGTTTTATAAAAGAAAATTTGCTCAAAATCTAAACACTCAACGGTAGGGGCATTTGGAGAAAAACATGTAACCATCCAAGACTGTGCCTTTTAGAAAATTTTTAAAGAACACAGGATCCTCTCATGATATGTTAGATGATAGAAGTAGAACACAAAAATGTGTATAATTTTGTAAAATAGGTGTATATATTATCTCTATTTTACCAATAGAGGCACCTAGGCAGAGAATAGAGAACAGATAATACCATATGTGCTCAAGGTCACAGGGTTTATGAACTTGGATTTGGGGGGCTATGAGTAACAGAATATCCAACTTAAAGAAACTTAAACAATAGAAGCATTTGATTTTCTCACCAAGAGATCTGAGGGTAGACAATTCTCGGCTTGGTTTGGCAGCTCAATTATGTCATTAAGGACCCATGTTCTTTCTATCATTTTATTCTGTCTCCCACAGTGTGTGAGCTTTTTGTCCTTAGGCTTGTCACTTCAGGTCACAAAAGGCTGCTGCAGCTCCAAATGTCACATCATCACAGGCAAGGATCAAAGCAGGAAGGCCTTAGAAGCCAACTGGGTTATATCAGGCTCTTTGTCTGGGCCAGCGCTTCGGGGGCCCGTGATCTAACCCAGGGTTTTTCCAAATATATCTGCACTGCAAAATGAACTCTCTTATCATGAGGGTCTACTGTTCTTGCTTAAAGGACTTGAAACAAAACCGGAAAGAGAGTCAACCTTTTAATGGAGTCTCTTCATCTGTAAAATGAGTAGGTTGCACTAGATAGTTTGTGAGGGTCCCTTCCAGCTCTGCCTGGCTAGGATTAGGAAAAAGGCTGTGGCAGAAGACACACCCACTGATTAATCATGGTTCATTTGGGATGTGAAGGTTAGAAAGGATTTTCATTTTCTGTGTTATGATTTTCTTTCTTGCCCAAAATTTTCTAGAAAGAGTATGTGTTATTTATGTAATGAGAATGGACATCATTTTTGTAAATATCCTAAATGTTCTAAACTAGAAAACTTTGTGAAACTAACTTTATAAATGTAATATGCGTTGAAATTTCTTTTAGTTTGTCGACCAAAATAGCTCAGCCCATTTTCCTAAGCCCTATTCCCATACTTTGACCATCCTGTTATAAAGGTGTAAATGTTATCTGCAGTTACACTTCTGGGCCTTTTAGTACAATAGTAGACATGGGTAAGGCGGATAGCAAATAAGCTATTTTATTCTTGTGGTGAGCTCAGTTGCCTTAACAAGGGAAGTCCCTCCAAGAAAAGCCACAGAAGATGTGGGTAAATTCACAATGCATTTCACTGCCTGCAAACCTTAGTTATGAATCACAGACTGTGAAAGTAATCACATCTAGATTTATTCACAAAAATACCCAGAACTGCACACTAATCTTCGTACTTTGTCTCTCATGGAAACTGAATTATCTGTCAACAAATTCCAAAGGTCTTTGGGCCCAATGCATGTCACAAATTCTTAACATTTGTGAGATTCTGACATGTTAAAAAAAGAACAAGAAGGCGAGTTAATCAGTTTCTATTGGCAGCAGATACTGTCAGCTGATTTTCCTATAGTGACAGACTCACTTCATTCATTTTTGAGAAAATGTTTGCCAAATGCCCCCATCAGAAACACCAGTTTATCAGTTATTCTTTCAAGCAAAAATGGTGCTCCCTGAACAAAGCAATTAGTTCAATTCACAACTCAAATAATCCCATGAGCCCTTTTCCTTGAGACAACCGTCATCTTTTCATATATAGCATAATAGTCATTTCATCACACAGACTATTAAAAAGATATGTGTGCCTGATCACAATTTAATCATTTTTACTGCATATTCAATGACATTTTAAGTCAGACTGACTTTTCCCCCCAGCTGTATAGAGACGAAGAATACAGTGACTACTAGTATAGTTTGATGTCAGTGCCTTAATTTGTGTTAAGGAGTCAGAAGTTTCACCCACCCTTGTTTTCATATCATTAATGCAATGGCAACACAGAGAAAAATGCCAAAAAAGTTTTTTGTATTGTTACTATTGTGACATTATGGGACCCCTGAAAGTGTCTTGGACGCTCCCAGCAGTCTACAGACCACATTTGGAGAACTATTTTCAGCTATGAGCAGGTATAATTTAAAAACAGAAAACTAACTAAAACATGAAGATGAAATTAGGACAAAAATCAATTATAGAGTAAAAAATAAGATTGTCAATCCCTTAAATAAAGAGATTCTGCATTATCAATGAACTATGTAATTAAGTCTTGGGTAATAAATGCAAAAATGATTTCTAAAATAATTTATTTTTCTCATGTGTAATATTCTTACCCTATCAAATTTACATTATTGTGCTATTTTGTTGCATTTTTCTCCCTGCCCTCTCCCCACTCCACCCTAAGAGTTTCCTGAGATTAAGAACTATATAGTATTCATAACTGAAACCTATACTTGGCACATAGTGTCTCATAAATGTTTGTTTTAGTGAATCAATATATTTATCAATCAATCAAGAAACAATATGAGTTTTAAAATTAACACTGAATACAAGCTAGTTGAAATAAATAGCAGATAATATATAATTTTCTTCAGGAGCATATACACTTAAATAAGTCACCTAAAAACTTATCTGTACTGACTTTTTAAAGTATTGCCAATTAGCCCTGGCTGGTGTGGCTCAGTGGATTGAGCACTGGCCTGCGAACCAAGGGGTCACTGATTCGATTCCCAGTCAGGGCACGTGCCTGGGTTGCAAGCCAGGCCAGATCCCAAATAAGGGGCATTAGCGTGCAAGAAGCAATCACACATTGATGTTTCTCTCCCTCTCTTTCTCCCTCCCTTTCACTCTGTCAAAAATAAATAAATCAAATCTTAAAAAAAAGTAAAAATAAAATATTGCCAATTAAAGAGAATCTTTCCTAACATAACTTGTAGTCACTAAATGATTTAATCACTCAATTTTTCTCTATTTTTATTTCTGACTCCACTGTCAAAAGCAGAATGTGTGTGGTGAAGTGTGGCGAGCTGGGTATCTAAGTCATTGGCCAAAGGAGATCACGTGGCCAAGTCTAGTTTCTATGGAGTGGGGGTCGGGGACTACACAAGGACAGACACGAAGGTGTGGTACCTGGAGAGCCAGCAATTTAACCATCAACCACAGGGAGATTAGGAGTGGTGTGCTCTCTTCCTACAACCAGTAAATAGCAGCTAGAACTAAACAGAAAAGTGAACCGGTTATCCTTCAGGGAAAACGTCATTTTCCTGAGAGTATTATAACCTAGTCTAGGACATCTGTAATTTCTCCCAATGTCACAAAATTCTAAAGACAATCAATTTTAAAAATACATGTGTCATAAAACATTTCGCAAAGAGAGAGGTCGGTCATACAATTAGATGATGATAGTGTTTAGCAGCCTCAAAAACGTGTGAACTTGGCCCTTACGCTTTGAGTAAGAATATTTGTATACAGGAGATTGAACCAGATGACCTTTAATGTTCTTTTCCAGTACTGAGATTTTATGATAAACCATCTAGTAATCAGTCTATTACAGCCCCTTCTCTCTTGGCTGAGAAAAATGCCCTTTTTTCCTACAAACACGTACACATACGCCTCTGCATAAAGCAGAGCTCTGAGACAAATGACAGTTCTGTTTCATAATATTTGTCTGCTGAAGAAGACCAGTTCTCGAGTTATTGCCTCATTAGTGAAAATAAAAATCATTGACAACTCCCGAACTATGGGAATAGAAATATTGAATCTTCGGTTCACAAGGGCCATTTCTGACTTTCATTTCTCTTTGAACACCAGAAACTAGGGTTTCTCGCCCCTAACTGTTTTAGTAGAAAGGCATTAGAAGAAATGTTGCAATTTGGAAATAGAAAAAAAAATGTAGGTGTGGACAAAGAAGAAAAAAGATGTAATCACTGTCATGCTTCATGCTAATTACAAAGGAAAATATAAACAACGCTCATTGTTCTCTAAAGAATTCCTTCTTACAGGTAAAATCCCTATTTCATATAACATCATGAAAAGGGAACTTCGCTGACCCAGAACTAGAAGCCCAAGTTTTTTATTTGCTCTGCTGGCACAGCAAAGCTTATGGGCAGCTTATAATTGCCTGAGTGCCCAAAGGTTATGGATCAATCACTGCCAGTCACGGCAAGTTGCAAGCCTGGGAATAGTCGGAGAGGCTTGGGATCTTTTCCACCAAGGCAAAACGGCTTATTGTTAGATTTGGAGGAAAAACAGAGTGAAAGGAAAATGCTATGGAGTGTACTTAGTGAGAAACATCATTTATATCTGACAGTAGCACATTTTTAATAATGAGACCAGCAGGGAGAAGATGGGGAAGCAGGAAAGGCCTTATGAGGAGAGCTCTGCTCAGCGAGCCAGCTCAGCTGGTGTGGAGTGGACCCAAAAGTCCACCAGGGGAAAAGAATATTGTATTTTTAAAAATGCAGTGTGCAGCATTTACTCTTGTTTTTCAGGGAAAAAATGCTAGAGAGTCAACCCCACCCACTGACTTCATCTCATTGCAACTCCTTTCTTCTTGCCAGCTAAAACTTCTTGGTGACACACATCTGAATTCTTTTCCAGCTGAGCTTCTTTTGTCAATCATTCAAATATTCTACATCCTCCTTCAACAAAAGGAAATTTCACTTTTGCTGAAAGTTAGTATTAGCTTGAATCATATGGAATTGCTAGTACTCTACTACCTTTGACCCTAAAATAGTAACTACATAGTGTGTAGCCTCATACAGTGCCTATAAGTAATTAGTATATAATGGATGTGGTGTTTTATATTTGTGGGGACAGGAGGAATTATTTCCTAGATGGCCCTGGGACTACTAGACAACCATTTGGGGGAAAGTACAAAAGAAGCCCTACATCAATTCATACACAAAAAAATGAACTGCATTCCTAGCTGGTGTGGCTCAGTGGATTGAGTTCTGGCCTGCGAACCAAAGGGTCGCTGGTTCGATTCCCAGTCAGGGCGCATGCCTGGGTTGCAAGCCAGGTCCCCAGTGGGGAGTGCACAAGAGGCAACCACATATTGTTTCTCTCCCTCTCTTTCTCTCTCCATTCCCCTCTCTCCAAAAATAAATAAGTAAAATCTTTAAAATATATATATATAGAAAATGAAGAGAATTTGGATGAGTATTTATAGAAGGTACTGAGATGCATGACAGTGATGTCATTACCTATGCAGAACACAATGTTATTCCAATTTAGCCTCCTCTCTAGAATGGGAAATAGGTCATCTAGAATCATTTGACATAGGTAGTATTGGCATAGGGAGAGGTGAGATAAATGCCACTTTGTGGGCCAGGTAAGATCTGGCTTTAATAAATATGTTTTTAAAGAATTTATTTATTTACTTTCAGAGAGAGGGGAAGGGAGGAAGAAAGAAAGGAAAAGAAACATCCATGTGTGAGAGATGTGAGAAATGTATGGATCAGTTGCCTCTTGCATGCCCCCAACTGGGGACCTGGCCCAGAACCAAACCAGCGACCTTTTGGTTCGCAGGCCAACTCTCAATCCACTGAGCCACACTAGCTGGCTTCAATAAATACCGACAGAAGTAATAGCTTATTACTATGCCAATGACACACTGCTCCCTGTCCTGAACTCTCCTCATTCCCTTTATCCTGCTTTTTTTCCCTCTATATACCAACTTCTAATACTCTCTATAATTTACATATTTATGATTCTTATTATCTGTCTCCCCCTACTGGTATGAAGGCAGAGGCTTCTGTCTATTTATTCACCACCATATATACCCAGCACCTAGAACAGTACTTGGTATACAGCAGGACTTCAAGAAATATTAATCACATGAGTGAATGAATTGAAGCTCATATTTGCTGTATGTATACCATGCATTGGGCACCTTAATTCAAGTAGTTAAGAATAGCTTTGAGAAGAAAAGAGATCACAAATGAGCAACATGAGTGGTATTGGTGAAAGAAAACAGTGGCAGCCCACCTTTTCGGCCTTTCTTCACCCAGTGTCCCACCCGCTCTGGCAACCATCAGTCTGTTCTTTGTATCAGTGAGTCTGTTTCTGTTTTGCTTGTTAGTTTATTTTGTTCACTAGATTCCACATATAAGGGAGATCATATGGCATTCGTTTTTCTCTGATAGGCTTATTTCACTTAGCATAATACCCCCTAGGTCCATCCCTGCTGTAGCAAATGGTGAGATTTCCTTCTTTTTCAATGCCAAGTAATAGTCCGTTGTATACATGTATTGTCACTTCTTTATCCACTCATCTATGGATGACCACTTGGGCTGCTTCCATAGCTTGGCTATGGTAAATAACACTGCAATGACCATAGGGGTGCATATACAAGAATGGGCAAAAGTAGGTTTACAGTTGTCCATATGGAAAAAGGCAGGCAGGTTATGATTATTACAATAGCTTTATTGACTCAAAAGAATGTCACAGTAGAGCTGTGAATCTACTTTTGCCCACCCCTGTGTTCTTTCAAATTAGTGTTTTGGGTTTCTTCAGATATATCCCCGGAAGCAGAATGGTTGGGTCATAAGCAGATCCATTTTTAATTTTTCTGAGGAAACTCCATACTGTTTTCCATAGTGGCGGCAACAATCTGCATTCCCACCAAGGGTACACAAGGGTTCCCTTTTCTCCACATCCTCTCCAATATTTGTTGTTTGCGGATTTGTTGATAACAGCCATTCTGACAGGTGTGAGGTGATATCTCATTGGGGTTTTAATTTGCATCTCTCTGGTGATTAGAGACATTGAGCATCTTTTCATATGTCTATGGGACATCTGGAGAAGTGTCCATTCAGGTCCTTTGCCTATTTTTTAATTGGATTGTTTGGCTTTTTTATGTTGATTTGTATGAGTTCTTAATAAATTTTGGATATTAACCCTTTATCAGATGTATTGTTGGCGACTATCTTCATCCATTCAGTGGGTTGTCTTTTCATTCTGTTGATGGTTCCCTTTGCTGTGCCCAAATATGTCTCTTTGAAAGCAACTTTGGGGTAGCTGCCTCTACTTCCTGGCCAAGTGTCCCTGTAAGACACTGCCCACTAAATCCACAGTGAGGATCCCAAAGGGAGAGAGCTAGGGACACCCTTCTCACTTACGCTGTCTAGATTTAAAGCTGATGGGCACTTCACCATGGATCCAGAATTTTGCATCAGAGACTGGAGGAGTGTGTGACAAAAGAGTAGCATTAAATTATGTCTCAGTGAGGAGAATAATTGCTGTGCTGAACAGATATTCATAATGATGGTCATTTCTAGTGAATTCTTCTAACATCACATTTTTGCCCTCACTAAGAATCCTTCTTTTGCTTCTATATTCACTCATCATTCTCAGAAAGATTGTCCTTCTACCCTAGAAAGACTGGTTCTTGGAATCATACCTCCTAATAATGATCATTATATTTTCCTGCTGAGCAATATCAGCTTTGAGCTTGTCTAAGCGGAAGGGAAGCCGAAGAACAGATGTCCTGCCCTTCTTTCCCTCTCTCCACGTCATCTGTCACAGCGACTGGCTTTTGCCTCTTTGCTGATTATTAGTTTGAATGTATCTACAGTGAATAAAGCCTTCATTTTTACTCTCTCACAAAAGAAAAAAAAAAACATTCCCTCCTGTGAGTACAAAACAGCTAGGTTTTCCAACATGAACAAGAACTGCGCAATTATTGCCAGTTCCTGACATGCAGATAATTCTCCCAGAATTGCAGTATTTCCAGTCCAAATTATATTTGAAAAACTACCAGCTCCCTAGAAAGGCTCTATGCAATGTCCAGCTCACACCACCCCCGCAATAACAGGAAGAACACGGCTTCATATTTCTCCCTTGAAAGGTAATGCAGTGGAGTTGATAAGAGATCAGAGCAGACACCGGAAAACTGACTGTATTTCTGAATCTACTTCTTAGATACTGTGCATTTTTTTTCTTTTCCTCATGTCTTTTCTCCTCTCCCCTCCTCCCGTTCCTCTTCTTTGTTCTCTCTTCCTCCCCAACTTCTCTCTCTCTCTCTCCCTCCCTCTTCTTCTCTTTTTTTTTTTTTGTTTTTAGAAGTAAATTTGTACTAGGAGTGACAATTCCAAGTGTTGACAAAGATGTGGAGAAACTGGCACTCCCACACATGGCGGGTGGAAGTATAAAATGGCACAACTACTTTGGGGAGAGGTTTGGCAGTTTCTCATAAAGTTCAAACATACATCTACCTTATGACCCAGAAGTTCTGACCCCAGAGAAATGAACATCTGTGTTTACAATGTCCAGAGCTTACTTTTACTTATTAAAGAAATTATAATCACAAAATATGTTTAATAATGATGCAGTTATGCTATTATGTATGTCTCTGTTCATGTCATAGATAAAACCTACTTGTAAATAAATTCTAGTCACACACAAAAAAATCTGTGTTCAAAAAAGACTTGTGTCAGTTGTCAGAGTGACTTATTCATAATATCCCCAAACTAGAAACAAATGTCCATCAGTATGTTTGGACATTTAACATAGGCCTTGCCTGGTACACTGTTTGAAAGGTGGGAGATGTTCTGACCGTTTTATTACTTGTCCTGGGGCAGAAATGAAGGGCTCAAAGGACAGCCAAACTCACCTTCATGCCTCACCCAGGAACAGTCTCTGTCTAGTAACTACACCAAACCGGAAGCGAACATGCTTTCTCAACACATATTTTCACAGAAAAATCAGACTGTACTCTAGCCAAGTGATCAAGATTAACACCACCAGGAAAGGACAAACAGACGTGGTGGGCCTCCAGATGGGATACCACAGGTGAGAAACCTTAACTTCCCTGAAAAATATCCCCCGGTTGTTTTCAGGACATTTGGGAACTTCCCTGTAATTAGTTCTCTTGGTAGAAAGAGGTATCCTCCCTGTATTTCCTAAAGCAGTGCTCCTCAAACTTTCCTGGGCTTACCAGTCACCTGCAGATCTTGCTCAAATGCAGATTCTGTTTCAGTAGATCTAGGGTGGGGCTCAATGTTCTGCATCGCTCCCAAGCTCCCAGGTGATGTCATGTTGCTGGTCTGCAGGCCAAAGTTTGGGTAGCAAGGTCCTTTGATTCCCAAAGTGTGGTCCCTAGAGGAGCAGTGTCACCTGGGAACTTGTTAAAACTTCGAATTCTAAGATCCCACCCCCATACCTCCTTACTGAATCAGAAACTCTGGGCATGGGGTCCAGTTCAACCAGGGCTTATGATTAGGCAAAATTTAAGGAGGCGCCTATTCTCAGAGTCGTGCAACTGCAAAGTCTGGCCGTGGTGTCTTCTAAGACACCCTTGATGCACACCAGAGTTAGAGGACCATGGTTTCCTTTCTTCTCAGTACATCACCCCATTACACTAGCAGCCATGTTGTATTTAAATTATCTGGGCCCCAACTCAGACCCAAATCAGAACCTTTGAGGGTAGAATATGTTCATCTGGTCCATAAAAGGATGTGAATGAGAATGCTCACCAAAGAGCTGCTTGCCATTTGGAAGACAGAAACCATGATATGTTGGATGAGCAAAATGTGTGGAGGCGTACTGCAGTCACAGTCAACAAGCCAGGGGTACCATAGAGCCGTATGACACGAGCAAAACACAACAAACTGGATGAAAGCTGCAAGAAACTCGATTTAGAGCGCTCTGCCATTTAGGTATATTTAAAATGCAGTTTTTCAAATACATCATTTCTTTCTAAATAAAGATCCATAAATGGAGAGGGTACCAGAGAACAAAGGAAATGGAAGCAAGGGCCAAGGACAAGGGGGGGAATAGCAAATAATAAGCAGACAAGTAAGTGTGAAAGAGAAGAGCTTTGCGCGGACAGAGATGACAATGTGCTCCAAAGTAGGCGATAGGATGAACTCAACTCCAACAGGAGGTCCATTGTCGGCAGATTGTGTACAAATATCTGCGGGGGAGTCAGGAAACCTATTGAATATAAGAGGTCAGATGATTCTCGGGCACGCCACTGACACCTTGAATTCCAAAGCATTTTCCCTTTGTAGCACTTTCATGATTTGGCCCCTTCTTAAGTTTCCAGGCACCCTATCTTACACTTGGCAATGCAGTAACTTGGACATGTCATGATGCTTCCCAGCCGCATCCACCCCACCCCACCCCCATCTTTGTTCATGCTGTGTCTTCTGCCTGGAACATTATTTTTTTCTTTTAATGATTTCATTTATTTATCTTTAGAGAGGGGACGGGATGGAGAAAGAGAGGGAGAGAAACATCAATGTGTGACTGCCTCACATGCACCCCCTACTGGCGACCTGGCCCACAACCCAGGCATGTGCCCTGACCGGGAATTGAACCAGCGACTCTTTGGTTCACGGGCCAGCACTCCATCCACTGAGGCACACCTGCCAGGGCTGAAACATTCTTTTTATTTTTCTTTACCTGGCAAACTCTTACTTATTCTTTTCAGCTCAGTTCAGGCGCCATCTCATAGGGAAAGTGTTTCTGAGCCCCCAGGCTGGGTTAAGATGACCCACTGGCTTTCACAGCACAGGATTATTTGGTTGTAGTATATTATACTGAAACTATTGATTTGTGCGTTTTAAAACCTCTCCTCCCTGATAACTCACTCTTACCATCTTTTCTACCTTAATATTTTGCTTGTCAATATTGTACCTGCAATTCAAGAGGTTTCTGAGTGTGGTAGGGCTCAGCCATAAAGCAGATGTGGTAAGGCTTAAAGGGCACTAGGAATATTATTTCTGTATTCGTTCATTTAACAAGACCTTGTTCAGAAAGAACTTAAGGCAGCACGTGAGAACTAAACTTCAGAAAAATAAAAGGTGGAATTTTGCTGCAACAACCACCAGCAAAATCAGCCCTCTGCAGCCACAAGGATCCATCATGCTGCAGGTCTGGACAGGCCAAGATCCACAGCAGGAGCCTGCGGTTCAGTCCTGGCTGTGGCGGGTTGGCAAAAGATCTCTATCCCTGCCTGCTACTGCCATCTCCAGGGGACTGGCTGATCTTCACACAGCTGCAGGCCTCCAGCTGCCAGGAGAAAGTCACAGCTCTGAATTAAAATCACCTTCATCAATGAAGTGAAAGAGAGCTCATTTGCCCCTTCTTTTCTCTCAGGTGCCCAAGAGTGCTGTCGCATACCCTATGTCTCCCGGTCAGGCAGAGACCAGAAGACCATTGTACACTGCTCTCTCATCTACATCGAATAGTTTCTGAGTTTGTAACCTGACAAGAAAACTCCCAAAATATAGACTGTCTTTACAAACCTAGGGAGTTGCATGACGGATTGATGTAGAAAATTGGATTCACAAACTCTCCATTGAGAAAACATTTGCAATCGTAGTCAAGCTCCCCTCCCACAGAAAGGAAAATAAGTGTTTCGTTTAAATCCATGTTATGTAAGAGTTAAAACCAAAAGCTGAAACACGGAGTCTAAAATGATTTTGTCTCTTATTTCCAGAATTTCCTTGCCATATCATTACATTTCTAAAAGAATTATCATAACATTTTGGTTATCTTTTTCCACGAACCAAATTATATTTGCTTGATGAAAGGAAAACACGGTTTGGTAAAATGCAAATTCAATTGGCTAGAAAAACCTTTCCTATAATCTGTAAGGTACTATCTCAGAGTTAACTAATCGAGGAAAACAATTGGGACACTCACTGAAGCAGGATTTCTCAGCCTCAGCACTATTTATATTTTGGGTGGGATCATTCTTTCTTGTGGGGGCGGGGCTTTTCCATTCACCATAGGGTGTTTAGCAGCATTCCTGGTCTCTACACGCTGGATGCCAGCAGCGCCCACCCACCCCCAGTCATCTACAACCAGAATATCCCCTGGGTCGGGGAGAGGAGCAGAATCACCCCGCTTCCCCATACCCTGCTGAGAATCACTGCATTTGAGGGAGACACAAAGGTATTCACAGACCAGACAGAGTCTGTACATTAGAACATGGGACAGAATGCACAGACCTTTCCCCTAATCCAAACCCCAAGGACTGGATTTTTCTTAATTTCAAAGGTGTCAAATTTGCCGATACTATATTTGGGAGCAAATCTTTTTCTTGATGGCATTTCGAAATCTAGCCAAGAGATACGTGACAGAACATGTCTATCTTTCAGTAGTTAATATAGTCTTTCATTCAAAACACTGACCCTTCCTCTTTGGCTTCTAACAAAATACTATCTGAGAACAGCAAAGGAACTATGTTGCCCTCGCTGAGCAAGCTGAACCATTATTGGTAAGAAATGATGAAATGAAAATATTTTTAATCATCACCAAAGAATATGTTTATTGATTTCAGAGAGTCAGAACTATCTACTGGCTGCCTGCTGCATGCCCCCTGGCCAAGAATTGAAGCCACAACCTTTTGGTGTATGGGACAGTGCTCTACCAACCGAGCCACCAGGCCAGGGCTAGAATTTTTAGTGTAGCAGAATAATCCTCCCCACCCTCAAAAAGATATCCACATCCTAATCCCCAGGACCTGTAAAGCAAAAGAAATCAAAGTGATGTAGTTGCTGGCTTTGAAGATGAAAGAGCCCAGTACCCAAGGAAGGCAGACGTCCTCTAAACATTAAAAAGGCAAAGGAGATTCTCTCCCAGAAACTCCAGAAGGAATGCACCCTGCCGACACTTTGATGTTAGCCTGGTGAGAATAACACCCAGAACAGTAGATAGTAAATGTGTATGTTTAAGCGACTAAATTTGTGGTAATTTGTCACAGTAGCCAATAAAACTAATACAGTGACAGTGTACAAGCATGGCACCATCACGAGGAAAATCCAACAGGAATATTGTGACCTGGGAAGCCAAGAAAGGGAGGCAATGTCTTCATTTTAATAAGTATAATTACTGTTTTAAACCATAGTGAAAGACCTCAAACAATTCAAGAATGCACTCTCTCTCCCTAATAATGGCTAAGTATATAGTTAGTAGATGTCAGACACTATTCTAAGGGTGTTCAATGTGTTATAATTTATTTATCATAACAACACCATGATGAAAATACTTTCAGTATCCCCATCTTTCTGATGAGGAAACTGAGGTCCAGAGAGGTTAAGTAACAATTCCAAGCATGCACATTCCAAGGCAGCACTGGGCTTCAAATCCAGGCAGTCTGGCTCCAAAATCCAAATACATGCAACCCAGAGCAGTTCTGTGAAGCTCAGGGGTGGAATGTTTAAAAACCAAAACCCTGCCTCTGTAGATTGAGCACCAGTCAGGTCATCTGCCTGGGTTTCAGGCCAAGTCCCCAGTGGGGGGCGCGCGAGACGCAACCACACATTGATGTTTCTCTCCCTCCCTTCCCCTCTGTCTAAAACTAAATTAATAAAATCTTTTTTAAAAATTTACAAGAAAAAATAAAAAGCAAAGCCTTGGATTTCTACACCAAAGGAAAATGTTTGGCCATAAGCACGATGGCATCTATGTTTCAAGTGTAGGGGTGTCTGTGGTTTTGCCCAACCAGCATTTCTGCCACCTCATTTGGAGAGTAGCATCTCAAGTTTCCTTAAGCAATCACCCCCCTCCTGCATTGCCTACAGTCTCCACTGACTGTCAATCGAGATGCCCCACCCTTGCCCTGGCCAATGCGTCACATGCCAGACCGATACAATTCCCTCCCTCTCCCATCTCTGGAATTTTAATCATGGAGAGATTCTCCTTAATTCTTCCTCCCTGACCCCTGGAGTGTCACACTCGGTCCAGTCTTTCCTAAGGCCTGCTAGTTTGTCTTGTCGTCTGATGTGGCGGGGACCCCCATATCCTTCTAATAAAGTCCTTGTTCATTTACGTATACAAGAAACAGTGACTTTCCTTCCAACCAAAAAAACCTTAAGTGAAACTGAGCATTCAAGAGACTTCATATGTGTTAAGAATCCAAACTGGAAATTGACTTTCCCACCACCTGAAAAAAGAGGCCGGAACACTCCATTCGCAGCCCCGGAACAGGTAGAACACAGGAGGCCAATGAGGGACTTGGCAGAGCTCTAATGAGGGAGGCTGAGGACTGCAGAGCCATGCAAATTAAATGAAGCTACTGCCCGATAATCAATTAGAGGCAGTTTGAGAAGCAGACGATTTTTTTCCCTTAACAATTACTGTTGCATAGGCTATGTATCTAGAGTGAACTATGAGCAATGATTCAACCATCCCAGCATCCACTGGAGTGGACACAAACAATAAGGGATGCATTGAACCCAGACAACACAGGAGAGGTGAAGTGAGAACCCTACCGGCATAATTAATCCTCCTCTTGTCCTCCTGTACTGCTGTCGGCAGCTATCGTGATTCAGTGGACACTAGTGACCAGTGCAATCAAAACAGTGTCGACGGAATTGACAAATCAAATAAGGATTACTTCCAGCAGAATACTACTACCTTAATAGGGCTCATTTCTTTCATAGCTACCATATGAACGTAGTATGTGAATAAACCTTCTTTTGGAGTCCCTAGGCTTCTGAAAGCCTGTGCATCACTGCAATCTAAAAAATGTTTCATTGGGATGCAGTTGCCCTCTGCAGTTGTACCTATTACGTGTGCAGCTAAAAATCCACAGCCTCCAGGCTCTCACTGTTAAGATAAAAACTCAGATCAGCAGCAGCTTCACTGACCTGGTTTCAACAGGTCTTAAAGTCACTTTCAGTTGTCAAAACTTTTTTAATTACAAAAAGCTACATTTTTCCAATAAATGAAATGTCAAAAGTTTTGAGATTGCCTGAGGCAGACTCTTTAAAGTGTCGTGGGGCTTTTTTTAAACTTTCCATTCGTGACTGATTCAGGGACATTAAAGTCCTTATGTATACTGCCATCACGCCCTCATCTCTTTCAACAAATTTTGTCCTAGATTCAGCCTATAGAAGACAAGTTTTACTGTCACTCTTTAAGAATGTCACTAAGAAGTCATTCTTCCTTTCTGAGACAGCTAACTCCATGATTAGTAAATCTTATCTAGACACACACACACACACACACACACACACACACACACAACTCCAGTTTAGTCTTTTAGCTGAATGTCAAGCATTTCTAAGGACATTAAAAGAACGAGAGAAAATGAAGAATGTATGCAGATTTCAGTGTGTCATTTTATTACAAAAATATACTGCAGTGGGTCTGGACTCAACAGTCATCAGATTTTTGTTGCTTTTGTTTTGTTCTGTTTCACATTCCCGGTACTTAGTTATCTTATAACTGGAAATGTGTACCTTTTGATCTCTTTCATCTAATTCTCCCATACCCCCACTTACCCCAGCCTCTGGTAACCACAAATCAGATCTCTTTTCCTGAGTTTGTTCTTTTCGCTTTTGTTCAGATTCCACATATAAGTGAGATCATACAGTATTTATCTTCCTCTGTCTGACTCATTCCACTTAGCTTAATACCCCCAAGGTCCATCCATTTTGTCACAAATGGCTGAACAATATTCCACTGTATATATGCATCACATTTTCTTTACCCACTCATCTCTCAATGGACACTTAGGCTGTTTCCATGTCTTGGCTTTTGTAAATAATGCTGGTATGAATATGGGGGTGCAAATATCTCTTCAACGTAGTGTTTTTGTTTCCTTCTGATACGTAACAAGAAGTGTAATTGTTGGATCAACAGTCATCCAGTTTGACTTCTTGTCAATGCATACCCACTCACTAACTATACATCAGGGATAGACTGCAAAAAATCTCCCAGTCCTTCACTTTTCCCTGTTACAGCTTCTAGCACCAAAAGGTGGAATCTATTTCCCAGCCCTTGGTATCATAGCTGTTGTCATAATTCATTTTGGCCACAAGAATGCAGAGAATGTGACATGTGAGCTGAAGTCTAGGTCACAAGGCGCCTTGCAGCTTCCTCTCTCACTGCTCTTGGAACCTGACACTACTATGTGAACAGACCTGCTTTAGTCTGCTAGAGGTTAAGAGGCCATGTGAAAAGATGCTTTAGCTACTTCAGGCATCCCAGCCAAGGTCCCACACATAGAAGTGAACCCAGTCAAGAAAAGCTGAGCCTGATTCGGACCATAAGGGCTGCCATCAGAATGACGAGCCAAATAAATTGTTGTTCTTTTAAGCCACTAAGTCTTAGAGTATTTGTTATGCAGCAAAAGCTAACTGATACAGTAGCCCTTAAGGAGAACACTTAAGCTCGCTTGGCTCTGTAAAACGAGAGGGTCAGAGTAGCACTAGAATTTTCTCATTGTCAAAACATTCTCAGTCATATCTTTAGCACCCTGTTTACTCCTGGGGACCCAAGTGGAAGGAAGCTAAAATGGGATTCACACAATTATATACAGGAATCCAGGTGTATAGTACAGTACAGTATATGAAAGTGCTTGTAAACATTAAAGCATTCTACAAAATTAAGCTGTTATTGTAATTACACACAAATTAGGAGAACAAGTTAGTCTAAGGAATATAAATGAAGGCCATCTCCACGGCAGCCTGAAAAATGGGGAAGAAGGAACTAATGGTTATTGAACACCTGCAATGTTCCTGGTTATTTATATACATTAGCTCATTTAACCTTCAAAATGATCCTATAAAGTAGTGCTATTATCAATTCATCTTACAAATTAAGGAAACTAAGGCTTGGATACGGTAAGTAATTTGCCCAAGTTCAAACAGAGGAGGGTGTAATAATTAGGGTATGAATGCAGGCCTTTGGACGTCAAAACCTAAGGTATTTATTTCCTTTCAGTGTTTCAGCTACTGCCATCCAGCCCAGTCAAGCTTAAATTAGTTATCATTAAACACTTTTCTTACTTCTTATTTTTGAGTACTTTTTTCTCTTATGACAGAAATACATGCCTGTGGGGGAAATTGTCATGGAAGTATTATCCATGCATCTAAGATATTACTGTCCCCAAACATTTACTATTAAATTTTGGGACCTTTTTTCCCCACCTATTTTTTCTACACTGAATTTTTCTTTAATCGGGTTAAAAAAAAAAGCATTCTAATTACTATTTTTTAAAACATTTTCTTTATTTATTTTTAGACAGAGGGCAAGGGATGGAGAAAGAGAGGGAGAGAAACATCAATGTGTGGTTGCCACTTGTTCGTGCCCCACCAGAGACCTGGCCTGTAAACCAGACACATGCCCGGATTGAGAATCAAACCGGCGATCCTTTGGTTCACAGGCCGGTACTCAATCCACTGAGCCACACTAGCCAGAGCTAATTACCATTTTTTTTAAATCGTGTATGTAATATATGAACATATTTATTATAAAAATTCAGAATCAGCCCCGGCTGGTGTAGCTCAGAGGATTGAGTGTGGGCTGTGAACCAAAGAGTCGCTGGTTCTATTCCCAGTCAGGGCACATGCCTGGATTGCTGACCAGGTCCCCAGTGAGGACCACATGAGAGGCAACCACACATTGATGTTTCTCTCCCTTTCTTTCTCTCTCCCTTGCCCTCTCTCTAAAAATAAATAAAATCACTAAAAAACAATTCAGAATCTAAAAAGATTGCAAAATAAAAAGGCATCAATTTGGTTTGTACCCTTCCAAGCATATACTACATAAAAGATTGTATTATATTATAATAATTTATGCCTAACATTTATGCAGATGTTATAAATTTTTTATTTTACATAAATGGCATAATTCTAGACATATCTGTGACAACTTCCTCTTTCATTTACCAGTATGTCTCGGAGATCTTCCCATATCAGGACATACAGATCTGCCCCATTTTTAAAAACTATGCAAAGCATGCATGTACCGCATTTTTTCAAAATATCCACATAAAATTTACTGCAACTTTTGTAGAATTTGATTTGTGCTATAAGACATATTGCATAGAAAACCATTTTAAGCCTCTGAGGAAAATCCATGGTTTAAGATGCAACTGGTTTTGTTTCTTCCTTGGGGAAAGGGGACAGATGATCTCTGGGCAGAACTGAAGGCACAGAGTCAAGAAGCAGAATTTAAAGTTATTTCATGTGATGACCGGGGAATTGTGTGTCTTTGTTCTTACAGGCAGGTACCATGTTTAATATAACCCTTCTATTATCCATGGACTAAAATATTGGAAACTTAGACTGTTTCCAATATTTTACTGTAATAACATAATCATGCAAATACTTTTTTATAAAAACTGTCTCAACAAATGTAACTATACCTATAGTGTTGTAAGCACAAGGGCGTTTCTACTTACAGATGCAGAAATAGTTTTAATTTTCAAACATACTCCCAAATTTACTTTTCAAAAAAAATACTATTCCAAACAGTATAATGAGGGCCCACTCCCACTGCCCTAGTGAATATCAGAAATTACGTATATTTTTTATTTTTCCTAATGTGATTCGAGACAGATTATTATTGCTTCATTTCCATTTTCCTACAAGCATAAGTTCTTATGTTTATTGGACATTTGATTTTCTTCAATGAATGATTAATGTATTTCCTGTATTCATTTCAATTGGATTGTTTTTGTTTTGTGTGTGTGTGTATATACATATATATTGTTTTTCTTTTGAGTGTGTGTATATATACATATATATATGTACACACACAAAAGAATACTAGTCCTTTGATGTATATATTTAAAATATACTCCCAAGCTGTCACTTACCTTTTATCTTGGTTTATGCTATGATTTGATATACAGAAATGTTAAACTAGCATGCATTTATTCAAATATGTCAATATTTTCCTTTATAGATTACACATTTTTAAAAATAATTTTCCCACTCTGAATTGCCCTGGCTGGTGTAGCTCAATGGACTGGGTGCCAACCTGTGAACTAAAGAATCGCTGGCTAGATTCCCAGTCAGGGTACTTGCCTGGGTTGCAGGCCAGGTACCCAGTTGGGGGTGCACAAGAGGCAACCACACATCGATGTTTCTCTCTCTCTTTCTCCTTCCCTTCCCCATTCTTTAAAAATAAATAAATAAAATCTTTAAAAAATAAAAATAATTTTCCCACTGTGAACTTCTGTGTGTGTGTGCACTTTTAAGTTTTTTTTAACATTTAGATATTTAATTCATCTGGAATTTATTTTGTATGAATTGCTAGTTTTCATAACACTATCTTCTACCACCCACCAATGCCAAAGTATTTTTATTATTTTAGCTTTATAGTACATTTTATGGCTGATAAAGCGAGTCCCCTATCATTATTTCTATTTTTCAAAAGCATTTTTGTTATTCCTGTACATTATCACTTTTACATTAAATTTAGAATCACCTTATCAAGATCTAATTGACAACACATTAAATTTATAAGTTGATTCTGGAGGAAAATGACAGCTCTATGTGGCAGGAAGATTAATGTCCTGCCCAGATATCCCTGTTCTAATGCCTAGAAAAGGAGAATTATGATTGCAGGTGGAATGAAGGATGCTAATCAGCTGACGTAAAGATCGGGAGATTTTTCTGGATTACCTGGATGGGTCAAATGTAATCATAAGGGCCCTTAAAAGTGAAAGATGAAGACAGAGTAGTGTTGGAGGGAAATACAGTTACGGAAGAAAGGTCAGAGAGGTGCAATGTTGCTGGCTAGAGAAGACAAGGAAAATGGATACTCCCCTGGGGCCTCCAAAAAGGAAGGCAGCCCTGCTGGCACCTTGATTTTAGCCAGTGAAACTCATGTTGAAATTCTAACCTGCAGCTCTGGCCAGGTAGCTCAGTTGGCTAGAGCATCGTCCTCATACTCCAAGGTTGCAGGTTTGATCCCCAGTCATGGCACATATGAGAATCAACCAATGAATACATAAATAAATGGAAAAATAAATCTCTCTTTCTCTCCCCCTTTCTCTCTCTCTCCTTCTCATCGATGAATAAAATTTAAAAAAAAAAGAAAAAAGAAATTCTGCCCTGGCTGGTGTGGCTCAGTGGATTGAGAGCCAGCCTGCAAATCCAAGGGTTGCCGATTGGATTCCCAATCAGGGCATATGTCTGGGTCGCGGGCCAGTTGCCCAGTAGGGGGCTCTCAAGAAGCAACAGCACATTGACGTTTCTCTCCTCTTTCTCCCTCCTTTCCCCTCTCTGAAAATAAATAAATAAAATATTTTAAAAAACAAAAATATGAATGTACTAGAACTGAGAGACTATGGACATCATCTGGCATATGAAGAGTATCGCTAGCCTGTTAGTTTTCTATCGCTGTGTGTCAAATTATCATATCAAATTATCACAGAGGTAGCACCTTAAAACAATCTACATTTATTATCTCATAGTGTCTGCAGGTCATGGGACCCGGCATGGCATAACTGGGTCCTCTGCTCAGGGTCTCACAGAACTTTGATCAAAGTGTTGGCCAGGGCTGTGATTTCATCTGAGTCTGCAGGTCCTTGTCCAAGATCACATGGCTATTGGCAGAATTCAGTGCATTGTGGTTGTGGGATTAAGGTCCCTGCTTTCTTGCTGGCTATGGGCCAGGGGCTGCTCTCACCTGCTAGAGCTTCTTGCCATGCGGCCTTCGTGTAATATACCAGCTTTCTTCTATGAGGCAGTAGGAGAATCTCTTTATCTAATCTTCTAGGACAGTGTTTTATTTTTATCTTTTATTGTTGCTCAATTACAGTTGTCTCCATTTCCCCCCCATTACTTTCCCCTGCCCCACCCACCCCACCTCCCATCCTCCATCCTACCCACTTTGACTTTGTCTGTGGGTCCTTTATACGCGTTCCTTGACTTGACCCCTCCCCGTCTTTCCCCCCTTCTCCTCCTCCCCCCTCTCTGGTCACTGTCAGTTCTAAGACAGTGTCTTATATAATGTCACATAATCAAGGGAGTGACTATCTGCTCACATTTGTATTATTCTATTGACTAGGAGCATGTCACAGGTTCCATCCACACTCAAAGAGAAGGGATTATTAAAAAATGGGACTCTTTGGAGGGTCACCTTAGGGTATGTCCACCGTAGTTTAGTTGTACCTATTGGCACCAGTAGCACACACCACTGGTGCCTATGAATCATTTCTAAACCTCCCTGAATCTTGGTATTCAAGGCTCAAGGAATGTAGCATTCATTGGCTGAACCCTTGTCATATGCCCCCTTATCTCCTCCGTAGATGATAGCAGAAGGAAGTACTTCCCTCCTTTATTTTCCATAGTGGTTCCACCAGTGCTTCACAAAGTAGAGGATCCCTCCCAAATACAAGGGTGTCTTTTGGGGTGCCCACTTGTTATCTCCATTTGCTCAGGTCTTCCTCTTGAACATACTCTAAAGTGGCAATTTTCAACCTGTGTGCCACAAGAAATTTTAAAACATGCAATACCTGACTGTTTAGCCAGGGGCACTGACCTCTTTTCCCTTAGACTGTCAAGTAAAAAACGACAGCAGCCAACACAACAATACCCATCGGGTATGAATGAATCAAAATTATACCTATTTTTGTCAGGTCAGCAAAAAAATTTCCGGGGGTATGCCACAGAATTTTAGTAATTAGTTTTTAGGTGCCATATCATGAAAAAGGTTGAAAGTCACTGCTCTAAAGTGTTGCAGTTTTATTCATGTGATACACATTTTTGTTAGATTTTTTAAAATATTTTTTATTTTAATTGTTGCTGCAGTACAACTTTCTATCTTTTATGTTAGATTTTTTTTTTTTAAGTCAAGAATCTCAGTTGCAAATGACAGGAACCAGGAAAGATGAGGTAAAAGAAAAAAGATATATGGGCTCAGATATTGAGAACACCAGGGATGGAGCTAATTCAGAGACTCCAGGAGCGCAAGAGCGTGAGAGACGAAGATTGTTGGAAGTCATTGAAGGGATACCATCCGCTGCTCCAAAAACTGCACTGCTGACAGTCCCCCCTTGGAGTGTGTCTTCCGATTGCCTGTCCAACACTGGAAGCTAAGAAAACACTAGAAAGTAAGGTTTTGTTGAGACCATCTGAACAGTATATATGACCAAATCCTATTAGGCCTCTAGATAAACATTTAGGATTCCTGCAGGTGGGTGCAGAGATCTACTTGTCTTGCGGTACCCAAGACAAGCCTCGCCTGTAAGTTCTCCTATTTATTAAACTTACCACCTACCAATCCACAGTAGCCTGCCTCATCCTCCCATTTCTCTTTGCCTGCTGTGTGTTCAGGGAGGAAGGGCAGGCAGTTTCAGATTTCACATGGGAAGCTCAAGAGTTTGCGAACCAACGGAGACGGAGATGTATACACGTATACAGCTATATCCCGCCTGCAGTCCCTCTAAGAGCAGAAGACCTTCCATGAGATAGGGAAATGTGCAACTTATCTGCACACAGGTAGTGGATAGTCAATTCACAATCGCAAAATCGGAGTGTGTAAAAATGTAACTTTTCAATCTGATGTGCAAATCAGACAGTTATTCACGGTTTAAGAGTGATCGCTAGAGGAATCCTTTAAATAATAAAGATATTTAAAATATACCTTCAGCCCTGGCTGGTGTGGCTCAGTGGATTGAGCACCAGCGTGTGAACCAAAAGGTCACTGGTTCGATTCCCACTCAGGGCACATGTGCAGGTTTCAGGCCAGGTCCCCAGTAAGGGGCACGCAAGAGGCAACCACACATTGATGTTTCTCTTTCTCCCTTCCTTCCCTTCTCTTTCAAAATAAATAAACACAAATTTTAAAAATATATAAATAAAATAAACCTTCAAATAACCTAAGGCATGTAACTTTCTTTTGTCCTTAAATATATTTAATTCAGCTATTGAGCCCTTATAAAGGCAGTCAGCAGTGCAAAACTTAATTTTGCCAATTTAAGGTAACTCAACCGTTTCTAGCTTGAAACTGACGCTTTTGAGTAACTCAGTATTCCCCATCCCTTCTTCTCCTCAGAAATAAGCTAGGTTCTTTCCGTGTGACTTGCTATAAATTGGACTTCAAAATGAACAGGGTTTCTAGGTACAGAGGTCTTCTCTTTCACTACAATTAATCAGAATTTAACTTGCTCATCTGGCCTTTGTCATTGAGCTCTGGCATTCATTGCTGAAGTCCATAACCCCATCTTGGCCTGTGGGTACCAGGACACAACTCTAACGCTTCTCTGTCCTGCCTGCAGGCATCCTCAGACCCCTGGCGCTCTTTCTCAGTCTCTCAGAGGTTTAGGGACACTCAGATGCTTTCCCTACACTGGGGTGGTGTGCATGGGCCCCTGTGCGGCGACTTCAGGTACATCTTCTGCGGGGCCTCTCTCGGCATCAGTATCCCCTGTTCTGGTGCCTTGCTAAATAAGGGGCTTCTCTGAGAGGCTTGCAGTCCCCTGACTACCCCTGAAACGGATAGCATACGTGCTTCCAGCCTCAGACCCCATCTGACGCTTGCGTCACCACCATCCTAGAGAGTGGGTGCCAGGCCCCAGTACTCTCTTAGGGACACTCACTGATGTGTGACTCCCCTGTCTCCTCTCCGAATTCCAGCCCTTCCTCACCCAAATGGGATCTTTACCTGGTCGGGGGCAGAAATTCCTCTTACATCATCACACATTCTTACTCACTTTGTTGTTTATAAGTAATCCTCATGTTCTTCTTCGCTTAGGTCATAGAGAGAGTGAAATGGGAAAACATGCTCTTTGAAAACCCAAAAGCTCTTTCAAAATATAAAGTGACATTCCGACAATGTGCTCATAATGGATAATATCTTCTTAGTTTGAACTCAGCACTTCTTGCAACTTTTAGGAAGAAAAGAAAGACAAAGCACTTCACAATTGATGATATTAAGATCTGAGTTTATAAAGTAGCTTGGACACGATATTCTTTAAGAAAATACCTCATTTCTCTAGGGCACGATACTGTTTTGCAGAAATTTGCATTAGCTATATAACAGCCCCTGATTTTTCTTCCAGGCATCAAAACTAGTTTCAGGCTTCATTTTTCTTCTTGTGTCACACACAATTAATTATGAGATAACTTCCTCAAAAAACACTGACCACCCTATTAATATATTCAGGTCACAGCCGAAACAGCCCATGGTCTTGAATTAAAATGAAGAGGAAAATGTGTGACATTCAACTTGAAATCAGAAATAAGGTGACCAGGCCCTGGCTGGTGTGGCTCAGTGGACTGAGTGCCGGCCTATGAACCAAAGGGTCGCCAGTTCCATTCCCAGTCAGGGCATGTGCCTGGGTTGCAAGCCAGGCCCCCAGGAGGGGGCGTGTGAGAGGCAACCACACATTGATGGTTGCCTCTGTTTCTCCCTCCCTTGCCCTCTCTAAAAATAAATAAATAAAATCTTTAAAAAGAAAGAAAGAAGGTGGCCAGGACATACAGAGATTTTACAAGTAGTCCTTTCTCACTCTTTTTTTAAAATTTTTTTAATTTATTTTTTATTTTTAGAGAGGGAAGGGAGGGAGAAAGAGAGAGAGAAACATCAATGCGCGGTTGCTGGGGCCGTGGCCTGCAACCCAGGCATGTGCCCTGACTGGGAATCAAACCTGCGATGCTTTGGTTCGCAGCCCGAGCTCAATCCACTGAGCTACGCCAGCCAGGGCCCTTTCTCACTCTTGATATGTATCAGGCTATCCCCTAGGGCAGTTGGTTCCACAATGCTTGATATTTTATGCTCCTTCCTTCTACATTGAACAATTTTACCCTGATATGATCTGATTTTTTTAAATTAGATACAGCCTTAAAGAAAAAAAAATGTTACCATAGAGAGACTATATGGAACACAGAAGGGCTTGTTGCATCTACCTGCTTTACTTTGATGATGACAACCAGTAATAACAACAGTAGCTAATATTAATGGAACATTTACTGGGGACAAAGCACTGTGTCCCATCTTGCACTTATATTATCGGTTTAATCACCCCAACAACTCCATGAGTTAGGTACTCTCATTGTCTCCATGTTATAAATGAGAACAATAAGACCCAGAGAAATTACAAGACTTGCCCAAGATCAATCACGCAGACGAAACATTGGGGTGAGTGCAGTTAACTCGAAATGTTGCTTGAGCATAAAATGAAATATTCCACGTGGGGCAATGAGAACATTATAGAAGCTAAATAAACATTAGCCATCGGGATGAGAAAGAGGAAGAGAAGTGATCTGCAATGACAGAAACTCCAGTAAAAGCAACGAGAGCATCAAAGATAAGAATCAGAGAGCGAGAGAGAAAGAAATACTGGTAATCACACCCCTGGTTCCTGGTTCCAGATATTCCTGAGGCCCAGGTACATCCTGGAACTCTGTGAGTCAATAAATGCACCGTTCTGATTAAGCTCCTGCTATGGCCTGAATATGTCCCTCCAAATTCATATGTTGAATTCCAGTCCTCCAAGGTGATGGTATTCATGGGTGGAGACTTCGAGTGCTTTCAATATTTCATAATAAAATATTTAACAGTAGCTAATATTGTCTACTGCAAACTTCCAGACATTTTCTATGCATGTGCGTGTGTGTTTATAGATGCAAATATAAATTCAGATTGTAAACAACACTGAGCTCACAGACTTCATAGGACTTTTTCACTCCCTAGTATCATGAATATCTTTTATGTTAATGAATATATATTTTAAATATCTTAATGGCTTATAATACTTCATTATCCATTTGTATCATATTTGTAATCAATCCTGTATTGTCATATATTTGTTTCCAATATTTCAAAACTATAATAAATATTATTTTACAAAGGTCTTTGTTCAATTATGTAATTATATTCTTATGAAAAATTTTTTTAAATGAAGACGTTTGGATTAAAAAAATGCACTTTTCAAAGCTTCAGTATATATTGCCAAGTTGCCCTTCAGAAAAATATATCCCAGTTTATACTTCCAGTGTGTCTGAGATTTTTTTTCTCTATTTTAGTCTTTACTAATTTTAATCATCTTTATGCATCTTTGAAAACCTAAACTTCCCGACTGACAGAGGGCAGCTAGGGCTGTTTCTCCATAAGCTTGTTATCCTACATGCGTTTGCTTAAATGGAACATTTCTCAACAAACTACCTACAACCATAAATTGCATTTTGCTGAGTCATAGGAAATGTAACAAATCTTAGGAAAATACTGTCTCTACTCTTGAGTCCAGTGTCATATATTTCACCACAGGTATTTTGAACTCTGTAGAAAGTATACAGTTCTCCTTTACTTCAGAGGGTGACTTAACTTGTCCTGAAGTCTAATTAGTCTAATTGGATGAGAAGATTAAAAGGTTTGAGAAGAGGAATCCACAGCCAAGTTGTTTTTTTTTTTAATTCCCTTGGCAATTTCCTGCTGTTTCTCGAAATCGCCCTAAGTGCCCAAGTGACACTTCCCCTTTCGTTTCTAACAACAGACCAGTGAAAATTAACATCATGTTCCAGGTTTTGGTAAACGTGGGCCTCGCCCTTCCAGTTTCTGGTTTGACAAGTACTGTTGGGATGCAACAAAACAAAACAAAACCTTAACCAGGTTAATGTGGTGCCACGGGAAACAAGTCACCGAAGAGGTCACCTCGGATGATCTTATTAAAGTTAACTCTTCCTTATTACACACTTCTCCCTGCCTAAGAAATTGCTTAGGCAAAATAATAAGTTTAAACATGTTTGAAGTTAGAAAACATTATGTAAGTCAAATATATTCTTTTTTAAGATTTTATTTATTTATTTTTAGAGAAGGAAGGGAGGGAGAGGGAGAGAGAGAGAGAGAGAGAGAAACATCAGTGTGCGGTTGCTGGGGGCCATGGCCTGCAACCCAGGCATGTGCCCTGACTGGGAATCGAACCTGCGATGCTTTGGTTCGCAGCCCACGCTCAATCCACTGAGCTACACCAGCCAGGGCAGTCAAATATACTCTCATTACATTATACCATGACCCTGGTTTAGGTCCCTGTTAGCACGAATGAACATAGATTAGAGGACCTAATACATTCCTATTTTGAATCTGCTGAATGATGTGGACGCAGCATGCTCAGATTTCAGTTGACACTCAGAAAGTTTCCTCGGCTCAGTTTTTATAATCGAAGGACAACTGCCTATAATTGTATTAAGCTCTCTTAAACTGTCTTGTTAAGGCTTCTCCATGTAGTACCAAATAATTTCTATGGGCAATCTTCTAATTCATTCCAAACTACAGACCTATTGGTCTGCTAATCACTCAATTTAAATTCAGTATCTGTTCCTACTTGACAAACCTCATATTTGAGATTGTACATGCAATACTTTACATGGGTATGACTAGCTAATAACACACTCTTTTATAACTTTTGGTGACATCTGTTATGAATAACAAGTTATAGCCCTGGCTGGTGTGGCTCAGTGGATTAAACCTCAGCCTGCGAACCCAAAGGTTTCCTGATTGAGTCTCAGTCAGGGCACATGCCTGGGTTGCAGGAAGGGTTCCAACTTGGGGGCATGCAAGAGGCAACTGATTGATGTATCTCTCACATATCTTTCTCCCTCCCTTCCTCTTTCTCTAAAAAGAAATAAAATCTCTTAAAAAAAAAAAAAAGGAATTCCAAAGAGCTCTACAATTCAAGAGCGTTTTATAGACTAAAGTAAGCAGGAACAAGGAAGTTATGTTGGGCATTTGCTGATTGGTTAAAGCAGGGTTACTCTCCTTATGTGAAGTCAAGGGAAGTCTTGGAGCCAGGTCAGGTGACTTGTGCTACACAGGCCAATTCTGATTGGTTAACCTAGGCCTTCTTTTTCTGGGAGAGCTGAGCATAAAAACTTAAAGTTGTGTTTTGCTGACATGTGCCTCAGCATGAGTGTGACTCAATCTTGGGGCTAATGTGGTTTCTTTAACACTGAGAAGCCAAACTCTTCAGGGGCATCCACCCACACGTTCTCACCCCATGTATCAGAGTCCCAGGGTGTCGCCAACAGGGCCCTGACCTTGACCTAATAGACTGCCTCAGCTGAGCGGATCCCATCATCTTTGAAGGTCAGGGAATATAACTATTAAATTTTGAGTTTAGTCTTCAGCTTTTTCTGCTCTCCCGCTGCAGGAGATAAGGGCCTGTGTCATCCAGCAAAGAGGCCTTCTGGGCTTCTTGCCCATTTTTTGATTGTTTATTAACTGCCCTCAATTTTTCATTATCTCTCTGTACGGTGTCACTGAAACTTAACAGCAACCAAACAATTCCATTGTTCCTATATGCATTGACACCCCCTCGGCTCCCCCACCCCACCTCCTGGACTTCTCAAATCCTTGCACCCGACCATTTCCCCGCCATTAGAGCCCTTCTTCCAAATTACTACGATTGTAAGTTTTGGCGATGAGACACAGCATTATCCCAGGGACCCTCCATATCCTACCTGCCACCCAGGATGAGGTCCTCATTGCCAGTCAGGGGGTGAGTGACGAGTCACCAATCCCCATCTTTGTTCCTGCTCTCTCAGACCACTCGCATTACCCACAGTGTCAGCGTAAGCCTTCTGGGTAGCAAATGGTGAAACAGAGTGAGAAGTACAAAGTTTATTGGGGAACTTGAACACTTGGGAAAAATGAAAAGACAGGAAAGGGCAGCAACAGAGAAAGCCTTCAAACCGTGATGCAGATCTCGCACCCATGAAAAAATGGAAGAGAAAGTACAAAGGGGTTTGGCAACTGCACTGCCAACCCGGTGGGGGGCTGAACAAAGATTGCCCATTAGTGAATCCCTGTGTTGGGCAGAAAAGGCCACGCCTTCATAGGCACGTTAAGCTCAGTCATTGGCTAGGCCTTGCCTCAGAAGTGCCAGACCTCACAATTACGTCCTAAGGCAGGTCCTAAAGACACTGCAGTTGGAGGCTGTCAGCTAACTGCACTCCTGACAGCTAATGAACAAGTTATTCTTTCTTTCTTTCTTTCTTTCTTTCCTTCCTTCTTTCCTCCTTCCTTCCTTCCTCCCTCCCTCCCTTTTCCTTCCTTCCTTCCTTCCTTCCTTCTTTCCTTCCTTTCTTTCTTTCTTTCCTTCTTTCTTTCTCTCTCCGTCTCTCTCTCTCTTTCCTTTTCTTTCTTTCTTTCGGGAGGGAGAGAGGAAAAAGGGAGAGAGAAAGAGAGAGACAGACAGACATTGATTCGTGTTCCACTTATCTATGCATTCATTGGCTGATTCTAGTATATGTCCTGACTGGGGATCGAACCCACAACCTTGGCATATCAGAACAACCCTTTAACCAACTGAGCTACCAAGCCAGGGCCTACAAGTTCTTTCCTGATGGAAGATGCAAGTGGCATATCTTCTTTTTTGCCATAGCAATCAAAACTACCAGATGTCCACCTCATTTTCATCAGTAATATGAATACCTTCTGTACTAAACAAGTAAGTTATAGGGAGTTTTATTCTCATGGTTCTTTTTAGTTTTTTAAAACATTTTATTTATTTTTAGAGAGGGGAAGGGCGGGAGAAAGAAAGGGAGAGAAACATCAATGTGTGAGAGATACATTGGATGGTTATACTCACATGCCCCCTTCTGCGGACCTGGCCCACAACCCACGCATGTGCCCTGACTGGGAATTGAACCAGTGACCTTTTGGTTTGCAGGCCCACACTCAACCCACTGAGCCACACCAGCCAGAGCTCACGGTTCTTTTTTAAAGAAAACTGCCTCACCTACAACCTCCATGGAGAGAAAAGTCGATAAAAAGTATAATCACTAGAGTTTATTAAGCACTTTCTATTTTTAGATACCAAACAAAGCGCCCTGTATAAATTCTCTTTAACCTGTACCCCATTTATTGTGTCAGCATAATCCTAATCTCCAAGGCTAGGCCATCCCACGCTATTGAAAAAACAGAATACAACAAAAGTTGCCACCTTCCCTGACTCAGGCTCAGATTCACTCCCGTCCCCTTTCTCACACTGCTTTATATTTTGAACTCAAAACTATGGGACTTTGGCTGACACATGTTGCTGGTTTTATCTCTGGGTTTCTTCTCCCTACTACTCCTTCGATTTGTCACTCATTTTCACTCAGTTTCCTTTCCAGGCTCTCATCCCTCAGACACAGTGATCCAGGCTTTGGTCCATTTTCTGACCCATACCCTGGTACCCGCAGGTCTCTGCTACCAGTCGTTAGTGTAAAAAGCACCCAGTCCAACTCCGTCTACCCCAGGGGTCATCCCTGTTTGGTCTCCATTAGTTATGGAGCATGAAAAAATAAAATAACTAGGCAAGATAGATAATACCACCCCAGTTTTACAGATGAAGAAACTGAGTCCCAGAGAATTTGGATAATTGTTTCAAAGGTAGTATATTGCATAGCTAGGTGCCTTAGCTCTTGTTAGGAGATATGATTTAAAATTGGAAAAATAGCCTGGCTGATGTAGCTCAGTCGATTGAGCATGAGCTGTGAACCAAAGGATTGCTGGTTCAATTCCCAGTCAGGGCACATGCCTGGGTTGCCGGCCAGGTCCCCAATCGGGGACATGCGAGAGGCAACCACACATTGATGTTTCTCCCCCTGTCTTTCTCCTTCCCTTCTCCTCTTTCTAAAAATAAATAAATAAAATCTTTTTAAAAATTTTTGAAAAATAAGGAAAAAATTGGGTTGTATGTCTTTTTAGTGCCATCTTAGGATGTGGACAGGATCATGTGATTATTTAAAGACCTAGGGGACATATCTATGTACAACTGACATTTACTATTAATTAAGGGCTTGGACACCAAAGTTATATGGTAATTGTTCTGTGCAATAGAAGACATAGCCCCAAAATACATTTTCATTGCCCTTTAGGCATTAACCAGTTTTGTCTCTGACTTAGTAAATTTCTTTCAAACTGCCGTTCCTGATGGATCAGAAATATGCTAGTCCTCAAAATGCTCTTTGAACCATCACTACTACCTTATTGATCTCCTCATTGGTGAGTTAAATAAAATCTTCGACATATGCCCATTCTATATTTGTATTAGAGCCATGATTTTAACTTTTGAAAATCACTCTGCAACCATGATGTTTGACTTCAAAGTCCTTGGTCTTTCCCTAGACTAGATGACCTTTTAAGATGGGGATGTTGGAACAGAAAATGAGCTGTGGCCCCTGAGGTTAATTTTTCTCTAGAATTGAGAGATATCTTTTGCTGCTTATCTCTGCTCATGTCAAGGATAGGCCCCCATCTTGGGCCATGTGTTTGAGAACAGCTTTTCTCTTGCAGATTTTCTGGGGAAAGAATGGCTCGGGTACACTGATCATGACATCTGCCTAAGAAGCCGTTCCTGAGATGTTTGAAATCTTCAAACAAAGTCTAAGTTTTCAAAACAAAGGCCTGAATTCCTCTTTGAGGGCTCTTTTGCTCTGGGAAGCCTTTAGGATACATTAAAGCCAAGATCCTATTCCAGAATGGACTATGAAGAGCTAATCTACTCTGTATAATGCAACAAATTGTCTTCTTTGTGGGCAGGGTGACCTGCTAAGAGTTTATACTGCTTCGTGTCATGGTAACTACAGTTGCCCAACTAGATGTTGGAGTTCCTTCTTCTACTCCTAAAACACAGAAATGCTGGATCAGATCTGGAAAAAAAAATTTTTTTTCTAAACATAGTTGTGCTCAGAAGCAAATCCCCAGGTGTCAGAAGAACAAGGGATGTTAGACTCAAAGCAGTGAGGAGGAATTGAAGCCAGGCAACTTTCAGAGTCCCCGCCCTGGAGACGGAACTCGGGCTGTGCAACTGACACACGAACAGGACTGGAATCCAGGCTAAGGGAGCAAGTCAAACCTGGAAACCAGACCTAGGCTCTTGAAGTGACGGTGGGCACTAGGGAGAGTTTCCCTGTCCTGAGGCAGAAAGTAAAGTAGAATGTACACAAACACCATGCCCGCTGTGAGCCACTGGAGGAAACAGGGCCGCTCTAAGAAACTGGAGCCCCAGGCATGATCTTGGCCTAGAGGCGGGTACAGGTTTGCACTACCTTAGAGTATGAGTTTCCTTTGCTGAGAAACGTACTTGAAACTGATCTTAAGTTTGCAAGGTCAAAGAAGCAAATGGTTAACCATCCAACTGAGATACCTCCTCAGCCTAGTGGGCACACAGCACTCTCATGAAAGATAAACACCCAATAAAAATGAGCTCACAACACAAAAATTACAAAGTACATGAGGACACTCTCTGTCCCGAATGTCTGCCCCGAGTGATGCAATTAATCAGAAAATCCACTGCAAAGAACCACAGCGAAATCTGATACATGGAGGGGAACCATCCTCTCCTTTTCCCTTATTCTTAATGAACCTATTAAGAAGGAACATTTGCCTCATTAAACAATGGAAAGAGTTGTGCCTTAGTATGGGCACCTCCAGAAGACAACTCTGAGACAGGATTCAAAGGCAAGTAGTTCATTTGGACTATACAGAAATCACCCTGGAGTGGGGAGTGATGCCGAGAAGGCAAGGCAGATAAGGTACACTATTAAGTCAAATGCTGAGGTGGATTACCAGGAACTTAAACCCCATGGGACAACTCTGGTGAAATGGTATGAAAGACACACCTCCAAATTATCCCACCCAAGGGGTGGGGGCCAGACCTAGGGTATTAATAATGAGACCTATAATGGGAGGTAATTATAATAAGAGTTTTGGCTAAGGGCTGCTCTCAGAAATTTGACTCTCTGGGCACTTCTGCACTGCTGTACCAAGCACAGTATTCCCGGGGGGAAAACCTCTAGGCACAAAGCTACGGGCCAGCGGGAGTCAGAGACCACATGCCGGAAGGATTAAGGTGGGAAGGCTGTGCATGGGGCACTGAGTGTCAACTACAAGCAACTTCTGACTATGTTTCTGCCTTTTTATTCTCTTTGACTAGGTAGGGGTGGAGAGAATGCAGAGCACAGAGCCTCTTCTCAGGAACACGTTTGTGTATTTCTTTTTTCCCTCTGACTCTCCACTCTTCTAGTCCTGGGATGCCTTTATATAGCTTTAGGTGGTTCTGATCGATCTGATCTTCTTCCAGATCTTTTTGTCAAACTTGAAGCCTTCATTTTTGATACCCAAGCCACTCAGGCTCTTGCCACCCGAAAACCTCTCCTCTCATAAACGGTTTCCAAAGAGCTTCAAACACATATTTTGTAGCACAAAGGTAAATGATTATCTTTTCTCTCTTTCTGCTCATTTTAAAAAGGGAAGAGATGTGCAGGTACAAAGGAAGTACCAATAATGAAAAACACATTAGTTTGCATTTCAAAACACTATTTTGTTATAGGAAATATGGCATTGTTTTGTTTTCTATGAATCACCTTAAGTTCTGTTTTAAGGGAAGGGGATGATGGGGGAAAGGAGGGGAGGAGTCAAGGAACGTACATAAAGGACACATGCACAAAGACAGGGAGGAGGACTGAATGTGGAAGATGGGGGAGGGGAGGGGGGAGAGTAATGAGGGAAATAATGAGGACAACCATAACTGAACAACTAATTTAAAAAATTCTGTTTTGAGTCTCCATTCCCACCCACTGAGCAGCTAATCTTAATCATTAGTGGACAATTCCCTTGTCACTGTTACATCAAAATCTAGGAGTCTTATAAAAAAAAAAGGAGAAAGGGACCTATGTAATAAAGAACTTGGCCTCGCTAAAAGAGTGGTCTAGTATTTGTCCCGGCTCTTGGAGGTAACTTCTAAACACCTGGAAATTCCCAAGTGATAGGAGCATCTCTGTTATTCATAGTGAGCTCCTTGGACCACACCTGATAGGTTATGTTAATGTGATGAGTCAGGGTGGAGCCAGCCACACTAGACAAGCTTTCTGTGTGGGCTGGTCACACTAGAAAGACTAAGTATGTGATGGGATGTGGGGGCTAGAGATTCAATTCAACCACAATTCAATCTGTCATACCTATATAATAAAGCCCCAATAAAAACTCCGAACACCAAAGCTTGGGTGAGCTTCCCCAATTAACAACATGCATGGAATGCTGTTGCAATACTCTGTGTGTATTGTTACACATCAATGCCAGGTAAGTAATGTGCATCCTGAGAAAAATGGAAGCTTTGAAGGGTTGTAACCCTTTGGAGGTCTCTCAGACTAGGCCTATGCATCTTTGGTTAATTTGACTGTACCTTTTTCCTCTAATAAATGCAACTGTAAGTGTGATAGGTTTCAGCGAGTTCTGTGTTTTTAAGGAATTATCCAGCCTGCGGGCGGTTCTGGGAAACCCCTGCTCGTGCACGGTTGCTGCGAATATAAGTCGGTACAGCTGCTGTGGAAAACAGTACGGAGGTTCCTCAAACAATTAAAAATAGAACTGCCATGTGATCTAGCAATTTCACCTCTGGGGGCATAGCTGATGGAAATTCAAAATAATGAAATCATTATTTTAAGAGATATTTGCACCCCCATGTTCACTACAACATTATTTACAATAGCCAAGACATGGAAACCACCTAAGTGTCTATCAGTGGATGAATGGATAAACAAAATGCCATACACACACACACACACACACACACACACACACACACACGTAGTACTCACCCTTATCTGAAGGGGTTACATTCGAGGACTCCCAGTGGCTTCCTGAAATTACGGATAAATAATACCAAACTCTATATATACTATATTTTTTTGCTATGCATACATAGCTACAATATATTAATGTATAAATTAACAAGATAGAACAATTATAACAATATGCTGTAATAAAAGTTATGTGAATATAGTCTATCTCTCTCTCTCTTAAAATATCTGATAACCTAGACAGCTACTAAGTGAGTAACGGGCAAGGAGTATATACAGTGTGGTTACGTAAGACAAAGGGATGATTCACATCCTGGGCAGGATGAATGAAGCAAGATGGCATGAGATTTCATCTCACCATTCAGAATGGCACACAGTATATATCTCATGAGTTGTTTATTTCTGGGATTTTCCATTTAATATTTTGAGAGCACAGTTTCAGATTGCAGATAACTAAAACCATGGAAAGTGAAATCACAAACAAGGGGAACTACAGTATTACTAATGAAATATTATGCAGCCACAAAAAAAAAGAGAAGGAAATCTTGCCACTTGTGATAACACAGATGGATCGTCGGGGCATTATGCTTAGTAAAATAAATCAGACGAAGAGAGAGAAATAGTGTATGATCTCACTTACATGTAGAATCTTAAAAGAAATTCATAGAAAAAGAGATCAGATTTGTGGTTACCAGAGGTAGGGGGTAGGGCACCAGGGGTTCAATGGAGGTGGTGGAAAGGTACAAACTTCCAGTTATAGGATAAATGAGTGCTGGGGCTATAATGTACAACCTGATGAGTATACTTAATGTTATTATTACAGTACATTCAGAAAGTATATCCTAACCTGACTGGTGTGGCTCAGTGGATTGAGTGCTGGCCTGCAAATCAAAGAGTTGCTGGTTCGATTCCCAGTCAGGGCACATGTCTTGGTTGCCAGCCAGGTTCCCATTAGGTGGCATGTGAGAGGCAACCACACATTGATGTTTCTCTCCCTCCCTTCCCCTCTCTCTAAAAATAAATAAATAAATTTTTTTTAAAAAAGGAAAGTATATCCTAAAAGTTCTCATCACAAGGGGAAATATTATTTTCTTTTGTAACTATATGAGGGATGATAATAACTGAACTTATTGTGGTAATCATTTCACAATAAACTTATACAACACTGTATGTCAATTACATCTCAATAAAACTGAAAAATGAAAGAAAGAAAGAAACCCATGCATTAGTAATTGGTGTCAGAATTCTTACGCAGACTTAGCAGTCTGGAGGACTTTACCCTTAAACTCGAAGTTTGGACTCCATGTAGGTCCCTAACCTCTATTTCCCCCTGCCTAGTTGTTCCGTTGTCAAAGACTGAGTTTTTCTTGGGGCATAGTATGACTCCTGCTTTTGTACCCTGCATAGGTGGGTCAGAGAATGTGCAGTGGTGAAGACCCCCATGGCCGGTGTCTATGTCCATTACACGCCAATTTCTTTGAGTGTTGCTGCCTCCCTGAGATTCTGCCAAATGACTATCCCCTGTATATCCCTTCCATCAAAAGTATTCATAGTAGAGCCCTGGCTGGTGTGGCTCAGTGGATTGAGTGCCAGCCTGTGAACCAAAGGGTTGCCAGTTCGATTCCCAGTCAGGGCACATGCCTGGGTTGTGGGCCATGTCCCCAGTAGCAGGTGCACAACAGGCAACCACATATTGATGTTTCTCTCCCTGTCTTTCTCCCTCCCTCTCTTTTTCCCTTTCTCTAAAAATAAATAAAATCTTTTGGTTTTAAAAAAGGTATTCATAGTAACACTGTTCATTAGATATCCAAACTGGAAACAATGCAAATATCAATGAAAAGCAGCACGGATAAGTATATTGTGGTACACAGCCAACAAGAATGAACAAACTAAACAATACACAACAACATGAATGAATCTCAGAAACTTAATGTTGAATGAAAGAACCTATAAACAAGAGTACACGCTGCACAGCTGGATCGACATAAATTTTAAAACCAGGTAAAAACTAATCAGAAATATTTTAAGTAAGAATAATAGTGAAGAGTAACAGAATATGACACGTCAAAATACACCTCTTTGGCATAAGGATTATTTTGAGGTAGCATATTTTTGAGGAAAAGCAGGCATAAGAGAAGCTCTAAAAACAGAGTAGACTTTATTTACCCTTTTGTGAAGGAAATATACATTTATGATGTTAATCTCCATTGTTAAGGGTGGCTCCCCCTCTCTACCAGGAAGAGAAGGGTAACTGTAAATCACAAGAAACTCTTATCAATGGAGAAGCTGTGCGCTTAAATGTACATAACAACCTGTGTGTTTCCTGAAAATCTCCCGTAATTGGCCTCCTTACCCTGACATTTTTATTTTGTTTTTAGCTGAAGATAGTATTCAAGGTGATATCTTGGGCCATTTCAGAGAGTTTTATTCAGGTCTCCTGGCTATCTCCCATATATGCAGGAGATATACATGTTATTAAACTTGTTTTTTTGTTTTTTGTCTTCTCCTGTTAATTTGTCCTTTATTAAAGGGGGTATCAGCCAAGAGCTCAGAATGGTAAAGGGCAAATTAATTTTCCTCTTTCAGGTTATTCAAGCAGGGCATGACTGAAAGGATACAGAAGGAGGCTTCTGGAATTCTGGAAATAGCTCTTTCTTGATGTGGGTCCTAGTTACATATGTGTGCTCATTTGGTGAAATTTTGTAGAGCTATATACACTTATGATTTGTGCATTACATGTTGTATTCCAAATTAAAAGTTGACATTAATAGAGTATCCTGTTCTCCATTTGCCTTTAGGGGCATTTTTCTTCATTGAACTGAGGATTTAGAAAAAATCCCAGGATGGAAGGTGCTTGTACGTGACTTCTGCGTGGGGTGACCAACTTGTCCCAGTCTGCCCAAGACATTGTCTGGTTTTTGTTTTTTTTAAGATTTTTTTAAAGATTGTATTTATTTATTTTTTAGAGAGGGAAGGGAGGGAGAAAGAGAGAGAGAGAGAGAGAAACATCAATGTGCGGTTGCTGGGGGCCGTGGCCTGCAACCCAGACATGTTCCCTGACTGGCAATCGAACCTGCGATGCTTTGGTTTGCAGCCCACGCTCAATCCACTGAGCTACACCAGCCAGGGCTTTGTCCAGTTTTTGTATTGAAAGGGCCACATGCCAGGAACTCCCCTTCCCCAAGTCCTAGGCAAAATGGGACAGTTGGTCACCTTATTTCTACCTACAAATACAGGGATTGTTCCTATTGAAAACAGTACAAAAATACACTCTGTTTTGTGTACTCATAACTGTAAACTTACTTTGGCCCCACCTTGCATAATATAAATTAGGGAAGGAACACAAAGTATTGACTAACCTTCTTAAATAGGAGTAGGAAGAACAGGCACCATGCCCTTGTTAAACAGAAAAAATAAAATAAAATAACTTCCACAACTGAAAAGAAAGGGTTTATTAGACTATTGCTAGTAAAAAAAGAAAAAAAGAACCAGAGTCTTAGGACCTAGGGTCTAAACCTCCAGCAGCATGGATAGGTAGAAAAGACAATGGGTCCTTGCTACTGGAGTTTTGCAAGCAGATTTCATATATCAAGTAGCGGGAGAAATACATAAGCCCCTTTGCAAGTTAGCTGTAGACAAAGGGGTGGGAGAAAGTGAAGCAGGGTTAGTTCTGGGATAGACGCAGCAGAGTCCCTAAAGCTCAGGTATAAACAAAAGCAGAGGCTGTTGGGTTCAATGGTGCCTGGCTCTTCTCTCTTTTTAGATAATCTCGGAAATAGCCACCTGGGAGTTAATTTAATAATTCCACCATACACTAAGGAGTGTGAGCAGTCTTTTGTTGGTTTTGCACTGCCGTTAACTGAGGAACCCCTTTTCGTCTCTTCCTTCCACCCTCTGGCCTGCTGTCATTTAATTTAGGACGTCTCGGAATTTTCTCCTTGTCACCCTCAATAAACCATCCCGCCACAATACTTAATAGTTTACTCATCACCACAATCAGCGAAAGATCTCTCTGTTTGGGAAATCAAAGACACTATACATCACTTTAAAAGTCAGAATCTACATTAACCTAAAAGCTCAAATAACATAACATGCACACACAGAGAACCATCTGAACCTAGATCCAGAGGGAGATATTCAGTTGGAAAGTTTACTTTTAAAAAGGTCAAGTTATTCTCCCTGAAGTTACTGCAGACAAGCGATTTTAGAGATAGAGGCCCCTAGAGGTCTAAAGGAAATGCTATTATAATGAAAAAAAAAAAAAAAAAACCCTTTCTGCAACCCAGCTGTGACATTTGATACCAGAGAGAATGTGACTGAAAATACATAGCACCACTTTGGCGTTTTTCAAACGAAAAGGGAATTGTCAGGGACCACTGTAACTTGCAAGGACAAAAACTAAAACATGTGAATTTCCATTTATAGTTCAAAAGATGAGCATGTTGGGGGCAGGTGGTAAGGGTGGGCTGCAGAACACGTACCAAAGAGAAATACTGAGCTCATTTTGGGCCAAACAGTTCCAAAATAGGAAGCCACAGAAGAAAGGACTCAGTTTAAACGAACTTCTTAGTCACTAACTGCCTTAGAGAAGGCATTATTCCTTTAACGTTTTCTTTCTCTATTGATTTTTTTTTCTAGAGAGACAGGAAGAGAGAGAGAAACATTGATTCGTTGTTCCACTTATCTATGCATTCATTGGTTGCTTCTTGTATGTGCAACTGACTGGATATCGAACCCACATCCTTGGCTTATCTGGACGACACTCTAACCAATGAGCAACCTGGCCAGGGACTTTAACATCTTCTATTACATAGTGATTAAATGGGCGCCCACACAGCCCTGATTAAAAACATTTTCTAGGGCCCACTTTTCCAATTCCAGTTCTATAGCACTTAATGTTCCCTCCAAAATTGCTTTGGGGAGAGCAATCTCATGTCAGGGAAATGAATTCAAAAGTGCTTCTTACCAGGGCTGAGTGAGGAGAATTCGTACATTCAATCCACAACTCAGAAAATATCGGGCTTCAGATTGCTTGGGGATGTTCACAAAATAAATTCAAGAATCCCGATATTGAGTGAGGTAACCTTTAGACAGTATACATACACGGTTAGCCTTTAAAACTATCATCTTTAAAATAGGTGATTACCAACATCCTTGAGCAGAATGTATTTGTTTACCCATGAAATAGCATGTTTCCTAAGCATTAGGTTTTATAAATCCTTTTCAGAGGCCTTCATTACTTCGGGGCGCACTGTGTATTTAATCCTTGCATGTGCACAGCTTCGTATTCAGGCCCAGACATCAAAGGGACCCCTATGAGGGTTTCTGTATCTTTTCTGTTTATTCCTCTCCTCTCCTCTCCAATACTTTGCCCAGCATATACGACTCCCTCCACTGGACAATCTTTCTGGACTCATGGGTGAATAGAAGCAGAATATGCCCCCCCATAATCTGGCTTATCAATTATGTTGTTTATTTGATTACTTTGGCTGATTATTTTTGGGCTGAGAGGCTTCAGACACAAGAGAATCTCTGAAAACAGAAGTTGTTCTTTTGTAAGACACGTACATTTATTATTTGTTAAAGATTTTATTTATTTACTTATTAGAGCGCGGGGAAGGGAGGGAGAAAGAGAGGGAGAGAAACATCAATGCGCAAGAGATACATTGATTGATCACCTCTCGCACGCTGCCTACTGGGGACCTGGCCTGCAACCCAGACATGTGCCCTGACTAGGAATCGAACCAGTGACCTTTCAGTTCACAGGCTGGCACTCAACCCACTGAGCAACACCAGCCAGGGCATAAGACACATGTGCACTTAAAAGGGAAATCTTTTGTAGGGGCACCTCCCTCTCTGTACTTGGGAGAGGTCAATGACTCGAAATCTAGAAACTGACATAACAATCTTACCCTTATTTACTGTGCATTGTCTGAAAAACTTCCATAAACACCCCCCACCCCATCCCCTTCTTGTTTTCAGCTGGGGATGGTATTTAAGGTAGTGACACGGGCCATTTTGGCATGTTACTCAGTTTTCCTGAGTCTCTCCCAAGTGTACATGAGGTATATGTGTTATTAAACTTCTGTTTGCTTTTCTCTTGTTAATCTGTCTTTTATTACTGGGGGTTTCAATCAAGAACCTAAGAGTAGGGAGAAAATTATCTTCTCCCCTATGTGGACAATGATGTGCATTGGTACAGTTTGCCTGGCCTTGTGTACATTTAGAAACAAACCCCTCACAGCCTTTATACACATGACTATGATTCTTTCCTCCAAATGGATCCTCTGGCAAAAGCCATAACTCAACACAATTCTGGGAAGTATCGTTCACATATAAGATCCACAGGGTGTCACTCAGCTGGAGTTGTGTGATGTCTAGGCTCTGTCTCATACTCGTTCTATTTCTTCTTTTTTTTAAAGATTTTATTTATTTATTTTCAGAGAGAGAAGGGAGAAATAGAGGGAGAGAAAAATTGATGTGTGAGAGAAAATGGATTGGTTGCCTCTTGTGTGCCCCCCAACTGGGGATCTGGCCTGCAACCCCGGCATGTACCTTGACAGGGAATTGAACTGGTGACCTTTCAATTCGCAGGCTGGTGCTCAATCCACTGAGCCACACCAGCCAGGGCTGAGAAATAAGAAAGTATTTTGAACTGCATGGAAATGAAATACGACACTATAACTTGTGGAATGCACCTAAGGGCATGCTTGGAGGAAAAGTTATAGTACTACACACCTATTTTCCAAAATAAGAAAGGTCTGAAATCAATGACCTCAGCTTCCATGATTAGCTGGGAAGTTAAAATGACTCGTACAAGCCACGTAAAGAGATTCCCTATACATGAATTCTCTTCCTTTGGATTCTCTTTTTTGAGATTCTTTCTTTTGACCTCTTTTTGTGACTGACCATGACAAATAGACCACATTCCTTCTTTCGCTCACTCACCCCTCAGCTAGGAGGAAGCTCCCTACCCCAAGCTGCATTCTCTTAGAAGCTTGAGCAGAAACCAGTTTCAGACTCAGGAGAAAGAACACATGGGAAAGGCCATTTAGGCCAGTTTCCAGTCTGCACAAACACAATGCTCACTCCTCACTAGTGATCCAGTCTGCGACACCTGATCTGAGATGTCCACACAGGATTTTGGGGTCCAAAGCACTACAGAGGGTATATTGGTCTGCTTGGGCTGCTAAAACAAAACACCACTGACTAGGTGCTTTAAACAGCAAAAATTTATTGGCTCATAGTTCTGAACCACAGGAAGTCCAAAATCAAGGTGCTGGGCAATTCAGCTCCTGATGAGGTCCCTCTTCTTTGATTGCAGATAGGCAGCTTCTCACCATACCCTCATGATTGTCTTTCTTCAGTGCATGTGAGTGGGAAGACAAAGAGAGAGAGAAAGAAATCTCCCTATTCCTATAAAGCCACTAATCCCATCCTGAAGTCCTCACCTCATGGCCTCTTCTAACCCTAATCACCCAACTCCAAATACCACTACAATGGGAGTTATGCCTTCAACACATGCATTGGAGGTAGGGGACACAACTCCTTTGGCCCATAATAGAGTCTTCATAATAAATAGCTCTCCCAGAAATCTTTAACACGGCAGGTTGCACCCTGGCTGGTGTGGCACAGTGGATTGAGCACCAGCCTGAGAAGCAGAGGGTTGCTGGTTCAATTCCCAGTCAGGGCACATGCCTGGGTTGTGAGCCAGGTCCCCAGTAGGGGGCACGTGAGAGACAACCACACATTGATGTTTCTCTCCCTCTCTTTCTCCCTCCCTTCCTCTCTCTAAAAAATAAATTAAAACAAATAAACAAACAAATAAATCTTCTTTAAAAATATAATATGGCAGGTTGCTTGTGGAGAATTCTGGGGCTTTCATACCAGTCATCATTATTTCCTTCTTGAAGACCCAGCAAATGTGATATATCAGTTTGAACAACAGGAAAAAAAAAGAGCTCTTTATTAAGTCAGGGCACATAATGACATTGCAACATTAGCACTATATACTTAACCAGAAAAAAGGGAGACGTGCTGCAGAAGTGGGGCAAAGGGCAGAGAAAGAACCCCAGAGTAGCTGAATGCCAATGGGACAAACACATGACTTCTTATCCAATGAGATCGTAACTGTCAAAGACCTTCAGATCTTGGCTATCAATCATCAGCTGTGGGACTTGGGCAAATTGCTCACCTCTCCGAAGCTCAATTTCCACATTTACAAAATGAGAGTAGTAATATAAAACATTTCTCAAATTTGTTATGAGACCATGAGACTATGTGAAGAACAATTGAAGATGCTGATTTCAATATTAATGTTGCTCATCGTGTGGATCAGGGTGTTCTCACTGAGACACACATCGGAGACACTGTGTCACAGAGCTGTGTTCCCACGGTGTGTGCCCCTCCTCCTGTCTCCGGGGATGAATATTTGAAGATGTAAAACAAGGGTAAATGTCTTTTCACCCAGTCTGCATTGCCTTCACAGATTTTAATAGTCTCAATTATATAATCCCACCATGCCTTCTCCTTATTAGAATCAAAAAGATCCAAACCTCTAGCAACTACTTTGATTAAATATTTTCCACTGGATTTTAGGATTATTTAAAAGAAAAAATCCCCCCTGGCTGGCATGGCTCAGTGGATTGAGCGTGGGCTGTGAACCAAAGCATCGCAGGTTCGATTCCCAGTCAGGGCACATGCCTGGGTTGCAGGCCACGGCCCCCAGCAACCGCACATTGATGTTTCTCTCTCTCTTTCTCCCTCCCTTCCCTCTCTAAAAATAAATAAATAAAATCTTTTTTTTTAAAAAAAGAAAAAATCCATTAATACATTACCCCAATAAATATTTGAGTGTCCACTAAGTACTGTTTTAGGTATCAGGTATACAGCAGTGAACAAAATAGACTGAAGTCCCTTATGTTTCATACCATTATAAATAACTACAATGATATAAACTTCTCAAAGTCTGCTGACTTTGTTCCGGAACTCCTATTAAAATGGTCACTGTCTCCATTCTCAAATAAAGTCGGCATTTAATTCGTATTTTGACAGTGCAAACTAACGAAGGAATCTTTAGTGCTAGGGATGAAGTAACATGGAGTTTATCAGATGAAATGAAGATCAAGAAAATGACACATAGTTTAAAAAATGAGCGTGGTAAGAAGGGAAAGAAAAATCTCTTTGTGACAGTCATTAACTTTTCATTCTCTTTAAAGGTTTATTTTACAATGTGAAAAGGGAGGAAACATCTTGAGATATTTATAATATATAACAAGCCCCAAATCCACAATAAATATATCTAAAACAAAATAAAAGAATTTTAGGAGTAACTTCAGCAATCTAACATATTGAAAAATTATAACAGTGCATGGGTTCTCTCATCCTTACAGTTTATAAAGTCACTGTGTAGTTAGCTGTTTTACTATACTTTCAAAATCAAGTTTTTTGACAGGGCCCAGAAAGCCAGCTTCATTTCTATTTATGAGATAATCTTTGAACATTTATACCAATCATATCAAAACTAGCAAAAGTTTAGCTGCAATTGTTGGGGGAGGGGTGGCCTGTCTCGGTTTCCTTTTTCAAAGTGAGTCCTTTGATACTAATCTGAGGGTGCCAGTTTTCTATTGTGCTGGCCCCATGCCTCCTACAAGTTGCTGATTCACTTTCTGGAGGGGAATTAAGATCCTGTCTGAATCAATAGGCATTTGTAGCACAAAGTGCTAATTCTCCCCCAACATCCATTTTCTGTTTCTTCTAAGGAAATAGAAATTGTAGCTAGGCACAGCATTCATAAAGGTAGGTGAGATCTTGGAAAACAGCTCATGGGCATTGACAGCAATAGCATTGGGGTGAATAACACAGATTTATAACATTGAGCAGTGTCCGCTGATTCTTGCTACTTTTAGCAGCATCCTACAGAGGGATGGACCCCAGTTAGAACGATCTAGACAGAAACCAAAAATGGAGGAGGACATAGCTCTATCAAGAGTCATTTTTATCTGTGGCCTGAGATTTCAGAGCCCTACACAAATGCAAAAGCCAACTGTTTTCTGCAACTCCGCAGTGAAGCAGTTTAAAGAGGCTACAAAAAAGAAAAACTTGGTACGAGATAACATTGGGCTCTGCAAGCACCTTCCTTCTTGACCAGTAAATGAGAGCCACAGTAGAGGTAAAGGGCATATTAAGAATGTCAACCTCCCACCCAAACCTATTACGAAGAGCTTCAGGAAGCAACTAGCAAGCTGAATGATAGGAAGATGAGTCAGCACAGAGCACAGTGGAAAAAGCAAGAGGCTACGCCTGGAAGAGATCGTGGGCTCCAGTTACTTCTTCTTTTTTTCAAAATAGAGCTTCTGTCATCCTTTTACATTAAAAAAGAGTCTATCTTATTGTTGGATCATCCTTCTTCCTCTGGAGCTGTGCTTGGGGCCACTCGGACACTCCCTCCTCTTTTCGTTACCAGTCAAGGAGAGGGTCTCTGCAGGACCTCCTTGAAGCCCTTGGGGAATCGGGAAGCTATCTGTACTCCCTGCAGTCAGGATCACCCCATTGGCAGAGCAAAAGAGGGGATCAGGGGCCTGTCGATGAAGCATGGCTACTTCACCATTTGGCTGCATGTCAGTGATGACACCAGGGTTCCCAGGCAGTCCTGGGGCCAGATGGATGTGTATTCTTCCCCAGCAGGACAAGCCCTTGAGCAAGATGGATGGTCAGTGCTGCCAGAATGTGCCGTGGATGAATGTCACGGATGGTCCCTGCGAGGTTTCCAGGGGTATCAGCTCTAACTCAGTTACCTTCAAGTGTTACCAGCTGGAGGGTTCTTGTTCCTCCCAGGACAGGAATAAAGGAAGAAGCCGAAATCAACAGAGAAGGTGAAGAGCATTTGGAAGGAAAGGAATTTATTTAAGATGTAGTGGGACAGCTCAGTACACTGAGGCAATGCACACTGGACAGAGAATATGACACCCCGATTTACAGCTGGGGTCTGCCTTATATGGTCACACACTTCCTCCTCCCCCTTTGGTGCTGGCACTTGACTCATGTGGACATGGGGGCAGATGCCTTTGTTCTCTGGGTTTCCCTCACCAGCGGGCTGGCACTGGCTTGCGCAGGTGCAGAATGGATTTCTTTGTTCCTCATGTCCTTCTTTTGGTGAGCGCTCTGTGATTCGCACAGGTGCAGAAGGGCTACGTGCTCTAACAAGCAACCTTCATTAACATCTTAGGTCTCCACCCAAGGGTGTGTCTTTCCCCTGGATTTGACTCCTAAAGTGGCCTCCTACATAGAGAGTGACTTTGATTGGCTTGGATGAGAGGGCCAGAGCTGGGGTTGCCCGCAGCAGGGCAAACTGCTGCTTGTCATTGTTGTCTACCATGCACAGCACATCTTCGGCTGAAAATTTTCGAAACCAGGGCAGCTGCAGGAGGGCACCTAGGGACAGAAAGCTATTGGCCCCCATGGGAAACCCCAGCTTCAGGGACTATGGTGTAGAGCTTGGTCAGGTTCCTAGGTTCTATGAGCCCTCCTACACCCCTGGGCCCTGCTGTTTCTGGCTTCCTTCCTCCAGAGGAGTTCATGGCCAAGACAGACTCCCACTGCCTGGCCACTGACCCTGCACAATGGTTACTTCTTTTTTATTTTTTAAATTTTTTTTTACTTATTTATTTATTTATTTTTTTAGAGAGGAGAAGGGAGAAAGAAAGAGAGGTAGAGAAACGTCAATGTGTAGTTGCCTCTCATGTGCCCCCAGTGGGGGACCTAGCCTGCAACCCAGGTATGCACCCTGACTGGGAATCGAACCAACAACCCTTTGGTTCGAAGGCCGGTACTCCACTCAGCCACACCAGCCAGGGCAAGGTTACTTCTACATGTAACTGAAATGCAGCAAATAGACCAGAAGCCTATTAAATGTTAGAGGGAATGTCAAAGCCTAAGAAACCAAAAACTTGGTGTACAAATACCTATGATGATTACAGCCTCTGTAAGGAAGACAAAAATAATTCCCCCTCTACATTTCTAGGTTCTTACCTGAGACCTCCACCTCACTTTGTAATATAAGACAAACCAACAGGAGAAAAATAAACAGGAGTTTATTAACATGTATACTTCCTGTATATAAGGGAGAGACCCAGGAAAACTGAGCAACTTCCTGAATTGTCCAAGCCACCACCTCCAATATCACTTCCAGCTAAAGACGAGGAAGAATTGAGGGTGGGGAGTCAGTAATGGGGGGGCTATCAGCCAAAGCGCAGCAAATTAAGGTAAGGTTGTTGTGTAGACTGAAGTCATTGTTTTCTTCATTGACAAGAGTTTCTAGACATTTAGAATCATCCTTCGCTTTCTGCTATACAGAGGGAGACAGCCTTACAAGGGGAGATTTTGTTACAGAACAAAGGCGGGGGGCCTGGGACGATATACTATTACTGAAAGAGACCCCAGGTCCGTTATGTCTGCCGTCTATAGGAAAGATGTCTCTCAATGCCAGAGATTCGTGAAAAGGAAAGGAAATGTTTATTTAGTGCTATACAAACTTAAAGTCGTGACCCAATGTCTTTATCAGAATCTTAAAGTCCCTTAAAACACCCATAAACGCACACAGTCCTTCCTTCCCCTTTGCCCAGTCTGGGGTACCATATCTCAGGAGAGGAAATAGAAGTCCGGGCTCAGGCAACCCCTGGTTCTTCCCAGTAATTCGTCTCGGCTGGTAGGCCTCCCTCGGTTCTCGGCACCATCAGCTGTGTCGCCGGGATCTCTGCTAAAGCCGGGTGGTAGTTCCCCCCTACTACTGCTGTGGGGGTCCCCACTCTGGCAAAGGTGCGCGGTCCTCTCTCCACCGCTCTAGCCATGTGGTCCTCTCTTCCCCAGGGCCACGGGAGTCCCCACTCAGCCAAAACCGCATGGTTCTCTCCCCTATGGCTGCCGTGTCTGGGTTTAAATCCCCGCGCCAATCTTCCTCTGCAGCCCTATTTCCGACTCCTCCCACACTCGGCCACACTTGCCCTCAATCTGCTGTCCTTTCCAGCTTTTCTGGTCGCCATCGTGGGTCTGAGCAGGTGTCACCCCATGTCATGGAGCCAATCTTCTCCAAGCTCCCACGCAGGCTCTGTAACTCAGGGGGCCTGCCCCCCAGTCACATCTTGGAGGGGTCCCTTTCCATCCCCCTGGCCCAGAGCATGGCCATAGCTATTTAGCATATTCAAGCAACCGGCCCAAGGCTATAGGTATGTTAAATGACCATGCCATGGATTAGCTGCAAAGCTGCCCTGCATGTTCTTGCTCTGGGTGCCCCTTCCCCCAACTCACACCTGTGGGGGAAGGGGCGAAGACATCTTAGAATCTCCTGGACCCCTTGAGTTCTGAACCCCATTTCAAATGCCCAATTGGGGTCCCCCCTCTTGGCTGCACCCTGTAACAATTTCCTTTACAAATGTAAATATCTCTTAAAAAAGGGTAACTTCTACTTGGTTTTCAGAGCTTCTCCAGTCTCCGCTGTTTCTTTAAAATAGTTAGCTCAACATAACCTTTTTTTCATGGAGGCATACCTCAGGGTGGCAAATTCTGCGCCCCTTCACCACCGAGCGCTGTTAAGGTGCCCAAAATGCTCAACAGGAAACCAGCTGTGAAAGCCAAGCAATCCCCAAGAAAGGCCCACTGCAGATACGTGGCCATAATAATCTACAGAAATGAACCTTCCAGAGGGCAGAGACTAGGGCAAAGAGGACAATGGACAAGGGGTACCTTTAAGAGAGCAGAGCTCAGGACCATCCGATGAGCTAACTGAGGAATTTAATCCAATTCTAGCACGAAGGAGCTTTTGCATTTCCAAGCCAGTAGGACTCAATCATTGCCATGAATTGAGCACTGCTGAATAGTGCCAATTCTCTCTTTTCAGGATCAGCATTTCTTTTCACCTCTGTCTTACTACACCATTATGTTGTGGACGAGGCACCTCACTTGTCTTAATTTTTACAGACTGCAAGAAAACCAGGAGACATCGAAACCTGACATAGGGGATCACACACCATTCAGAGATTCTGGACTTTGACATGTATGAAGTATAGGAGAGGAAAAATAATTTTCCCTCTGCCTTTTTAGGTTCTTGACTGAGACCTTCCCGCCACCCATAATAAAAGACAGATTAACAGGAAAAAAACAAAAGTTTAATTATGTGTATACCTCCCGTCCACATGGGACATACCCAGGAAAACCCCCCCAAATAGTCCCAGCCACCAAACTTAAGGACGTTCAGCTAAAGACAAAAGAATACGTTGGGGGTGGGAGGAGGGCAGTTATGCAGGTTATCAGGAAAGCATAGTAAACAAGGGTAAGATTGTTATGCAGATTTAAACCCTTGCCTTCTCTCTTAATACGAGTTTCTAGAAATGTATCCATCCTTCCTAGTAAAGGAAGGAGACCCCTTTACAAATGGAGATTTCCCTTATAAATGTAAATGTCTCCTAACAAAAGGGTAACCGGTACTCTACTCAGTTGCAGAGGTTCCTCTGTGTCTGCTGTTTCTCAAAAATAAGCTGCTCAAGCCCTGGCTGGCGTAGCTCAGTGGACTGAGTGTGGGCTGCAAACCAAAGCATCGCAGGTTCGATTCCCAGTCAGGGCACATGCCTGGGTTGCAGGCCACGGCTCCCAACAACCGCACATTGATGTTTCTCTCTCTCTCTCTTTCTCCCTCCCTTCCCTCTCTAAAAATAAATAAATAAAATCTTTAAAAAAAATAATAAGCAGCTTAAGATAATCAATAGGCCAAAGAGGCATATTTTGGGGGTGGCAAATTCTCTCTCTTACTTAGGAGTTCTCTCCCCAGCAATAGGTATATTCCGTGTGTGGGGAGGAGGGCATGCATAGATGTCTGTGTGGCAAGAATAGGTGAACGGCAAAGGCTAATAGTTTTCTCTCAATGTCTGTTTGCCCCTTCTTGTATCATAATAGAATTATGAGCTGCGTATGTGTCCGCCTAGAATAAAAACTTTATTTCCTACTTTCCCTTATAATTAGATGGAACTAAGTTCTGTCCAATGGCATGTGAGAGGGAGTAATGTGTGCAAACTTCCAGGTTATGTCCTTAAAGAGAAGGCACATGTTCTTCCTTCCCTCCTTCCCACTAGTGAGAGTATAGAGAGCCATCTGGAATCAATAAACCACAGAAGCATTCTATGGATGGCAGAACAAAATGGAAAGAGCCTGGCTTTCTGACGCTATAGAGCACCATGCTATCCTAGACTCTTATATGATAGATTTTATTTATCTTTTATACATAGTCATAGTTTAATAAGTAATTATCATAATCTAATTCTAGACACCATGAAAAGAGAATATTTCTCAGCTTTGTATAAGATGGACAACTTCTTTAGCTTCGAGCAATATGAAATGTAAAGTGTGATAGACAAAGTATTAATAACTACACCACATTAACAAAGCATTCAAATGTATAAGAAAGATACCTAAGACCTGAAGTTCATAGAATAGACAGTCAATTCCTGAGGAAATACATATGATGAAGGAAAAATTACTTGGAAAATGTTTATCCTATACAGACATCAAAGGAGTGAAAGCTAAACTAAAGATTTTATATTACATCTAATAATTATAGTAGCTAATGCTTATTGAGGACCTATTCATGCTTGGTACTATGCTAAGTGTTTTATATCATTTAATCTTCACAACATTTTATATATGAGAAACTGAGACTTGAAGGACCTAGGCAAATCACCCAAGATCACATAATTTAGATCACATAAATCCTGCTTGGAGCAGGATTTCAAACCCAGGGGTGTCTGACTTCAGAGTCACTATTCTGAGCTACTAAACTGTGCTGCCTCCCGTGACAAAAGAACACTTTTTTTTAAATGATTTTATTTATTTATTTTTAGAGAGAGGGAAGGGAGGGAGAGAGAGAGGGAGAGAAACAGCAATGTGTGGTTGCCTCTCCCGCGCCCCCAACCAGGGACCTGGCCCACAACCCAGGCATGTGCCCCAACTGGGAATCTAACCTTTGGTTCGCAGGCTGGCACTCAATCCACTGAGCCACACCAGCCAGGGTTACAAAAGAACATTTATAATGATAACACACAATGCTGGGAAGACTGGTAAAGTGGTTTACTCATTCATTACTACCCAGTTTGTACTCAGATACCCCACTGCCCTTCTCTGGGTCTGTTCTGTATCATAGGAAACTAAATTTTCCAGGTTCCTTTATTCTCTGGCCTCTGGGTAGTTTTGCCCAATGGACAGTGCTTACAGAAGATTAGAGAGCAAGATGAAGAAAGAGTTCAAAGTACCCTTCTCCCTCTCTCTTTCTGCTTCTTAACAACAAGTCTTCCGTGGATCCAGCTTTTGCCAGACTAAATCTCCCTGGATGGTCCTAGCTAGTACTAGACAGTTCTGACTCGGCAGACCCATTCATGCATGGCCCTAGTTCCCTTCAGATGGCCCTGGTTTCTCATCCAAGTGCCCCTCCAACCTGAGGGGCAGCAGCATCTTTCTGCTGTTGCCCATCTCTGAGTTATTTCACCACTGATTTCTCAGCTTCTCCATTACTCTGAACAACAATACCCTGTCTTATTCTCCCTCTCTTAAAGGTACTAGAGGGGTTTCTGTGGTAGAACTTGGCGTAATATATAGACAACACACCCCTTTGGGGAATAAGAGCAGTGATAATGATCATACATGTTGACCCACTTTTCAACCCTTACAACTGTAATTTATGGAAATAATTTAAACAAAAATTAGTGCATAGATGTCCGTTTCAGCATTATTTACATTAGCAAAAAAAATGGGAGACCACCAAATGTTCATTATTGGGAGAATGGACTAAAAAATTCAGGGTACATAGCATAATAGAATAATATACACCACTATAATGATTGTATCAGTCAGCTTTTGCTAGATTTTGTCATAGTAACAGCTGATCCCCAAATTTCTGATTTATCACAGGCTTATTTCTCACTCAGTTACCTATCATTTTCAGGTTAGCTGCAGCTCTGCTTCATCCCAGGGCCCAGTTGGGAGTATCAGTCCCATGTTGGTCTCCAGGCAGTGGAAAAAGAACAAGGATAGAATTACACAATAACTCTTTTCTTTTGTTAAGATTTTATTTATTTATTTTTAGAAAGGGAAGGGAGGGAGAAAGAGAGAGAGAGAGAAACATCAATGTGCGGTTGCTGGGGGCCGTGGCCTAAAACCCAGGCATGTGCCCTGACTGGGAATCGAACCTGCGATGCTTTGGTTTGCAGCCCGCGCTCAATCCACTGAGCTACGCCAGCCAGGGCGAATTACACAACAACTCTTAAAGCTCAGGCTCAGATGTGGGATAGATCATTTCTGCTCAAATTCCACTGGCTAAAGCAAGCCATACGACCATACCTAATATTAATGAGGCAGATACTGCTCCTGCAGGGGGGCCCACAAGGAAATGTCCCTATAGACATGGCTCTGGAGGAAAGGGGTAGCAAAGATACTCAACAATGGTAAAATCTACCACAATAATCAAGACTATAAAGAAACATGGAAAATGTTGTGTATAACGTTAAGGAACGTAAGAATCTACAGAAAGGTTTTACATACACTATTGTGGTGGAATCTGCTACTGGTCCACCAAAATCCATTCTAATGTGATTCTTGAGCATAAGAAGTTAGGTGTAGTCCTGTGACTAAGTTCTAGTCAATGACACTATCCACCTGGCAATAGCGTGAGATCTCATAGGTGAAGGGCTCAGTCCTGTAGGACTGCCCCTTCCCTCCAGACTTCGGATACCAACTGCAAGTCCAGTTTGTAACCTTGCTTCTGATTAACTAGCTATAAATTGGAGATTCCCATGACTTCTTCCTTGTGCTTGATTCATTTGCTAGAGCAGCTTGAAGAATTTAGGTTAATAGTTTACTTACCAGATTACCAGTTTATTGTAAAAGGACACAACCAAAGAACAGCCAGGTGAAAGAAGTGCCTAGGGCTTAGTATAGGGAAAGGGGCACGGAGTTTCCGTGCCCTCTCTGGCACACCGCCTTCCTGGGACCTCCACCTGCTCACCAACCCAGCAGCTCCCAAAGCCCCTTCCTTTTGCATTTTGATGGAGGGTTCATCGGAAGGCACAATTGATTAAATCATTGGCCACTGGTGATTAATTTGACCTCTAGTCCCTCTCCCCTCCCCAGAGGTCAAAGGGTGGTACTGAACATCCCAGCCATCTAATCACAGAGTTGGCCTTGTTGGCAACCAGCCCCCATCTTTAGGGGTTTTCCAAAAGTCACCCCAAATCACATAAACTCAGGTGTGGTTGAAAGGGGCTTGTTATGACTAACAAAAGGCACTATAACTCATATCACTTAGGAAATTCAAGTGGTTTTATGAGCTCTGTGCCAGGAATGTGGCCAAAAACCAAATACATGTATTTCTTATTATAAATCACAACTTTACAAGGACCCGCTGTCATGCATTCTGACTTAGCATCTCCCGGTTTTTCCCTCCCACGTCTCTGTGCTCACAACAATGGGTCAGAAGATTATAGAGTGAGAGGTTTAGAAAGAATTCTTGTGATACCACCACTCTGATTGGGAGCATGAAATGTAAAAGGAAACAATTGGTGTATTTAGGTGGAAGCATGAGATTTGAAACTAAACAAATGATCTGTTTAGGTACTAAAAGGAAATGAATAGCTGAGTGCAGAAAGTTTGTGGAGAAATTCTCTGGGCAAATCACCTGTAAAGAACTAACAAAAACAAAATTGGACAGAGGGAGACACTGACCCAGGATGAAGCTGCAACCAAAGCTTCAGCTGGTCTCCCATGAAGCTCTGAAGCTGGAACGGTCCTTCAGAGTCGTCCCAACTTAATGTAAGGATGCCAAGGTTGTATTTCCACAGCAGCAAGTCACTAGCTGAGGGCCACCTACAGAGAGAGTGCCTAACCAGTGTGAGGCAGATCCCTGAAGGCAAAGGCAATTGCTAGCCAAGAAAATGTCAGTTGCCAGGAACCAACAACCCCAACAACTGAGGGATGGATGAGTGCATTGCCCTGAAGAGGGGATCTTGGTGGAACACTACAGTTTCCACTACAAATACCCTCTACCTTTGCTATAATCTTAATAAAGTCACTCTATAAGAATGCTTTCTTTTTGTTTATTTTTAAGTATTTCATTTATTTATTTTTATTTATTTATTTTTAGAGAGAGGGTAAGGGAGGGAAAAAGACAGGGAAACATCAATGCGTGTTTGCCTCTCGTATGCCTCCCACTGGGAATCTGGCCCACAACCCAGCCATGTGCCCTGACTGAGAACCGAACCGGTGACCCTTTGGTTCACAGGCCGGCACTCAATCGACTGAGACACTCCAGCCAGGGCCATATGAACTCTTTCTAATTCACCTACCCACTCATTTTCTTCTAACAGCTTAGCCAAAAAACAGTGTTTTCCTCTCGTTTTCTACCACCACTGCTATCCACTCAGTGGATTTATAGCAAACTTCCCTTCCTGGCTCACTAGACAAGAGATATGCTTTTTGGTTTGTTTGTTTATATATTGTATTGATTATGCTATTATAGTTGTTCCATTTCCCCCCCTTTACTCCCCTCTGTCCTGCACACCCTCTCCCACCCACTTTAGTTCATGACCATGGGTCATGCATATAAGTTCTTTGACTCCTACTTTTCCTATACTGTTCTTACCCTCCCCCTGTCTATTTTCTACCTACCATTTATGCTACTTACTCTCTGTACCTTTTCCCCCTCTCTCCCTCTCCCACTCCCCTGCTGATAACCTTCCATGTGATCTCCATTTCTGTGATTCTGTTCCTGTTCTAGTTGTGCTTAGTTTGTTTTTGTTTTTGTTTAGGTTTGGTTGTTAATAACTGTGAGTTTGTTGTCATTTTACTGTTCATATTTTTAATCTTCGTTTTCTTAAATAAGTCCCTTTAACATTTCATATAATAAGGACTTGGTGATGATGAAGTCTTTTAACTTGACCTTATCTGGGAAGCACTTTATCTGCCCTTTCATTCTAAATGAAAGCTTTGCTGGATAGAGTCATCTTGGATGTAGGTCCTTGCCTTCCATGACTTGGAATACTTCTTTCCAGCCCCTTCTTGCCTGCAAGGTCTCTTTTGAGAAATCAGCTGACAGTCTTATGGGAACTTCTTTGTAGGTAACTGTCTCCTTTTCTCTGGCTGCTTTTAAGATTCTCTCCTTATCTTTAATCTTGGTTAATGTAATTATGATGTGCCTTGGTGTGTTCCTCCTTGGGTCCAGCTTCTTTGGGACTCTCTGAGTGTCCTGGACTCCCTGGAAGTCTATTTCCTTTGCCAGATTGGGGAAAGTTCTCCTTCATTATTTGTTCAAATAAGTTTTCAATTTCTTGCTCTTCCTCTTCTCCTCCTGGCACCCCGTGATTCAGATATTGGACCATTTAAGGATGTCCTGGAGGTTCCTAAGCCTCTCCTCATTTTTTTGAATTCCTGTTTCTTCATTCTGTTCTGGTTGAGTATTTCTTTCTTCTTTCTGGCCCAAACTGTTGATTTGAGTCCTGGTTTCCTTCCCTTCACTGTTGGTTCCCGGTACATTTTCCTTTATTTCACTTAGCATAGCCTTTATTTATTTATTTTTTGTGACCATGTTCAACCAATTCTGTAAGCAGATTGATTACCAGTGTTTTGAACTGTGCATCTGATAGGTCGGCTATCTCTTCATCACTTAGTTGTATTTTCTCTGGAGCTTTGATCTGTTCTTTCATTTGGGTCATTTATTTTTTTTTCCTCAGTGTGCCTGTTACACATAATGGGGAGAGCCTTAAGTGTTCACCAGGGCGGGCCAACCCACGTTGCGGCTTTGTGATGCTGTGGGGCGGGGAGGGGTCCAGAGGGAACAATGCCACTTGCTCCACTCTCTGCCAGTTTTCAGTCACTTCCCCTGCTACCCACAAACAAGTTGGGTCCTTCTGGTGCTGATTCCTGGGTGGGTTGGCTTGTGTATGTTCTAGGACCCTGTGGGTGTCTCCAACGAACTCTCCTGTGAAGCTGGGAGTTTATCCCACCGCCTTAACTCCTACAGGTGTTTTCAGTCAGAGGCTTTGATGATTTATTTCCTGGTGCAGGAACCCTGGGTTGCCTGGTCTGTTTTGCTCCCCAGTTGTTCCTCTCAGTTTATCTGCACGCAAATGTGGGACCGCCTGGTTCACCAGCCACCACCTAGCTGACTCCTCTATGCCCAGCTGCCCATCTCTGCCCCTTCTACTGGTCTGGATGAATGTTTCTTCTTTAACTCCTTGGTTGTCTGACTTCCATACAGTTCGATTTTCTGGAAGTTCTGGTTGTTTTTTGTTTTTAAATGTGTTGTTGTCCTTCTTTTGGTTGTGCGAGGAAGCCCAGTGTGTGTACCTACACCTCCATCTTGGCCAGAAGTCCAAGACAAGATATTTTTGAAGAAATCTATTTGTAATTCTCTCAACTTGAGAGTTGAGGAGGGTGGGCAACTGTCAGTCTCTGTATGGGGATTCTCTTAGAGCATCATTGAGCTTATTTAGCATTAAGGAAAGATAAATTGAAAGGCATAATGAATTCATTTAGAAGTAGACACCAAGCATGTTTTCTATTTGAAATTAACTCTTTGGGAAAAGAAATTAGAGATTCCTTTGTATTGGTTAAGAGAACTGACCCTCTAAATGTTTTTAGTCCTATTATTAATTAAACTTTGACTCCAAACAAGGAAAAAATGTTGAGCCAATTTCAATTAAGCTCTTTCTTCTGAGAAAGGTTACCACTCCCAAGATGACAGCTTTGACAGAGATGAGCCAGTGGGAAGCTGACCACTAGCTGGGGTCACTGATGTTTAGGAGTGGGGAACTAGCAGGGAAAGGGTTGATCCTGGTCACCGGACGGAGTCACTGAGATTGGTGTACTATATGCATTCGGTTCAGGTGACAGGCCAGGACCCAACCCAATTCCTCTGGTTTGTTCCAAAAAAAGTCCTGGTGAATACAGGTGAGTCATGTTCTAGTAGTAGCACCAACTCATTATCCATCACCAGATACACATTCCCGAGTCAGAGAATGCTGAGCCAGGAGACAATGAGCATGTTCCCATGGGTGAAAGGGTGGGGGTGATGGGCAACTGGTGTCTCTTCCTGCTTCATCCTTTGCACTTAATAATTGTATTTCCCCTCTTTAAGTGTCTTGGTATAAGATGACTCAATTCTATTGTTCCTTGTGGTTATGAAAGGGAAAATTAAAATAGGCTGCCTTTAGTTCTTCTAGCAAACTCAGAAGGCATTTTGACACACATTGTTTAGGGTACTGTGTATAAGGGCAAGTGCTAAATGAAAGTTGTTAGGTGGGAAGCAGAGTAGGATATAGAGTATAGGGAAAAAATTAGATTATGAGGAACCCCTCTCCCATTGAGAATCACCAAATTGCAAGGCAAGAAGCACTCAAAGGGTCTACAGAGAAGTGAAAATTAACACAATTTAAACAGAGTATTTTAGTACAAAGAGCACATCTGTCTGAATGTGATCCTGAGAACTCATGCTAGGTTGCAGGCAAAAAGCTAACTAGAACCAGAGATCTGCTCTTCTCCCAGAGGAATATTCTGCACATAAGCTCAGCTTCTTATGGGACTTCCTTCCCTTACAGGAGGACTGTAACATCGACTCAGTCTCAAGGTCCCAGACAATGCCTATAGAGAGCTGGCACCCTAAATCCAGATAGATTGGCACCAAGCAGCCCAAGTGGTCCATTACCCACAAGGTTCCTCATAGACTTGCTCTACAAGAAGGGTGAACCCAGGATCACCCTTTAGGCCCAACAAGGGCTCCCTCTCACCAAAGTTCAATTAGCTACTACTGGCCCAACCCACCACCTGCAGAAACCAACACTGAGCCACAGTATGGCATAATTTCTCAAGGAAACCAGCCAGGAACTTGGATAAATTGATTACTTTGGATCCGTTCCACATGGGGTGTGGCTATGGGGCAGCAGATTCATTCTTTCCAGAACTGATTCATACTCTCATTATGAGTTTGCTTTTCCTCCCCACAGTTCCCCCAGCGGCACCACCGTACGGTATTGCTTAAAACCAATGGACCCATGTTACAGCAAAGGAGTTGCACATGACCATGAGAACCACTGGTCTCATCACATAAAACTCACTACTCAGGATCAGACAGTCTAATGAAATGGCCCATTAAAGGTTCACCTAACTTTTTAGCTTTTAGACCATACCCTGTGGGGTTGAGTTGACTTGCTAAAAGGAGTCCTTGTTGGTCTCATGCACAGCCTCTGTTCTTTTTTTTTAAAGATTTTATTTATTTATGTTGAGAGAAAGGGGAAGGGAGGGAGAAAGAAAGGGAGAGACACAGCAATGTGAGAGACAAACATCGATTGGTTGCCTCCCTCATGCCCCCAACTGGGGACCTGGCCCACAACCCAGGCATGTGCCCTGACTGGGAATCGAACCAGCATCCCTTCGGTTTGCAGGCTGGTACTCAGTTCACTGAGCCACACCAGCCAGGGCACAGCCTCTATTCTTGTCACCATGAGTGACCCTGGGTGAGATCAGAAGAAAAACTGCCCAGCTGAGCCCAACCCAAATTACTAACATACTGCATAATGAACAAATACAATGGTTGTTATTTTAGGCTATTATGTTTTGGAATGGTTTGTTATGTGGCAATAGACTATTGATACAAGTGAGCCCAAAATAACTGAAACAGGACAGAAGATGTATCTGATGCAGCTGAAGAAAGTATACAAGCTAAGGTCTATCACATTCTAAAGAGAGCACCTAGGCCCTTCCCTAAAGGTTCACTAAAAGGCAGCAAAACCGGTTCTATAACTATCACCCAAACACCTCCCACAGCCTGAAGAAGAGAAGGCTAGCTCTTCCTTGGCACTGCCTACGCAGGTGTTAGCCATCTCCTACTCAGCATCATGGCTGCCCTCAGACCCAAAGAGGACCAAGGAGTTCATCCAGCATCAGTCAGACTGAGCTGTCAAAATTACACATAACTGGCAGAAACCCAGAGGCGTTGACAATAGTATGCACAGAAGATTCCAGGGCCAGGTCTTGATACCCAACATTGGTTATGGGAGCAACAAGAAAACAAATCACATGCTGCCCAGTGGCTTTCAGAAGTTCCTGGCCCACCACGTCAAGAAGTTTGAAGTGCTGCTGATGTGCAACAAATGTCACTGTGCTGATATTGCTCACATTTCCTGAAAGAACCACAAAGCCCTCGTGGAAAGAACAACCCACCAGGCCATCAGAGTCACCAATCCCAATGCCAGGCTGCACAGCAAAGGGTATGAATACACAGCTTGCGTGCACACTGCCTTTGTGTTAATAAAACCATAAAATTCTGCAGGGGAAAAAAAAAAAAAAAGACCAGAAGGGAGATTTGCATTACTTACCACTTTTGAGGAAATGTAGATTTTTCTCTCCTACAAAGGAGGGCAAAGCCAAGTGAGGGCACTTCCAAGAGCTGAGTGAGGGGCACCTTCAAGGTGTATCACCTTCTAGCTGCTTGGTTACTGAACAGCGGCTATCTAGAGGTCCAACCCAGGCAGAGCATTTTGGGAGAGCTGACCACATATCCTTGGAGTTTGGAGGCTGGAATCAGCAGAGCGACTGCTGCCTGTCATCTGCCAAAAGAATTATGAAGACAAGAAGGTTGCTGGAGCAGCAGGACAGGGCGGCATGTCTGTTGTGCAGCATGACAAGGACATGTGAGTTCCCCATGGATCAAATGAACATCACAGGCCCTGGCTGGTGTGGCTCAGTGGATTGAGCCCTGGCCTGTGAACCAAAGGGTCACCAGTTCCATTCCCAGTCAGGGCACGTGCCTGGGTTGCAGGCCAAGTCCCCAGTAGGGGACACTCGAGAGGCAACCACACAATGATGTTTCTCTCCCTCCCGTTCTCCCTCTGTTTCCTTCTCTAAAAAATTTAATAAAACCTTTTAACAAATGAACATCACAGAAGACAAGCAAGATTGAGCCTCTCGTTTGTGCCCTGCCATTAGGTGAGGGGATCCTGACAGTAGGAAGTTAAGGGTATTCCACAAGATGCAGGAGCTGAGAAGGAGTTAGGAAAGATTGAGTCCAGCCCTGGCCAGTGTGGCTCAGTTGTTTGGAACACTGTTCCACACAGCAAAAGGTTGGGGGTTTGATTCCTGGTCAGGGCACATAGCTAGGTTGTGAGTGTGATCCCGGATCGGGGTGCATATGGGAGGCAACCTATTGATGTTTCTCTCTCACATCCCTGTTTCCCTCTCTCTTTCTCTCTCCCTTCCTCTCTCTCTAAAATCAATAAACATTTTTTTAAAGAAAAGGTCGAGTCCTTATCAAAGAACTGTACCTTGAGAAGGGTGCTGAAGAATCACACTCACCCCATGAGGGAGCCAGCATTTGGGTGCCAGTCACATAGAAGGGATTGACAACCAGAAGAGGGCTTAGAGCAGCATCAAAAAACACATGAGACCAGGTGCTGAGGAAAGAGAGGCCAGAGAAAAGAGCATTGTTTATTTGTGTCCTCAAATGTGCTCTCAAATCTTCCCAGTAGAAGCCTAAGAAGAACCTCCAAATTAAACCAAGAGAGAAAGAGTCAATTTCAGGCATCTGCCATGTGCAGAGAAGACAAAGGCATCTCTGACAGCATCTGTAAAGCAGTAACTTGCTCACCTTCATTCCCACCCTCTTCATCCTTGGAGCAGAAGAAACTATGGTTAGCAAAATGTGGGAGGAGATGTAGAAGCCTAAGGAACAGAAAAAGAAGGATTGTACCTGCTTCTTTGACTTTAAACTCCTCACTGATGAGAGAGAACAAGGTATAATTTTTTTAAGATTTTATTTATTTACTTTTAGACAGAGGGGAAGGGAGGGAGAAAGAGAGGGAGAGAAACATCAATGTGTGGTTGCCCCTGGCAAGTCCCCTACTGGGGACCTGGTCCATAATCCAGGCATGTGCCCTACACTTGGAATTGAACCGATGACCCCCTGGTTCACAGGCCAGTGCTCAATCCACTGAGCCACACCAGCCAGGGCTAATTTTTTTTAACTCAACTGTGAGGTAATGGATGTGTTAATTATCTTGTTTTTAAAGATTTTATTTAATTACTTTTAGAGAGGAGAAGGGATAGAGAAGGAGAGGGAGAGAAACATCAACATGTGGTTGCCTCTTGAGTGCCCCCCTACCGGGTACCTGACCCACAACCCAGGTATGCACTCTGACTGGGAATCAAACCAGTGACCCTTTGGTTCTCAGGCCAGTGCTCAATCCACTGAGCCACACCAGCCAGGGTAGAACAAGGTATAATTTTAAATCAAGTTCTGAGTTGTGATCATTTTATGGGGTTGCTGGTTGTCTCCCCATCCTTTTCTCTAAAGTCATAGATTTTTAGTTAGGTACAAGACTGCTTACAATTAGGACCACATTCCCCAATCTCCCTTGCTGGTAAATACAGTAATGTGATTAAGTCCTTGCCAATGGGCTGTGAACACAAGTTATGTTGACAACTTCTGGGTTGCGCTCTTGAAGGAAATGGGTAAGCCTTTTCCTTCTAATGATCACTGGAATGTGATGTGGTACTGAACCATTTTGGACCAAATATATTAGGACAACACTCTAGGGATGGTGGAGCAAGACAGGAGACTAACTCCTGCTCACTTAGTGGAACAGAGCTGCTGTATTAGTCCGCTTTTGTCATGTCATAGGTAGAAGTCTCAGTGCCATATTACAATGCACGTTTATTTCTCATTCATGGGTTTGTGAGTTGGCCGGGGCAGTTCTGTTTGATATGAAACCTGAATTTGTAGGTTTTCTCCAAATGTTTTAACATGATGGTCCCTACTATGTGGGATATGCAACAGGAGAGAATGGCTCCCTTTCTGACCACACTCAGCTTCCCAAATGAGTGGTTCTTAACACCGGAGCTGCTCTGCTTCAGGATATGGGTCAAATCCAGCTCTGCTCTACATGCGTCATTCTCATCACCATGCAAGAGGAAGATCAGAAGCTCTCAGAAGGGCCGTAGCGGTTCCTACCCATAGAAACGCCTGGAACCAGTTTGCAGTTTTGCCCACACTAGTGGACACAGCATCTTGAGCCCTGCTTGGAGACACCAGTACGAGAAGATGCTGCTCCCGCCTCGAAAATCTGAGTTTCAGCTCCGCAAGGCCCCTCCTCTATATATCTAAATTGTAATGATGCCAACCTCTTTCCTTACTTCCCCAAGTTCCAGGCATAGTAGCTGCGTCCTGCAGTTGCTATCTCTGCTATATATTGAGTTTTCGCCTTGAGTTTTCAGTCAATCCTTTATATTAAATTCTTTGTTAAAATAATCGGAACGGCTTGTTTCCTGACGGCACCCTCACTTACTGTACTAAATCCTATTCCTGTTAAGACTCACCTCAAGCAAGAATTTTCTCTTTGCTATATTTCAGGACACCCCACCCCAGTATCTGTACTCATTTTTATCGCAGAATTTACTGTGAACTGTCATCAGTTTTTTCCCCCTCATCCACCTCCGTCTCAGACCAAAAGCTCCCTGAAGTCAGAGCACATCTGTGTCCTCAGGACCTGGTTCATAGGAAAGTCAAAGACACGCGTTTAAATGAATGAATAAGTGAATGAACGAGGAAATTAGGACAGGAACACAAGCGGTAAATAGTATGAGATTTGGGAGGCTCTCACAGCGCCAAAATGAAAGAGAAAGTTAGATGGTGCTGTGAGAAACGGAACGACTGCGACTGTCAGCTGTGAGCCCAGCTGAGAACACAGTAAGCTCTCAATAAATAACGCAAATGGACAACACGATGAAGGGACAGCTGGGACTCTGCAAAGAATACTCGGTGACAGGGAGGCTAAGGAGAGGGAAAAGACTGGAGAACGCCCGGGGACGCCAAAGCGTATTGGCCCTTTAGGCTCTCCCGATGACCCAGCCTTAAGGGACGCCTCTCACTTCGCCGCCGGCTCCAGCCCAGCCCTTTCCGGAGTTTCATTCTGGTTGCTCCGCCCCCTCCTTCACTCCGCGCCTCCAGTGGAAACAGGTAAAACACGGAGCAACGGGTACTGCTGTACAGGCTTTTTCTGGGCATGCGCTATCGGCCCGACTGCCTGCCCGTGCGCAAGCGCAATAACCTCCCAGAAGCAGTACTGCCTCTTGCCGATACGAGGGAGCGTTCGTTTAGCAGCCAGCTCAGGCTACTCTAATTGACCACCTTTCCAGTGGGCCCCCGCCCTCCGGTTGCTGTCGGGGAAGACTCGCGAGAGTGCCTCCAGCAGTCTCCGGCGGCGCCATCTTTGTGTCTGGCGAGCAACGGCGCCCGATGGGAGACCTGAAGCCGACGATTCGCGAGCCAGGCTCTAGCTGAGAGCGGATCCAGGAAATACGAGGCGGGCCCCGGTGGGAGGGACGCATTGAGGGAGGAGGGAGGAAAGGGGGCGGTGGCGGCGGCTCTCACCGTATCCGGGCTTTGCGCGGCGCGCACCCGAAGGGGGGGTCGGTCGGGGAAGCCGCGCCGGCACAGACCCCCCGCGGGAATAGGCTGCGGGAGTGACTGCGAGGCGGCGGTGAGCAGCGATCAGTGGCTGCCGGGTGAGTGTCCGCGAGGAGGCCCGGCACCTGCCTGGATGGGGGCATCGGGGGTGGCCCTGGGGTCGACACTGTGACCCCACGCCCGTGGGGGTGGGTGTGTGCGTGGCTGCTTGGTCTGGGGCTCTGGGGTGCGGGAGGTCTGCGCAGGGCCTCTCGCGGCGGCTCCGGACGGCCGAGAAGAGAGGGAGTGGCTGGGGGCCTGGGTTAGCCTTCGCCCCTCGAACGGAGGGGAAGATGTCCTTCCTCGCCGGACCCTGGACTTTGAAAAGAGTGAACCGCTGTGGACGGGCTTCAAGTCCCAGCCTGGGGATGAGAACTAATGCACCAAGGTTGGGTTGTTGAGAATTGTGAGGAAGGTTAGTAGTAATTGTTCTAAAAGAGGTTTGCAAATGATTGTGGGCAGGTGTGGAGTACGGAGAAAACATCGTCTACGTTCATTTCAAGATCACACAAGCAGTCCTCCTCCGAGGTCCAACAGATTAGTTATCACCACTGGAGTTCTGTAGTTTAGTACTGCGTGCCAGCTTACTAAAGTTCATAAAAGCAGGATTTGGGGGTGGTATGGGGGACAAGATGAGTTATAAAGTAAACTGCATATACAGTCAAAAGTTCATAATGTTGATGAAAAGCGTTTCTGTCCTCACTGAAAAGTAATTTTAAAAAATTGCTTAAGAAAACTTGTCACCCTTGGTTCAGACAGGGCTTGTCAATTCCGTGTATTCTTCAGTGACATTTGTCAAATGAGACACTTTTGGCATGTGATGTATTTACCTCTAGTTTGTAAAAACAAGACTGAATGGGAAACAAGAATTTGACAATTGGAAACGCTTCTTTTGCACACTGTTTTATTTGGGAAGGATAAGGGGATTTTCTCTCTTTCCCCTTTGCAAATGTTTCACGGTAGTATACAAGAACATTTGTAAGAAGAAACATTTACATCAAAAAAGGGCTTTGAGATGAGAGTTAAAAATTTCACAGTGTTAGATTTTAAAGGGTATCGCTAACCATGGTATGTTTTGTGACGGTCTCTTTTTATGAACACTGGAAGATTGCAAGCATGTACACATACATAATTTTAAATCACTGTATGATGCGAAGTTTTTCAACTTTAGCTCCCCCCCCACCCGTTTGCCTGCAACTAGCTTAATCAAGGGCAAGACTTCAGTGAACATAAATATTAAATATGGTATTAATCTGTGTTCTGTCACTCTAAATTTTCTTCCACACATTTGACAGTCTTCTCAATTATAGATCCCACACTCTGTACAGTTTGTGTTGGAGCAGATGGAGTTAACATTGATTATATTCAGGCACTGGGCTTGGAGAATTAACGTATTTCTGCACTTAATCCTCAAAGCTATTCCTGTGCCAAAGGTAGCATTATCCCTGTTGTACAGATAATGACACTTAACCTCCAGTACTCTTCAGTAACTTTCCTGAGGAGGTCATATATCTGGTAAATTGCAGAGCTAGAACTCCAGTCGCGTGTCTCATTCTGCAATGTGTTTTTTTCCTACTATGCTCTGCATAAGTGTATGTGCTGACTGATACAAATTTTATGAAAATGCAAATTTTGGTCACAAAGAGACCTTTCAATTCTGTTGGTAATCTTGAAAGCTTTCAGTGTTCTTGGCTGAAGATAATCTGAAGATTTTTTTCCCCAGATGTCTTCATTTTCTCGCCAGAGGTAACATTTTCGCAGGTTTGCTGGTTAGTAAGGATTCCCACTAGCCCATAGTGTCCTATCTGAAATTCAGATGTTTTCAGTAACTGTGCCTCCAGTTTCAGCATGTCCAAGATACTTTAATATTTTGTTTATTCTGATCCTGAGTAGTTTTTCAAATTATATTATTAAAATAAAATACCAAGTATTTATAGGGGTTTGAATTTGCTTTATCATAGCTTGGAGGTATGCATACATACATACCCACCCACCCACCTCCCTCACCCCCCTACCTTCTCCAACAAGTGGTGTACTTGATAAGATACTGTTTTTCTCCTCTTTAATTTTGTACAGAAGTTTTGGACATAGTTTGTGGTTTGCAGAAAACACAGTAGCTATTCTGGGATCCAGCATAATCTTCTGTGGAGCTAGGGAGTGAAAGACCGCCCAGGTTTCCAGGCAGTATCTTAGATGTAGTTGCAACAGCAAGAACATCTTGGCTAGACAGGCCAGACCGTTGGGTCACTTTTGTCTTCCACGGGTCTCTGAGCTCGTATCTTTGATGTGCTTACTGCTGAGCTTGCCGTCCTGGCCATTGTCTCTGCTTAAGAGAGCTCAACTGGAAGAGTAGCTGTTGAAAGTTAAAAAAATAAAAATCAAAGGGATGCTAGATCCTGGCACTCATCCTCTAGCAGGTCCTTGGGTTAGGCTTACCTGTCAAATTACTCATCTGTGGCTGGAAGTTCTGGAGAAGTCATTATGGAATTAGGGATTTACTGCTCCATATTTTAGGGAGTCAACTGGGGCCTTCAGTGAAGTAGCCATGTCTCACAGAAACACGGGCATTGGGAGGCCAAGGAAAAAATTAGTCCTGTGCTCCTCAGGATGCATCTGCCTGTGTGTGTTATGTGGAGTTTAGAGCTTTGCCAGAAATAAAACCTTGGAATCCCGATGGGCAATGTTTGGCCTGAATTAGCAAGTTTTTCAATATAGTTATACTCCCAAGAAAGAGTTAAATCTACTTACTTGTGAAGGTAATTAATCACTCGTGGTATTTGGGCTATTGGAGCAAAAAAAAATCAACAAATGATAATGTAACTGAGTACTCATTAAGTAAATAAAGCTTTTCTGAAATGATTTATATTGCTGCTGTATAAATAAAAGACACCAGGAAATTGTCCCCTATGTTTTTAGAAGCTTATCCCCATACCTTCTGCATAATAAACCTCAATTTATTACCGTGGCAAATTTGTTTAAAAGTGAAATGGATCTGATTAAATATTTGGAACTGTCAAAGGGAATTAATCCTAAATACTTAAGAACATTTATTATAGTTTAATTTATTGGCAGGTCTGTTGATTTGTTTGACTCTGAAACATCCCACTTCTTTCTGCTTCAAATTTCTCTCCTTTCCTTCCTCTCCGACACTGTTCCTTCTGGTACCTGGAGCCTTCCCGCAGTCTTCAGTTAACATAAAAGTCTTTGGTAGGGTGGATGCTGACAGGCAGGGCAGCGAAACTCAAAGTCCACTCCCCTTCTTTGAATCACTGCACTCTTAGTTTAAGAGGGACCTGCGTAAAGACCCCTTAACCCACTCCATTCCGTCTTGAAAGGAGAATGAGAGTAGCCAGAGTGAGGGAGGCAGTATCAAAACCCTTGCCACGGTTTCTCTTTTCCTTCCTTCTCCTAAGTATTTGAAAGAGTAAAGTTTACAAAAAACCATGTACTGCAGGAGTAGGCACTGTTCCCATGTCTTCCTCTGCAGCTCCCCCCGAACCTCCCCCCCCCTTTGTCCTTGTTCCTTTTAGCTGCCATCCCACCCTTCATCCTTCTATTCCAGTAGGTCTTGCCTCCCTCATCACAGGATCTCCTCAGCCGCAGCTCTGCCTTTTTGTCCTAACTCAGGCCTGATGCACTGCCAGCCACCCTCCTTCACGCCTTTCCTTGTACTCCACTTTGATTGTGGAAGCCTGGACCTTTGGTCCTAGGGGAGCCTAGACTCCCAGTTTGGGGAGGGAGGAATTCTACTTCCAGGGCTGAGGGGGCAGGAGTACTTGCTTTTATTCTAGGTTGAATGCTAAATGGGTTTTCCTACAGATTCAGTAATTTATTATACTTCTGTAACCTTATGGGTGTTTAAGTTTTTGTGGACTGGCTTGGAAACCTGGCATATAGACCTTTGTTTTCTAGGAAAGCAAGTTCTGAGGTTCAAATAGATGATTTTAAAAATCAGCTTTTGCTCCAGAAGTTGGAGGGTTGCATGCTTTTTGTTAATTATTCAGTGGGATGGTAGGGAGCACACCCTTAGCTCTCCAAAATTAGATGTGGTATGTGGATCAGATGGCTCTTTTGGGAGATAAACTGATAGCCTTTATGGATTGTCAGTAAAGAATTTCTGGGTTTAGGCACATGTTTTGAGTTCAGTCCATCCCAGGTTAATGTTTGTTGTTAAAGCAGATGTTAATGTTGTGGAAAGAACAGTTTTTCTTTGTCATAAAAGGAATAACTTGTTCCCACCATATCTTGCTGCTGTTTTGAAACTTTTCAGGAGTATTGGAATTCTTGGTTATTTTGCCCTAGTTTACTTAGTGGTAAACATGGCCAGTATGTGTTACCTGAAGACTTGAGAAATAAAAGTTTTATTTGTCTGTTGTTGAAGTTGCATGCAGTTACCACTGTTTGTAAAGTTCAGTTAAGTAAAGGATTTCAAAGTGATAAAAGCAAAGCATAATATATTTTAAATTTATTCTCCATAAACGTGTTCCATTTTAGCTTGGTTGAAGGATATAGTCCTAAATAACAGTCAAGATGGGATTCTTTACTGGGGGAGGGGGTTCTCCAAATCACAGTTGCTTTAGAAATGAATTTGAGTCAGCCCCCCTTATTTTGAGACTTCACCAAATTATTTAATTATACATAAAATGCAGTGGTTAAAAATATTATCTCCAAGGGTAAAATTCTCAAATGTTCAAATCTTGCTTTTGACACTAACCAGCTCGGTGATGTTGGGCAAGTTGCTTAATCACTGACCTGTTTCCTCATTTTTGAAATTGGGATAATGTAATATCTACCTCACAGGATTTTTGTGAGGATTAAAGGAGCCAGAGGATGTCCAATATGTAGAGCATGCCTAGCAATCGTAAAGCTCAGTTCTTTTTGACATTATTACTTTGTCATCACCATTATTGCTGCTACTATTCCTATTTTGGCTGCCTTCTGAGGTGACACCCCTTCTGTCCTGGGTGTGTGTGAAAGATGTTTGTTTACTCAGTAGTAATTTTTTGATGCAAAGCATATTGGGGGTCCAGGCAGAGAAGTATATTAACTGTTGGGTATCTAAAATTGGCCATAGTGAAGGAAATCCATAAACTATTCAGCTAATTTTTTTTTTCAGTAACACCATTCCTATTATATTATGTATGAGAGAAACTGTGCCACTTCGAGCAAAACTGGCTTATTTGAGTAGCTGCAGTGTCTTTATTAACATTTGTTTATATTATTTTGAGATTTGGGATCTATATAGAGGGATCCTCAATTTCTAAATGGTCCATTTATAAGATTTTTTTTTTAAATCAACTCCATTTTCCCACAGAAATAAGGTCACATATGGCCTTCAGTTTCCCAGGCCAGCCCAACATGTATCTGAATTTGAAAACTGATAATACTATTAAAAACTAGCTTTTGTGTATAACAGTGTCTCAACAAGAATAGCACTAAGTACGTCAGGTTTGAAAGATTATGAACACAATTTTAAAAGTGGGTGGTGGAGTCACATTCCTTCACGATCCTAGCAAACACTCCCAAGCCTTGGGCAAAGTGGTCTCTAGAAAACAGGACTGTTTTCCAGGCCTGGCCGATCGGAAGGCTGTGTCGTATGGTGATTGCCTTCAAATCTCCGTTATCACTTACAGAGCTCCTCGTCTAAAATTCAGGTATGTCCCCTGGCTGGCGTGGCTCAGTGGAGAAGCCCAAGTGGCAACCACACATTGATGTTTCTTTCCCTCTCTTTCTCCCTCCCTTCCCATCTCTAAAAATAAGTAAAATCTTAAAAAAAAAAAAATCAGATTCCTATTGGATTTATGCAAACAAACATTAAAAAAACTAAAATAAAATAAAATTCAGTTATAAGTACTGCCTGTCTTACAGGGTTCTTGGGAAGGTTAAATGTGTTTATATAAAGTACTTTAAAAAGCACCTGGCCCATAGATGAGTGCATATGAAAAATGTTATATATTTACTATTAAGCTTTACTGTTCGGAGAGCTCTAGAATACCCCTCTCTATTTGTGGCCCACTGCCCAAATCTGTTGTACTTAAATAGGATTTATTGTTTGCCTTCTTTTCCACTGAGAAATGGTTTCATAGTTTTTCATTTGCATTCCTCCCTAAAGCATTTTTGGGGGGCTTTTCTGGGGTTTATTTTATTTATAGTAATAGTGGAGAAATAGGTAGCATTTAGAGTCCCTCCTGTGAACTGTCCCCAAACCCTCCTTTGGCCTTGTTGGGATGGAGACACTTTACTTGAAGATGCTTGACTAGAGACATTTAATTGGGTCAGAATTTTGAGGTACAAACTTCTTGGCTTTTGATGGTTCTCGCTAAGTCATTTCTTTTTAAATAAGCTTCTTATTTTGGAATGATTTTAGATTTGCAGAAAAGTTGCAAAGTTATACTACAGAGTTCCCTTATACGCTTCGCTCAGGTACAGATAAATATGGTACATTTGTCACTAACCTAAGTACTGTTAGTAAGTACTTAGTAACTAAGTACTGTTAGTAAATTGCAGTTTTATTCCATTTCACCAGTTTTCCCATGAATACCCTTTTTCGGTTCCAGGACCTAATCCAGGATGCCATGTCGTGTTTACTTTTTAAGTTACTTTTAATTATGTGTGTTTATATCATTGAGACCTCCAGTTCTTTAGCAAGTACCTTTCTGTGACCATAAAACCTCTCTCTGGTTTAAGTTTTCCATGTCCTCGAAAGGCCAGGTATTTCCCCCGGGGAGGGCGAGTCCAGGGAGTCATCTTGCCGCTGCTTTAGTTTGAAATACAAGGAGAAAGTCCTACAGTGGACGACAGGATGGGATGAGCATGGAGTGGAGACTAAAGCATTTTCATAATTAGATGTTTTCACAGGAATAAAAGAACTGTTTTATGTAATGTCACTTTTGATAGATTTAGCTTCAAAATGACAATATCCTTTTCAAAACGCTGAAGTTATGTAGAAAGCATACTTCATACTAGAGATAACTGGAATGAGTTGGAGAAATTGCTTCTTTAGTACTTATAATTATGATTGATTTAATAAGCAATTGATAGTGTTCCTCAGTGACCAGCATTGTATTCGTGAATGCTTTGTATATTGCAATAAACGGTATGGAAGCTGTTCATTTTCAATCTGAAGTAAAATACTTTCAAGGAAAAAAAAGATTCATATTGCTACTATAATAATTTATTGTCACTAATTAGCACAATTGTTTGTATGTACTGTTTTTTTTTTTTTAGTCTTCCAGGGGTACCGTATGCTATAGGTGCCATTGTCATTCTAAATTATCACATATGCCTAAATTTGATGTCAAAGTTGTCATTTAGTGTAAACAGAAAGTTATCTGTTGGGTTGCACATCATGTACTTTACTTTCCAAAAGTCTTATCTTTTCTGTCCCAGAAATAGTTTTTGGCTATTAGTCATGGATGGCAAAGAAATTAATTTTGAGTTGGTAACATTTGGGTGCCAAATGTTATGTATTGAGGGACACTACCAGTAAACAAACTCTTGGTGGGTGGAAATCCCCTAGAACTTTCAGAAAATTGGTAGAGGGGTGAAATTAAATAACTTCAATTGTTTCTACTTATCAAGAGCTGCTTATGACCTTGAACAAATCACCCAACTGCAAAGGACCTTGGTTTCTTCATTAGTAAAATTGAGAGACTTGACTAGATGTGTCAACCTATTAGTTCATTTCTGAGATTTGAAAGACCCTCTTATTTAATCAATCTTAGCCCTTTATAAGTCAACACTGGTCCCTAAATCTAGATATAAGTCAATTTATTTCAGGGAGAGGGTGTTAATCTGTTTCAAACCAACGTTACTGCTTGAGTCACTTAGTTGGTTTGAGACCTGTGAATATTTCTTGATAACTGGCATGTTGTGTAATACCTGCGTTTTAAGTTTTTGTTAGTTGGTTTTTGTGCTTTGACCTGAAGCAATGGACTTCAGACCTTCGCTGTCATTCTTAAACAGGACTTTTCAGCTTTGTTACAGAGCTCTAACTGGGGAAGGGATGGGAGAGCTGGTTTCATATGGACATCTCAAATTTTGTAAAAATGTTAACATATAGTCAAATTTTGAATCTGTAAATCTCAGGGAAAGGGTCAGTATTTATAACTAAATCTTCTCGGTAACTGAGGTTTGTGCTTTCGTAACTGTTTTGGGTGGAATCTCTTGAAAAGTGTCAGGTATTTCCTTGTCTATTGTGACTAGTACTTATAATATTGAATAGAAGTGGTAATCGAGGGTTGTAATGTCTTGTTACCTTTGTCAAAGGGAAAGCTTTGATCCACTAAATAAGATATTTGCTTTAATTTTTTTCCTAGCTACTCTATTAGCTTAAGGAAGTTTCATTCTGTTATTGGTTTGGTAAGAGCTTATATGATGAGTAATACTGGATTTTATCAAGTGCTTTTCCTACTGTTGCGCCTTGAATCTAATTATATTGATGATTGCTTTCCTAATGTTAAATCAACTTTGCGTTCCAAAAAGAAACTCAGTTTGGTCATTATCACATTTTCCTTTTATTTGCTTAGAAATTTAGGATCTTTGTTCTTGAGTGAGATTGACCTTTATTTTGTTTTCTTGTACTGTCCGTGTCAGGTTTTGGTGGACTTGTAAAATGAGTTAAGGAACATACCTGTTACTTCTTTTTTTAGGTGACACATATAATAGAGGTCAATATGGTATTGGTCTTTCTGTCTTGTCTTTTTCTTAGCATAATGCTCTTCAGGTCCATCCATGTTGTCACAAATGGCAAGATTTCATTCTTTTTTACAGCTGAATATTCCATTGTACTTGTAGGCCACATTTTAAAAATCCATTCATCAGCCCTAGCTGGTGTGGCTCAGTGGATTGGGTGCTGGTCCGTGAATCAAAGGGTCACCAGTTTGATTCCCAGTCTAGGCACGTGCCTGGGTTGCCCGCTAGGTCCATGCTGGGGGGTGTGCAAGAGGCAGCCATACATTGATATTTCTCTCCCTCTTTCTCCCTCCGCTCCCCTCTCTAAAATGGGTAAATGAAATCTTTTTTAAAAATCTATTTAAAAAATTAAAACTCCATTCATTCATTGATAGACTCCTAGATTGTTTCTATAACTTGGCTAGTGTAAATAATGCTGCAATGAATATGGGTGTGTATTTATTTTTCTGAACTAGTGTTTTCATTTTATTTTTTGACAAATACTCAGATGTGGAATTGCTGGGTCATATGGTAGTTCTATTTTCAGTTTTTTGAAGAACTTCCACACTGTTTTCCATAGTGGTTGCACTAATTTACATTCCCACCAGGAGTGCACAAGGCTTTTGCTCCCTTTTCTTCACATCCTCTCCAGCACATGTAATGCTGGCCTTATGAGTTTAAAGTTTTCTATTTTTTGAAAGTCTGAGAAGGATTGGTATTGGTCATTCTTTTAAGTGTTTGGTAGAATTCACCAGTGAAGTAATCTGGTCCTGGACATTTGTTTGTTGGGAGGGGTTTTTTTTTTCCATCCTCACCCTAGGGCATGTTTATTGATTTTATTTTTTATTTATTTATTTTTAGAGGAGAAGGGAGGGAGAAAGAGAGGAAGAGAAACATCAGTGTGTGGTTGCCTCTCATGTGCCCCCCACTGGGGACCTGGCCTGCAACCCAGGCATGTGCCCTGACTGGGAATCAAACTAGTGACCCTTTGGTTCACAGCCCACGCTCAATCCACAGAGAGAAACATTGACTGACAGCCTCTCACACCCCAACCAGGGACCAAATTTGCAACCCCGACTTGTGCCCTGATCAGGAATTGAACCTGTGACTTTTGGGGTATGGGACAAAGTTCCAACTGAGCCACAGTGGCCCAAAGTTCCAACTGAGCCACAGTGGCCATGGCTGTCTGCTTATTCTTTCAACTGCTGAGAGATATCTCTAAATCTGCCTCTATGAGGTTGATGTTTTGTCTCTCTCCTAGTAGTTCTGACAACTTTTGCTGTATATATAATTTGAGGCCATGTTATCAAGTGCATGCAAATTTAGTTAATTATATTGTTCTAGTGAAGTAAACATTTTATAGTTAATGTGACTCCTTTAACTCTAGTGATGCTTTTCTGTTTTGTCTGAAACTAATTGGGCTATGCTGTCTTTATTTTGGCTCAAGTTTGCATGATGTATTTTTCTATTTTTTTACTTTTAACTTTTCTGTGTTATGTTTTACATGGGTTTCTTGAAAGCAACATATATTTGTAGATTTTTAAAAATCTAGTCTAGCCCTGGCTGTCGTAGCTCAGTGGATTGAGCACAGGCTGTGAACCAAAGCATCGCAGGTTCGATTCCCAGTCAGGGCACATGCCTGGGTTGCAGGCCACGGCCCCCAGCAACCGCACACTGATGTTTTTCTCTCTCTCTCTCTCCCTCCCTTCCCTCTCTAAAATAAATAAATAAAATCTTTAAAAAATAATAAATGGACTATTTTATATAAAAAAAAAATCTAGTCTAACAATGGGAGTGTATACAGCATCACATTGTCTCCTACCTATTCTGTATTTATTTTTCCCTTCATTTGAATAATTACTTTTATAATAACAGTTTTTCCTTTTTTGTTTAGATAGCTCATTCATTTTAATTCTTTTCCCGATTACTTGCCAAACTCTAATGTTAATCAATACTTTTACCTTCCTCCTGGTACACGTGCTCTTATCCTGTAATTTAATTTTATGTATCTATGTATGTGTACATACACACACACAAGCGGGGGGACCCCCAAAAACCAGACTTATCCTCTGGAGGGAGGGGCGCCTTATAGTACAGGCTTCCCCCTCTAGGTGAGTCTTCTGGGATCCCTCTCGTTTGGCTTCAGTGAATTTTTTGAAGATTCTTTCTTTCTTTTTTTTTTAATTGTTGGAACCTTTCTTCTTCCTTTTTTTTTTAAGTATTTATTTATTTATTTATTTTTAGAGAGGGGAAGGGAGGGAGAAAGAGAGAGAAAGAGAAACATCAATGTGTGGTTGCCTCTCACGTGGCCCCCACTGGGGACCTGGCCCGCAACCCAGGCGTGTGCCCTGACTGGGAGTCGAACTTGTCACAGCCCGCACTCAATCCACTGAGCTACGCCAGCCAGGGGGCTGAAGATTCTTTCAATACATTTGCCCATTTCATGATGGGTGATTTACGAGCACACCTGCCCACACCCGGCTGAGTGCTCAGCAGGTTTGACCAAAAAACTGCTTGACCCCCATGCCCCACCCTCCTTATTCACCCAATCTTGCCCTGAGCAACTTTTCTTTGTTTTCCTGATGAAAAGAGTCCACAAAGGGAAACGTTTTGCCCACCTGGAAGAGGTGAAACAAAAAACGGCAGAAGCACTAAGAGGCATAAAAATCCACGAGTTCAAAAACTGTTTTGATAAGTAGAAAAAACATTGGTAGATACATTGTATCAAATGGAGAGTGCTTTGAAGTTGACTGAAGTTTACACATGTAAGAATAAATACACAATTTTTTATAAATTTCAGGGTTTTTTGGGTCCCCCTTCCTGTACTTATTGAAAAGCTGTACAGGTTTAGTGTCTATAACTTAATTAAAAAACTCGCTATTTTACACAATGTTCCATTAGATTTTTTACAGTTCTTCATTTCTGTACATGTAACCTCCGATTTTGGGTCAGTTTTCTGTTGCTTTATGATTACTTAGTGGGGGGTGTACTGAATGTGAACTCTGTTTTTATTTGTGAGAGTATTTCAAGTTTTTATTCATTTTTATATTTTTAGGGGATATTTTCTCTGCAGTATAATACTAGGTTAGTGGTGGTTTTTCTTTCTGCTCCTTGGAGCTGTCATTACACAGTGCTTCAGCTTCCATTCTTGTTGTTGAGCATTAAGCTATCCATGTAACTGTTGCTTCTTTGGAAGTAATATTTCTACCCTCGGGATGCTTTTAAAGTTTTTCTTTGTTGATTTTCAACTAGGAATTCATTGAGATTCTTACTTTGTTGTGTGACATCTTTCATCATTTTTGGAAAATTTCAGCCATTGGAATAATGCTTCTGTCTCTGTTTTCCATCTGGGAGTCCAAATAACTGCATTGGATGTTAGACCTCTGTACTGTATCCTCATGTTTCTTCTTTTTCAAAAAAATTGATTTTAGAGAGAGTGAGAGAAACATCGATTTGTTGCTTCACTTAGTTATGCATTCGTTGGTTGATTCTTGCCCTGACCTGGGATTGAACCCACAACTTTGGTATATTGGGATGATGCTCTAACCAACTGGTCACCCATTTAGGGCCTCCTCATATTTCTTACCCTATCTTCATTCTGAGCCTTTTCCACCCACCCATCTTCCTGAGTCACTGTCTCAATTGTGTCCATTGACTGTTAAGCCCGTTCATTGAATTCTTAATTTCAGTTTTGTATTTTTCAGTTACAGAATTACTCTGCTTTATTGAAAAATCTGCTGTGTCACTTTTTATGGCTTCTACGTCATTGCTGAGATCATTAAGTTTGGTTTTCACCTCCTTGAATAATTTAAAATCTGTTTGATAATTCAATATTTAGAATGCCTGTGAGTCTTATTTTTTCCTAAGATTTTATTTATTTAGCCCTGGTTGGTGTGGCTCAGTGGATTGAGCACTGTCCTGCGAACCTAAAGGTCACTTGTTCAAGTCCCAGTCAGGGCACATGCCTGGGTTTTGGGCAGGGTCCGCAGCTGGGGGTGTGCAAGAGGCAACCAATTGATGTTTGTCTCCCTCCCTCTTGTTTTCCCTCCCTCCCCTCTCTATAAAAATAAATAAAATCTTTAAAAAAATTTTTTTAATTTATTTTGAGATTTTTATGGGCCAACCAAATGACTCAAGGCCAAATTGCATTCAGTGTATGGCCTGAGTAATTTCTGGTTTATTCCTGTTCCTAAGGTGCAGCCCTTCGGGTTCCTAACCTGAAAGTGGGGGAAATGGATTTTCCTTTTGTTCCTCTTTGCCTATCAGGCTGTCAGACACAGTTTGAAACCTCTAGTTCAGGGGTGTCCAACTCATGTTCACTGGGGGTCACATCGGCCTCACAGTTGCCTTCAAAGGGCCGAATGTAACTGTAGGACTGTATACATGTAACTACTCCTTAACAGTGAAGCGAGAGCTTGGTGCTGCCACCGGGTAGAAACAAGGTGCTGGGTTGGATAAAACAAGGTGGAGGGCTGGATTTGGCCCGCGGGCCTTGTGTTTGCCACCTCTGCTCTAGTTTCTTCTGGATTGCTTGGCTCACCTCTCTGAATTCCAGTCTTTTAAGGACTTCAGCACAGTTTTGTAATCAAAGCCGTTATAATTTTTTAAAAGTTTTTAAAAGAGATTTTTAAAAATTTATTTTTAGAGAGAGGGGAAGAGAGGGAGAGAAGCATCAGGGTGTGGTTGCCTCTGACATGCCCCCTACTGGGCACCTGGCCTGCAACTCGGGCATATCCCTGACTGGGAATCAAACTGGTGACCCTTTGGTTTGCAAGCTGGCACCCAGTCCACTGAGCCATACCAGCCAGGGCCCCATTATAACTAGTCCTGGCCCGTGTAGCTCAGTTGGTTGGAGCACTGTCACATGAACTGAAGGGTCATGGGGTTCAATTCCCAGTCAGGGCATGTGCTAGAGGCAGTTGATTGGTGTTTCTCTTCCTCCCTTTCTCTCTCTTTCAAATCGATAAGCATGTCCTCAGATGAGAATTTTTTAAAAATTTAATAACTAGTATATCATGGGGAGCTGTGGGGACCCCTAATGGTTTGCCAGGGATGCAACTAAAGTTCCTTTTGGCTAGCTTTCTCTGAAGCCGAAACCTTGGAAAAGCTTTAGCTGCCCCCTCTGCTGTTGGTAGCTCTGACTTAGGTACTGCAGGTGACTGACTGCCTGGGAAGGGGAGCAGGGTGGTTCGGGCACTCAGATAAACTTTGTGTTAGCATCTAGCAACACAAAATTCATTCACTGAAATTTCCAGTGGCAGAGATGATAGGTAGGTAGGTAGGTAGGTAGGTAGGTAGGTAGGTAGATAGATAGATATACAAGTGGCTGCATTCTTTATTTGACCTTTTATTTGTATACTGTGTCACTTGCTTATACTGTTTTTTAAAACTTTTCACAGTTTAAATCTTTCTTTTTTGGTCTTTTATTGTTTTTAGGACAGTGTCTTCAGCCTTTTCTTGAAGGTTTTTATTGTGATTTACTGCATGTGAAAGTAGACAAGGTATCATAGTTGAAGTTTTACCAGTTGACAAATCGGAGGTAAGGAGTGTATATCTGTGTCTGCGTATTCCTGTAATATATTAGAGCAAAAACTTTGAAAACTAATCCATGTTGTTAATATCACCCCCTCTTCCATCCGTTTTGTGCATTTAAGAGCAAGGAAAAGATGTTCAGGTGATTTCATGTGTTTAGATTTAGACCTTAAGCAAGTTTTTTTGTATCATTCATTTGTTATTAGAAAGCTCACCAGCAAATGGAAGGGTAACTGAAGAAAGGGGGCTAATCAATCCTACCTATAGGTCCCAGACCCCAGTGGTTGGAGCTGGTGGAGCTTGAAAGGCTTGTACTAAGGAGTAACTGGGTGTGCGTGCTTAAGCTGATCTTCCAACTTCCTATGTTTTTGGTAATTATTATTATTCTTAGATACATGTTCAGAAACTGAGTTGTATAGATGATAAATCTAGTATTATGAACACATCAGGGTATAATTTTTAAAATGTATCGTAATTCTTGCTTTGAGCCATTGGCAGATCTGTATCAAGGAAGGCTATTAAACAATATCAGCTTTGATTTTTAAATAGCTTGTTTTGCCACCTTATGAAGGTATTCCCACTCTTTTTAACAGTTGTTTCCTAGTATAATAGCATATGTGGGTGTGTGTTGTGACTTAAACACTGAAGAAGATGTTATGAGGCCTATTTTATAATCTTGACTTTTAAGCAAGTTTCTAAATCCCTCTTAGCCTTGAGTTACCTTCTTGTGAAAACAAGGTTGTGTTCAAGGTTTCTTAGCCTTGGCACTGCTGACCTTTGAGCCAGATAATTCTTTGTTGTCCGGGGCTGTCTTGTGCACTGTAGGACAGTTAGCATCTTCCTGGCTTTTTTATTATTTTTAGTTTTTCAATTCTACTTTTCTTTGCACCCCAGCTTGAATGTCATCTCTTCCATGAAGCTTTCCTTGGTGCTCCTTTTCATTGTCCTATATTAATTGTTTTTTTTTCTGACAACTTATTATAGGACTTAACCCCACTCTGTTATAACTGTCAGTGTGTTTCTCTCACTTTGACAGTAGGAGTCTTCTGTGTCTCCAAGCAGAGTACTCAAATTTTATTAACTGAATGAACAGGGATCCAGAAGTATTGTCAGGCTCAATATTGTTAAATAAATTATTATCAATGTTATTTTTGTAAATCTTTCTAACCCTTACAGTAGGAAATTCCCAGTTTGTGATCTCAGATTTCTAGGTTAATGAGTCTGATGACTCATTTTAAAAAAATCTTTTAAGACGGGTGCCTCCAATAGCATGTGAGGGCGCTGCACAAAACCCATCGAGGCTGAATTCCAGAAAAAGTCACATCAAAATTTATAACAGTTTTCAACTTTCATATCCAGAAGTTTCTCAAATAACTCCATTTTGTTCATTTGAAAATCACCATTTATTCAGATAAAAGTAAAAAGAAAAGGTGCTAAATATTTTTCTTACATAACCTAGAATACCTCATCTTATCTAAGTTAGCATTTCTCCACGCAACCCATAGTAAGAAATACATGTTAATCATGATCTAGTACATATACACACACCCCACAGACAAGTCGATTCAGTATTTACCATTACTGCGTGTGAAGCCCTCTAATATTTTCTATTGTTTCTTTTTTTTTTCTTAAATGCTTGTCATCGCCCTATACATTTATTACATAATTCACTAAACGGTCACAACCCACCCTTTGAAAAACACTGTTCCTAAGTAATCTCTAAATAATCAAATGTGCAGATGTTCTGCCTTTGGCATCTGTTATCAATAGGTCGTCTTTTTATTTTATTTTTAAAGATTTTATTTATTTTTAGAGAGAAGGGAAGGGAGGGAAAAGAGAGGGAAAGAAACATCAATGTGTGGTTGCCTCTCACATGTCCCCCCGCTGGGGACCTGACTGGGAATCAAACTGGTGACCCTTTGGTTTGCAGGCTGGCACTCGATCCACTGAGCCATACCAGCCAGGGCATGTCTTTTTTTTTTTTTTTAAATGTCATTTAAGAATTGACCCAAGAAAGACCTCAGAACAACTCAGCCAGAGCAAGTTTTCAATTATTTAAAAGCCATACATTTTGTCATTTATACGAAGTGTTTAGTGTGCACAAGGCACTATAGGTGAACGAGCATGTTTGGTTTTCATTCTCAAGATTTATAGTGATAAAACCTAGAGAAGAATAAAAATTAATAAACATTTCAAGTGATAATAACACACAGTGACTTTTCATAGGCATTTAGGAGGGTCGAAAGCTGTGTTGGTTGAAGTTGATGGGAGAAGGTTAACTTGGATGGGGGTGGGTTTTGCATCATCATGTGTCAGGAGATTGGAAAAGCAACAACACATGGTAGAAGACAGCATTCATGTAGGTGCAGAGTACTTCTTGCTCACACATGAACCTCATTTTGGGGGTAATATTTAAGATAAAGTAACAGAAATTAAGATAAAAAGTCTGGTGAAGTGCCAAAATTATACAATACAAACAAGATGTGTTATTTTAGCTCTACTATGGTTATAAAATGAGGTTGAGTCACGAGATTAATTAGAAAGTTATGTGCATGATGGCTCTGATATAAGCCAATATTTGCCCTAAAATGATAAAGTTAACATTGAATTACTAGGTTTACGGGGAATAAAAATAGCTTCTAAATGATGGGAAGAGAGAATACTCATTTGTCAAAAGAAGCCAATAAAGCTACTATTATACTATATATAAATTTCTTCATGGAACAGAAATGGGTTATATAATAGTCAGCATTTTTGGAAAAGTTATATGCTATTTTGGCTATGCAATCGGCAATTTTACACGTGCTTGATAGGCCCAGGCTCATTCTTTCTTCTCCAAAAAGAATGAGGCGGTGGCAGGCGGGTTGGGGGGTGGGGTTGCTTAGTAGGTTAAGTCACAACCAGGCATGCTGCAAAAAAGCTTTAAGAAATGAGTGGTGGACTATCTTTTTGCTTTTCTGAACTGCTGCTATCTTCTGTGGGATAATGTAGAATGCAATTACTGTAGAAGGCATTTGTGACCTAAAGGAAAAGTTCAGCTTACAGTGATACTTGGGAAAGAACCACCTACCCTAAAACTGGTTCTTCTGTCTCCTGTTAACTTGAAGGCACTAGAAGTCTCTGCGTTTTTGTCATTCTTCAGGACTAAGTTTGGAAGTTAGCAAAAGGGTAACTATCTCCTTTTGTCAGACTCGCAGACTACTCAAAAGAAGGTGCTTTCAGAGCTGGAGATGGAAGACCGCTGTGCCAGGGCTCAGAGGTAATTAAAAAACATTTTTTAAACATAGATTTTATTTTTTGAAGCAGTTTAAATTGAATGGAAAATTGAGAATACATATACCCTGCACCCAGTTTCTTCTGTTATTAAATTAGCATGGTACATGTGTTAAAATTAATTAACCAATATGAAAATATTGTTATTAACTAAAGTTTGGCTTTAGTTCATTCAGATTGGCTTGGTGTTTAGCTAATGTGTGTGTTTCTGTCTCAGAAGCCCACCATGTTACATTTAGTCGCCATGTCTCCTTAGCTCCTCTTGGCTGTGACAGTTTCTCAGACTTTTGTTCTGATGGCTTTGTGAGTTTTGAGAACTGGTCAGGTATTTTGTAGACTGCCCCTCAATTGAGATTTGTCTGATGTTTTTTCTCATGAGACTGGGGTTAGGGGTTTGGCGAGGAAGACCACAGAGGTGAAGTGTCATTCTCACCACATCCTATCAGGAGTACAAACTATCAACATGATTTATCACTGTTAATGTTGACTTTGCTCACTTGGCCGAGGGTATTTATTAGGTTTCTCTGCTGTGAAGTTACTCTGTTGTTTTTTTTTTCTTTTTTAACTCTTTTCCATACTGTGCTGTTTGAAAAGAAGTCACTATGTATTGTCCACACTTAAGGGGTGAAAAGTTATGCTTATCCCCTTGAGGGTGTTGGGAATTCTACATGGGAGATTGTGTCTCTTCTCCCCCATTTATTTATGTGTGTGTTTATTCAGTCATTTTTTTAAAGATTTTATTTATTTATGTTTAGAGAAAGGGAAGGGAGGGAGAAAGAGGAGAGGAACGTCAATGTGTGGCTGCCTCCCGTGCACCCTGCACTGGGGACCCAGCTCACAACCCAGGCATGTGCCCTGAGAAGTGAACCGACCACCTCCTGGTTCTCAGGCTGGCACTCAGTCCACTGAGCCACACCAGCCAGGGCTATTCAGTCATTTCTTTATATCAGTATAGGTTCATGGATATTTATTTTATACTTTAGGTCATAATCCAATACCACTTTATTTTGTTGCTCAAATTCATCCAGCTTTGGCCACTGGGAGCACTTGTGGTTGGCTCCTAAGCCACCTTAACATGCCCCCATTGTCATAGGGTTTTTTTGTTTGTTTGTAGCATTTTACTTGCACTATAAGGCACTCCAGGCCCATCCTGTATATCCCCTGTTCCAGTTCTAGAGTAAGCAGTGTCTCCACAACGCCCTGGTTTCTTTTACTACAGAATGCTTTTGGGAATCAAGATCTGGGTGCTAGGTGTGTGCTTTGCTACTGGAGTGCTGCTACTTCTCAGCCCTCGCAGCTGAGGTCTTGTGTATATACAGTCTGTGTATTTATGCATATCTATAAATGTTCCTGTGTGTCCATTTATAAATCTACGTTATACCTCTCTATCTGCTGAACATGAGTTCATACTAATGTCTCCCAACTCCGGCTCATTCCCACATGGGTCATTCTAGTCTTCTTCCCTTGCTTGTCTGTAACCTCCCACTCCCAACAGTGAGAATCATGGCTCCCACCATTCACCATCATTTACTTAATGGGTCAATACGAGTATACATCTGTACACGTCTATCAGTTTTATTAACCTAATACTCCCATGTGTAACTACCTGAACTTTTCTTAGCCTGTACTCCCACGGGAAACAACTTCATCAACTAAAGTACAGTGCTTATGTCTTTGGTCTTAAAGAGTCCACCCATTTCCAAGTTATTTAGATCAACACCTTTTCCTCTATCCCCTGCAGTGATGCTGTTTCATACATTTGTCATACACTTAGACTCTGTCATACAGTGTCTGTTTCTTCCTGAGATTCCCTGACCTCCTAAAAGGTTCTTTTTTTTTAATTTTCATACTTCAAGGTTCATTCTTTGTATTATAAAGTTCTATGGGTTTTGAGAAGTACATAATGTTGTAATATCAACTATTATAATACAAAATAATTTCACTGCCCCAGAAGTTCTCCTGTGCTTCACGTGTGAACCCTTCCTTCCTCCTCACAGCCCTCCAGCAACTATTGATCTTCTTACTGTCTCTCTAAGTTTGCCTTTTCTAGAATGTTTTTGAGATATTTTTTTCTTTTATTGATTATAGAGAGAGAGGAAAGGGGGAGAAAAAGGGAGAGAGAAACATTGATTGGTTGCCTCCTGCATGCATCCCAACCAGGGACTGAACCCACAACCCAGGCATTGTGCCCTGACAGGACACAATGAACCAGTGACCTTTCAACTTGTGGGACAATGCCCAACCAACTGAGCCACACCAGCCAGGGCTGTTCTTGAGATACTTTAAAAGTCACTTTATAAAGGCAACCTTTGATTTCTCTAGCCTGTATACCAATTTCCCGAAAATACCAACTCAGCATTCTTAATTAAACAAAATATTTCTTTTTTCTTTTTTGAACAAAATATTTCTAATAAATAAGAATTGAGGTGAGAGGGAGGGAGTTGGGGGAGGTAGAAGATGGTATAGAGGGGATAAACGGGAATGGAAAAAAGACAGTTTGGGCCTTCTCATTCATTTTGTTCATATACCATTATGTAAGGTCATTGAACTTTATTTTTGTCTTTGGGGAAAGTTGGTTAGGGCAAGGCAGGGAGTGGCAATGTAAGTCCTGTATAGGTAGCAGCTGGCAAATAGATATTCACTTGTGGGAAGGAGCATTAACTTTATTTTTTATTTTTAAGAATTCTTTTCTTATTTTTTAAAAGATTTTATTTATTTATTTTTTTAGAGATTGGGGAAGGGAAGGAGAAAGAGAGGGAGAGAAACATCAATGTGTGGTTGCCCCTTGCATGCGCCCAACTGGGGACCTGGCCCACAACCCAGGCACATGCCCTGACTGGGAATCAAACCGTCAACCCTTTGGTTCGCAGGCCTACACTCAGTCCACTGAGCTACACCACCCAGGGCAAGCATTAACTGTAAATTTAATCTGAATGTGCTTGTTTGTTTCTGAGGATTGTTTTTAACTTGATAATGCTTTTGATGATTTATTAAATGTGTTATTTTGATCTACAGTACATCTCTTGAGAATATGACAGAGTATGAAATAGATACAACATATATGTCACTATTTCAAAATGGTTTCCCCTGGAAGGAAAATCCTATAGGACAATTGTTTTAGACATTTTTTGAAGGGCTCATTTAGGGGAAATACTGTATTTAGCTGTGTATAATGCATACCCATGTTTTTGTGCACATTATGCACAGGGTTATTATGCCCATTATTATACCCATGGTATGTAATTATTATGCCCATGTATAATGTTCATCCTTATTTTTCCCTAAAAAATTTGGGCAAAAAAAGTATGCATTATACATGGCAAAATATGGTAATAACTTGTACATTGTCTCTTCCTTGTGATTTGGTAGCGTGTGTATATATGTGCATATATATATGCATACACGAAAAATTCTGAAATTAGAACCCATACTTCTGCTAATTAAAGATTATTTGTTATGCTCCAGTATCAGCCATTTCTTGTTGCTGGTTACCACGAAGAATTCACATTCTGGTACAAAAATTCTTCTGTTTTAAAGCAGTTTTGGGGTTAAACTTTAAAATGTCTTTAAGAGTTAGGACATCATCAGAGTCTTAGAATAAAGGTTAAAGCATAGACTTCCAGTTTGTATCCTAGCTTTTTGCTGCTTAACTGTGTGACCCACAGGCAAATTATTTACCCTCCCTGAGCCTCACACTTCCTCATCTGTAAAATATGAATGATATTACCTCTCCTATGGGATGATAGTAAGCATTAAATGAGATAAAGCATGTAGCACAGTGCCTGATACATTGATATGACTCAATAAATATGTTCTAAAAATCAAAACTTGCAAAGAAGCCCTAGCTGGTGTGGCTCAGTGGATTGAGTATCGTCCTGAGAACCAAAGGTTGCTGGTTCAATTCCCAGTCAGAGCACACGCCTGGGTTGCGGGTCAGGTCCCTGCTAGGGAATGTGCAAGAGGCAACCACACATTAATGTTTCTTTCCTTGTCTTTCTCCTTCCCTTCCCCTCTCTCTAAAAATAAATAAATATTTAAAAAACTGATTAGTTTTTTTTTTAAACCCTGTAAACAGTAAGAAAATGGACGCAAGTTTTCAAAGGTTTATACTAGTATACATCTCTTTGTTCAACAGTTATTACTTGGATCAGACCAATCAGAAAAGTGAATGATTTCTTTGTTTTTCAGTCTTAAAAGTCCTCTCAAGACAAGGCTAACTGTTCTTCAAACCCGGGAAATGCTCACTTTACCAAACTGAGCATACTAATAGTGGTTGTCAGCATGGAGATGCTGTTGTCTCCCCAGGCACCACTTGGGGGGTGTTCCTGGGATTTTACAGGAGAGGCCAGGATGTAAAAGACCTTGTGACACATGGAACAGGCTTGCATGGTGAACATTTATTGTGTTTTAAACCACCACATCGATAGCACACCATTAATTCACACCAAATTGTGCCTTAGCCGGCCTCAGTGGTTCAGTTGGTTGGGCATTGTTCTGCAAACCTAAAGGTTTCCAGTTCGATTCCCAGCCAGGATGTGTAAGGAAGGGAGCCAAACTGATGTTTCTTTCACTCATCAATGTTTCTCTCCCTCTTAAAGAATAAAAAAGAAACGGTAGACTAGACTGATACTTGTAGTACTCTCTTTTTTAAAAAATACACTTTTTTATTGATTGTTGAGAGAGACATCACTTCGTTGTTTCACTTGTTTATGCATTCATTGGTTGCTTGTTGCATGTGCCCTGACCGAGGGTTGAACCCACAGCCTTGGCATATTGAGGCAGTGCTCTAACCAACTGAGCTACGCAGCCAGGGCCTATCTTTAAGCTTTTCTTTCGAGTACATTTTGGGTGTCACAGATCCAGCCAGTGAACAAAGCAAGGCCAGGCCTCTGTGTCTGGGGCAATGTAGAAACTAGGCAAGCTGGAGAATGTATCTTTTCTAAACCAGGGAATGACTCCTCAGTTTCAACCAGTTGTTGCCTACTGTTGCTAGACCTCTGATTTTTCAGAGGAAAGCTAGATATGCAAATTTTTATGTAAAATTTCCTTATTTTAAAATGTGGTTCAACTTTTTTTTTTTTTTTAAACACTACCAAAGCAGATGGGTGGACTGGATTCAGCTCATAGACCATTGGTTTGTAACCTGTGATTTAATTGTTTTAGGAAATGAGTTAAAATTCTGGCAGAGGTAAAACAGTCAGGGCCATAACAGCACTGTTCATATTTGCTGAACTTAGAAAAGGTTGTGGAAGGAGAGTACTAGGTGTTAGGGCCATTTTCTCAAGTTTGGGGAATCGTAGCCTCAGAGCAGAGCTCTGGGGGAGCATCCCCTGTCTAGGAAGAGGAATTCTATTGGGAGAAATCCCAGCAGCTTGCTGCATCTTGTGCTGCCCGTACTCCTGAATTAGGTGGGGTAGATGCACTACTGGAGGAAGCCGGAGTGATTCCAGTGCAAGGCATATCATCACAGACCCCTAGTCTTCATCCTGCCTGAGGAAGTAGGAGCCCTGCAAAGCTAATAGGTAGTAAAGGCTCGACCTTACTGATCTGGGTTTTGTGGCGTTGGAACTGTGATTTATGCCTTCACTGTTTCTTCTTTCTTGATCTAGGCTTACCGCCTACACAACTCAGTCCACAGCTGTGGCCATCTGTGCTTTCGTGGGGGTGTTTCGTGGGCGTCCCAGGAATTTGGTCATGTCCTAGCCTAGCTAATATAGTTAAGGTACTGCCTGGGTCCTCTCCCTGGTTTTAAGGTGTCATATCATCACTCATCACTTTAATATTGTATAAAAACTAGCAATCCCAATATAATTAATGTTAAGAGACAAAGTCCGTATGTATTTTGTATAGTTGTTGCATACATTGATATACCGTCGACCCTTGAACAATATGGGGGTTTATGGGTGCTGACCCCCATGCAGTTGAATATATGTATATAACTTTTGATTCCCCCAAAACTGAAAAAACTGAATTGCATTTGTGTTTCAATATCCACGGGGGATTGGTTCCAGGACCCACCCCCCGATGCCCAAACCTGCAGATGCTCAAGTTCCTTATATCAAATGGTGTAGAACAATCCATATGGTCAGCCCTCCGAATCCCTGCATTCCCTACCAAGGTTCAAAACTACTGTTTTTAATAAGTGGTTGGCTGAATTTGCAGATGTGAGAGTTGGGGATATGTACGGCCAACTGTTTATTGAAAAGATCTGCATATAAGTGGACTTGTGCCACTCACACCCGTTCTGTGGTCAGTTGTATATGGATAGGGAGATTGTATGTTTTGATCTATGTCATATCCAAATCTGTAAGATGCTATATGACAGTGCTCCATTTTCGTTGCATTCTATGGGATTAAATACAAAAATACAGTGTAGTATGTTACTGTAAAACTGTTTAAGATTTTTAACTTATTTTTAGAGAGAGGGGAAGGGAGGGGGAGAAGGGGAAAGAGAAACTTGCCTCTTGCATATCTCCAGCCGGGTACCTGGCCCACAACACAGGCATGTCCCTGACCAGGAATCAAACCATAGACCTTCCTGTTTGCGGGACAACGCCTCACCTACTGAGTCACACCAGTCACAGCTAAAACTAAGTGTTTTTAAAAGAAACTGGTTCATCTTATTGGCTGGATTGTTTTTTATCTGTTGCCTTAACTTCCCAGTGAGCAGAAAGGAAAATTGCTTTTAAAAAAAAGTATTTTAACATTTTATAATCATCAAGAAACTATTAAGTTTGGTAGTGCTATATATTGTGAAATACTTAATGATAGTGCTTATGTGAGTGAATGAATGAACAGGGCAGAGTGCTAGTCACCATTAAGATTACATACATGCTCTGGCCAGTGTGGCTCAGTTGGTTGGAGCGTTGCCCTCATAACTGAAAGGGTGTGGGTTCGGTTCCCCATCCAGATGCACACAGAAGACAACCAGTGCTTCTCTTTTGCATTGATGTTTCTCTCTCTCTCTCTCTCTAAAATAGAATGAAACAAAAATGTCCTCAGGTGAGGATTTAAAAAAAAATACATACATAGTTCCTTAAAGAGAAGACATTTTAAAATCGGGTTAGATTCCTACTCTTAGTGAAAAGTAGATCCACTTCTAATCATCTTTTCAGATGGTAGCCATCTTTGAGGGTAAGTTGTTGGCTTCAATTTTAAAGATACTTTCAAATGTTTTTTCAAAGACAACTGTTTGCAACAATTTTTTTAAGGGCAGTTTTTCCCCCTTAGCTCTGCTTCTCGCATGTCCTAAAACAGCTGTTTGTACAAGGATTCATTCCTTTCCTCTCAGGCCTCCATTTCCCACGTACCTGTAACCCCTATTTGGATGATAAACTGTTGAGAGTTTGCCGCCTTTTTCCCCCATCCAAAGAAGGGCACACATCATCACCCTTCTGGGAACATCCATGATACCTGCCAGTGACATGGTGGAAGGAACACAGACTTCAGAAAAGGAAGGCTTGAATTTCAGTGACAGTTCTGCCATGTGCCCATTCTCAGAGTTTGTTTTCTTATTTGTAAAAAGGAGATGATCATAGCCACCTTTCAGGCGCTAGCAGGTGCCACCCATGATACAAATGAACAGCCACTTTGACCCGGGTAGCACCGGAGGTCCCGAAGGCTGGCGGAACTAGCTGAGAGCCAGTAGTGGCTCCTGAGAGTTCTCAAGTTTGCAGAACTCAGACTCTTGAAAGATGAAGCTTTTGTCTCTATTGATACTCGTTACCTTTTCTTCTTTCTCATAAAATGACACCTGCATTGCTCTTTGTATTTTAAAGACAAAATTAGGATTGAGAAATGAATCCAATTGTTCTTTGAGGCCACTAGGAAAGCTTAAGTTAAGCTTTTGGGTGCTTCAGAAGCTCTTTATTGATGATGATTAAATAGCCACCAAGTGTTCTGAGTGTGGTTAGCCCCTGAAGTATAAAGGAATTATTTCCTGCTAGAATGGCTGTAATTTCCGTAAATACAAGCAGATTCAATTACGTAAGGTCTTTCCTATCATCAAATTCAACGAATTTTACTTTTTTTCCCCATTTTATTTAACCGATATTTCTTAAACACCTACCCTATGCTAGGCCCTTTGCTTAGTTAATTGAGTGCCCTCGAAGGAGATACTGAATTAGGAAACCTGAGAGCTGTAGGTCTTCCTGTCATCTAAATGAAAATCCTAAAGCCTTAGAGCTATGCCATCCAATAAGGGAGCCACAAGAAACTTCAGGTGGTTGCTGAGCACTTGAAATGTGGCCAGTTCAAATTGAGATGTGCTATAAGTATGCAATACACACTGGATTTCAAGGACTTAGTGATTTTTACATTGATTACACGTTAAAACAACATTTTTAAAGATTTGATTTATTTATTTTTAGAGAGAGGGGAAGAGGAGAAAGAGAGGGAAAGAAACATTGATCGTTTGCCTATCAAACACGTCCTGACTGGAAATAGAACCAGTGACCTTCCGATTTTTGGGAAGGTGCCCAACCAACCGAGCCACACTGGTCAGGGCAAAATATAATTGTAACTTTCTTAATGTGGCTACTAGAACATTTAAAATGACTCCATATTTTTATTGGACAGTGCTGCCTTAGAGTTTCAGTGACTTGCCAAGGTAGGACTCCTATGACTACTGTAAATTTGAGATTGCCTTAAACACTAAGAATTTTTCTTAAAATATAAATTATTTCAAAATCTAAATTACTAATCTGGTAGACTTTCTTAGCATTTTGGATTTGGGATGTTTTAAGGGGCAAACTGGAAAAATATACTCACTGATTCAGTAGTAGCCTAAACCTATTTTTCTTATCTCCTAAGCATTCACAAATTGTTCTACATAGAGATCCCTGGTCCCCAGTATTTTATTGGGGTGGTTGTGCAGGAGGTAGGGGATAAGGTTCATCTAAATTAGATTTCTCTATATACTTTTGCCTTACTAGCTAGATTGGGTTTGTGTAGTGAAATCGATTTTTGTCACTTGACAAACACTTGAGCAGGTGCCAGGTAAGGCTCTGGAATGTAGTGTTGAACAAAGCACGGCCCCTGCTGTTTGTTTTGTTTTGACTTTTAATTTGGAAACAATTCCAATCTTACAGAAATTGCTAGGATAAAAATAGTAGAAACGAACACTGTATGTGTACCCTGTTAACATTTTTCTTTTTTGCTTTATAATTTGCTGCCTCTCATTGTGTGCATGTGTTTGTGTGTACACACATACACATATTTTCTTCCTGAATCATTTGAGAGTAAGCTGCATGTCATGCCCTTTATCTCCAGATTCTTCACTGCCTAATTCCTAAAACACAGGGACCCTCTCATATAACTATAGCTTAATTATCAAGTCAGTAAACTTAGGAAATCCAATAAATTTAGCATTAGTTAGAATACTTTTTCTCCAGTTAGTATATGGGATTCCATCTAGGATCAGGTATTCATTCAACTTCGTTTTCATGGCTCTATCTTCTTTGATTTGTGATCTTTTTCTAACCTTAGTCTTTTTATGACATTCTTAACCCCCATACCCCCTGCTTATTTTTTTTTTAACAGAACATTTTTTTTTTCATTTGGGCTTTGTCTATTTCCCCATGAGTAGTTTCAGGTTATTATGCATTCATGACTGGGCTACTATAAAGTAATATGTTCTTTTCAGGATGTCACACCTGGAGGTGTACACTGTCCATTTGTCCTTTATTGGTGATGCTAATTTAATCACCCAGTCAACATGTTGCTTGATTTATCTACTGCATAGTTAAGTCCCTGCGCGCGCCCCCCCCCCCGCAACTAAAAGGCAGTTTGGCGGGGAGATACTTCAAGACCATTTATATATCCTACTCGTCATTCAGATTTCCCTCTAGATTTAGCATCCACTGATGATTCCTGCTTGAAGCAGTCAGTATAGTGTGATGGCTACAAAATGATGTTTTCCCCAGCTCTGGCACTCCCTGCATGTTTACCAGTTGGATTCACTGAGAGCAAAAGCCCTCCCTTCTTGGTGCTCTAAGTGTCACAGATTTGATCAGGGAGGCCTTTTTAAGCTGACTCACAGCTCCTATGACCAGTTCCCATCCTTTTTTGAGTACTTCCTTACTCTTGGGCATAACAGCACATTTTAGGTGGAGCTACAGTTTTATATGAGACTTTCACGTTCACAGGCGGCTTCAGTATAGTGAGTGTGGTTCTCCCGTTAGAGTAAACACAGCCTGCTCCGGTAGCTTAAGCATAGTGGAGGGTCCTTTAGCCCAGTGTAGGAGGGGAGGCAAGGCAGCAGGACTAAGGGGAGGGGTGGGAGGTGCCACCAATGCCAACATTTAGGGATCAATATGGCTTGGAGAAGCAGAGGGGAGAGAGGAAGATAGAAAAGTACCTCAGGCAGATAGATGATCATGGGCTAATGCCCCGAGAAAAGGCAACATAGGACATCCACGCAAAGGATCACACAGGCTGTTTGGTTTGGATACACAGAATGTAGGGGACATGATCAGATTTACATCTTAAAAAACAAATTCTCTGGCTGTAATGTGGAGGAAGGCAAGACCAGAGGCAGGAAGACCAGCAGGAAGTTGATGAGTTTCAGACATGCCCCGAATAATAGTAACTAATGTTTCCTAACTTACGACTGGTTTCCATTTAAATTCTACTGTTATTTCCATTTTATAGATGAAGCTTCAAAGGTTTAAGGATTGCGGATCTTTCCTAGAGACTAATAAATAGCAGAAACAGGGTTGTAAACCATGACCCACTTGATTTCACACACTGTTTAGTTGGTTGTGCAAGAACAGGAAGTCAAGGATCACACCCTAGCTTCTAATTTTGTTAACTGAGTGGTAGCATTCATGGAGAGAACAGAGCCTTTGGGGGGAAGGGTTGTCGTAAGGAGTTCCTTCTTGGACATATTGATATCTTTGGGCATATCTTTATGATGCTGTGTTGTAGGCAGTTGGCTCTATGTTTCTAGACTCTTGGAGAGAATATGATGCTTAAGATACCACTTTGGGAATCACCAGCCTTTAAATGTTTTTGAAACCTTAGTAGTGGGGCCTGATCACTGGGCAAAACCAGGTAGAATGAGCAGAGGGTTAGGGTTAGGGCAAAAACAAGGGAAACGTTAATGTGATGACAGGTGGAAAGAAACTAGGCTAGTATGATGTCACAGAGGCTGCGTGTCAGATGCTTCAGATGTCAAGGGGCCTAGGGACCAGAAGATACATCATCTGGATTTAGCAGCAGAGATGATGGAGAGTGTATTTCAGTGGAAGTGAGATGTGCCACATTAGCATAGACTAAGGAGTGAATTGCAGGGATCAGAAAAGTACAAGGTGGCCAGGAGGCCCACGTATGTGCACACTGGAAGTTATCCGTGTTCTTCACCCACATTTTACTTGTTCCTCATATTCCTTAGACATCCTCCATGCCGATGGTTGCAAGTCATTAAAGCAGCCCCTGATAGCTCTTTCTACCTATGGTTAGGCAGAGTCTTGTACGTAGGGCTTTGTAAGAATACATAACTCTTGATAGTCTTGGCCTCGGAAGGAAGACAGACAGCTAGATGCCCAGTATAAGTCACAGATTGCACACAAAATGAAATTCCGTCCCTGTAATTAAAATCAAATTAGAGATTCCATGGTATTTATTTTTTAGTTACCTGCTTAATTATAAGCCAGCAAAAGTAAATCAGTATCTTCTTTAAATACTTTTTATTTTTAGATTATTTCCTGTATTTCTCTACATTGCTTTGAGTAGTAGTATGATGTAAAGTTCTGAGGCGTGTTTGCTAGAAAATTTTGTTGTGGGATGAGTCTCCCTTATGTGTGTGGTTTGGACATGTATTTTATAATATTTTGGACATATATTTTATTATACAATATTTTATGATTTCCATGAATCCTATGAAGGTGCAGGTGATTAGTTGTCATTCTTTTTTGGTATTCATTTTGAGAGAGAGAAGAGAGGGAGGGAAACATTGATGTGAGAGGGAAACATTGATCAGTTGACTCTCTTGTATGCACCTAACCTGGGGACCAAACCCACACTGGCAGCCCAGGTATGTGCCCTGGCAGGAAATTGAACCAGCAACCTTTCCCTTTGCAGGATGATGCCCAACCCACTGAGCCACACTGGTCAGGGCTACTTCTCATTCTTAAAAATATTTGACTATCTAGCGAGTGAGCACAGACATAGTATTATGAGGTTATATGGTATGCACTGTATGATTTTCTCCCCTTTTAAAAATGGGAAATAAGGATTAAAAAGTGGATTGGTTAATTGACCCTTGATGCTGCTGCCATTGATTCATGATTTCATTATAATGCATTAGTTGCTTTATTTACATGGGTGCTTAACTAGTGCCACGAAGATTGGGAATCAGAATCCTCTCTCTACTCAAACGATACTCCCAATTCTGCCAGTGGCAGCAGAACTAGGTGAAAGCTTAGCTGGGCAGGTCCAGCTAATGATGGGCCACCAACAACATTTTTGAAAACAAAGGATTCCACATTTCAATTTCTGCTTGCCCAGGTGTTTCATTTAGATGTTGGGTTTCCTTCACTCAGACTTCAAATTCAAACCTTTTGGCTTGAAAGTACAGGGAGAATGTAAGGCAAACAAGACAAGTGTGCTTCGTGGTGATATTATCAAGTCCTTGTTTCCTTATTTTATTATTTCAGACACCAAAGTAATTACTCTGCTTTAGAGAAGCGATGTGATAGTCCTCGGGAAAACATGAGTAAACACTGAGTGATTATGTATAAGTAGGCTTTCTCAAGGCTAGAAGAATATGGTTGCCAAATAATAAAACTCTGTACTTCAAATCTAGCTGCTTTTTTTGTTTTGTTTGAACAAGTAAATGAAACTAAAGAGGGGGGTGGCTTTTTTTCTTCCTTTTTAAACCAGTGATGGCTTTATTACATCAGAAAAGTCTTCGGCTAAGTTGAATTTGTCAATTTCCCAACATTGGAATTGGGCGTCAGTGTTCGAACACTGGAATTGGGTATACTTATGTAGGTCTCCATTTGAATATATTAATGGTTCATGTGTGAATAAGGTGAACCAGGTAATTAAATTTAACCACACCTTAATTTCTTTTAATAGAAAATGACTGCGGTGTTGGAAGAACGTCACTATTGGAAGGCCGGTTAGCATCCATTTCCTGAGAGAAACTTGACCACCACTTGCTCTGGCATGGCGCAAAGCAGTCCTCAGCTCGATATGCAGGTTCTCCTTGACCTCCGACAGCGTTTCCCTGAGATTCCAGAGGGCGTGGTGTCTCAGTGCATGCTACAGGTAGATTACCCACCAGTGATAGTGATGTTCAGCTAAGTTTTCCTTTTTAGAGCTGGCTTTGTGTTGTGGCGAGTAGAACTTCATTAAATTTTCTTGCATAGGGGTTGGGGGTGACATTTAAAGCAGAATTTAGGCTGGGTAATCTTTGTTGTGGGGGGGTCTTGCCTTGTGCATTGCAGAAAGTTTAGCAGCATCCCTGACTTGCACCCACTAGATGCCAATAGTATCCCCACACTTGTGATAGCCAAAAATGTCTTGATGACCTGGGCGAATGTCTGATGGAAGGCAAAGTCCCCTCCCACCCCCCACCCCCCCACCCCCCACCTATTAAGAGCCACTGATTTAGAGAAAAAAGTACATGTAGCAAAAAGGAAAAAAGATCCTCACATTTCACTTCTTAAATTGCCTGGGCTGTGTCACCAGACCCCAAACCTGTAGAATTGAATTTTGAATCTCAAATTTATAACTACTATATATTTTTGAGCCTATTTTTAGAAGTTTATAGAGTTTACTCCCTTTCTTACTGTTTTCCTAGTTAGCGAATGCTTTCTAATATATTTTAATTCTTTTGTTTAATCACATTCCTTTTGTCTTGTCTTCTATTAAAATAAAGAGATTTCGTCTCTGACAGACCATGTCTTCCCACTCAAGAGGCAACAGAGAAACAGTCCTAACACTGCCCCTTTTGACTTATATCATCCATCACAGGATCTCCGAGTGTTTGGTTATAGCATTTCCCTTTTTGGTTGACATTTGGGAGTAGCACTTCTGTCTCGGCCACAGGACTCCCTCGAACAGTCAGTTCGCACTCTCCCTTCCTGTAGCGTGAGTGACTCAGGATGTCACCTAAACCTGTAGACAGTTGAGACTCCCACAACAGCGGTGGCCACAGAGGTGCTTCCTTTGTTTGCAAGCCCTTCTGTTAGATCTAGACCTTTGGGCTTATGATTTCAGTGTTATAGTTGGTCTTTGGGGTATTGTTTTCTTTCTTTTTTTTAGCACGCATTACCAGTTTGAATCTCGGCTCTTCACTTGAGCCTCTCATTTTGGTCTCTGGTAGAGCAAAAGTATTTGCCATTGGAGTGCAGCCAAGTGAGGCTCTGGTTTAAAGCACTTCCTAGCAATCTCCTAGGGCCCTAGCTCTGATTTTTTGGGTTTTATTTTTTGAATTTTATTTTATTTAGCCTGTTATTACCTGTGTTTTTTCATGGCTCAGTGTCTTTACCTCACCAAACTGAAGGAATGGAACTGTAAATTCAACTCAGTGAAGGTTTGATGATAATTTACATGGTCTTTACTAGTCTTTTACTTTTTGTTGTTGTTGTTGTTCCTTTGGGATTACTAGAGTTAATTCATATGGAATTTACCACCTACTGGGTCTGGAAAGTTTCTCTGTTTGCATTAAAATATACCAGACTCAGTAGTTTGCATTTAATACATAATCCTTACAGCCTCTCTCTGGGCTATCATCCCTCAATTTAGGGTGACTTTTTGAGAGTATAATGCTTTTTTGCACTGGTTCTTTCAAGAGTGTTCATAGGTCTTCGTAAAAATTCTGACCTCTTTAAACAATTTTGATTTTTTTTATTCTTCATGTTTACTGTTTGAAATTTTTTAGACATTTAGCAGGTCAAATGTGACACTTAAATCTGTTCTGGTGGTATTAATTACTTCTGTAAATATAATACCTAAATATCTTTTTTGTGTTTGTAAATTTTTTTCCACAGGAAAATTTACTCAACTTGTCACTGTAGACATGCATTTGAAATAGGCTGACGAATCCAACTTTGTATCATTTTGAATGTTGATCCTTTTTGCAACAATACTAATTAGGTCACCTAATTCAATGTGGAAAACTGCTTTCAGTTTCAAATAAAACTCTAGTTTGTGTTCTGCCCTTAAATCATTGGTTTATAAAAATTTTAAGGAGACAGTTTTATTTTCACTTTTCATATTTTTTCCCGTCAGCTATATCAGTAACATTTTCTAGCTGGCAATCAATTTGAAACCTTTGAGTCCAAATTTACTTAATCCTAGCTTTTCTCTCTTGATAAGCATAATTTCCAAGAAGGATAAGGAAAAAACCCCCATCTTTTGAGAGCTCTAATTATTTTCTTCTTAAATTTCAACATTGTTTTTTTCTGTGGTTCCATATTTAAATTTGAGTATCAAAAGCTTTACATAAGAAAAAGGATAAAAGTTACCTATGGAGTTTTGATAATGCCAGTTCAGTTCTTTAAATTTCTGAGAATTCACTCTGCAGAGGCTTTTTGCCTGACCAAATGCCCAAGTCTTCTTTACTGTACTTGTGGCCCAGCCTCCGCTCCTTTGAAATTTCTGTGTTCAGGGAAAGAGCACTGGAAGCCAGGAGACCGAGACTGGACCTGGCTCTCCAGTGAACTAGGTTAGTGCTCGGCACGGCTTCCCGGGCACCCCTTTCCTTGTCTGTGCACGGGCTCTCCCAGCTCTGACATTGCAGCTGTGTATGTCCTGTCTTAGGTTGAAGTTTACTTGGTTCTCGGCAGAAGTATAATGTTTGGTTTTGTTTTTCATTTTTATATAAAGTACACTTTTTCTTAAAATAGATACATGGTAATGGGTGTGTTCATATTTGCATGTATATCTATGAACTACAGAGAAGGTGATGATAATTGAGAAGTGTTAATAGATTTTCAAAGGCAATGAATAACAGTGTTTTGGGCTAATAAAATAGTTCTAAATTTTGCATTCGTGGGAAATTACCTCGTATTTTAAAATTTAAAAAAGAGGGAACCTGTTAAGAGTTTCATTACTGTCAATTGGAACATCTGACATCTTTGTTTGCTATTGCCATCTTTGCACGTGTGTGTATAACTCAAAAAATTCAAACCCTTAAATGATTTTGAAAATATACCAAGCTACCTTTCATTGGGTGAAAATTTGAGACTGTAGGAATGTAAAGAATGAAGTCAGTCAAGACCTGGTTTCATATTAAATCACCAAAACTTCGGTGAAGTTGCAGAGCCGTAGTTCAAAAGTGGACTTTTTTTGTTAACTCACTTTTTCGTTCAGCCTAACCTTTCATGACGACACAGGCGTAACATTGGCTAAAAGAAAAGTGAAGCCGCTTTAGAATTTTTATTGCTATTTGACTCTAGAAATTTTACTCTATTTTTTTTCTCCCTTTGTGGTTTCAGAGCCTTTAGAAAACTAAAGCATGATTATTTCCATGTTTGTCAGTTTAAATATTAATGACGGCTATTACTTATACTTGTATATTGCAGCAATTATGGTGAATCCAAGATTAGCCCAACATTTTAATTTGTTGAGATGCAGCAAGTATAAAATGAGTCCTGGATTTGGAGTCAGAAAAGTTGGGCTTGAGTCACAGTGTTCATTAGTAGGTACTTTATATTTCTGTAGCAGTAGCAGTAGCGGTAGTACTAGTTATGTGATCTAAATGTCTGTAAAATAGTATGAATTGTTTGAGATCTCCTTTTCAGGATAGATGACCATGAAGCTTTTTGTGCTTAAAATATTGTTCTCTGCTTATTCTGTGACAGTCATATATGCGTAACTCCCTGGCCAAAGCTTGCCTTCTACTATTAGGATTTGTGAATCTTGCCAATGTCACTTTTACCATTCTTCTGCCCTAGAACAACAACAATCTTGAAGCCTGTTGCCGAGCCCTTTCCCAGGAGAGTAGCAAATACTTATATATGGAATACCATAGTCCAGATGACAACAGGATGAATAGAAATCGCCTTTTGCATATTAACTTGGGCATCCATTCTCCTGGTAGCTACCACCCAGGAGACGGAGCCCAACTTAATGGTGGTCGAACACTGGTACATAGCTCAAGTGATGGACATATTGATCCACAGCATGCGGCAGGTAAACAGCTGATATGTTTAGTTCAGGAACCACACTCGGCTCCGGCTCTTGTGGCTGCTACTCCCAGCTACAATCCATTTTTTATGAATGAACAGAACAGAAGTGCAGCTACTCCTTCACAGCCACCTCAGCAGCCACCTTCCATGCAAACAGGAATGAATCCATCTGCTATGCAAGGGCCTTCACCACCGCCACCTCCTTCATACATGCACATACCTCGGTATAGTACAAATCCAATTACTGTTACAGTATCCCAAAACCTCCCTTCTGGACAGACTGTACCAAGAGCTTTACAAATTCTTCCACAAATTCCAAGCAATCTCTATGGGTCTCCTGGTTCTATTTATATTAGACAGACATCTCAGAGCTCATCAGGAAGAGTAACTCCTCAGAGTACGCCATGGCAGTCTTCGCCACAGGGCCCAGTGTCTCATTATAGCCAACGTCCTTTGCCTGTTTATCCACATCAACAGAACTATCAGCCTTCTCAGTATTCTCCCAAACAGCAACAGATCCCTCAGCCTACTTACCATTCGCCACCTCCTTCTCAGTGTACTTCACCCTTCAGCTCTCCACAGCATCAAGTGCAGCCTTCCCCATTGGGTCACCCGAGTTCCCACGTCTTCATGCCACCTAGTCCTTCAACTACTCCACCCCATCTGTACCAACAAGGACCTCCTAGCTACCACAAACAGGGGAACCATTCAGTAGCTTATCTCCCGTACACACCATCTAGCTTACCCAAAGGATCCATGAAGAAGATAGAAATTACAGTTGAACCCTCTCAAAGGAGTACTTCACCTATCAGTAACCAGCCGTCTCCACGGAATCAGCACTCACTGTACACAGCCACCACTCCACCTTCAAGTTCTCCGTCAAGAGGGATAGCCGGTCAACCAAAACCTCCATTCGGTGTTAACCCTCTGTATATTACATATACGCAGCCGCCTGGACCTTCATGCGCTCCATCCCCATCTCCTCGGGTGATACCAAACCCAACTACAGTTTTCAAAATTACTGTAGGCCGAGCAGCAACAGAAAATCTCTTAAACTTAGTGGACCAAGAAGAACATTCTGCAGCCCCAGAACCTATTCAGCCCATTTCAGTGATACCAGGCTCTGGGGGAGAAAAGGGAAGCCATAAATATCACAGGAGTTCTAGTTCCGGATCAGACGATTATGCCTATACCCAAGGTAATCAAACCCCTTTTATGAAATTTAATCTTTGTGGTGGGATGGCAGTTTCCTGTTAAAAGTGAAATCATTTATACTAGCTATTTGGTTTTGATTAAATGTTCAGTAGTAGTATTTATTAAATATTGGCCGATAGCATTGCTATTAAGAATAGGGCATATATGCTTGAGAATCACCCACAGTTTCTTTTAAAATATGAAAATGTAGGCATGTAATAGTGACCTATATTGATTATTTTTTTAGGAAGAACGGTCATTGGGAGAAAAATATAGATAAGTGAAATTGATACTGTCATAAATACAAACTCCAGAGTGGGAAAGAGATGCATAGAGAGTAGGCTAAAGTTCACCGAGGTAAAAGTATTTGAATCTCATTTCAGAGAGGATGGCTTGAAGGATGCAATGATAGTTACAAGTAGTATGTATTTATAAGAAGTTGTGTTGGTAATGAAGAACATCACTAGATTAAAAATAGATCTAACTAAATATAAAGGAGAATAGTGATTGTTTCAAGACATCTGAGAGTTTAGTGTTCTTTCAGTATATAGGAAAAGTAATTGATCGTAATTCAGTATGCCCGGTATTGAGTCTGCTAAAAAAGGGCACAGTTAAGGAGAATGTTAGGGAAACTAAAGGTGGCACAACAAGAGGGACGTGTAGGTGACGTCATTTTGGCAACAGTTACAAGCTAAGTTAAAACGGATATGGAGGCAGAATAACATTAGAGAGACAGGGAAGTGAATGCCAACTCAAGTTGAATGACAGGGTTTCTTACAGGTATTTTATACATTAGCAATGCATATAGAAATTTCCTGGTCACTCGTTCAATGTTATTCTCTGCAATGACTTTATCTGTGACGCTGTAGCCTTGCTGTTGCATCAGCGAGCAAGGATGGAGAGGTTAGCAAAGCAATTGAAACTTGAGAAAGAGGAGCTAGAGCGGTTGAAGGCCGAAGTTAACAGCATGGAGCACGACCTGATGCAGAGGCGGCTCAGGAGGGTCAGCTGCACCACGCCGATTCCAACGGTGAGTGGTCTGCTGGGGTGTGTCGGCACGAGGGTGTTCCGTTTCTGGCGGTGTTTTCGTCTTTATACGATGCATGAAGGACTTTTGCCTTCAGTAGTTCTTCTCGTCAAAATAATTTGATGCTTTGTTTTCCCACATGTATGAATTCCAGAGGTTCATTGATAGTTTCAAATTCTGATAATTATAATCAAGGTATAGATCTCATTCCCAATAAAATGCTTTGTCAAAATAGAAATGCACAGTTTACCTCGAGCAAATCTTTTATAAATTGTTCTCATGTATTCATGTATTCTCGTAAGCATATTATGTATTTTTCCAAACAAAAATTGATTTCTAAATATATTAATTGACATGAGCTACAATGAGATTAGTATGAATTTTGGGAGTGTTGACTATAGACGATTTTAAGGCAGAGCAGTTTTGTTAAGTGTAAATAATTGTAGAAACTATAAGGTAACAGTATTGACCACGGTCCTGACAGAAACTGCTCTGAATGGAAAGATTTGGATAATATGTTTTAACATGTTGGTTAATATTTAATAAAGATCTTAAACAATTCTGAAAATTTTGAAACAAGTCTTTAACATCTTGAGACATCACAGACTTTCTCTGACCCAACCACCTCTCATTTTGCCTTTTAACATTTATTCAGTCAACGAGTGGATTTTACAATGAATGTGGTCCAGGGCTAGGTGCTTAGTGGGGGAAGTCCAGTAGATCCGTGAACAGATAATACAGTGGGGTAAGCACTCAGTACGCTCACAGTTAGTGATAAGAGAACTTCCATGCCAGCTGGTTTGTTTACATCAGCGCACTTCTCTGCTCTCTCACGTTTCTGCTGAAACGCCATTCTAAAGTTCTGCACATGCAAATCCTGTCTGTTCTTCAGGGCTCAACTCAGTCTCTGCCTTTTCCAGAGCCATTCCTCATTTCCTCCCCTCTCTAAACTAAAGATAACCCATGTCTCTCTCTCTCTCTAAGTTTACAAGCTTAGAGAAGGCAGCACATATCAGGCCTCCTGCAGATACTGTATCTGCCATCATAGCCCCATAGAAAAGTTTTTAACTGAGTTCCATGGCTTCAAAGGAGATTTGTGAATGCCTGGGATGATATGCAGAATTTCAAGTGTGTATTTGTATAGGAAGCAGGTCCATAGTTTTCATTTGATTTTCATAAGGTTATTATTACTATTAGATCGAAGGGAAAAAGGGTGAGGAACCACTGCCCTAAACAGTGTACTATTGCTGTGTCAGTAGAGGAAAGGGGAGGGCATTTTAGAAAACAACATGAAGACTTGAAGTCAAGAGAGACTTTCAGCAGGCAGCAACTACAGTTCCCTCTCTTAAGCAGAGATTTCTGATGTTTTTACAGGTTAATGTGCACAGGTGGAATGGGGCTTAGACCTTGAACACTAAGTACAGGTGTCTGACCTTTATTCTGCTGATCATGGGAGCCCAGTGGATGTTTTTGAAAAGATAAGTTAGTGAATTTTTTCCTAATATTGAAAACACTTGGAAAAGTGGTATTTCTGTCTCATTTTTTTCTCACTTGAAATCTTTAATTTTTTATTTCTTTTTAAATTAAATTTTTTTTTTCAATTTTTAGGGAGAGGGGAAGGGAAATATCGATTGGTTGCCTGTCCCACACCCCCAACTGGGGACCTGGTCTACAATCCAGGCATATGCCCTGACCGGAAATCGTACGGCACCCTCTCAGTTTGCAGGCCGATGCTCAGTGCACTGAGCCATACCAGCCAGGGCTCACTCGGAATCTTTATTGAATCCTCTGATGAGGGGAGATACTGAAGAATGTAACTCGTATGGGAAACCACCTATGGTGGTCAGACACTTTGGAGTCCTTTACGTACTTGTGCGGCAAAACAGATTTTCTTAGCGTAGAAGTTACTTTCTCTAACATAACCATATAAGCTTTGATTAGCAGCCTGTTCCCATGTGATAATCCCTGCTAAATAAAGCCCTATTGGTTCTTTGTTGTTGGAAGTAGAGAATTGTCTAATGTACTGTATAGCAAAGGTTGGTTAGTCTTTCACAAAACCCATGTTTTAGTTGAGAGCTTTTACTGATGTGACTTCTTTAGAAAAAGAAGAGAAGTTGGTAAAACTGCTGTTCTGGGCTCTAATTTATTTTAAACCTTTTATTAGGAGAACTTCAAAGATAAATAGGCAGAATAGTGTAATGAACTCCCATGTCACCATCATCCAGCTTCAAAAGTTGATAGCTCGTGTGGGTGATAACATTTAAGTGAGAAATTTGAGTATGTGATTCCCACATTTTTGCCGCCAGGCCTAGAGTAAAATGGGGGACTATTGGAGTGCATGGCCGAGGGACAACTACGGTTAAGACAGTGACCTCTTGATTCAGGCATGAATTCGAATCCTGTTTCTGCTGATCTCATGTCACTCGTATATCCTTGGATAAGAAACCTTCTCTGTGCTTGTTTTCTTATCTATAATATATGTGAGTACCCATCTCATGGGATTTTTATTAGGATTAAATAATAACACATTAAACAAGATATAATGCCCAACAAATAGTAAGTATTCTTGTAAGTTGAAGGTTGGTCACAAGATACTGGAAAAATCTGCTTGAGAGACATACACAAATCTGAAGCATTTTGTAAAAATGATTTCCTTTTAACGTGAGGAACATGCAGAACACAAGGGTATATTATATGTAGGAAATTAATCAGAAAACAAAGGATTTGTCAGAAATCCCTTTTTGTTCATAGAAGCTCATTTGAGGCACCATGACATAGTTGAAAGACTGCCCACATAGGCTCTGGAGCCAGAACAGTTCTGGCACTGACTGGTAATGTCTGACTTCTCTGCAGTTGATTTTCCCTTACTGAAAAAAGGAATATAACAAGTTCATTTTAATATTTGGGCCAAGATCAAGAGACAGTGTATTGTATATAAAGTGTCTGGCATTAAGCAGCTGTCCGGATTTATCACTGTCCCACTCGTGTAGATTATGCAATAGAGAATGGACTTTTTTGGTACTGAGCACATAGTGCTACCTTCAGGTTATCAAACATTGATTTCTTACAAAGCAGTGTATGAAAATTTGATTAGAAGTGTGCCTAACAAGACTGGAGTGCACATTTGTGACCAGCTTGTGCACAACTGCAGAAACTTAGAGGAACTAAGGAGAGCAGAAGTGCAAGGTGCGTCACCACCATCATTTTTCTCAGTCTACCATTTGCAAAGCATTGTATTAAATGCCACGGGAGATGTCATCTTTTTCTAGGGATGTATATGTGTATATTTGTGTATTTGTGTGTGTGTGTGTGTGTGTGTGTGTGAGAGAGAGAGAGAGAGAGAGAAGATGATGTAAGGCAGTAAATCGGAAGTGCCAGCCAACTGAATGGTAGCGCTATTAAATGCCTTCGGAGTTCGGAGATACAAATGTTAGTTTTTTGCTGGTAGGGTTCAAAGATGAGACAGTTTCATGGAGGAGGGGGAAATTTAAAGATACATAGAATTTTAATAGGCAGAGAGCTGCCAATTACCCCACCTCCAAAGTTTTTCCTCCCATTCAGCTTGTTCTGACTAATTGAGTTTTCGGATTAACCCACCACTTTGAGTTCCAACTGCGTAACTGGGGCCAAGCCACTAAAGACCATCAGTGTTCTTCAGCCTTGGTCTCTGTGACACAGCTTCTTACAGTGCTGAAACAGTTGACTTGGTATTTTTGTCACCTTTTAAAAGAAGTTTGGACTTTTTCACTTGGAAAGAACTGTTATAAACATCCTGGTAGTTTACAAACAACTGTAAATTACACAAAGTCACTCTAGAAACCCCTTCTCCATGAAAAAACTGTATTTTTTGATGAATGGTAGTAACTTTCAGAAACAACTTTTTCCCCCTCAATCAAGAGCTATGAAAAAGGACATAGGAATCTTATAAATAAAACTCTTAGATCAGTGAGTTCCACTGGTTCTACTGTATTTGGAAATTGTCGTTATAAGCAAATGTACAGTAGTGTAATCTTTTCAAACTTAGTTATAGAGCTTCACTATTCAGGGATGCCATGCTGAGACTCCCCGCCCCCCAATATACAGGAAGGATCAGCTTCTTCAGGTGCTTGACTTTGCTGATACGATTCTACAAAGAAAATAGGTTCTTTCACATATTCCTAGTAAGACAGCATCAGTCCTTGACTTCCTTGAACAACTGCTTTAGCTGAAGTCTTAATATTGCCTGGTAGACAAGGTATAAGCAACTTTACACGTTAATGTCACACGGCTTACCCATGGGAATGAGAAAAGGGAAGCAATCCCTAATAAATATTTCTAAATGACTTTTATGTTCCCCTGACGTTCTTAGGGATTATAGCTCTTACTCTATTTTGCCTGTTACAGCACTTACTTTAAACGTTTTAAAAAAAGATTTTATTTATTTTCAGAAAGGGGGAAGGGAGGGAGAAAGAGAGGAAGAGAAACATCGATCAGATGCCTGTCATGCACCGCCAGCCAAGGAACCTGGCCGCAGCTAGGCATGAGCCCTGACCGTAATCGAACAAGACACCTTCGCTTTGCAGGATGACACCCAACCCACTGAGCCACACCAATCAGGGCCTTATTTTAAAATTTTGATAGCTGCTAATTTAGTGGGCCTTCCCAGTTATTCTAGTAATACCTCCTAACAGCATAAGATCTTCCATTGTAGTGAATTAAAATAACCCTTTTTGCTCATTTCCCTTCATTCTTACAATAACATAGTATTTGGTTTTTAACAAACTACATGTTTTTAACAGAATAGGATTTTATTTTGTCTTCCTGTCATAGCCAGTTTTTATCTTTTACTTTATAGAATCACCTTAGAAACTGAGTCAATATCTAGGCTGTGCCAAAAGCTTCAGTACTCATACCTCTGGAGTTTAAGCCCTAACTTTTTTACTGTACATATACGTAAAATAGTAAAAGAATTCAGAATGTAAGGGGAAATAAAGGCTTCCAAAAAGCTTTATTTAACTGAAATGTGAAGGGCTCTCTTCACATTTCAGTGTTGCGTGTATGCCCCGAAAGGCCTAAGGAGTAGGCTGGGCTGGAAAGGTCGAGGCAGAAGGAAACAAAGTTGGAGGAAGAATGGAATCCACTTGTTCCCAAAGTTTTCATGTATTAAATTAATTGATTCTATGTATAGAGAAGACGTTTAGATACAAATTCTGTCTCTCTTATAACCTTGGGGAAATTATATAATCTCTGTGCCTCAGCTTCCTCATATATAAATTGTGAGTGATATTAGTACTTAACCTTGAAAGAGTGTTTTAAGGAAAGAATGAGAAAATGGTGAACACACAGTGCCTGCCACTCAGTAAATGTTAATTAAAATTAATACTGTTGTAATTCCAATAATCCTGGGCAAGACTAAAAAAAAAAAGGATGTTGCTTGTTTAAAAGGTTCATACTTATTAGTTTCCCTTGTCATGAAAACATAGAAATAAAATATTCTCAGTGCTCTGTGACTAAAGTGGTAGTATTTTGTATGATAGAACAGTCTACTGTTTTAGCCCACCATGTTATGTGCAGATTTTGTTTATATGTGGCCATGCTGATGTCCCCACTGTATCTGACTATTCCTTGAAAATATATAACACATAGGACTTCTTAAACATGCCCTGTTGTGGACTAAGGCCATACTCTTGGTAATAACCAATCAGAACGATTAACGTGAATAGCAGTTCTTAAATGTTGGGCTTGATAATGACTTTCCCACAATTGCTATTTTGGGTCCTTTCTTACTAGCCTGAGGAAATGACGAGATTGAGAAGCATGAACAGACAACTCCAGATAAATGTTGACTGTACACTGAAAGAAGCTGACCTCCTTCAATCGAGAGGTATAGAATTGATTATTTGGTAAACCATAAGTAATGGTGTGGTGTTTTAAGTTGCTTAAATAGCAGTGATTTTGGTTTTGTAGACCTAAGAGAAAGTTTTTATCCATTCTAAGATTACAATCCTGGTACACAGATCCCTCCACCTCATGGTTGGAGGTCAGAGTGGGGATCAAAAAACAGTTTTACTTTGGTAATTTCACCATTTAGTCCATTCTGAGTTGTTACTCTGCATTTATCCTCTTTTAGTCATTCCCTATAAATTACGGGTTTTAATTCTAAAACTTAGTAGGTTCATTTTATGTGAGTCATCTAAAGTTGTAAAAATAGGGATCCCAAGTCAGAATATCAGATTTCTGGTTTGAAAGAAAATTCCACATGGCAGTTTATTTTATGTCACGTAAAAACATGGAACTATACCTTAGAGTTTTCAGGAGTTTTTTGTTTGTTTTTGTTTCTGGGGGTTTTGTTTTTCTTTCTTTTTTTTTGGCTTTCTTATAGAAGGACACTACACTAGAAGCTCTCTTAACTGCCTTTCATTTGCCCAGCTCCCCAGGGTAGAGATGTTGTTCATTTCCTCTGGACACTGTGCCGACAGAGTCCGCAGCCACTGCACAGACCCGGCAGGAAGCCACATGCTGGCATGTCTGTGTACGACTGGAATCGTCCGCTTTACCAAGTCTCAGTTGTGCCTGTTTCTAAACCTGTTTATGCCCGTTATTAAAATGATGTAAAGTCAGGAAAAGCTGCTTTTCCTATAAAAATCAAAGGCAAAACCCTTTTTTAAAGACCCAAAGGCAAAGCAAATAGGGACTGTGATTTACATAATGGGCGAAAGCTACTGTAAAGGGTTAAGGGGGAAATAAAAAATTTAAGAGGTTTCTGTCGTCAAATTAAATGTTTTTAGTGTCTTTCTTCCTCCATCCTGAAGAAGCGAAAATAAGTATCAGGGTTCAGCAAAGTAGCCTGCTGCCTGTTTTTCAAAATAGTTTTAATGGAACACAGCCATTCCATTTGTTTACATATTGCCCTGGACTGCTTTTGTGCTTCCGTGGCGCAGTTGAGGGCTTTGCGACAGTGATGGTATTACAGGTCCACAATGCCTAAGATGTTTGCCATCTCACTTTGCAGAAAAAGTTTGCCCACCACACTTTAGCTCATCACGGGTGTAGTTTATAAAAGACAGTATAGAACCTTCAGTCAACAGACAGGTAAAGAAAAGCTCTTGGTCCAACATTAAAATACTGCCATGTTTATATGTTTTGCTACATTGAAGTTGACATGTAATTTTTCTTAACAATTCCATGTTTTAATCAGCCCCCACCTTACTGTTCTTAACTATGGCAGCTAGGAGAGCTTCTACTGTATTTTAAGAGGTATATATAAAATTACTCCATTGCCAGTAGTAGAAACAGGAGAACCTAAAAGACATAGAACTATCTGAACACAAGGAAGTTTGAATGTGAAAGTTGAAGGATCTAGTTAGGTGCTCTTGAAGTTGTTTTCAGAGGCCTGGTTACTCTACAGCCTAGTAGCTTTAAGCAATGAAAGAGTTACTGTGCATAATGTAGTGGTTATATAAACTATTGCTACTATATTAGAAGATAGCATTGATTTTTTTTTTTGCCTTTGTGTTCTTTGAAGCAAAACAAACAAACATTTGGTTAGGGTATTTATAGTACCCTAATGGGATCTAGAAATTAGAACATCAGCGGTAACTTAAGTAATTGAAGAAATACATATGAAGCATCTTAAAGCATAATAAGATCCAATTAATATACCAAATAGCATTGTGGGTTTCATGAGCAGTCATAGGAATTATTTTCAGAAAATATCTTAAAATAGCATATACAAATGGATAAAAGCATTTGTAATAGGACCTGTAAGGGAAACCACTATTAAGATTTTATAAGCGAAGAGCTGTGTTTTTGGTCTCCATTGGACAACAAAGAGCTCTTTTTGGTGCTTAAGCATTTCTAAATCTCTACTCTACCATGCTCTGGGAAAATTTTATATATATAAATTTCCAATCTAAACTTTTCGGTGAGGGAAAGAATGTAGACATTTGGGAGACATTTAGATTAGATGCAAATCAGTGTATGATTTGCTGAAAAGCAGCTTTATCGTCTGTTTTGGTGAGGAAAAATTTTGCTGGGAAAAAAGTAGGTCTAGAAATCAAAAGATTCAATATATTTGAACTTCATCAATGTCATATAACGTCCTCTGGAAATAAGCACGGGTGCAGTTATAAAGCTTAATTAGCATTGTGCAGAACGCGGAGATTGCAGGGTTAGGTTCACAGAAGTGGGGGCAGGCCCAAAAGCTGGCCCTGGATCAAAACTGACCTTTGAGGAGTCCTGGCAGGAGATGGGGCTGAAATAGACACTAGATCAGGGAGTGAACATTTTCAGAGAGGAGAAAATTTTGTGGCAAGACAAAATTCTCAGGGATTGTTCTATTATTCTCCAATTGGCACTGTATCATCTTTTATCATTGACAAATCTGTAGGTGACATTTAAGATTCCTTTTTTTTTTTTGAAGATAGGAATCCATGAGCTGCTGATAACAACACTTGAAAAATCTGTAAATTTACATATTTGGGTTTTTTAATAGGTGAATTTACAATAGATTAAATATTAAGGTAAATTAAGAAAGATTGAATTGAGCTTTCACCATTTAAACCTTATGGTTTAGTTCACTAAAATCAAAACAAACAGAAAGAGAAAACAGCTCAGCCATTCTTTCATATCTCGCCTTCATTTACCTCCCTAAATGCACCACATGCTTAAATCTCCCAAAAGAGACTAGCTTTACAGTAAGAAAAATATTCCTTTAGGTGAACACTAGATAGACACCAATGTGTTAGTTTGCTTGGGTCTTTTCTCACAATGATAAAATCATTTCACTGAGAAGTGAGTAAGATAATATGATGAGTTTTAAAACCCTGGAGAAGAGTTTCCCTTCTTACAAGTTTAATTTCCATAACAAAAAATTCAAGTAACAGGAAAAATAACTCTAAATGCCTGGTGATGTTATTTTTCTTATAGGAAACTTTGACCCGAAAGCCATGAATAATTTTTATGATAACATACAACCCGGCCCAGTGGTACCACCCAAGCCATCTAAGAAAGGTGAGTAGCAAAATGTCACAAACATAAAAATAAATATGAAAATTCTTTGGGAGTTCACATTTACAGCTGAAACAATTGCCATTTGAGATATTCATTAACTTGGTCATGGCAATAATAAAATGTCCCCAAACTTTATTAATTAACTCCTAGAATTATTGTCAAAGATCATTCAGTAGGATAATTTATTTTTTAAGTTGGCACCATAGTATATTATATAGTTAAAATTTACCCAACACTGCAAAAACTATAATCCTAAAAGATAGTTCCTACTAAATAATGAGAATCTTAAAGGTCTTGTGTTAGAATGGAAAGTTTGACTTGAGTAGATCTAAGATTATTTAACAGGCCACAAAAATATCCTTGTGTACTCAGCAGGCGAGCAAAATAGATCCTACATAAATTCAAGATTTGGAGGAATCAGTTTTCGATAATTGTTAAATCATTTTCATGTAATATTAAAGGTATCAAATCTCTTATAATCTTTATGCACCAAATGTTTAATTGGCATTTCATTATCTTAAAAATTAATTTGAATTAAATTTTAATCAGTCATTGAATTTAAAGTTTTCCTGCCCTGTTATTTTTTTTCCTTATAGAATTCTTTAATGACCAGCAGAATATTTTGTTATGATTGACTTCATAATTTATAACACACTAAAATTTCCAAATTTTCTATTTATTTTATATTAGTGAGACCTCAGATGAATGATTACCTAGTGAAAATTAGAGAGATACCTTAATCACACTAGCATTATTTATGTAAATACTTTCTAAGGAACACTCCCAGTAAACCATTTTGGTGTTATCCTTTTTTTTTTTTTAAGATTTTATTTATTTATTTTTACAGAGAGGAGGCAGAAAGGGAGGTTGAGAAACCTCCATGTGTGGTTGCCTCTCACACGCCCCCTACTGGGGACCTGGCCTGCAACCCAGGCTTGTGCTTTGACCGGGAATCAACCAGTGACCCTTTGGTCCGCAGGCTGGCACCCAGTCCCTGAGCCACACCAGCCAGGTTTTCTGCCCCATTCTTATTAATGGCCCATGTTATTTTATAAATATAATTCTCAAGACTGAGCTGAAGTATGCATTTCAGATCTTAATCCTTAGGCTTTAAGCAACTCAAAATAGAATGATCATGAAGATATTTTTTTGGAATATCTTACTTTAAAATAAAAAATATTACCTAAGGGTATAACATTTTAAAATCTCACCAGAATTATTATTAATCAGAGAATGTATAAATTCCGTCTAAATAATATTACCTGACCTAAATTACTTAAATATTTGTTTTAAAGCTCAGTAAAGAGTGTTTTAAGTATTTCACTTATAGGTTGCAACACGGTATCTGTTGTTCCTCTTACTGTTTAATACAACCATGGATGTGTCTGTCATCCGATGTGCATTTAAAATAGTCTACTAATTTCTAAGAAAGGCACAAAGAAGAATTTTAGTGGTTGACTGCCAAGTATCAGATTTGGCACTATGGCAACATTATGTACGGCTTCAAGTTGAAAGTCACTGGGTTATTTATCAGTGACCAGGTTTTTTTTTAATTATTTATTTATTTATTTTTAGAGACAGGGGAAGAGCAGAAACATTGATCAGTTGCCTGCAACCCAAGCATGTGCCCTGACCGGGAATCAAACCAGTGCCCTTTCAGTTTGCAGGCTGGCACTCAATCCACTGAGCCACACCAGCCAGGGCTAACATACGAATCTGTAAACTTGATTTTGCCTCAGTGTCTACTAAGAAAGGGTTACTTACTGATAATCCAATAGACAAACTTTAGTTAATTGATTCAAAGGCTATCGTGGAGGAATCACCCTATTTAAGGGAGTGCATTGAAAAGTTGTTCCCTTGGAACAGAAGACCAAGTTGGCAAGAAATGGTGGACTATATATCCACCTTGAACCACCTCATTAGCATACATTCTCAGGTGTGGTCCGGAGGGCCACCATAAATAACAAAGAGACTTCTACCACTTGGGAAGCTTCGAGATTTTAGAGGTTATCTCCAAGGACCTGGAGACAAAGCTAGACCTCTCTTTGGGCGAGGTGTTAAAGCAGTGCTTAAAAGGAAATTCATTGCTTTAAATGCTAGTGGTATAAGACAAGACGATCTAACATCAATGATCTAATATACCACCTCAAGAAACTAGAAAAGTAGAAGGAGAGATAAGACTAGCCAGTGAGATAGAAAACAGAAACAACAAAGCCAAAAGTTTGATCTCTGAAAGAAAACAAAATCCGTAAGTTCTAAAGTCAACTGATTAAAAAAAAAGAACACGAATTACCATAACCATAATGGTATTACCCATTAAAATAATAAAGGAGTATGACGAATGTTTTTATGCCAATAAGCTCGATACCTTAGATGAAATTGACACACATCTTGAAAAATGTAACCAACAAAACCGAAAACAATATGAAATAGGAAATATTAATAGCTATACATTGATAAAATATTGAATCTGTTATCAAAATTTTTCCTACAGAGAGAACTTCAGAATATCAAACATTTAAGGATGAGATAATACCAATCTTACACAAACTCTTTGAGAAAATAAAGGAAAGCTTTCCATTTTTTTTTTTAATGGAGTCAGCAGAACCCTGATTCCGAAACTCGATAAAGACATTACCTACCCACTGCCTCCAAAAGAAAACAAAATTGTAGATCAATATCACTGACGAACATAAAAGCAAAAAAGCCCTCATTAAATATTTACAATATATGAAAAAGATAATACATCATGGCCAGGTTGGGTTTAGCTCAGGAATGTAACATTAAAGGAGAAAAAGCGTATAGTCATTTCACTAGAAGCAGCTGACAAAACATCTGACAATTCAGCAGCAATTGCAGGAGGCACAATCACTTGCAAAAAATATCTAAGGGCACTGAAAAAACAACCATTAGAACTAATAAATTTAACAAGGTGTTAGGATGTAAGGTCAGTATACAAAATTCATATTTTTATCTTTTTCATTTTATTTTCCAATGGTTTGCTGATATATAATCACAATACTGTCAATAACACTAACACATGAATAAATTTAACCCAAGATATGTACATTGGCAACTAGAAAACATTGCCAAAAGAAAATTGAAGAGCTAAATAGAGTAATATGCCCTATTCATGATTAAATGAATATTGTTAAGATACCTATTCTTCCCATGTTGATTTTGTAGCTATAATGCAATACTGATTGTAACTCCACTAGGCCTTTGTCTTTTTTTGGTAGAAGTTAGTAAACCAGTTCTAAAATTCACGTGGAAATGCTGAAGACTTAGAACATTGAAAACAATCTTAAAAAGTAGAGCGAAGTTGGAAGTCTTATGCTAACCAACTTCAGGACTTACTATAAAGCTGCACTAGCATGGGGATAAAAAAATGGATAATAGCAACAGAATAGAGAGCACAGGTTGTAGACCCTCACACTGCCATTAAATTTTTGACAAAAGCACCTAAGCAACTAATGGAAAAGGAAAAGTCTTTTCAATAACCTGTGCTGGAAGCACTGGATATTCATGTGGGGGCAAAAAAAAAGTTTGATCCTTATGTCATATTGTACACAAAAAATGGAGATAGGTCATACACACCTCAGTGTAAGAGCTAAACTATAAAGCTTCCAGAATAAAACATAGAATATCTTTGCAACTGAGATGTAGATAGAGATTTTCCAACGGAACACAGGAAGCATTGAAGCCTTCTGCTTGTCAAGAGACACTATTAAGGCAAACCACAAACTGGGAGAAAATATTTGCAAAACATGTATCTGGTACAGAACTGGTATCAAGAATATATAAAGAACTATGATAATAATTAAAAAGCCCAATTAAAAAAAGGGGCAAAACATTTGAGCTGATGCTTCACAAAGGAATATTCACAAAGGAATATAGGCCGATACGCACATGAAAATACTCAACTTGAGTGGACAGCAGGGAAATACAAATTAAAATCCTGAGGTACCACCTCTCACCCACTGGAATGGCTAAAATCCCAAATTTTGGAAAATGTTTTGGCCATTTTGTTGTAAAACCATTCACCTGCCCAGTAGTCCGTCAACATTTCTACTTCTAAAAGTTGATACAAGATCATCTAAAGCACATGTCTACAAAATGACTTGTTTGTTTACTTTTTTAGAGAGAAGGGAAGGGAGGGAGAAAGAGGGAGAGAAACATCAGTGTGTGGTTGCCTCTCAAGCACCCCCTACTGGGGACCAGGCCTGCAACCCAGGCACGTGCCCTGACTGGGAATCAAACCAGAGACCCTTTGGTTCGCAGGCCGGCACTCAGTCCACTGAGCCACACCAGCTGTGGCATGACTTGGCTTTTTAGAAGTTTCATACCATTTGTATTCACCATAACCAAAAACTGGGAACAAACCAAGTGTCCATCAAAAGATGAATGGATAAACAAATCGATATAGTCATACCATGGAATAATACTCAGCAAAAATGAAATTACTGATACATGAATCTCAACATAATGCTAATTGAAGGAAATCAAATATAAATGAATATATACTACATGATTTTGTTTATATGAAATTCCAGATAGAATAAGCTAAATTAATTTATGGTTAATTAATTAATATATATATCAGAACTGTTGGAGATTAACTGAGAAAAGGAATGGGGAGATTTTTCTGGGCTGATGGTAGTATTCTAAATCCTGGTAGGGATTTGGATTATCCAGGTGCGTTTCGTAAAACTCATCAAATAGTACACTTAAGGTTTCTGTATTTTATTGTATACATTTTACCTCAAAAATTCACAAAGAAATAAAAGGAAACCTTTTGAGATAGAGGGCCCATATAAGTCAGTTTTCTAGCAGTGGTGATAGAATTTTTGCAGATAACGTCATTCTGCCTTCTCTCTTTGAGACCAGCACCATGTATTTGAGGTGGGAAGTTCCTGTTTGATGTACTTTTCAGCTAGGACTTGCAGGATTTGCATTAATATGCCATTAATATCAAGTTTCATCTAGCTCCCGACAAGTACTTCTACACTAAAAAGGCTCTTTCTAAAACTGATACTGGATAGTCATTTAGAGTTAGTTGTAATGGGATTCCAATTACAATCAATTTCTTAAATACGCAGATGGATTACAAAGATAGATGCTCGATGCCACAAAGGTAAGACATGAGAGTCCTACACAAGCAGTTTGTACTCTACCATCTAGTTTTAATTAAAAGACTAGAAAGCCATCTAAAGTAACATCTTCACTATAAATGGATCTCTACTTAGAAATCTAATTGAGTTTTAATTATATAATAATATACACCATTGGTGAGAGTATAAAATGGTGCTGTGATATAGCCTCCAGTTTTTAAACCTTTCACCTTTTTCTGTTAAAATTTATGAATAGAACTTGGTTAAATTCTATAATTCTTTTATTTTTTATTTTTTAGATTTTATTTGTTTTTAGAGAGAAGGGAAGGGAGGGCGTGAGGGAGAGAAACATCAATGTGAATTCTGTCATTCTTTAGGAAGCCTTTTCATAACAGATTTAGTTGGCTATTTGGTTTTCTCTATGAAGTCAAATTTGGCTTCCTGGAAACTGAAAGGTGGCCAGTTTGATCCCTGGTCGGGGCACACGCCTGGGTTGCAGGCCAGGTCCCCAGTTGGGGGCGTGCAAGAGACAACTGATTGATGTTTGACTCCCTCTCTTCCTCACTTCACCTCTCTCTAAAACAATAAATCTTAAAAAAAAAAATAAAGTTTAAATTTAAAAAGCAAGTAAAATAATGGGTAGAATTGTATTATTATTTAGAATAAATGTCTCGCTGTTGTTATAATCACGTACAAGAAATCCAAGTGGAATATATAGACATTCATCTGATTGAATAATAAGTGTGATAATTAGAGAGAGAGGACAAGAAACAGAAAGGGAGACAGGAATTTGCACTGAATTTTGTAGTTAAGCAATACAGTGAGCGTGTACGCTCCTCAGAAATCCCCAGTGTGTGTGCCAGGGAGGCGACCAGTGATCAGTGCTGTAAAATGCACAAGCTAAGGAAGGGTCAGTAAGAAAGGAGGTATGTGGTGCTATAAGGTGCTTTACAAATCTAAGAAGTGGAGCTTTACCTTATAGTTTTGGAGCCTAAGGAGAAATTTCCTCTGCTCTTGCTTACTCTGATAATGGAATGCTTTTAGGGCCTAAGCACCACACTTAGGAGTCTGGAGCACCGGCTTCCAAAGGTGGGCTGTACTAGTACAGTAACTGCTTATGGGTTAAGAACTGGTTAAAAAGTGCAAAATCTGTTTTTGTTTCTTAAGGGCAAATAATGTTAAGTTTGCCGTTTCTCGTTTTTACTTATTGCAAAGGACTACTTACTAAATAGACACAGTATACTAGCAAGATACTGGGATGCCAGCAGCCTGTGTTGGAGGGTATTTACTGCACACGTAGGTAATTGGAATTTATGAAATGATTGGGGAGCATGTATTTGTCCATATATAGTATTACTTGGAATTGGTTCTGGTTTTTCAAGTGCTGCTATCATCCTTTAATTATAAAGTGCTGTAGTTTAATGTTATTGTAATGGGTTCTTTGTTTAACCTTATATGGGTAATTTACTTTCAACCCCATTGCTTAATCAGGGAATTGCTGAAGTGTAATACCTCAAATATGGCTTTCACTCTGACATTTAATTACTGAGTTTGTGCCCCTAACCCACTAGAAAGTGTGAAACTGGTGAAATAAGGCATTCATTCCATGTATTTGCAGAGGATGGAAGAAGTGGTAAGAGCCACTGCTCTGTGCAGGCACTTGCCCTCTAGTACTAAAGGTAACATGAGGTAATAGAAGGGGGTATAGGCTCGACTGTCATGTCCTCCGAGAGGTTTTTGTGAGCCTTTCAACTCTTCTGAATGAATGGCCTGATCCCTTCCTCCTGCCTTCCCTTTTTCTACTGCAGATTCATCAGACCCCTGCACCATTGAGAGGAAAGCCCGAAGAATTAGCGTGACCTCCAAAGTACAGGCTGACGTCCATGACACCCAGGCAGCAGCTGCAGATGGTTTGTACTTGTGTTCGGAGTTTGTGCAAAATGTCCAAAGACACGTGTTATCTAACCCATGTAGGGTCATCATAAGTAAATGCCAACTTTTTTTTTTTAACTTTAAAAAATACTCTCTCTAGTGAATGCCTAAGATTGAGCTGTCCAATAGAAATGTTAGCCACGTACATAATTTAAAATATTCTGGTAAATACATTTAAAAAGGAAACAAGGGCAATTAATTTTAATATATTTTCCTTAATCACGTACAAAGCGTTAATCATTTCAGTATGAAATCAATATAAATTATTAGTGAGATATTTCAGTCTTTTTTTCTTTTTAAGATTTATTTATTTATTTATTTTTTTAAAAGATTTTATTTATTTATTTTTAGAGAGGGAAGGGAGAGGGAGAGAGAGAGAGAGAAACATCAATGTGCGGTTGCTGGGGGACATGGCCTGCAACCTAGGCATGTGCCCTGACTGGGAATCGAACCTGCGATGCCTGGTTCGCAGCCCGAGCTCAATCCACTGAGCTACGCCAGCCAGGGCTAAGATTTATTTATTTATTCTTAGAGGGGAAGGGAGGGAGAAAGAGGGAGAGGAACATGAATTGGTTGTCTCTGGTTCGTGCCTGACCAGGGACCAAACCACAATGCAGGCACATGCCCCAACCACGAATCGCATGAATCAAACTGACAGCCTTTTGCTCTGGGGAACGACAGATGCCTAACCACCTGAGTCACACTCGTCAGGACTACATTCTTTTTTTCCATACTCCGTCTTCAAAATCTAGTGTATGTTTTACACTCACAGTGCGTCTCCATTCAGAGCGGCCACATGTCAAGTAGTTTCCATACTGGACGGGCTGCTCTAAGGTAATAGTATCTGGAAAGCAAGGCCAAGTAAAGGTAACTTGAAAGCTGCTGACTTTGTAACTTCTCACTGAAGTTTTATAATGCTTGTTGAACTTTGTCCTGTGCTTCAGGAAAAAGATTGTGTATGTTTGAGATTTTACAAGTATTCTACTTGATATTTCTACTTAATGTTCTCAATATTGTATCAACTAGGTGGAAGGATCCCAACCTAACAACAAACCAAGCATGAAACTACATTACACTTTATGTAGTTAAAAAACAAAAAAACATAGCAGAATTCTTCTTTACTGTTGGCGTATTTCCCTCAGAAAAAACGATAGCTATCTTTGAAACTGTAGAAGATATTCAGAATTTTTGTAAATTTTAGTTGCATCCTTTTTGAGTATTTTATCTTCTGCGTGCTCATTACTATATAATACAAACAATCTTGATTAAATTGATAAGTGCTATTTGGGAGGATGGTCATTTTATGGAAATTCAGCCTATTAAAGGAAAACCTATTTACTTCAGTTTTCATTGTGTATAAATATTCTTACCCTTTTATTTTCCATGAAGCCTGAAATATCTTAACTTGTAAACTAGTCCATAAAGATTTCACACCTGTAAGTCAAATGAAAATAGACATCTAAAATGTAATTTGGGTTTTAGATGCTTCCATTTAAACAGTCCTTCCTTGTGATGAAATGAGCGGTGTCTTTTTTAGGACCACCAATAATTCTAAATTAGGTGACTTTGAAATACATTTTTTGAGTAGCTACTTCGGAGTGATTTCTTTTTCCAAATGAAATTGTTAGGTTACTGAAGGGCAGCAAATACACCCGCTCGAAGTATGCCTCTGGCACTAGGATTATTTTGAGAAACTGCAGGTGCAGCAAGAGAAACTCCGGAAAAACAGAAGTTACCCTTTTGTAAGGGACATTCACATTAACAGAGGCAATCTCCATTTGTAAGGGTGTCTCCGGTGACTCCATCTCCAGAGAATTTCAGCAGTGGAGAAAGGCAGCTACTTAAATCTACATAACAGACCTTACTTTTGTTCACTGTGCTCTCGGTAGTTACACCTTCCACTACTGGCTTTCCCACCCCCAGTATCTTTTTTTTTGTCTTTAGCTGGAGGTGTTAATTAAATTGGTGGTTTGGGTCATCTCGGGGAGTTACTCAGTTTTCCTGGGTCTCTCCCATGTGTCTGTGAGGTATACATGTTACTAAACTTGGGTTTGTTTTTCTCCTGTTAATCTGTCTTTTACATCGAAAGGGTCTCAGCTAAGAACCCAGAAAGGCAGATTTCCTCCCTTCTACTAAATAGTGCAAAGAGCCCCCGGGTATCCTGGATTAGTTAGGTTTATGTACCTTAGAGGAAAGAGGAATTTGAAAAACCTTCTCATGCTAAACATTTGCACTGCTACCATCTAAAGTGGAAGGCTGTGTTTAGAGTTAGCATACCAAAATGGAATGTAACAGTTTAAGGGTTAAACATCTTAAATTCTCTCACTCTGTGATAAATACATTGTAAGTGTTCGGATTCCAGGGCATTTTGTTTTAGTAAATGGTGGAGATTACTGTATGAGAGAGGATCTTTTCTGGAAATGAATGGCATGTAGAACCTTTTCCCTCTAACAGAAGGCTTGGACAACGTGCTTTTTATTCCTCCATGAGACAAAAAAAGGAAACCACTAAAGGGCGATAATTCCAGAGGAACAAGCCTATATCCTTTTTATAGTCATAGGGCTAGGCTGGAGAAGCCAGTGGTTTTCTCTTCTGTCGTGAGGCTGAAATCACCTCCTCACTGAGCCTGAGCCTTAAGCTTGCGGTAAGGTTCAGGGTAAGGTTCAGGGTTTAACACCCAGTTCTCTTAACCCCTTGGTGAATGTTCACAGCAGCCACTCACCATTAAAGACAGATTGGTAAACCACAGTCAGCTCATTAACTTCCCATGGAAGATATGGTTCACCCCCAAATGGTCGCTGGTTAAAACTTCCTCATATCTCAGTTTCTTTTATTACCTGCTTAAGAAGGCTGCTTACTGCCCTGGCTGGTGTAGCTCACTGGATTGAGCACGGGCTGCAAACCAAAGCATTGTTAGTTCAATTCCCAGTCAGGGCACATGCCTGGGTTGTGGCCCGGCGGGGAACCACATGAGAGGCAAGCATACATTGATGTTTTTCTCCCTCCCTTCCTTCCCCTATGAAAATAAATAAAACCTTAAAAAAAAAGAAGGCTGCTTACCTTAGATCATGATCTCATTTCCAGTAGACAGTGAGGATTGTCCTGTGTTTTACGCTGAATTTGCAGACTCCTGACCTTGCTCCAGATTCCAGGGTGAATTCCACCCACTGATCTTTAGCCTCTGTCCCTGACCCCACTTCCAGTAGGGACTGTTCCTGAAAGGCAGGATTTACAAATTGACTCTGGAAGCAAAGATCTTTTTTTGAGCACAAGCCTGGAGAGAATGAGGACCTAGGAATACTGTCAATTTCAAAATTTTCAAACATAAAATCCCAAGGACCAGTGTAAGGATGCCACCATTTCATATGGCCAGGTGTAGACATTTTAAGAATAGACATTTAAAAAAATTAATAGGAAAGAATCTGAGAATAAAGGATAATCGTTTATATTGTATCAATTTAGCTTAATGAAAAACTAACTGCACGGTCTTTTATCTTTCACTTTTTACCACACTGGGGGAACCTCCGTTATGAACTCTTACTGCCATTGTTATGGACACATGTCCGCTGTGAGACTGCAAGTCCCCCAGAAGGTGCACCTTCGGTCAGAGGGTTAATGTAGCGTGGCTAGTGTGTGTGTGTGGGGGGGGGGGGGTCACGGGACTAAAGATGGCACATGCAGTGAAACATTTCATTTTTTCATTTGGCTGGAATAACTACCCACTGCCTGTGGATAATGAGCTGGGAAGGTAATCAATCCATGCTGGACTTCGATCTTAAAGCAAAGAAGTAAATCATTTCAAACAAAGTCTGTTATATATTATAAACGTCTTTGGTAATGCATTTACAGTAACTACATATGCTAACTGGCTTTCACATTAGGCAAAATATGAAGCTACCTACCTCCCTTGGGGATTTTTTTTTGGGGGGAAGGGGGATAGTTTTTCATTTTAGTTTGGATTCTACTTGGAAAAAAAAGTCATTCTCTTCTCTGTTTTCATCCTAACTTCCCTCAGAGCATCTACCGGGCTCCAAGCTGAGTTCTCGGATACAATCCCGAGATGAAGACTACGAAGGGGCCCCTTGGAATTGTGACAGCTGCACCTTTCTGAACCACCCAGCACTAAATCGCTGCGAGCAGTGTGAGATGCCCCGGTACACCTGAGTTCCGAAGAGTCTGCACCACGTTGCCAGCGAAACTGAGCGCCAATTAGAGGAAAAGGAAACCCTGGGAATCTTCATCTGTCCAGCCTCTTCATTTCAGAGTACATGGGGGGAGAATGGCACTGTAGCCGCCTGTGCTCACTACAACAAAAATCGGGAGCGATTTTTCCCCCTTTCTTCACTCATTACAGAGACACAGAAAGGGATACTTGAAAGCGGGGAAGGATTCACTCCTGAAAGAATGTACACAGAGAAGTCAAGAGCTCTTCTGTGGAATCCCAGTTGTTCAAGTTACTGCTGAGTGGCCCTTATTTTATAAACCAGAGCTCTGGATCATAGTTCTGACGTGTTACAGGCTCGGCAGACAAGCTGTGAATCCCCAGAGCAGACTTCCCTGGTCACAGCTCTCTGGAAAACCCAGGCTCCCGCGCTTTTTCCCGTTGCTCCTTGCTGAGGAGAAGGGTGGGGGGAAGCACTCAGAATATGATTGGGGGTGGGGGTGGGGGGTGGCAAAAGAATAAGAGTATTTCTAATTGCTGCTTTTTTTCAGGGGTAATTTCCAACACACAAACAAGATGCTTTAAAATGTGATTTGTAGTAGTCAGGAATGAGGCATATCGTGTGCCCTTTGTCGTAAGTACAATCAGAGGTGACGAGATCCCTTTTGCTTGTACAGTGATTCAGCAAGCTATTATCAACACTGGTAACTAAGACCTAATTACATCACGTAAATAGACTTTTTTTTTAAGTTATTGCATGCTTTTATTAGGTCATCGGTTTTCAAAATAACAAGTCCTTACAAAGTATGATTTCACGAAATGACCTTCTCATAAAACTGTGCTTCGCCAGTAGCACAGTGAATGTATGCCAAATGTAAAGCCATTCCAAAATCCATTTGGAAATCTTGGTCTCAGCTGTGGTTCTCTGCAAGAAATATTTGCAGTGCATATATTAGGGCCTCCCTCCCGCGGCCCCGCCTCCCTTTCAGTTTTGTGAGGAATTCATGATGTTTACAGCACAGATAATACTTTGTGCCATAATCCTAACTTAGCTGAAAGAAAATCAATATTCAATAACTATTTATTTGCACATACGTTGATAAACCAGTGAGGGCAGTGACAGGTGGCCGATGCCATCAAGTCGCACTCTTGGGGAGGAAGAGCAGGCTAGTCAAGAAATAGGATTCAGAAAAGGGTGAACACAGAGGACTTTGAAACGGAGAGCTTTTCAAATGTAACATACCGTGTTCAGAAATGACACCGAGTTTGCTCAAGCAGTGCATGAGACTGAAGCACTCCTTACTGATGCAACTAGAACTTCGGGTGTGCATAACTGAAGAGATAAAACTGTGTGATTCACTAGAATGCACCACTGGAAAATTACTAAGACGTTTCATTAAGGTCTCTACCATCGTTGAGAATTGGATTTTGGAACCTTCTTCTTATTTGGGTAAATATAAAGAGCAATAAAATCGGTAGGTTTTCTAATCCTTCAGGATTTTTAAACCTGTGGTCATGACTGTAGGGAATACCTACTCCCCCTGCCCCAAACACACACACACACACACACACACACACACACTCTTCAAGCTGTCACTGTATTCAAATTTGGCAGTAAACTCTAGCAGACCTGGAAAAATAAGCTGCACTCCATAGCATAATGAAACCAAAGGCATGACAATGCATCGTAGTGTTCCATCAAAATCATACTTTCATACTCTCCAAAGCGTGGCTATGTAATTACACTGATAAACATCTCTCATATAACAGCTGTGGCAAAACTGTGAAAATAATGATGAGAAAGCAGATGGACTTAAAAGCATTGACCTGAAAACAGCGTTCTTGAAAGACTTTTGTGACACTAGTGTCTGTCAGTCTCTGATAACAGTCTATCAGTCCTATTGTTCCGTGATAGGCCAGTGCCTTTGCCTTCGTATGGTTTCATATCTCTTTCGGGATGGTGGACCCCACTTGGTCTTTAGTAACAATTTAGGGGGAAATATATATACTGCTTGGTGTTCTAGCTAAAGGTTTACCACTATTAGTGATGTGCTGAAGTGGCAGTAATTAACTTGGCAGTTGTCAATTGAAAATGAAAGTAGCATGTATGAAAACAGTTTGATGCTTTATTAAAACCACGTAGATGACTTTAAAACTATTGCATGAACATACATCCAAGTTACAAGCTGCTATCATACAGTAGATGCATGGTTCCGGCCCTTTGGTGATATCTAGTCAATCATTGTTTTCATCTGCCAGGAAAAATGAGCAACCAGTCTGTTCGGTAGTTGTAGAGGATGGTGTATGAGACATCAGTCTGATTTTGAGGGAGTTTTTTTTGTCTGTGTTCATTCCTGATTGTGCACCATTTCATACACCCACATAGGATGTATTCCGTTTTTGAACTAAGCAAAGTCATTTGACACAGATCCATTTGCTACATTTCACTGTGTCCCATATGTCCACCACTTCTTGCCTGTGACCAGTTGGAAGAATTAGGTCAACTTTCAAGGTGCCTTTTCAAAAGGATCTCCTAGTCAGATTGCCACGGACAGACAACTGGCATGTGAGCGGTAGGGCACAGACTGGCCGGTGCCTGCCTGCTGAGGGGAGCTTAGGTGTGCTCTTTGGATCAATTGGTGCACTTGTATCTCTTAGAAGTTTTGTTCCTAACACACAGACCTAACTACACATTTGAAATGATTTCACTTTTGTAAACTGGGTTTGTAGAAAGCACATTTACCCTTTGGTTAAACTACATTGCCTCCTAAATTTTGGAGGTCTTAAAAGTTTATAGAGGTGATAGAGGACCCGGAAACTTTCTAGGCATTGTAAATGTTTCGAATTGATAATGACCTTGTTTGGGAGAGGGTAGAGGCAGGGAGTTTTAAAGAAACAGAAATGCGTTGAAAAAAAAAAAAAAAGTAGTTTTAGAGCAGATAAATGATGTTGGGGAAAGTGTTGCTAATTTGTTTATTTCCCTGAAAAGAAATGGGATGTGTGATGAGCAATTTAATACCTTTTAAGGAGCTGGTCTCGATTTTAGTACTTTTTAATTATTTCCTTAAATTTTGTCATTGCTTTGTCCCAGTTCTCTAGGGTTCGTATGCAACTTTCTGTGGCAACTCAAGTTTTATATAGTATTTTTCAAGGTAATTGTAATGTCTGATGGTATAAACAAAAAGAATATAACGTATAGGGAAATTGTTCTTTGAAAATATCAACAATGTATCCTGGAATGTGAAGATGTCCCCTTATAGTTCATATTGATTTATTTTAATAATGTAGTCATTGCGCAGAGTTTGAATGACTTCATGTTACAGTGTGTGTGTGTGTATCTGGAGAGAAGGAAAAATGATCATTGAGATGTTACTTTAAAAACAATCAATAAATCGGGCACTGTCTGCGTTGCACCACTACTGTATGTTTCCGAAAGAATTCACAGTATTTTCTTACTGTAAAAGTTAATTGTGACGACATTTTCACATTCACCAAACATACATTTTTTCCTGTAGTATGTGCATCCCCAAATATTTAAAACAAGTAGATTTTGCATGGCATGGGCATTCAGAGATAATAGAATGACTCAATTGTAATTTTTAAAGCCATGAAAAGTAAGACTGAACAATACTTATAATGACACCAATGTCCATGTTTCCCTGCTGTAAAAGAATTGATCAGTTTCTTCATTAAAACAGCAAGAACTTACTAAATCTTGTAAATACCATGTCTCTTAGATTTCTGTGTATGCTGTGAATCAAATTATTTTGAAGTGAAATTGTACAAAGGTATTTTAAAAGGCTATGCATGCATCGTACCTCCAAACAGTACATACTCGGAAAGTCAACGATTCCTTCAAAATAAATTAATAAACTAAAAGCAAACATTACATTTGGCATCTTTTCTGTGTAGTTAGAAATGCCTTACAAGTGTCAAATATGTCATAGTTCCAACACTCATTATTTCTGGACTGAAACACACTGTCTTGGAAATCTAATTGGTGATCACATTTCTGTTCTATTAGAACATGGAGTAATGTTAAGTTTGAGGTATGAAGTATACATTACTCTAATTTCAAAAATTGGGTTAGAGGATGTATAAGCACATTTTATTTAAAAGGTGGAATGTGTTAGAACTTACATTTTTAAATTCCACTTCAGTGTTACTTAAAATAATTTTTTTTTTATCTTTATATCATTTGTAGCTAGTTTTTCAAAGACCAAAAATCACAGAGGCTCCAAACTTCATTGTGCTAGGGTCTGGAGCCAGCCTTGCCAACTTTTGCACAGAAATCACCACAGGTGAATTATAGGAGATGCTTTTCAGTAATTAAGAGCATGTATTTAGCCCTGGCTGGTATGACTCAGTGGATTGAGTACCAGCCTACAAACCAAAGCCTTGAAGGTTCGATTCCCAGTCAGGGCACAAGCCTGGGTTGTGGGCCGGGTCCCCAGGGGGGGAGCGCATGAGAGGCAGCCACTCACTGATGTTTCCCTCTCTCCCTCCCCCCTCTCCAAAAGTAAATAATCTTTTTTAAATAAAAAAAAATACAAAGTCAAAATAATTTGTACATTGTTCATTATGTGAAAATTTGCAAACATAGACAACTACAGAAAAATTTCCATGTATAAAGTAATCTTATATCTGTAGTCTCATCCACCTCCCTGATTACTTTGAAACAAACCTCAGTCATATAGCAAGTCATCTAAATGTAACATAAGCACCGTATACTCACATCACACATTACGAAATAACTTATTAAGTATCTACTGTTAAATTGCCCAAGTCTCATGAATTTTTTTTTCAAGCATGTCTCAATTAGGGTGTAAATGGAACGCTTGAAATTGTTAAGTCTCTTACATCTTTTTTTAAATTTTATTTTAATCATTCAAGTAGTTTTCTGTCCTTTACCCCCATCCCAGCCCACTCACCCAGCCCTCCCCACCTCCCTCCCATTTCCACCCCCGCCTAGTTTTTGTCCATGTGTCCTTTATACTTGTTCCTGCAAACCCTTCCCCTTTGCCCCTGAAATTCCCTCCCCTCTCCCCAAGTCTCTTACATCTTTAGTCTGCTTACACATTCTCCCTCTCTTACCGCCAGAAATCCTAAGGAAACTTTGCCTCATAACTATTCGGTTACCTTCTACCACATCTTACAGTCAGCACTGCAAAGAGAACATCAAAGATAGCTTTAAAAATAGTATGCCTGGCTGGCCTAGCTCAGTGGATTGAGCGCAGGCTGCGAACCAAAGCATCGCAGGTTCGATTCCCAGTCAGGGCACATGCCTGGGTTGCAGGCCACAGCCCCCAGCAACTGCACATTGATGTTTCTCTCTCTTTCTCCCTCCCTTCCCTCCCTAAAAATAAATAAATAAAATCTTTTAAAAATGATTAAAAAATAAATAAAAATAAAAATAGTACACCAGGTATTGTCCTTATTCCCCCTCTAAACAACTGATTTATTTTGAAATAGAAAATGACTTCAAACCTGTCGGTGCTCACTTTGGGTAAAGAGGCATCCATGAGAAATGCAGTATCTGTAATCTACTCCGTACAATGGTTTCTCTAGCTCAGGTTTCCACACAGAAGTGTGGGGGACTGTTGGGTGCAGGATACCCAGTGTTCGTCTCCTACCTGTATTTCTACAAACACTTCTGACTAGGGCCTGCTGGCCTTTTAAGTCTAGGACATTTACCCAGGTGATGGTTGGCGTCAAAGGTTTCAATAGGATATATACTGTGTGGGTGAGATTTTTGGTTCTCCGGTTCCAGCTTCTCAGAGCAGTCAGCTCCTGCCTGCCTCTCTGAGAGAGGTGGGTGTGCTTTTGACCACCCTTCCGTGGCTTTCTGGTGTTAAGAAATATAAAGTATGAGAAAACTCAGGTGATAGATACAGCCTAGTTTCCTAAAGTTTTGCATGGCAGTTTGGAGACAAAGTGCTAGTTTAGGTATTCTGTTTCATACTCTGCTTTTATTGAACTGACTTGTATAACTTAATGTCTTGGGTACTGAACCTGTTTTCAGGGAGTTCTGTTCCCTTAACCAAGAACCACTAACATGTATAGCCATTTCTAAATCCCATTCCCCATTCCTGATTTAAATCACTAAGAATAATCTGCTTTGGGTGTACCCAATTAAAAAGAAATCTTTAGCACCGGCTGGTGTGGCTCAAGTGGCTTGAGTGCCAGCCTGCAAACCAAAAGGTTCCCAGTTCAGTCAGTTCAGTTCCCATTCAGGGCACATGCCTGGGTTGCGGGCCAGGTTCCCAGTGTGGGGCATGTGAGAGGCAACTGATCAATGTATCTCTTACACATTGATGTTTCCCTCTCCTCCTTCCCTTCTCTCTAAAAGGGAATAAGTCTTTTTATTTTATTTTTTTTAGCTTTTATTTATTTTGAGAGAGGGAAGGGAGGGAGAGAGAGAGAGAGAGACATCAATGTGCGGTTGCTGGGGGCCATGGCCTGCAACCCAGGCATGTGCCTTGACTGGGATCGAACCTGCAATGCTTTGGTTCACAGCCCATGAATAAATCTTTTTTAAAAAAATTGTTTTTAAAGGCATTTGAGGTGGGGGGCAAAATTGAGTTAGCATATTAAAATTGTATTCCCTATACACTTGGACAAATGATCACACGTGGCAGGGGGACTCCTATTTCAAAATTACAATGAGTTTTTCTACCCCAATTTTGAATAAAACACTTCTAAGGGTTGAAGAAGAGGGATGGGTGTTCTCAGGAGACTGGAATTGACAGGATTCAGATGAAGATTTACTGAGGACAGTAGCAACCAGGGTCAGCCAACCCCAAATTTCAGTCACCAGTAAAGGTCATCCTGCAAAAAGCGGGTCTATAGGACTCCCCAACAAAGCCCATGAGGACCGAAGAACTGAACAGCAGGCAACTGGAAGGATCAGTGTGCTGGACAGGAAGTACTAAGACAGTGGCATTTGCTTTCTGACTCACACCAGGGTTCACTAAATAAGCAAGCACTTAAGTGGGAGTGGTTTGACCACATAGATAAGAGGGGCAATGCACCCAGTAAACTGCAAGCTGCCACACTGAGCACAGAGGAGAAACTTGCTCGGCCTAGCAGAGCCTTCCAGAGATCAACTCTCAACCGCATAGTTAATAACTATAGCAGCAGCACTCCCTAGTGCTTGTTTAGTGAGGGGCAAAAAGTAATGCTTAGCAAAAGCATTGAACTTCCCTGTCTTCCCTGCACTCTGTAATCAAGCAATTTCTAATCAAGAAAAATAAAGCCCCCGACTGAGGTGGCCCAATGGATTGGGCAGTATTCTGCAAACCGAAAGGTCGATGGTTTGAAACCCAGTCAGGGCACATGCCTGGGTTGCAGGCCAGGTCCCCAGCTGGGGACATGTGCAAGGCAACCACACGTGAATGTTTCTCTCCTTCTCTTTCTCCCACCCTTCCCCTCTCTCTAAAAATAAATAAATAAAATCTGTTGTTAAGGATTAACATATTTAAGCAGTGGCCCACATAATGTTTTTTAAATTCCTTAAAAATCAGTGAATGTATGGAAAGAGTTAGCATTCTAAAAGGAGGACCTCATTCTACAGAATCGGAGCAGAAGAGAAAATTTTAATTTCGAATTTTACTTCTAAACAAAAGTAAAATTCACTGAGCCACACCAGCCAGGGCAACCTCAAGTTTGAAAACAATTATACAGGCCACATTTTTATGACTGCAATACATTAAATCGAAAAACTATTGAAACAAGTCAATCACAAGTATTAAGAAATCTGAGGAAAAATGAACAGGTGCTTTACAGGAGCATCTTGAATTGAAAATCCGTGAGAGACAATTACAGGATCTACACAGATAATCAAGAAGATGTAGCCCTGGCTGGTGTGACTCAGTAGACTGAATGCAAGACTGCAAAGCAAAGGGTCGCCGGTTTGATTCCCAGTCAGGGCACATGCCTGAGTTGCTGGCCAGGTCCCCAGTAGGGGGCGCGCAAGAGGCAACCAGAGTGTGATGTTTCTCTTTCTCTCTCTTTCTCCCTCCCTTCCCCATCTCTCTTAAAAAAAATAAATAAATAAAATCTTTTTTAAAACCCCCGAAGATTGTATCTTTCCCTGCTTATCAAGTCTTGTCAATTTTATTCACATTAAAAAAAAAGTATACAGTTTGGGGCCCAGGCATAAATGTTAGAATCTCTGCTGTTGTATCACAGAATATTTTCATTTAAGGAGAATCTGTACTAAAAAAGTATAAATTTAATAAATAAAAATCTGTCTTTCTACCTCATCAATATGTTAGTTTCCAATAGCAAATATGAATTATTCTCAGGATTAATGTATAGATACAAAAAGTTTACCTTCTAAATAGCCACAGTGAATGAAGCAGAATATTAACTACTCCATTTGTGTTCATTCTATACAATAAATACATCCTTCCAATTAGAAGTACACACCACACACACGCACCTTTTTGTTTTAATGCTACACAAATTCTTCTGACAATGGTTTGTCATTGTGAGGAGGTCTGGACTATTCCTGGCTAAGGATTCCAGCTGTGGAGGTGAACCACTTGACCTACCTACAACCTACTTGTGTGGCCTTCCAAAAATTGCTTTCTCTCTCTCCACCTCAGTCACCCCATCTGTGAAAGGGGAGCAACAATAGCACTCTATCTCAATAGGTTGTGATGATTAAATAAATCATATTTAGAACACACGGACTAGTTCCCAGCATATCCTAAACATTCAGAAGCTGTTTGCTATCATCACGTTATTACTATTTTAAGACTATCACTATTGTTACAAAATATATACAGCGAAGTATCAACTGAAGGGAGAAATAGTTCTAAAATAGTTGGAGATGTCGATATAACACTTGAAATAGCTGAAACATCTAGACAGAAGATCAAGAAAGAAACAGAACTGGAACAACACCGTAAACCACCTACACCTCACAGACACACAAAGGGCTCCAACAGCAGCACATCCTTCTCAAGTGCACTGGGAACGTTCCCCAAACGGACCATATGGCAGACCACAAAACAGATCCCAATAAATTTTAAAAGATCAAATTCATACAAAGTATCTTCTCCAACCATAATGGAAGGAACCGGGAAACTGATAACAAAAACAACTGGAAAATTCACAAATACATGTAAATGAAAGGAACCACTCTTAATCGGTAAATCATGGAAGAAATCTCAAGGGAAATTATACAATACTTGCAGAGATGAATGTAAAAAAAAAAACTTTTGGAATGGAGTGAAGGCAGTGCTCAGAGGAAATTTTATAACTATAAATGCCTATATTTTTCAAAAGTGCTCACTGGGTGGCTGAGTGGATTGGGTGTCACCCTGCAAACCAATAGGTCCCCGGTTCGATTCCCAGTCAGGGCACGTGCCTGGGTTGCAGGCCAAGTCCCCAGTTGGAGGCGTGGCGAGAGGCAAGCAATCAATGTTCCCCTCTTTCTCCCTCCCTTCCCCTTTCTCTAAAAATTAATAAATAAAACCTTAAAAAAACCCACAAAACTCAAAACAATAACCTAACGTTACACTTTGAGGAACTAAACAAAGACCAAACTAAACCAAAAGCTCGCAGAAGGAAGGAAATAATAAAAACTAGAGCAGAGACAGACAAAATAGTGAATAGAGATATGAGAGAAACAATAAAACCAAAAGTTGGCTCTTTGAAGAGAAACAAAACTGACAAACCTTTAGCTGGACTTAACAAAGAAAAAAAATAAATAAAAGGAATAGATACAGATACCTAAAATCAAAAATTAAAAGTGGGGACATTACTGATAGAATGACTCCACATCCGCAAATTAGCTAACCTAAATGAAGTGGAAAAATTCCTAGAAACACAAGATAGCTAATTGGTTTAAAAGAGACAGGAAATCTTTTTTTTTAATCGTCACCTGAAGATATGTTTTTGTTAATTGAGAGAGAGGAGAGAGAGGAGAGAGAGAGAGGGAGAGAGATATTGGTTGCCTCCTGTATGCTGCCTGACCGGAAACTGAACATGCCACCTTTTGATGTGCAAGATGATGTTCCAATCAGCTGAGCCGCCCAGCCAGGGCGAAACAGAAAATCTGAATTGATTCAATGTCTTTGCCAAAAACCTTCCAGAAAAAGAAAAGCTCAGGGACCAGATTGCTTCACTGCTGAATTCTAGCAAACATTTAAGGAAAAGTTAAAAGAAAAAAACAAATCAAACCAATCCTTTTCAAGCCCTTCTGAAAAAAGGAATGGAGGGAACACTTCCTAACTTATTCTGTGAGGCTAGCCAGATACATACTAAACCCAGATAAAGACATGACAAGAAACAAGAATTTACAGATCAGTATCCATTATGCAACAGGTGCAAAATTCCTCAACAAAACACTAGAAAACTGCCCTAGCTTGTTGGCTCAGTGGATTGAGTGCTAAACTGTGAACCAAAAGACCGCCAGTTCAATTCCTAGTCAGGGCACAGGCCTGGGTTCCAGGCCAGGTTCCCAGTTGGGGGTGCATGAGAGGCAATGGATCGATGTTTCTCTCCCTCTTTTTTCCTCCTTTCCTCTCTTTCTAAAAGTAAATGAATAAAATCTTAACACACACACACACACACAAATCCCTATAAAAACTGCATCCAACAGCATATTAAAAAAATTATACTCCATAACCAAATGACATTTATCCCAGGAATGCAGGAATAGTTCATCATAAGAAAGTCAATCAATGTAATACATTACATTAATAGAACAAAGGGGGAAAACTCACGTGATTGTTTCAATTGATGTAGAAAAGTCATCTGACAAAACCAACACCCTTTTGTGATAAAAACACTCAGGAATCTATGCTTAGAAGGCAACCTCTTCCACACAATAATGAGTATTTATGAAAAACCCACAGCTGCCCTGGCTGGTGTGGCTTGTGAATTGAGTGCTGGCCTGTGAACCAAAGGGTCTCTGGTTCGATTCCTAGTCAGGGCACATGCCTGGGTTGCAGGCCAGGTCCCCAGTAGTGGGTGCACAAGAAGCAACCACACACTGATGTTTCTCCCCCTCTCTCCCTCCCCCTCTAAGTTTTTTTTAAAAATCTTAAAAAAGAAACAAACCCACAGGTAACATCATACTCAATAGTGAGGGACTAAAAATGTTCTTCCCAATAAGATTAGGAACAAGAGAATGATGTCTGCTTTCACCACTGCTGTTCAATGTTGTACTGCAAGTTTTAGGCAGAGCAATAGACAAGAACAAGAAATAAACGGCATCCATATTGAAAAGGGAGAAGTAAAACTGTCTCTATTCTCAGAAAACATAACCCTATATATAGAAAATGCCAAGGAAATCACATGAAAGCTGCTAAACCAATTCAGCAAAAGTTGCTGGGTACAAGAACAGCACACAAAAACCTGTTGTTTCTGTATTTCAACAACAAACGATCTGATAAGGAAATTAAGAAAATAATTTCATTTATGATAGCATGTAAAAGAATACATTGCCAAGGAATAAATTTAACCAAGCAAGTGAAAGACTTGTATACTGAAAACTACAAAACATTGCTGAAAGAAATTAAAGATGCCCTAAATAAATGGAAAGACCTCCTGTGTTCATGGCTAAGAAGATAATGTTTGCTAACTTGTCAATACTACCCAAAGTGATCTACAGATTCAATGCAATCCCTATCAAAATTCCAACAGCTTTGTTTTTGCAGAAATGCAAAAGTTGATTCTGTAATGCATATGGAATTTCAAGGAGCCTGAATAGCCAGAACAATCTTGAAAAGGAACAAAGGCGGAGGAACTCAACATCTGGATTTCAAAACTTACTACAAAGGTACAGTATTGAAAACATTGTCTGGTACTGTCAAAGAGCAGACAAGGAGACCAGTAAAATAAAACTGAGAGTCCAGAAAAAAAATCCATGTTTCTATGTAAGATTGATTTTTAACAAGGGTGCCATATCCATTCAACGGCAGGGAGTGGGGCGTGGGGGAATAATTTCTACCATAGATGGTACTAGGACAACTGGATTTCCATATAAAAAAATTAAATTTGGGCCCTGGCTAGTGTGGCTCAGTGGATTGAGTGACATCTGTAAACCAAAGGGTCACCGCTCAATTCCCAGTCAGGGCACATGCCTGGGTTGTGGGCCAGGTCCCCAGTTGGGGGCGCACAAGAGGCAACCACACATTGATGTTTCTCATGTTTCTCATGTTTCTCTCACTCTCTTTCTCCCTTCTTTCCCCTCTGTGTAAAAATAAATAAAATCTTAAAAACATTTTTTTAAATGGGACCTCTATTTTTAAAATGCAAACAATCAGCCCCTACCTTGAGGAATTCTGATTCAGTAGATCACAAGAGGGACCCAGAATCTTCACTCTAATAAGCGACTCTTTCCCCAAGTGATTCTGATACAGGGAGTCCAAAGATCTCACTTTGAGAAAACACTGGTATTTTTCCTCTGTTGTAAATATCGCATGGGCCTCTTCCTACGCGGGGATCTAACACCTAAAATGCTTCTTTATAAAGAATTTATTTATTTTATTTTTTAAATTTATCTTGGCCTTGACAGTCCTCGGCTTCTCTTCCACGATGCTAGTCCACAGCATTGGGGCGCTGGCACGCCTGGAAGGCCAGTGTGAGATGCCCACAGACTGTAAACCTACAGATACAGGAGATTTTAGCTCTGTTCCTCCATCTACATTGATGGGCTTCTTTGCCAAAATATTTATATATACTTCAATTAAACAGATAGCAAGCAGTGAATATAATAATTATTTATATTGAGATATTGTGTAGGAGTGTCATTAGGTTTTTAAACTGCCATAATATCTCTTAGAACAGCACAATTTATTCTACAGAATTAAGTGTCTTATGATGTGACTTAAGAATTGTCATATTAATTATAGGAACCTGAATATAGAAGACATTCAACTAAAATTTAGATGATATATAAATTTGGAAAGAATCAAAGGTTGATCAGCTAACGATTCTGCACTGTATTAAGCTTCAAGCAGATGAAGCTTAAACATAACACGCTCTAACTACGGAAGCGTTCTCATTCTACATACAGGAATTACCGCCTCGTATACGATGAAAGGTTATTTATCTTATAAGACCATGCATGCCACCACCCTTTTCTATGCAATCTTCAGTAAAGCCAGGTAAAATTACATCTAGGAGTAAATTATTTTGGCCAATTGGTCTGTTTTCTTTGTTGTAATTATTAACTCAAAACCACCATTAACACAAAATGATGTCATGATATTAACTGCACTTATATGTCACCATTGGGGGGAAGCTGCGTGAAGGATTCATGGGGTTTTGCTACTTCCTATGAGTTCATAATTATTTCAAAGTTAAAAAAAAGTTTAAAAAATCAAAGGTTTGTAAAGATATTCAATTGTCATTGTAATAACTGTGTATGGTATCACGTGGTGCTAGACTTAGGGCAATCAGTTTGTAAATTATGTGCTGGTAAATGTCTAATCACTGTACTGTATACCTGAAACCAATGATGTTTTATATCTAATGTAATTGAAAAATAAGAAAACAAAGAATCAAGAAGAATATAGACATGCAAACAGGTAACTGCAATATGATCTACAACATGCCATCACATTAAAAAAAGAACAAACCATTGAATTGTCTTAGGTCCCCAAACCACAGCCCTGCTCTCCCAAGTGATGCATGGAATGCTGCATCCACACCACATCTTCTAGTTTTCACCATGTTGGGACAAACCCTCATTTATAAGAGTGCTCTGTAATGTTGACTTTTAAAAATGTACATGAGCCCTGGCTAGTGTGGCTCAGTGGATTGAGTGCCAGCCTACAAACCAAAGGGTCGCTGGTTCAATTCCCAGTCAGGGCACATGCCTGGGTTGAGAGCCAGGTCCCTAGTGGCGGTGGTCGTGTGACAGTAAACCACACATTGATGTTTCTCTCCTCTTTCTCCTCCCCTTCCCCTCTCTCTAAAAATAAATAAATAAAA